>JARFIW010001211.1:1567500-2767500 GCA_036346225.1 Platerodrilus igneus
AATTCCGAAAGACAGATTCCTGCGTCGGGGGCATATCCCCCGGAATCCTAGAGCAGTTGTTCTTCAGTGTCTCAGTTTGGATATATTGGTTCTGTCGTTCAATTACTAATTGCAATTGTATTACATACTCGACCTACAACACGACCACCGTGTGACAAGGCTCGATTGCCTCAGTGTACAGACAGGTACTTGAACTAAGTATACTGCGATCCGACTCTGGACTATAAGTCGTTACCTAGAAAGCGGCCGTACGTCCCTTCTCAAACCTATTCCTACATAGAAGCAATATAAATTAACTTGCAACATTCCAGAGCCTTCAGCTTAGAATTAGTCAGTTCCATCCAAGAAAACAATATTACCTTAACGCTACTGCAAGAGTCTTACCTCATATACAATAAAATCTCCAACCTACCCCATAACGCGCGAACCTACACCCCCTCCCCATTCCAACTTTTCTGCCGCCATTATCATCACAGATCGGTCAATAGTCGCCACGTACATATTCTCACTTTCTGTTCCACAAACTGTTACACCAGGAATCCCATACTTCGTTTTCCTCATATCGTTCTATTTTCAATTAAGGAACGATATTGATACGTACTTAACACCAGCTCAACACAATTCTCACAAGAATTGGAAACAACCAACACTAACTCTAAATCGACACTGTGACACAATCCCTACACAGACGAAATAGGTACGCTACTAGACGACTTCCTACTACAAAAGTACCTAGTTATCATCGTTTTCCAGTCAACTATTTCAAAATTGCAATGTATCCACCACCATTTCAACGTTTTCCTCGAAATAGCCTCTCCGTCTTTCGCTAACATAATTACTTCATGGAAAGTCTCTCATCTCCTTCAATCTAGCGGTCATAACCAAATATCCTTTCATGTTCTCTAAAATCTTCAACATAGAACCCACCAAAATACTCCATCCTACAATACCTACAAAATAAATTCGCTCTAATTCCTAACAAATTCATCACTCTGAACATCCCCACTGCCCTTCAAAAACGTATTATGAGATAGATCCTCATTCCTTTTCGAACTTAATCATCTCCAACACCCAAGAAGCTACTATTAGCACGATACCGCACAGATATCACGCAACCAAAACAACCCCATGGCGGGAAACAACAACACAGAACTTCATTATTGTCATCATACTTAGGTCTTCGGTCTTGGAACTGGTTAGACTCGTACCTTCATTGTTACATGTTCTGAACTAACTTATACGTTTCTCTGAAATTCCCACAGCCTACATCTTTCACTATCTTTGTGCAATAGTCTAATCTAGGTCTACCTCTACCTTACTTTTTCTTTTTTTTTTGCTTCGAATACATTCTACATACCATACGTGTCCCATCATACCATCTCCCCTACTTCTCACTTTTTCCACAAATGCCTTTCTACTACAACTATTTTTACAACCTCTTTATTCTTAACTTTATGTATTAACGATATCGGCATCATGTTTTTCTTACTGTCCACATTTCGTAGCTGTTCAGTACTGAGCTCCATACATGTTTTCAAAAATTCTTTCCCTATTTTTATGTTTGTTGTCTTCAAATGTAGCAGTTATTTTTCTTGTTGAATACAGCACGGCCTTATGCTAATCTTTTTTTAATATCTTTGCACTTTTGACCTTTCATTGTTTTCTACAAATATACCCTATTTCACTGATATTTAGTGGTATGTGCAGGGGGTTAAGTAACATTCAGGAAATAGTACTAAAATGATTTTTCTGCTTTTTGAGAATTCCTACTGAGTCATATGCGGTTTGCCTTAATCGGTTGATAGCGTATCTACAATTTATTCTGATATATGGTTGTTAATAGAGAAATAATTGACTATAAAAGCGAGTCTCCCTTATATCAAGTATGCATTTTTATAGGAAGTCGTCGGAAAAGAGCACCATAGCGCCTTACGATTATAAAAGTTCTACAAATAAATCAGAAAAATTCATGCAATTGTGATAATAGTATTAATAATTTTATTATTGGGTTTATTAAGAATCGCTTATGTGCCCGAACAACAACTGTCAGCTGCTATATCTACTAGTACTGAGGTGCAGAACGTCACACCAATCTGTAAAACTTGCTGTTTTTCCTCTGCATCGTTTAACAACTTCCTTATAGAAAATTGGATCTAATTTTTTTTAAAGTTTTTAGGTTACTCATCGTACAATTAGAAATATTCCGGTGCCAAATTTGAACTTGCTTCGCTCCATTCGTCGGAAGTATTACGGCGACAGCTGTTATTAGTTGAGTATTAATTATAAAATAAAATCCGCATGAAATGACTATAATTTTTTTTTATATAATTTTTTGAGAGTTACCCTATTGTTTAGGTCACATCTTGATATACTTCTGTACTGCTACGGCTAAATTGCATTTCAGCTGATAGAGAATTTTTCTTAATTGCTACGGTTCACTACTATATTAATTTTTTTAGTTAGTTTTAAGAAGTTGTGGACACTCCGTAAGTATCTAATTATATAAATTGCTTTCTATGAATGAATATTTTATATATAAAGGTTTTAATAATTGGATTGAAAACAATCCACATTCACTACATATTTCAATGTAATGATTGTTTTGTGTAAATATGAGCGTTGAAGTTAAAAATTAGTCCTAAAAGAGTATACATTATTTTTGCGATAAATTATTATTTTGCGTAGATATTTTTTTAAACTGTGTAAATCCTTCTACGCGAGTTGATGTTTTTGCGCTACCATATTTTTTTACTGGAAGTTTTGTAAATGTTTTTTTGGTATCATGTTTTTGTAACTAGAGGTTTTGTAAATAAAATTTCTTTAATCAGGCTTCCTGTTTCTTTCTGCCTGACTTACACCACTTTACGACGTTTTAGCTAGCACGGTTTACTTATTTGGATTTCCTTTCTCTTTTTTGTTGCGGAACTCGGTGCGAGCTAATTTCTTTGTTTATTTTATTTTTGTATTCTTGTCCGCACGGAATACCGTAACAATATCCTTACCATACGTGCGTAGCACGACATTTCAAAGACTTCAATCATTTTTCTGTCCGCTTCTTCTACTGCCCATGTTTTACAGCCGTATAGTGCTGTGTTCCACACATATGCTTTCATCAATTTTTACTTGTTTCTATGTTTGTTGTCTTTGAGCATAGCAGTTGCAGTTTCTTGATAAATGCAGCACGGCATAGTTTTATATCTTATGCACGTTTCCCAATTTGCGTTATTTGGCCTCCTAGGTAGCATAAATTTTTAGCCTCTTTAAGTTTCGTATTTGTATTCTGGTTTTTGAATTATTTTTCCTTCCTTTAAATACCAGTACGTTTGTTCTATTTTTGTTAATTTTCATACCGTATCTCTCTGTTAGAACTGTTTCCAGCGAACGTCTTGATGTATGGTAGATATAAGTAGCGCTTTTTTTCCTTTATTGAATATTAGACACTAAAGTGCAATTTTCGTGAAAGTCAAAAATGCTAGAACTGACTTCGCCATTAGCGTGTAGAAACTCCTGAGAAATTTCTTTTTTGCTTTTCCGTATTGTTCCAACCATGGTCAAGTTGTGTTTTTCAAGTAGTGTGTTTGCAAGGTCAATACTGGTATACCAAGTCTGGGTTATTAATTTACACATTCTGTCAACAAGATCTAATGGTTTATTTTCCACATGGAATGGTCCTTCTGGTTTTTTGTCAACTTATACCTTCATAGTCATAGTATAAAAAATTTTTGCATCTGCTAGGGCAAACACTTTTATTCCGCATTTCTTCGACTTAGAAGGTGTATATTGTTTGAACCCGCAGAGTCCTGGAAATGCTTCCTATTTTTCGTCAATGGTGACGTATGAAGATGGACTGTAATATTTTTCGAAAAAGTTATTTACTTCCTCAAATAATTCTTTAATTGGACTAAGTCTATCGAACTTTGTTCTTTCTTTTTGCGTATCTCGATCATCGAATCGCATACAATTGAAAAGAAATGAAAATCTATTGACAGTCATGGCTAAACGAAATATTTCCGGAGAAAAGCCATCAGTTCCGAATAGGTTCCTTACATTCAAAGGACTATTTTTTCGTACACCCGCAAATAAAATCAAACCAATAAGTGCCTGCACTTCAATCTTATCTGGAGGCTTAGCACTTCATTCACGAGGGTAATTGCTTGATACAGACTCTATGTATTTATTTGTATTTCTAACGAGGTAGCGATTATATTAACCTAACTTACTTCGTAAGTTTGGTTGAAAAGTTAAAGAATAGCAAAAGGTGTATTTACATTTTTAGTTGATCCTTTTACGCCACATTTTTCCGTGACTATATTCCTGCATCGTGCACGTACAGATTTTCTATGTGGAGATTTGTTCCACTTCGTATTCTTATCTTTCCCAATAAAATGATCCTTCCGATGTTCCTCGTGTAAATCAATTGTACTATCTATATTCTCATCATCAGCATCAAATTGTTGTTCGGTATCGCTCACTTGTTCTTTAATTTTAGTGTTATCCTGTATATTGCTGTCAGCTTCGTCATTTATTTTACCTTCCCTGAAATCTGCTTCATCCCAGAGACTTTGTAGTCATGCCTGCCCTTGTTCATAATTTTGCACTTCAAATTTTCTATATACAATAAATATGACCATTCTGAACGGAACTGCACCTTGACGAAGTTCTAAAATACTAGAATGGGTAGAATGGCCTGCGTGTTTCAATTAGCTAAAAAACCAAATTAGTGGGGTCTTTAGTGAGCACCCAGACTGAAACAGGTCTCCGAAAGAGGGCAGTAGCTTGTTCGGTACTTAGAGTGGCAGAGACCATAGGAATCGGTATAACATTCTAAGACACACTACTGCGATGTGGTAGGCAACGGGAAACCACCACATTACCTTCCAAGTACACTGTGTACAGAAATTGTTAGTAAACATGATGGATGACATTCTCTAATTTAAAAAATTTCGGAGGTAAAATAGTCCCCCATTCGGATCCCCGGGTTGGGACTACTTCGAGGATGTGATCCAAAAGTATAAAAGAGATCCGTGAATTGTGCAAAAGCATTTAATAAAAACTATTAATACAGCAAAGTCTATGTGTTGGGGTATCCTTGGTAGCCACAGGCTGCTTAACCCTCTCCACATACCCTACATAAGATTTTCCAATGCGCCACCCGAAAGTACCACATTGGCCAGGAAGCAAGCTTTTTACTTGAAAGCTTTGAATTTTGCCGAACCCTTACTGTTCCAAGCAAGGTAGGGATTTTTAACGTGCGTAATAACCCTCACACATGGGACCTCCATATTACCTCTCATCCAAACGAGGGCGTACTTTTGTGAAAATGCTCGTCTAATATTTTTCAAGCGGATCGTGTCGGGATCCCCTTCACATACCTCACATTTGATTTTCCAATGCTCCACTCAAAGATACTACATTGGCTAGAAAACGAGTTTTTCTTTATCTAGAAAATTTTGAACTTTGCTGAACCCTTGCTGTTCCAAACAAGGTAGGAATCTTTAGCGTGCATGACAACACTCACATTTTACCTCTCATCCGAACAAGGGTGTATTTTTGTGAAAAATGCTCGCCTAGCATTTTTCAAGCGGACCGTGTCGGTAATTGAATCTGGGACCTTGGGCGTAGTAGTCACACACATACCACTACGCCACGGAGCTGCCGCCTTCACATACCACTGAATCTCGGTGAAATAGGGTATATAATTAGAACACACTAGAAGGGAATTCGAGATGTATGTTGTGAAAATTTCAGGAAACTGTGTAGGCTAGCTCAGACCATAAATAAGTTAAGCTATACGTCCAACCAGTTTTTCAAGATGTAAAATCTAATGACGAAAAAATAAGTGCACTTAAATCTGTTGATTATTATAAACAACTAGGTGTTGGTAGTGAAATATTTTCAACTAATGTTGATTGTGCGAAAGGATATATTGGAAAAACTATTAATTTGACAAGATTCAAGTGCTGGGGAACTTGGCAGCCAAAGGTTGGTTACACCTTTTCACATAGCACTGAATATGGGGTAATTAGGGTATAGAACTGTAAAACAATAGAAGGTGACCGAACTGCATCAAACAAGAAAGAACAGTAGCTATGTTCAAACACAACGAACATAAAACAAGAATAAAATTGTTCAAAGCATGAATGTGGAGCACAGCACAGTACGTGTAATGAAATAGGGGTAGTAGGAAAACAGACAGAAAGAGAAAGCAGCCTTCTGGAATATTGTGCTTCAGATGTATGAGGATGCGAGCATGGACATACAATGTTAATAACAAATATGTTATAGAAATAGTAGAGAAATAAATATATGTGTGGAAAACAAAAAGATAAGAGAAATAGAAGGACAGGATCCGTTCTAAGGCATTTCTGGGAATAGTATGGGATATATTACAAGCAGGGATAGGAAAAAAAGTTAAAGGTAGACGGAGATAAGCCTTTCGCATGTAGATAGTGATAGATGCAGATTGTGCATATTACAGGGAAATGTGATGGTGAGTTCAGAATAGGAAACAATGAGGGTACGCGTATAAACTGTTCCAGGACTGAAGACCCTGATGAATAAATATGTAATAATATATAGTGAAAACAAAATATATAATTATTTTTGGTTGTGTTAACAGAAAAATCTTTTTCCCACAAATCTCAAATAAGCATATACACCTATGTAACGCTTATTTATGTATATGAATATATGCTTATTTTATGTACTAAGATTATATCAAACATGAAATAATACAAAAATATGGATATTACGATGAAAAAACAGAATACTTACCGTTCATGAAAATATAACAAATTTACACGCGACGCACTGTCATGTAACAAGTTTATTTCGCAGTTACTAAATCCAATCATAAAAAGCAAAGTCATAAAGCGCTTTTATTCAAATTATTAGTAAAGTACAAGCGACGAGTTTAGTAATACGCTAAGGTCGTATCTACATATTGTGTTCTATGTATAAAACGTTTCGCAGGCGCGTGATGCTTGAAGGCCTCTGCTGGGGGTTACGTCGTCGCTCGTGCGAGGTGATAAGAGGGTCGGTCCTGCAAGCTTGTGAAATGACCAGGTACAATTGGAGGCAGGCCGCGAACTTGCGGTTACATTTCGACGATTAGAGATCCATCTTTAAAATAGCGCGCGTATTCCACCACCATAAAACCAACTATAGTAACCACAATTCCAACTACTGATGTAAGACGACTTTGTATAGCAGTTCGTAAGAAGCGGCTTTGGTAATTTAGTAATTGAATAATTGGCAGAAGAGCATATTACCACAAAGCTGATGGAAGTTTGGCGATTATGTTTGATTTTGCAACACTTGTTAACATCCAATTAATACAGTTCTGGTTCGTAGATAAGTTTAAGAATTTTGTTCGTGTTCTAAATTAGAAACACGCTAGTTTTGATTAGTGCATAAAAGCACGAATAATATAAATTTTAGATTGTTTGTTGGACTGAATTTTTCAGTGTTAAAATTATAATTCAGCATTTATAATGATTTGAGAAACCATACACGTGGTTCATTTTGTTCTGTTAGTAACAACGACAGATGTCTTGTTACGTCACTTGTTTGCTTGCAGTTTAATGCTGACACCTGTGCTCAAATAACATATGCTTTGAATAATGCTTGCATAAGTTGAACTTATAAGAATATTTTTACAATCTTTCTTTATGAGAACTAAAACTGAAACAATTAATTAAGATTAAGAAAAAGTGATTTAATATGCTTTATTTTTGTAACCCTCTCGACAGATCTGCCAGAATCGGCTTTTCTTTGTAACGTGTAAACACTAACTTTTAAAATGTCTGCTGAGAAATTATTTTGATGAAACTTTATTTAAAATACCTTACTTCATTTAATTAATTATGAAACCTTGTAGTATTGAATTTTGTTTTAAAAGAGAATCTTTTGAGTAAATTAGCAGTTCAAAATTAAAGCTTTTTTATTTTGATCAAAGATGGTCAAAACTAACTACAAGAAACTAACATCCATATGAGAAGAATTTTAATGACAACTTATATAGGAGTTATTTATTTTGATGTTTCTTTAGGTATATTTGTGGCACACAAATAGTGTTCCACCCTTCTATTAAATTAATTATTACCATTTCTTTCAGGAGCAGCGTTTTATTCAATTAAGACGGGTTTCTGTCATCGAAGGCGATATTTTTTCTTTGGGTTTCCACGTCCGCCCCTAGAATTATACTACGCAATTACCCTAATTAAGTCAGGACATGGTGGCGTCCTATTCGTTTTAGATTAGATTCAGTATACAATCAGAATTCGACTTCCCCCCCCCCCCATTTCTCATCGCTCTACCCGAGGAATAGACCCCTAGTTATGTCGGAAGACTTCGTTACACTTGCTCATAACGTGAGACCAGTTGTATGTAGGAAAGATTCGCTTGTCTGGCTTTCTATAAACGTAGGGCAGGTGCTTCAAAAAACATTATTCGTTTCACTGGCACCCAATGTAGGGCTGGTGTAATAATGTTCAAAAAGAAATAGGCAGCAGTCAGACCGAATATGTAAACAAATGCACAGGTATTGTTTTTACAAGTGTTTCTTCGTTACTGCCCTAAACCATATAAAACTATAATAAGCTATCGAGATCATGAGCACTTAAAAGTGTCTATTTTCCCAGGAATAAAGAAACTAAGAACTCGTATAGAAAAGTTAACGGCGATAGTGCACATTCCTATATAATCCCTTTTACATTTACTTCTCTACGTTTCTGCTTTAATTTTATTACAGCTGTTTGCTCTCTCTATGCTATGTACTATCCGCATATCCCTATAAGTGATTCCAGTCTTTTAGAGCATTTTAAATATTTTTTTCTATTTTACATTGTCGAATGCTTTTTCCAGATTTACAAACCCCATATATACGCTTTCTCCTTTTCTACTGTTTCCTCCAGTGTCACAGTTAGAGCTAAAATGGCTTCTCGTGTTTCCTTCTTTTGCCTAAACCCAAATTGATGTTTTACTGGTATCTCATTAGCCCATTTCTCCATTTATACATTTTTACATTTCTAGTTAATATGTTACACACGTATACTGTTAAACTTGTTCGAAAATCTTCACATCTATGTGCACTCTTTCTTGGTATAGTGACCATGGTGTTTCGTTTGAAATCTTTGGGCATCTCGCTTGTCTCATACATAGTGCTTACAAGTTGAAAGAAATGTTCTGTTGCTTCTTTTTTAACAGCTTTTAGAGTTTTTGCTTGCAGCTTATCTATACTCAGTGCCTTATTATTTTTTAGAATATTTAATCATCTCTAACACCCAAGAAGCTGATATTAGCACGATACCGCACAGATATCACGCAAACAAAACAACCCCATGGTGGGAAACAACAACACAGAACTTCATTATTGTCATCATAATTAGGTTTTCGGTCTTGGAACTGGTTAGTAGACCATTTAGCGACGTTCTGCCGCCACATTTCCACCAGCATCCACATTTCCACACACATCTGGACCAAATAGTTTTCTTCGACTAGCCATTTTTCATCTTTCGAGATAAATATTTCTTAAATTTTTCATCTTTCGAGATAAACCTAATTTTAAGATTTTTTTTTACCGCTAACATTCTGGACCAAATAGTTTTCTTCGACTAGCCATTTTTTATCTTTCGAGATAAGCCTATCTTGTTTGGTATCAATTAACATTAGAATTTTCTCAGCTACCCGAATTTCTAGGAATTTTTTAGATTGCGCCATCCCCAAGGGAGCTACCCCAATTTTAAGATTTCTTACCTGTAGCGATTTCTGACCAGCCTTAAACATTTTTTTATACATGCGATACATCTTGTTAGTTTAAAATTTTGCATAGAATTCGAATCTGCAAGCAGATTTAAAATAGGACCACGCCCTGCAAAGTTACACATATACCCTCTGCGAGATAAATCTTTCTCCACATTTCCACCCACGAGATAAACCTACCTTGTTTGGTATCAATTAATATTAGATTCTTCTCAGCTACCCGAATCTTTAGGAATTTTTCAGATTGCGCCATCCCCCAGAGAGCTACCCCCATTTTAAGATTTTTTCTGGTAGCGACTTTTGACCGTCCTTATAAATTTTTAGTCATGCAATACATCTTGTTAGTCTAGAATTTTATGTAGAACCCGAATCTGTAAACAGATTTAAAATAGGACCACCCCTTACCATTTTACACACACCCTCTAAATTATAACTTTCCTGCAGCTTATACCTAAAAGAAAATCTAAAAACCATTCTTAAAACTTTTTATTACAAACAATTTTTAATAATACAGTTTAAATTTTGTAAACCACATTTCTAAATACATATCCACAATTTTTATTTTTAACCTAGAACTTCTCATATCGGCTCATACTTATTAATATTTATTTCTAAATAGAGCACTTTTTCCAAAGACCAACCGGACTCACATGCTTCAAATTCCTCTGATTTTGTTCTTATGGTTTCGCTTAAGACCTCGTACATATTTTCCAGATTACTAGAAGACGTTATAACCACATTTTTGTGTTAAAGGATTTCACGTCCTCTACACCTCTTCCCCATTTTGGTGTAAACGCCGTAGAGTTCGCAATAGACTTTTACTGCTGTATGTTGTATTCTTTTTTCATTTATTAATCGAATAAATCGCTCTTTCTGCTTCCAAAGAAACTCGGGCACCCCATCGTCGACACTGGCGTTCTTTATGCGATAGCTAGCCATACGGTTGTTAAACGCTGTGCTAACCATTTCTACACCATCGTCGCTAGTAGCGGTAACTGATGCATTTTTATGTTTGTTGCTCCGTAGATGACCAGGGTATGCAGACTTTAACACCTCCATGTCGCATACTTTACACATAATTCGTGGTTGTTTCGTACAAGGCCCTTTAACAGCTGGCGGAGCTGAACGTTTACGGCTTAATGACATACCGTGCTGTTTTTCCTTGTGTCGCTGTAAGTTGCCCATTCTCGTAAAAGCGATACCGCAAGTCCCACAGTTTAAGTACTTTGCTGCAGACGGATGTATAAGCTTAACCTTGGATGATGTTACACCACAACATTTGTTCTGGTGCCGTTTGAGAGCATCCCTCCTGGTAAAGTAGACGTGACACGGCTCGCATTTAAAAACGTTTGCAGATACCATTTTAGTACAAAACAAAATCCGCACTATAGCAATTTGGTTAAACTTGTAAGCGAACTAACTTATAACTAAAGAGTTTACTCTTGCGCGCCTGCTTTATGTACCCTATAGAATGCATACCGAAGGTTTCCGAAGACGACCGAACGATGTTGAGGATTCACCGGGGAACTAAATGACGTCATAATCCCCGCTGCTCGTCCAATACATTTAGCGCCAATGCATGCACCTGGTTCGCTTCGTCGATGGTGCGAGTGCAGTTAGTAGAAACACCGGAAAACGTCTTCCATGTTATACGGATCGCGTGCATATTAAAAATCCAAAAGGGTGGTAGCACACGCACACAAATTGTCTGCAAGTCGTAGAAGATGCAGTGCTACTATAACCAAAAACACTTTAAACCATTACTAAGAAAATACCAACTTGCTGTCTACAGGATACTTACTAATAAAGTAATTTAATTTTAAATAGCTTCTACATCGTATTTTAGGTAGGCTTGAATATTTTCCAAATGAATCACCAAGCGAAAGTATATGCTAGCGGTATTCAAATTACCCATTAATTTCCCATTTTTACGACCGTGGTTAATTATAGATTAAAATTTAATTTGTGCACGTTCGAGCTTCCCGTAAACTAACATATTTTGCAGCAACTGTGCACTGTATAATACATGCATACCCCTTCTCTGCGCTACTGCTATTCTTGTAGTTGCTTGGAAAAGTCAGTCGCCCTTTTTATTGTTAGGGACCGATGCAAAGCACCATTCCATACTTTCTTTATAAGTGTAGCACATCGCGCACTTTTTGTCGGTTAATTAATTTTTGTTTATGTAGGCCTTTACACTTTCGCTTATTTAAACATCTAATACGACTGATTAACCACTTTCGATTATTCTAACGGGGAACCACCATACATTCCGCCACACCGTTCTTTTTTGAATCCTATGGGCTTCCGCACACTAACACCCGACGTATCTTTCCTACTATTTGTTAAACAAAACTACCGGTATCGCCATTGTGGACGTAAGCAGATGTTTGTGGATGTGTACGAGAATATGTAACCATATACATTAATCAGTCTAAGCTATTTTATTTAGTCCACGAAAACTACTATTATTTTTCTAAACCATAATTAATAATCGCCTTTATAGGTTCCACATTTCGACCATTTCCCAATGACTGGTGTTACGTACATGGAAACTTTAATTTCTTATTAGAGAGAATTCTTATTCTCCCACGCACTGCTGCGTAGCTGCATGCCAACCCCTTTTTTAGGTATATGCTCGTTATATGTTGTAAGACCCTCGGTTTTACTTAACTACAATTCGTGAGATCCCTTTAATCTTTTTAATCGTATCTTTCTCGCCTACAGTACAGTAGGACTTAATATTACTACCAACAAATTCTAATACTGGACCCACATTAAATCGTCTTTGAATTTCTCTACAATTTTTTGTTAACAAGTGTTATATTGTATTTATTATACGCGGGGTGGTCACTCTTTTAAGATAAATATATTTTGTTTGGCATCAACTAATATTAAATTTTTCTAGGTACCCCAAATTTGTAAATAAATTTTAAATAGGACCACCCCATACATAGTTATGCCTTTTAAAGACTAATTTTTGCCCATCTTTATTTAATTCCATCTTTAAAACCCTTTTTTGCTACGCAAGACATATGCCTAGCCAACCATCTCCCGAGAAATCTAAAACCGATGTGTCCCGCGAATACCACGTGGAGATAACACGTCTACTCTGTCAACCAGGATAGAAGCCGGAAGGATTTGGAAGGTGGGAGAAGAACTTAAAAATTATGGAGTCTTAAAACTAATATATACAATAGATTTACAAATCCATACAAATATAAACAACTATCTTATATCTTTACGCCCCCATGCGTAGATTGTTGTACTATTAGGAATGATGTACCTTTTGTCATCTTCCCTCGATAAACTAATTTTATTAATAAGCTGCGTATGCAAATCGTATTCTTTTACTCCGGATACATACGCAGGCAAGTACTCCACACCAAATAAAGAATTGGATGCTTGGTGACTGTTAACATCCGCTTCCCTCGTGTACGCCCAGACACATCCCAGCACATGAGCACCCCTGCGCATGCACACCCCTGCCCATGCGCACCCATGCGCGTACGCACCCCTGCCCATGCTCGCTGTCCATGAGCACCCCTCTCTGTGCGACTGCTATTTCGGGGTAACGTTACAGCCTTTTATAAATAAAGAACAATGTTATATACTATTATAAAATGTTTATTCTGACATTATACATAACAAATTTAAAAATATTTAATACCAAGCATGGAGTCATTTAAACTTAATTTTAATACAAAGTTATACACAGAAGACAGTCCTTTCTTTATGTTTGTTTGCAGTGGTTTTAATTTTATCTAATTTTATTCGCAGCTTAAAATTTAAATCGACACCCAAGTCTTCTATCTCCTTTTCTAACCAATAGTTTGATACATAAAAACCGTCTAGGTTTTCGAATTGTAAAATGTATCCAAGTTTGCCTCTATATTTAAAGTCTTTGATTCCGCCGACAACCAGATCCATTCCTTCGTGTAATTCTTGCAGCTTGTGACAATCTTTTAATCGCAGCTTTCCAACAATATCCTGCATACGTATCTTGTTAGCTTGATCGACTTCTTCTTGTCGGTATTGGAGGAAATCCTTTTTCTCCCACACACCGTTGTGTAGTTGCATATCCACCACTTTTGGGAATATATGGTTGTTATAGGTTGTAAGACCCTCGGTTTTAAATGATCCGAAAGGTTCTTTACTAGGTAAATATACAATGTTTAGCGGAACCCCTTTGCGTGTGGTGTACGCCAAGGTTACGAAACCCGCATTCCTTAGTTCGTCTTTGTTATCTGCCATTTTGATAAATACGTTTTTAGAATAACCTTTTAAAAAGTATACGGATTTAGTACCATCCTTTTCTGCAAGAACGCCTACATAACTAAAAGAGTCTTTCTTACTAACCGCAAATGCATACAGCTTGTACAACCCAGATGTATCTAAGTCAGTCCATCGGCACATAAAATAATCTTTTAATTCTTCCTCATTTTCTCTAATAAGATGTTCTTTGTCTAACACATCTTTGTATTGATCGCGTATTGTCGCAGTGTTTTCCATGTAGTCCAATTTTCGCCTTTTGCATCCATTTCCTCTAATTCCAGTTGTCTTTTCCTTCCACTTACAGCGTATGGTATACATAATGGGGCAATTTCCTTTAGCGTAAACGGATAGAGTTTACTACCAATATTTACGCGTTGTCGTACAACCTCTGGACGAATGTTAGGCGTATCTATCAATCCCAATTCCGAAATTACTATTTCTTTTGGAATTGTAGAATATGGTGTTGCAGATTGTGTAAAATATGTACTACCTGCTTTAATGTAGCACTTGCGTAAGATTTTTATTTTATCTTGGCTATCTTCCTCTACTATCTCCAAATAATTTATAGGTAAATAGTTAAAACTAAAAGCCGAAAGCACATACTTTATCAATTTCTCCTTTTCCTCTAGTTTTTCGGACAACTTAATTTGCAAGCCCGTCAATTTCTTTGTATTGCCATTCCTCCAATACACGTACTGTAGCAGGTTATTATAGACTAAACAACAGCTATTTTGTAGCTTGTCCGATAGCTTACTCCACATTTTGGCAAGTGATACCGAGTACATTGGCGCCTTTAGGAAGTATAACTTACTATCTTCCAATAAGGTTAAACAGTCTTTTAAGGGTTTATACACTCGTTCCGCACTGACATAGCTTCCAATTGCACAGTTGTATATTCTCGCTTCCAATCGCGTAATACCATGTTCTTTGGCCAAAGTAGACGCAAATGTTTTCCTTAAACGTACATCTGGACAACGTAAAAAATCTAGTATATGATTGCCAAGTTGTTTATTAACACCAGGACTTGTTATCTGACACACAAATTTGTTGTATATCTTAATTCTTGCATTGGTTGTTAGCCATGTTAAACAATCAATTCCTACAGTTTTATCGTTGTCAACTATAATATTACACTTTTCTTCGTATTCGCCCTTATAGCAAAAGTTATGGTTTGTAGTTAAATAATTACACATCTCCATCTTGCTAAATATACCCGCAAAATCTTGGGTTACATCCATGTCAAAAGATAGAAATAATCTTTTTCGACTTCGTCTAATATATCTGGTAGTTCCTCAATAAAGTTTCCAACTTAACATCTGCTAGTTCCACTTTGTATGGAACACATATAGGATTTTGGAATTTTTATTAATGCATTCGAGTTCTTCTTTTCCGATAATTTCTTTTACTCTCTGGCCCATCTTGTTAGTGCTTTCCAGAAAACGGAAGCTTAGCTTTAACACCATGCCTAGCGGAAACAAATCAGTTGAACTTTCTTCGTAGATAGCTGTTAAATGCACCACAAATTTCTTTTTAGGATAAACATCCTTTTGTTTGCAGATGCTTGTTCGGTGTCAGAAAGGTCGCAAATTTTAACCAACATTATATTGTCACAAAATGGTTCTGCAATTGGTGTGTGTAGTCCACCAGTCAGCATCTTTCGCCTTCGACATAACAAATATTACCAATATCTGTCACCAGATTATTGTTGCACATATAATCTGCCAACAGCCATAATCCAAAACGCTCATTTGTCGGTTTCACTTTATTCCCAGAAGTTGAGAAACGTTAATCACCTTGGAGACGCTCATGTTTACCGTTCTAGCTACTATCGAATACTAAATTGAATACGAAAAATTGTTCTCTTACGTATTCTACAGAGTGAGGACGTATATTGCCGAAGATAGTCGAATATGTTGTTATCCAACCTAAGCCGACAGGGATGCGCATCGACATATATCCGGATATATGTAGGATGTTAAGTTAGGGTGAAATTGCCCCATGGGTGAAATTACCCACATGACCACATGGCCATGACCACATGACCATATGACCACATGGCCATATACCACATGACCACATGACCATATGACCACATGACCATATGACCTAATTGCTTTTTAATGAAGTTTTCTCATTAACCCATATGCACTAATTGCATTTTAATGAGTTTTCCATTAAAAAACAAGTGTGGACCTAGGTTAGATAAAAGGAAAAATTAATAGGTTAGGTCAGCGCCGCGGCGCAATAATTTGCTACATCCGTTACTATAAACCTGTTGATAAATGACGCAAACTGGTATTCGTTGGTCGTGGTACATTGCATTCGACTGTTGTCAGCATTATAGCTGCTGCAAGTACGGATAGAACAGGATTTATCGCTATTCATTTCGTGCATGTCGGTTAGTAGCGAACGGTTCTCGACGTTCCATGGTGATTAACTGTTTCGTGACAGCACGTATCTGGTGGTTGGCAATAAAGTGAAACCGACAAATGAGCGTTTTGATTATGGCTGTTGGCAGATTATATGTGCAACAATAATCTGGTGACAGATATTGGTAATATTTGTTATGTCGAAGGCGAAAAGATGCTGACTGGTGGACTACACACACCAATTGCAGAACCATTTTGTGACAATATAATGTTGGTTAAAATTTGCGACCTTTCTGACACCGAACAAGCATCTGCAAACAAAAGGATGTTTATCCTAAAAAGAAATTTGTGGTGCATTTAACAGCTATCTACGAAGAAAGTTCAACTGATTTGTTTCCGCTAGGCATGGTGTTAAAGTAAGCTTCCGTTTTCTGGAAAGCACTAACAAGATGGGCCAGAGAGTAAAAGAAATTATCGGAAAAAGAAGAACTCGAATGCATTAATAAAAATTCCAAATCCTATATGTGTTCCATACAAAGTGGAACTAGCAGATGTTGTTGGAAACTTTATTGAGGAACTACCAGATATATTAGACGAAGTCGAAAAGATTATTTCTATCTTTTGACATGGATGTAACCCAAGATTTTGCGGGCATATTTAGCAAGATGGAGGCGTAATTATTTAACTACAAAGCATAACTTTTGCTATAAGGGAGAATACGAAGAAAAGTGTAATATTATAGTTGACAACGATAAACTGCGGGATTGATTGTTTAACATGGCTAACAACCAATGCAAGAATTAAGATATACAACAAATTTGTGTGTCAGATAACAAGTCCTGGTGTTAATAAACAACTTGGCAATCATATACTAGATTTTTTACGTTGTCCAGATGTACGTTTAAGGGAAACATTTGCGTCTACTTTGGCCAAAGAACATGGTATTACGCGATTGGAAGCGAGAATATACAACTGTGCAATTGGAAGCTATGTCAGTGCGGAACGAGTGTATAAACCCTTAAAAGACTGTTTAACCTTATTGGAAGATAGTGTTATACTTCCTAAAGGCGCCAATGTACTCGGTATCACTTGCCAAAATGTGGAGTAAGCTATCGGACAAGCTACAAAATAGCTGTTGTTTAGTCTATAATAACCTGCTACAGTACGTGTATTGGAGGAATGGCAATACAAAGAAATTGACGGCTTGAAATTAAGTTGTCCGAAAACTAGAGGAAAGGGAGAAATTGATAAAGTATGTGCTTTCGGCTTTAGTTTTAACTATTTACCTATAAATTATTTGGAGATAGTAGAGGAAGATAGCCAAGATAAAATAAAAATCTTACGCAAGTGCTACATTAAGCAGGTAGTACATACAGTATTGCCCGAAATAAACAGTACTGAAACTAAGTTGGCGGTGTTTTTATGCGTGCGCTGTCACACTCAAGTTAGCTAGTATAGACCTGTCAAGTAAACCTCAAACAAGTAATTAGTAGGGCCTAATTGTTAAAAATGGTGTTAAGTACAGAGGAGAAAGTGTTTCTGGTAGAGCATTATTTTCGCTCATACGGAATCGGCCGACATAATGGTGCAAGTTTGCTATACGTGTCTGATCAATTCACACAAAGGTTTAATAAACGTTCTCCAAGTAATGCTGTAATTTTGAAGGTTATTGAAAAGTTTAGAAATACAGGTAGTGTATTGTGCCAACGAAAAGGAAACTCGGGGCGTCCCAGGACAGTTAACATCAACAATAACCATGAACGTGTTTTTGAGCAAATCTTAGAAAATCCGAAAGTCAGCCAGGCAAGGACAGCGTTACAACTTGATTTAGAAAGAACTTCCTTTCAAAAAATCCTGAAGGAGCTGGGTACATTTTCGTATGTGATTCAGGTACATCAACAACTACATCCTCGGGATTATCGCAGTAGAGTGGAATATTGCGCCAGAATTCTCGCGTTACAGTATGAAAATCCTGAATTTTGAAAAATGTTTGGTTTTCAGACGAAGCACATTTTCACTTGTCAGGCTATGTGAATCGTCGCACAAATCGATTTCTGGGCTTTGCCAGACCCGATGAGGTTCACGAGGTTCCTTTACATAGTGAAAAAGTGAGTGTCTGGTGTGCTGTTTCCGGACACGGAATCATTGGTCCGTACTTTATCGAAGAGAATGGTAGGCAAGTCACACTTAATCAACAGAGGTACAGACAAATTTTAACACGATTTATCCCTGATCTACGTCAATTCTGTCGTGCACGTAACTTGGCATTTCGAAACCAATTTTTTCAGCAGGACGGGGCAACTTGCCATACTGCTGCCGCAATTCGTCAATTTCTTCAAGAGCATTTTCCAAGCAAATTCATATCACGATTTACTGACTTCCCTTATCCTTCACATTCTCCAGACCTCACACCTCCAGACGCATACATTTGGGGCATGGCTAAAAATGCCGTTTTCAAACGGGCACCACAAACCATCGATGAATTAAAGGATGCCGTTAGAGTCTTCTTCGCAGCCCTGAGACAACCCTTATTCAATAACATGACCAGAAACTTAGAACATCGTTATGAAGTCTGTCTCGAACGAGGAGGTGCACATTTAGAACATATCATAACGTGTCAATAATATGTATTTTTTAAATATACAAAACAATTACAATTTCAGTACTGTTTATTTCGGGCAATACTGTATTTTACACAATCTGCAACACCATATTCTACAATTCCAAAAGAAATAGTAATTTTGGAATTGGGATTGATAGATACGCCTAACATTCGTCCAGAGGTTGTACGACAACGCGTAAATATTGGTAGTAAACTCTATCCGTTTACGCTAAAGGAAATTGCCCCATTATGTATACCATACGCTGTAAGTGGAAGGAAAAGACAACTGGAATTAGAGGAAATGGATGCAAAAAGGCGAAAATTGGACTACATGGAAAACACTGCGACAATACGCGATCAATACAAAGATGTGTTAGACAAAGAACATCTTATTAGAGAAAATGAGGAAGAATTAAAAGATTATTTTATGTGCCGATGGACTGACTTAGATACATCTGGGTTGTACAAGCTGTATGCATTTGCGGTTAGTAAGAAAGACTCTTTTAGTTATGCAGGCGTTCTTGCAGAAAAGGATGGTACTAAATCCGTATACTTTTTAAAGGTTATTCTAAAAACGTATTTATCAAAATGGCAGATAACAAAGACGAACTAAGGAATGCGGGTTTCGTAACCTTGGCGTACACCACACGCAAAGGGGTTCCGCTAAACATTGTATATTTACCTAGTAAAGAACCTTTCGGATCATTTAAAACCGAGGGTCTTACAACCTATAACAACCATATATTCCCAAAAGTGGTGGATATGCAACTACACAACGGTGTGTGGGAGAAAAAGGATTTCCTCCAATACCGACAAGAAGAAGTCGATCAAGCTAACAAGATACGTATGCAGGATATTGTGGGAAAGCTGCGATTAAAAGATTGTCACAAGCTGCAAGAATTACACGAAGGAATGGATCTGGTTGTCGGCGGAATCAAAGACTTTAAATATAGAGGCAAACTTGGATATATTTTACAATTCGAAAACCTAGACGGTCTTTATGTATCAAACTATTGGTTAGAAAAGGAGATAGAAGACTTGGGTGTCGATTTAAATTTTAAGCTGCGAATAAAATTAGATAAAATTAAAACCACTGCAAACAAACATAAAGAAAGGACTGTCTTCTGTGTATAACTTTTTATTAAAATTAAGTTTAAATGACTCTATGCTTGGTATTAAATATTTTTAAATTTGTTATGTATAATGTCAGAATAAACATTTTATAATAGTATATAACATTGTTCTTTATTTATAAAAGGCTGTAACGTTACCCCGAAATAGCAGTCGCACAGAGAGGGGTGCTCATGGACAGCGAGCATGGGCAGGGTGCGTACGCGCATGGGTGCGCATGGGCAGGGTGTGCATGCGCAGGGTGCTCATGTGCTGGGATGTGTCTGGACGTGCACGAGGGAAGCGGATGTTAACAGTCACCAAGCATCCAATTCTTTATTTGGTGTGGAGTACTTGCCTGCGTATGTATCCGGAGTAAAAGAATACGATTTGCATACGCAGCTTATTAATAAAATTAGTTTATCGAGGGAAGATGACAAAAGGTACATCATTCCTAATAGTACAACAATCTACGCATGGGGCGTAAAGATATAAGATAGTTGTTTATATTTGTATGGATTTGTAAATCTATTGTATATATTAGTTTTAAGACTCCATAATTTTTAAGTTCTTCTCCCACCTTCCAAATCCTTCCGGCTTCTATCCTGGTTGACAGAGTAGACGTGTTATCTCCACGTGGTATTCGCGGGACACATCGGTGTTAGATTTCTCGGGAGATGGTTGGCTAGGGCATATGTCTTGCGTAGCAAAAAAGGGTTTTAAAGATGGAATTAAATAAAAGATGGGCAAAAATTAGTCTTTAAAAGGCATAACTATGTATGGGGTGGTCCTATTTAAAATTTATTTACAAATTTGGGGTCCCTAGAAAAATTTAATATTAGTTGATGCCAAACAAAATATATTTATCTTAAAAGAGTGACCACCCCGCGTATAATAAATACAATATAACACTTGTTAACAAAAAATTGTAGAGAAATTCAAAGACGATTTAATGTGGGTCCAGTATTAGAATTTGTTGGTAGTAATATTAAGTCCTACTGTACTGTAGGCGAGAAAGATACGATTAAAAGATTAAAGGGGTTTCACGAATTGTAGTTAAGTAAAACCGAGGGTCTTACAACCTATAACGAGCATATACCTCCAAAAGGGGTGGGCATGCAGCTACGCAGCAGTGCGTGGGAGAATAAGAATTCTCTCTAATAAGAAATTAAAGTTTCCATGTACGTAACACCAGTCATTGGGAAATGGTCGAAATGTGGAACCTATAAAGGCGATTATTAATTATGGTTTAGAAAAATAATAGTAGTTTTCGTGGACTAAATAAAATAGCTTAGACTGATTAATGTATATGGTTACATATTCTCGTACACATCCACAAACATCTGCTTACGTCCACAATGGCGATACCGGTAGTTTTTGTTTAACAAATAGTAGGAAAGATACGTCGGGTGTTAGTGTGCGGAAGCCCATAGGATTCAAAAAAGAACGGTGTGGCGGAATGTATGGTGGTTCCCCGTTAGAATAATCGAAAGTGGTTAATCAGTCGTATTAGATGTTTAAATAAGCGAAAGTGTAAAGGCCTACATAAACAAAAATTAATTAACCGACAAAAAAGTGCGCGATGTGCTACACTTATAAAGAAAGTATGGAATGGTGCTTTGCATCGGTCCTAACAATAAAAAGGGCGACTGACTTTTCCAAGCAACTACAAGAATAGCAGTAGCGCAGAGAAGGGGTATGCATGTATTATACAGTGCACAGTTGCTGCAAAATATGTTAGTTTACGCGTAGCTCGGATGTGTAATTGATCACAACTTAAAGATCCCTCGGAGGTTTAAAAATTGTCGGCCCATTGTCGTTTGAAAAATGTTTGTAAATTATCAGAAGCGGGTTGAAGTATAATGGATTATTGACTGGGTTTTTCCTACCTTTTACGAGGGAATCGGAAATTGACAGACATCGAGCATCTAATTCTCTATTTAGGCGATATCGAGTACTTACCGGTTCTAGAAATCATTACGTGCGATTGACCGCTATGCGAAAGTGTAAAAGCCTACAGAAGCAAATTTAATTATCATACGAAAAAAGCGCGCGATGTGCTATAGAAAGTATAAAAAAAATGGTGCTTTGCATCGGTCCCTAACAGTAAAAGGAGGGTGACTTTTTCTAGCAATTACAAGAATAGCAGTAGCGCGGCGAAGGGGTATGCATGTATTATACAGCGCATTGTTGCTCTAAAATATGTTAGTTTACGGAAGCTCGAACGTGCACAAATTAAATTTTAATCTATAATTAACCACGGTCGTAAAATGGGAAATTAATGGGTAATTTGAATACCGCTAAGCATATACTTTCGCTTGGTGATTCATTTGGAAAATATTCAAGCCTACCTAAAATATGATGTAGAAGTTATTTAAAATTAAATTACTTTATTAGTAAGTATCCTGTAGACAGCAAGTTGGTATTTTCTTAGTAATGGTTTAAAGTGTTTTTGGTTATAGTAGCACTGCATCTTCTACGACTTGCAGACAATTTGTGTGCGTGTGCTACCACCCTTTTGGATTTTTAATATGCACGCAATCCGTATAACATGGAAGACGTTTTCCGGTGTTTCTACTAACTGCACTCGCACCATCGACGAAGCGAACCAGGTGCATGCATTGGCGCTAAATGTATTGGACGAGCAGCGGGGATTATGACGTCATTTAGTTCCCCGGTGATTCCTCAACATCGTTCGGTCGTCTTCGGAAACCTTCGGTATGCATTCTATAGGGTACATAAAGCAGGCGCGCAAGAGTAAACTCTTTAGTTATAAGTTAGTTCGCTTACAAGTTTAACCAAATTGCTATAGTGCGGATTTTGTTTTGTACTAAAATGGTATCTGCAAACGTTTTTAAATGCGAGCCGTGTCACGTCTACTTTACCAGGAGGGATGCTCTCAAACGGCACCAGAACAAATGTTGTGGTGTAACATCATCCAAGGTTAAGCTTATACATCCGTCTGCAGCAAAGTACTTAAACTGTGGGACTTGCGGTATCGCTTTTACGAGAATGGGCAACTTACAGCGACACAAGGAAAAACAGCACGGTATGTCATTAAGCCGTAAACGTTCAGCTCCGCCAGCTGTTAAAGGGCCTTGTACGAAACAACCACAAATTATGTGTAAAGTATGCGACATGGAGGTGTTAAAGTCTGCATACCCTGGTCATCTACGGAGCAACAAACATAAAAATGCATCAGTTACCGCTACTAGCGACGATGGTGTAGAAATGGTTAGCACAGCGTTTAACAACCGTATGGCTAGCTATCGCATAAAGAACGCCAGTGTCGACGATGGGGTGCCCGAGTTTCTTTGGAAGCAGAAAGAGCGATTTATTCGATTAATAAATGAAAAAAGAATACAACATACAGCATTAAAAGTCTATTGCGAACTCTACGGCGTTTACACCAAAATGGGGGAAGAGGGTGCAGAGGACGTGAAATCCTTTAACACAAAAAATGTGGTTATAACGTCTTCTAGTAATCTGGAAAATATGTACGAGGTCTTAAGCGAAACCATAAGAACAAAATCAGAGGAATTTGAAGCATGTGAGTCCGGTTGGTCTTTGGAAAAAGTGCTCTATTTAGAAATAAATATTAATAAGCATGAGCCGATATGAGAAGTTCTAGGTTAAAAATAAAAATTGTGGATATGTATTTAGAAATGTGGTTTACAAAATTTAAACTGTATTATTAAAAATTGTTTGTAATAAAAAGTTTTAAGAATGGTTTTTAGATTTTCTTTTAGGTATAAGCTGCAGGAAAGTTATAATTTAGAGGTTGTGTGTAAAATGGTAAGGGGTGGCCCTATTTTAAATCTGTTTACAGATTCGGGTTCTACATAAAATTCTAGACTAGCAAGATGTATTGCATGACTAAAATTTATAAGGACGGTCAAAAGTCGCTACCAGAAAAATCTTAAAATGGGGGTAGCTTTCTGGGGATGGCGCAATCTGAAAAATTCCTAAAGATTCGGGTAGCTGAGAAAATCTAATATTAATTGATACCAAACAAGGTAGGTTTATCTCGTGGGTGGAAATGTGGAGAAAGATTTATCTCGCAGAGGGTATATGTAACTTTGCAGGGCGTAGTCCTATTTTAAATCTGTTTGCAGATTCGAATTCTATGCAAAATTTTAAACTAACAAGATGTATCGCATGTATAAAAAATGTTTAAGGCTGGTCAGAAATCGCTACAGGTAAGAAATCTTAAAATTGGGGTAGCTCCTTGGGGATGGCGCAATCTAAAAATTCCTAGAAATTCGGGTAGCTGAGAAAATTCTAATGTTAATTGATACCAAACAAGATAGGCTTATCTCGAAAGATAAAAAATGGCTAGTCGAAGAAAACTATTTGGTCCAGAATGTTAGCGGTAAAAAAAAATCTTAAAATCAGGTTTATTTCGAAAGATGAAAAATTTAAGAAATATTTATCTCGAAAGATGAAAAATGGCTAGTCGAAGAAAACTATTTGGTCCAGATGTGTGTGGAAATGTGGATGCTGGTGGAAATGTGGCGGCAGAACGTCACTAAATGGTCTACTCTGGTTAGACTCGTACCTTCATTGTCACATGTTCTGAGCTAACTTATACGTTTTTTTGAAATTCCCACAGCCTACATCTTTCACTATCTTTGTGCAATAGTCTAATTTAGGTCTACCTCTACCTTACTTTTTCTTTTTTTTTGCTTCGAATACATTCTACATACCTTACAACGTGTCCTATTATACCATCTCCCCTACTTCTCACTTTCCCACAAATGCCTTTCTACTACAACTACTTTTACAACCTCTTTATTCTTAACTTTATGTGTTAACAATATCGGCATCATACATCGTAGCACCGCATTTCAGTTTCCTGTCTGCTTTCCTTACTGTCCACATTTCGTAGCTGTTCAGTACTGAGCCCCAGACATGTTTTCAAAAAAATTTTCCCTGTTTTTATGTTTGTTGTCTTCGAATGTAGCAGTTATTTTTTCTTGTTGAATACAGCACGGTCTTATGCTAATCTTTTTTTAATATCTTTGCACTTTTCGCCTTTCATTGTTTTCAATTTCACTGATATTCAGTGGTATATGCAAGGGTTAAGTAACATTCAGGAAATAGTACTAAAATGATTTTTCTGCTATTTGAGAGTTCTTACTAAGTCATATGCGGTTTGCCTTAATCGGTTGATAGCGTATCTACAATTTATTCTGATATATGGTTGTTAATAGAGAAATAATTGACTATAAAAGTGAGTCTCCGTTATATCAAGTATGTATTTTTAGAAGAAGTCGTCGAAAGAAAGCACCATAGCGCCTTACGATTCTAAAAGTTCTACAAATAAATCAGAAAAATTCATGCTATTGTGATAATAGTATTCATAATTTTATTATTGGGTTTATTAAGAATCGCTTATGTGCCCGAATAACAACTGTCAGCCGCTCTATTTACTAGTACTGAGGCGCAGAACGTCACACCAATCTGTAAAACTTCCTGTTTTTCCTCTGCATCGTTTAACAACTTCCTTATGGAAAATTGGATCTAATTTTTTAAAAGTTTTTAGGTTACTCATCGCACAATTAGAAATATTCCGGTGCGAATTTGAACTTACTTCGCTTCATTCGTCGGAAGTATTACGGCGACAGCTGTTATTAGTTGAGTATTAGTTATAAAATAAAATCCGCATGGACTGACTATAAATTTCTTTTATATAATTTTTTTAGAGCTACCCTATTGTTTAGGTCACATCATGATATAATTCTGTACTGCCACGGCTAAATTGCATTTCAGCTGATAGAGAATTTTTCTTAATTGCTACGGTTCACTACTACATTAATTTTTTTAGTTAGTTTTAAGAAGTTGTGGACACTCCGTAAGTATCTAATTATATAAATTGCTTTCTCTGAATGAATATTTTATATATAAAGGTTTCAATAATTGGATTGAAAACAATCCACATTTACTACATATTTCCATGTAATGATAGTTTTGAGTAAAGCGTTGAAGTTAAAAATTAGTTCTAGAAGGGTATACATTATTTTTGCCATAAATTATTATTTTGCGTAGATATTTTTTTATACTGTGTAAATCCTTTGAGATATGTTTTGAGTAAATGATATTTTCTACGCGAGTTGATGTTCTTGCGCTACCATATTTTTTTACTAGAAGTTTTGTAAATGTTTTTTTGGTATCATGTTGTTGTAACTAGAGGTTTTGTAAATAAAATTTCTTTAATGAGGTTTCCTGTTTCTTTCTGCCTGACTTACACCACTTTACGACGTTTTAGCTAGCACGGTTTACTTATTTGGATTTCTTTTCTCGTTTTTGTTGCGGTTCTCGGTGCGGGTTCATTTCATTGTTTATTTTATTTTTGTATTCTTGTCCGCACGGAATACCGCATCAATATCTTTACCATACGTCCGTAGCACGACATTTCAAAGACTTCAATAATTTTTCCGTCCGCTTCTTCTACTGCCCATGTTTTACAGCCGTATAGTGCTGTGTTCCACACATATGCCTTCATCAATCTCTCCTTGTTTCTATGTTTGTTGTCGTTGAGCATAGCAGTTGCAGTTTCTTGATAAATGCAGCACGGTCTAGTGCTAATCTTAGTTTTATATTTTAAGCACGTTTCCAAATTTGCATTATTTCGCCTCCTAGGTAGCAGAAATCTTTAGCCTCTTTAAGTTTCCTATTTGTATTCTGGTTTTTGAATTATTTTTCCTTCCTTTAAATACCAGTACGTTTGTTCTATTTTTGTTAATTTTCATACCGTATCTCTCTGGTAGAACGGTTTCCACTTCATTAAGAGCAACTTCTAGCTTTTCCTTGCTAGATGCTAATACGGCTATATCATCTGCAAATCTAAGCATTTCAATCGTTTTTCTTGCATAATAATTCCAATTATATTTCTGCATCTGACAATATTCATTGTCTCTTTGATGTACAAGTTTAAAATTAACCTTGCTGTGCACGCGATTTATTTTATGACACCAATACATGCGTCGGTTCAAGAGACCGAATTGAAATAATAAAAATTTAATACTAAATTTTAAATACAGGTTCAGTTTGAAATAAAACTATGTGATAACAGAACATACCTATATTTTATTACATGCCATAAAAATAAAAATAAAATAACATTCTATAGTTGAGATTAAACTAATTCTAAATAAATTATGTTTCGAAAAATAATATATTATATATATATATATATATATATATATATATATATATATATATAAATTACTCGCTCACGATGCCATCTTCACATATCATTTTTGCGTGTTCTAAACAAAAGTATTTTCTGCAATACTTGCAATTTTAGCGAGTTTTCCTGTTTTTACTTTCAAGGAGCAAAATGTGCAACGACCTAGAGTTGCAGTGTTCATTGCGGAAACATCTTTACCAAGATCACGTATTTCTCGCAATCTTTCTCTACCAATCTAGGTAAATGTAGGTTTGTAGCGCTTTCTTTCAAATGTGCGTCCATCGTTTGATAAGCAAGCTTTTCTATGAGTGTTTCCTAGTTAATTTGGAATATTTATTGTTTTCACTATATATTACAAAAGAATTTATACTCATACATTGAGAAAACTGTAAAAACTTACCATTGACCATTTGTTTGTAACCCTTAGCGCAGCCATACGTAGAACATAGCGTATCAAGAGTATTTACTCCACCTTTAGTATTATTATAGTTGAGCACAATGTCGGGTTTGTTAGTCATTTCATCTAAGCGAACGTCTTGATGTATGGTAGATATAAGTAGCGCATTTTTTCCTTTATTGAATATTAGACACCAAAGTACAATTTTCGTGAAGGTCAAAAATGCTAGAACTGACTTCGCCGTTAGCGTGTAGAAACTCCTGAGAAATTTCTTTTTTTGCTATTCCGTATTGTTCCAACCATGGTCAAGTTGTGTTTTTCAAGTAGTGTGTTTGCGAGGTCAATACTTGTATACCAAGTCTGGGTTATTACTTTACACATTCTGTCAACAAGATCTAATGGTTTATTTTCCACATGGAATGGTCCTTCTGGTTGTTTGTCAACTTATACTTTCATAGTCATAGTATAAAAATTTTTTGCATCTGCTGGGGCAAACATTTTTATTCCGCATTTCTTCGGCTTAGAAGGTGTATATTGTTTGAACCCGCAGAGTCCTGGAAATGCTTTCTATTTTTCGTCAATGGTGACGTATGAAGATGGACTGTAATATTTTTCGAAAAAGTTATTTACTTCTTCAAATAATTTTTTAATTGGACTAAGTCTAGCGAACTTTGTTCTTTCTTTTCGCGTATTTCGATCATCGAATCGCATACATTTAAAAAGAAATGAAAATCTATTGACAGTCATGACTAAACGAAATATTTCTGGAGAAAAACCATCAGTTCCGAATAGGATCCTTACATTCAAAGCACTATTTTTTCTTACACCCGCAAATAAAAGCAAACCAATAAGTGCCTGCATTTCAATCTTATATGGAGGCTTAGCACTTCTTTCACGAGGGTAATTGCTTGATACAGACTCTATGTATTTATTTGTATTTCTAACAACGTAGCGATTATATTAACCTAACTTACTTCGTAAGTTTGGTTGAAAAGTTCAAAAATAGCAAAAGGTTGTATTTTTAGTTGATCCTTTCACGCCACATTTTTCGGTGACTATATTCCTGCATCGTGCACAAACAGATTTTGTATGCGGAGATTTGTTCCACTTCGTATTCTTATCTTTTCCAATAAAATGATTCCTCCGAAGTTCCTCGTTTGAATCAATTGTACTATCTTTATTCTCATCATCAGCATGAAACTGTTGTTCGGTATCGCTCATTTGTTCTTGAATTTCAGTGTTATCCTGTATATTGCTGTCACCTTCGTCATTTATTTTACCTTCCCTGAAATCTGCTTCATCCCAGAGACTTTGTAGCCTTGCCTGCCCCTGTTTATAATTTCGCACTTTGAATTTTCTATATACAATAAATATGACCATTCTTAACGGACCTGCACCTTGACGAAGTTCTAAAATACTAGAACGAGTAGAATGGCCTGCGTGTTTCAATTAGCTAAAAAACCAAATTAGTGGGGTCTTTAGTGAGGACCCAGACTGAAACAGGTCTCCGAAAGAGAGCAGTAGCTTGTTCGGTACTTAGAGTGGCAGAGACCATAGGAATCGGTATGACATTCTAAGACACACTACTGCGATGTGGTAGGCAACGGAAAACCACCACATTACCTTCCAAGTACACTGTGTACAGAAATTGTTAGTAAACATGATGGATGACATTCTCTAATTTAAAGAATTTCGGAGGTAAAATAGTCCCCCATTCGGATCCCCGGGTTGGGACTACTTCGGGGGATGTGATCCAAAAGTATAAAAAGAGATCCGTGAATTGTGCAAAAGCATTTAATAAAAAACTATTAATACAGCAAAAGTCTATGTGTTGGGGTATCCTTGGTAGCCACAGGCTGCTTAACCCTCTCCACATACCCTACATAAGATTTTCCAATGCGCCACCCGAAAGTACCACATTGGCCAGGAAGCAAGCTTTTTTACTTGGAAAGTTTTGAATTTTGCCGAACCCTTACTGTTCCAAGCAAGGTAGGGATTTTTAACGTGCGTAATAACCCTTACACATGGGACCTCCATAATACCTCTCATCCAAACGAGGGCGTACTTCTGTGAAAAATGCTCGTCTAATATTTTTCAAGCGGATCGTGTCGGGATCCCCTTCACATACCTCACATTTGATTTTCCAATGCTCCACTCAAAGATACTACATTGGCTAGAAAACGAGTTTTTCTTTATCTAGAAAATTTTGAACTTTGCTGAACCCTTGCTGTTCCAAACAAGGTAGGAATCTTTAACGTGCATGACAACACTCACACACGGGACCTTCATTTTACCTCTCATCCGAACAAGGGTGTATTTTTGTGAAAAATGCTCGCCTAGCATTTTTCAAGCAGACCGTGTCGGTATTCGAATCCGGGACCTTGGGCGTAGTAGTCACACACATACCACTACGCCACGGAGCTACTGTAACGTTCCGTTTATGTTGTTACGTTATATTAAAGAAATATGTATATAAAGTCCTTTAGTTTGTGTAAATAATTCATCAGTTTAAAATATAACAAAGAGAGCATTGCCCGCACATCCCTTCATAATTTCGACAGTTTTTTGGAGGTAATCAAGAGGGCCGAGGTCTGTGACGTTTATGAAGTGAAGTTTGTCAAGTTGAGTTTTGTGATATAAAACAAGTCGCTTAGAGTGGATTTATTCAGTTCTTACATGAAATATGTAGTTACAATATCATAGTTAATCGATCGTTTATTCTGGTGGTTCAAGGGAAGTTATAATACAAGTGCCGAGTTTTGATTGTCGATCTTCGCTATTAGCGTCACGTGCAGCACGTGGTTAATCATTCTGTTGTAGGTTGAGCCATCCTCTTTTGTTGTTTACGTTTTAGAAGTATTAATTAATGCCAATGAATTTGGGAGTTACTGTCTGGAGGATGAATGGAAATCTCGTTACGGTTGCCGTAGGCCCGTAATATAATCCAGTTGTTGGGGATCAAATAATAGATTAATTGTCTCGTGTTTAAATGTAGAAAACACGACACCCTCACAGTGTTGACTGGTACAATCCACCTTACAAGGTAAGCGACTGTATTCGTAGATTTTACAGTGCAGCCCCCCATACGTCGATTATAATTGAATGTTTATGTAATTAAACTAAGCACAACCCGTACATGAAGTTCTGTCAATCCCTTATCACCGAGTCCTAAAGTGTGTGCGCTTTATTGATACTTTACCGTCGTCGTGAACAACAAATACGTTCAACTAGTATAAATAGTTAAACCATATTATTTCCAATTAACGTAATATTTAAGACAGTTGTACTGATACTTCCAGATATTCAAAATTATGATGATTACATAATTGCTGAAATTAGATCACAATTTACATTTTGAATTGAAAGTTATTGTTGCCATTAAGTTAGTAGCGTAGGGTTGCATGCACACGGCGTCCTACGCATTACGTTTCAAATATTTTATTAGTTACTGTGTAAGTAGAGCAAGTGGGGTGTCCTGTGCACTCAACTCCACCTTAATTTTATTACACATTGCTTTACTGGCTAGTACACCTTATAGTAATAATAATTGTATGCCATTTACTTTAGCGACAATATTACTTGTGGTAATGTTTACATTTACTTGTTCATATATGTATGTGCCATATTTGCTTATGTAACCAACCCATGTATTTATTTCAGTCGTTGGGATTTGTTAATAGAATTAAGTAAAGTTGTCTACGTGCATTATTTTAGTAAGAAGTTTATGTTAGTAGGGTGAATTCAACCTCTCTACTCTGCGAGATTTTCTGAGGATTTTATGTTAAATATTGAGCTGCAAGTAGTATACCGACCAGTGACGAGATTCTCCTTTTGTCATCTAGCATTGTGACATTACTGGTGGTGCCCACCCAATTTTTGACGTTTTACCGAATTCACATCTCATTATAATTCTCATCTTAGGGCATTTAGCAATCCCAATCTACGACTTTTGTCTGACCTACCCCTCACCGGCTAGAGCTACGCCGCTCACGGGTCCCGATCCGTCCCTTGGTGTCGTAGTGCTGAATGGGCCCGTAACACTGCCTCCCTTTACATACCACTGAATCCCGGTGAAATAGGGCATACAATTAGAACACACTAGAAGGAGACTGGAGATGTATATAGGTTGTTGTAAAAATTTCAGGGAACTGTGTAGGCTAGCTCAGACCATAAATAAGTTGAGCTATACGTCCAACCAGTTTTTCAAGACGTAAAATCTAATGACGAAAGATAAGTGCACTTAAATCTGATGATTATTATAAACAACTACAGGTGTAGGTAGTGAAATATTTTCAACTAATCTTGATTGTGCGAAAGGATATATTGGAAAAACTATTAATTTGACAAGATTCAAGTGCTGGGGGAACTTGGCAGACAAAGACTGGTTACACCTTTTCACATACCAATGAATATGGGGTAATTAGGGTATAGAACTGTAAAACAATTGAAGAAGACCGAACTGCATCAAGCAAGAAAGAACAGCAGCTATGTTCAAACACAACGAACATAAAACTAGAATCAAATTGTTCAAAGCATGTATGTGGAGCACAGAACAGTATGTGTAATGAAATAGGGGTAGTAGGATAACAGACAGAAAGAGATAGGGGCCTTCTGGAATGTTGTGATTCAGATGTATGAGGATGCGAACATGTACATACAAAGTTAATAACAAATATGTTACAGAAATAGTAGAGAAATAAATATATGTGTGGAAAACAAAAAGATAGGAGATTTAGAAAGACAGGATACGTTCTAAGGCATTTCTGGGAATACTACGGGATATATTACAAGCAGAGATAGGAATAAAGGTAAAGATAGACGGAGATAAGCCTTTCGCATGCAGATAGTGATAGATGCAGATTGTGCATATTTCAGGGAAATGTGAAGGTTAGTTCAGAATAGGAAATAATGAGGGAACGCGTGTAAGCAGTTCCAGGACTGAAGACCTAATGAATAAATATGTAATAATATATAGTGAAAACAAAATATATAATTATTTTTTGTTGTGATAACAGAAAAATCTTTTTCACACAAATCTCAAGTAAGCATATAAATTCAAATTAGACAAAATAAACACCTATGTAATGCTTATTTATGTATATGAATATATGCGTATTTTATGTACTAAGATTATATCACACATGAAGTAATACAAAAATATGGATATTACGATGAAAAAACAGAATACTTACTTACTGTTCATGAAAATATAACAAATTTACACGCGACGCACTGTCAGACCGAATATGTAAACAAATGCACAGGTATTGTTTTTACAAGTGTTTCTACGTTAATGCTCTAAACTATATAAAGCTTTAACAAGCTATCGGGATCATGAGCACTTAAAAGTGTTTATTTTCCCCGGAATAAACAAACTAAGAACTCGTATAGAAAGGTTAACGGTGATAGTGCACATTCCTGTATAATCCCTTTTACATTTACTTCTCTACGTTTCTGCTTTAATTTTATTACAGCTGTTTGCTCTCTCTATGCTATGTACTATCCGCATATCCCTATAAGTGATTCCAATCTTTTAGAGCATTTTAAATATTTTTTTCTATTTTACATTGTCGAATGCTTTTTCCAGATTTACAAACCCCATATATACGCTTTCTCCTTTTCTACTGTTTCCTACAGTGTCACAGTTAGAGCTAAAATGGCTTCTCGTGTTTCCTTCTTTTGCCTAAACCCAAATTGATGTTTTACTGGTATCTCATTAGCCCATTTCTCCATTTATACATTTTTACATTTCTAGTTAATATGTTACACACGTATACTGTTAAACTTGTTCGAAAATCTTCACATCTACGTGCACTCTTTTTTGGTATAGTGACCATGGTGTTTCGTTTGAAATCTTTGGGCATCTCGTTTGTCTCATACATAGTGCTTATAAGTTGAAAGAAATGTTCTGTTGCTTCTTTTTTAACAGCTTTTAGAGTTTTTGCTTGCAGCTTATCTATACTCAGTGCCTTATTTTTTAGAATCTTTAATATTCATTCAAACTCATCTCCTAGTATAGAATATTCAAAGTTACCCTTTTCAATGTCTGTTTCCTGTTCTAGTGCTTCTAGTTCCTGTCCTGCATATAAATTCCCTATATATTCTTGTCATCTAAATACTTTCACTACATTTTCTATAATGATATCTCCTCCTGCGTTTCTTATATTTTTCCAATACGACATCATATCTCTAAAATTTATTCTAATTAGTTTGTATGCTTCGTCTTTCTTCTATTTCCATCTTAATTTATACGTCTTTGCACTTTTCTTATTCTATTGTTCTTTAAGCGCATACCGTAGTTGTTTGTCTTTCAACAGTGAAGAATAAGGCAGTTCCAGCGATCTCTTCCAAGAAGTATGTAACCTTCGATTTATTTTATCAGTACACATTGTTAATCTTACAAATTTTCCATTTCAAAATCCATAGTCAATGGAAGAATGTTTGAAGGTATTCTAAAGATTAAAGTTGCATTATCTTACCCACGTTAAGGCAGATGGTCGAAATTCCAAAACATATCACGCTAGCAGTATATGTCCAGTTCCAAACGTTCTAACTATTTACTATCATCTCTAGCGTCAGTATTGGTTTGTTGACGTCTTTTACATGGGATTAGAAGAGACGGGGTAAGGAGATTGATTGTCGTAGTTTTAAGTTCGTTCACAATAGATGTTAAAGGGGCTAAGATCTGACGAATTTGTAATAGTCGGAAGGCGAGTATTGAAAGTAAGTTACGCGCGCGTAAGTCATAGTTTATGCAGTTCGTGTCAGAGATCTGCTTCCTTGAACAGATTTGTCACTCCTTATGTATATTGGAGGATTTGAGCGCGTTGACAAAAAATTGGTTTTAATAACCTACACGATTCTATTTTTCTTAATAGAAACGGATATCTAAGCTTATGTTGGCGTGTGTGTGATCGAGATATTTCAATTTACTTCAGACAAGTTATTAGTTTTTTTAAGGTATTAAAATAAGATTTAGTTATTAATAAGTTCGTAATTATTAAGAAGATAAATATACTAGTTACTAAGGGTGACTTTCTTCAATACGGGTTTAATCGCGTATTAGGAATATAGTTTTAAGTTACGAACAACAACATCAAGTCAGAAAACAACGATCATAATAATAATAATATCCAAAACTAATTACCTAGAATTCTGCGCGGTTGTGTGCAGAAATGAAAGGGGTCGTGGGTCAAGTGGGTCAGTGGGTCCACGTGGTCACTATTTTGTTTGGGTCACCGGGCCAATGGGTCATACGTATCGACCCAAATTGTCACCCGGTGACCCAAATTGACCCGGCGACCCAAAATGATCCGGTAACCTAAATTGACCCAGTGACCAAAATTGATCCAGTGACCCAAATTAATAAAGTGACAGATAGCTTTCTCTAGGTTTAGCCATAGTTTAGTGAATTTTCAGGTCAGTTTATTAAGTACGTTCACAAAATTATACATAAAGTTATTGGTTCAGTTAGTTACTTTCTACACGCACTTTAGATATTAAACAGCAGACCGAAGAAGAACTGCGGAATTTTATAAGCAACGAAGAACGCGCATATAAAAGTTTAATTGGTCTCTTTAATGGTGATAAGGATAATGATGTAGCACGATTTTATCCATTGAAATGGTGGGGTGTTAATACAAAGAAGTACCCGCTTCTACGCAGAATTGTCATAAATCCTTGTAATTCCAGTTTCATCTGCTGAGTCAGAGAGACATTTTTCTGGTACTGGAAAAATAACACGCAAAGGTAGGAGACGACTCAAGGCTTATGCCGTATAAAGTTAACTTATTGTTTAAGAATCTTTAAAAAATGGAATTTTAAAAATATAACCTAGTCGTCATAAATGCATAAGTGATGTAACCTTCTTTTATTACGTAGGTTTATAAGATTCTTTGTATTTATATATTATAATTCTTTCTTATTTTAGTGCTTTTGTTTACATTTTATGTGATTATTTATAATAAATAAAGTATTTTGTTGATGACAATATTTGATAAGCGTAGACATAAATTATCTTGGGTCCATGGGTCAATTTGGGTCACCGGGTCATTTTGGGTCACCCGGTTAAATTGGGTCACCAGGTCAATATGGGCCAGTGGGTTAATGGGCCGTGAGTCACATACCTATTTGAGTCACTGGGTCATGGGTCACTCATTCTGTGACCCATTTCATCTGTGGTTGTGCGACGGCGATAAATCCAATTCGCCGTACCAAGCATCGATGTATATACCAAGAGCAAAAACTTGTGATTTTAAGCTGGTTTGTCGAATAAGGCTAGAGATACATCGTTTTTGATGCATATAAATTTCAGAAAAGAAGGTTATGGATCAAAAGACCACGAAAATATAACTGGAATAAAAAGTAGCACCTTAAGGATTATTTAAATTGTTTTTACATTGTGTACGGTGTTCATATTTCATATGTCAACGCATTCTTTATTATAATAGCTACTGCTATTTAAAAAATAATTGCCAAAAGCTATTAGTATATGCGTCATGGCTAGCTTGGAGTACTCAAAGTGTATCCTACGTACTTAGATATGGAGGTAGTTTTAATATTTGTCACTTGTATAAACCTCAAGTATTTTTTGGCGTAGAGAACACTGAAAAACTTGTATTAACGTTATGGCGCTTTTACTAGTCGAGGAGGTTTTTTAGGACAATTGTTCCATTTTCGAGTTTTGTTTTGTTTCCTACGCCTTGTTTGTATTTTTTATATAGGTACATCAAACAACTTAAAAACGTTTAAAGTCCTCTTTCAAAAAATATGGAATTAGCAAACACGTCACTTTGTTTATTTAACGTTTTATTCTAAATTTTTAACGCAAGTAAGTGTACTACCTATCAATCACAAAGCCGCTTTTCAAAAAGGCTAGCTCATTAACTTATTTTTGGCTCAGCTGCTGTAGCGCTATATTTTAATGTTATCACACAATTTCTCTTTCAAATGACAAGTCCTAGCGGTTTCAGCTAAAAATTTTGTTGAAAATTGATACATATTCTTCATGATTTTCTTTTTCTGAAAATGAAGAGAACGTTTATTAATTATATTCACAAAAGCTACTTTCTAAATGAGCTATTGTCCGGAAATACAATTACTTGAAGTGACATCGACATTTATGCCACAGAAATCTATTTCGTAAAAAGCTGCCGACGTTTTCCTTTATTTAGAGCATAGGTTCCCAACCTTTTCTGAACCACCGCCCCCTCTACTGGAAAAAAAACTTCCAACGCCCCCTCCTCATCATAGTGCATTATAACGAATATTAAAATATTGTTGCATAGTATCTATCTATCTATATATATATATATATATATATATATATATATATATATATATATAGATACTCATATACGAACGTTGCACTTTTGACTGCTATGACAAGCGTTCACTAAAGCGTTGGACAAGGTATATATATTAAAAATCGCAAAAGTAAACCTTAATTAAAACGACTATCAAATGTAGTACAAACTTGTTTATTAAAACTTAAATATGAATACATAATGAACAGAAAAAGATTAAGAAGAAAAAATTAATGAGATAGTTGAGGCTGGTGAAGTTTTAACAATTTGCTAATGTCGGGTTCCAATTTCGTTAACATCAGCCGCAAATCGCCACGTTCAGTAATGTGCAGTCTGTTCCTTTTCTTAGACAATAAATTAGCTACTGCACTGAACCCACGCTCAGCCAAATAAGATGAAGGAAATGCAATTAAAAATATCTGTACTCTTGACCACAATCCAGGGTAAAGAACTGGTATTGGTTTTGAAGCCAGAACTCTTGATATCCATTTCTGAATTTTACTTTTAGTTCTTCGTTAGTTGTGAGTTCTACGAGTTCCTCTTCTAAATTTGATGATTCTGCTGTATCTGCATTTGCGAAAGGATCTAAAACCCAACCCGGTATATTCATGTTTAAAATATCCTGAATCGCTCCACACAATCAACATGAAGAACGTCCAAGTGTTGGCAGTAAGTAAGTAAATCTTCATGTTTTGCAGAGACTGCTGATAATGTGGGAAAGTGGCTGTATTCACCTCTCCCTAGATTTCGTTTGAATAGAAGAAGTTTTCCCACAAAAGCAGCTATGACGTTTTTGTTTTAATTAAATTCAATTCGTCACCTTGCAATTGTAAATTGACTTCATTAAATATTTTAAACAAGTCTGTCAAATAAGCGATGTCATTTTATGTATAATCAGGTTTTCGCGCAATTTTTCGTTTCTGTTTTCAAGAAAGTCCAGTACTGAATCAAATAGTTGAAAAAACGGTTCAAACAAGTACCTTTTGAGAGCCAACGAACTTCTGTGTGCAGCAGCAAGCGATTGTAATCTTCATCATTTTCACTACAAAGTTGGCTAAATAATCTGTCATGCAATGAATTGCTTCTAATCGTATTTACTGCTCTAATAACGTAATGAAGCGACGAATGCAAACGTTCGTTCAGATTTTTTGCAACCAAGTGCTGACGATGAATAATACAATGTATAGCGAGTACATTTGGTACTGCTTGTTTCAAATGAGCTATGAAACCCTTATGACGTCCCGTCATTGCTGGAGCACCATCAGTAGCTGCCGACAAAATATTATGCATAGGTATTTCTTTCTCTTGAAAAAACGTACTTATGGTATTAAATATCGTTTCTCCCTTTGTATCAGTTTCCAAATTTTTTGCAAATAATAACTCTTGATAAATTTTTCGTCTTTATAAACCGAACGTATGATAACAGCAGTACTTCGTTATTTGGTAGAGTGGATTCATCAAGTTGAATGGAAAAATTGCAAGTTTTAAGTAATCGCATAATGATATTTCAACGTCTTGAGCCATTTCGTCTATTCTCCTTTGCACTGAGTTATTACTCAGAGGAATTTTTCTGATGACATCTGCCGATGTCTTATGATGAAGAACAGTTTTTATTACCTCTCTGACTGCCGGCAAGATAAGTTCTTCGCCAATGGTATGTGGTTTTCCCGTTTTTGCGATTAACAATGAAATGTTATATGATGCTCGTAGTCCATCATCTTCTTGTTTAGAAGACGACGCAAATAGGTTTGATATAGTTGGCTGTTTCAAATATTTCTTCTGCAGTTCTTGAAAATAGGACAAATCTTTGTCCTTTTTATCAGTATGCATTTTATTTAAATGTTCTTGTAGCCTAGAAGGCTTCATGGCTTCATTTGAGAAAACTTTTTGGCAAAGTAAACACATGGGTAATGATGGGTTTACAGGAGAGTGCGTAAATCCATATTTCAAATACAAAAGACTGTACTGCCGGCTTAGATTCAGACATTTTGAAATCCAAAACTTGCCACGGTTTAAAATAAATTAATTTTTCAACGAATTTATGGATAATTATAAAATTAATGGTTATAATGACTTATATAACTTATCACTCACGAACATGGATTATTTGCGAAGCACACAAAAATAATAACACATTCCTAGAGCTATCCCTGCCTTTTATACGTTTGATTTCATACAAGCATCAACTTGTATGTTTTATCTTGTTTGCGATGCCGGTGCACTTTGTAAGCAAGTCATATCGCGTCTTTGCTTATCAACTTGCAAAGACTTGTTGCGGACAATATTAAACGGAATTAGGTATTCATAGTCCTAATGCTGAATTAAATGTTTTAAAGTATATTTTCTCGATAACAATAACATAGACATTTTAGATAGCTAAATAAACTGTCTATTCATGCCAACTAGGTATTTTCAAAGTATTTTAATATATTTATTTTCTAAAAAGGTAAGTACTTCACGAACGCCCCTCTTGATCCTACTAACGCCCCCCTTTTACTCCTGTACTCGCTACCGCCCCCTTTGAAAGCTACAGCGCCCACTGGGGGGCGGTACCGCCCCCGTTGGGAACCTATGATTTAGAGGATCGTCACAGTATACGAGGGGCTGAGAGGTAACAGTTTGAGTTGTAATAATTTGCTGTGTTTGCAAAATACATACGCCACATAATATACAGTACAACAACTTTTGGCTTGTAGGAATATCTTCCACTCTTAGTCATTTAGAAAGTGAGAGGTAATTAAGCAAAGTGGTCTATTCAAGTTAACGGGTCAGTTACTACGTTATGCATCACTAATTCTTAAGCGCCACATTTCCTTTGTAACTTAGACACGGAAGACTTCTCCAAAACCCATAGGTAGCTTAAAAGAGAATAAAATACAATGTTTTGTTAATTATTTAGCAAGAAGTTTTCCGCAACAATAAAGAAGTTTGCAAATCTAAATGTGTGTTTATTTTTGATTAGATAATGTTTCTTGTTTAACGAACAGATTTGGAAAAGCAAGTAAATTGGATGTTAAAGTACAAGTTTATAACTAGAAACCGTAAACGTTTCAAAAGTATGTTATTATGTTTGATTGAACAACACGATCAATCATGGTCGTAATTAGTTTTCGTGCTGTAAGATGCAATGGATGTTTAACACGCAACTCGTCATGTTACTCAGGCTTCAATAGTTCGTAAAAAAATTCTACTGAAAGCTGCTTGTGGTTCTTAAAATGAGTTCTAGTGAGTCGCTAGCTTTAAAAATAAATTAGTCTAAGTATATCGTGCTGTATATCAAGGCCGCCCACAGAATAATTTGTAGAGGGGGTCAAGACTACTTTCAAAAATATTAATTATGTTACACAAAGGATGAACACTGTTAATGCAACCCCGTTACCGGACGTATTGGAAAGTAATGTAAGGCATAAAATCTTATTTCCTTAGAGTAGCTCAAAACCAGTTAGGACCATCGATAATGCAGCGTTTTTTGATATTATAGTTGAAATCACGAAAGAATGCATTCACGCCATAGGTTACTGAATTTAAAAGCGATATACATTAAAAGTATGTCGGTGTTTAATTCAGAAACCTATGACGCGAATGCATTCTTTCGAGATTTCGGCTATAGTATTTGAAATTGAAAGAAAACGTAGGATTGATAGTTTCTTAATAAATGCAGCATTCTGTAATTAATCGAATTTTCATAAAGTATAAAGTTACTTACTAATCTGGTAAATTGCTGGTGCAGCAGGCTATCAATTCTTTTGGCTTGATGATGCACAGGGTAGCAAATGGAAAAGATTGGATTTCACATTAACACACACTAATTGAAAATTGAATGGACTTATTCCAATACACGTAATAAGCTGCCCGTAAGAAAATGTAAAAATACAGACACGACACAACCATATTTAACGGAAACAGAAAAGCCACATTGTCAATCAAATGGCCACAAACCACAGATATTAATTAATAGTAAATAAATATCCGACCGGCACTTTAAATAGTGTCTTTAATATTTGTTGCACAAACAAACATGACTAAGAACTAAGAAGGGTACAACAAACTATTATAACTGACACTGCTGAATAGGACTGTTCTCGCGTTTTATTAATCATCATCATTTTTGAATAAAAATATCAATCTTCTTCGGTCTTGACCAAATCTATTTAGGACTTCATTTATAAATGCTTGTTTCTCCCTACATACATGTCCTTATGTACACTAAGCATGCATAAACCTGATAATCTATCCCATGACATGCTTGATCTAAGCGACGATTTTACCCGCTTTAGCGTACTAAATGACCTTTCTATTGTTGCAGTAGTTGAAGGTAATGCCAAAAAAATATTCAGCGCAGTTTTGATGGCCGGAAAAAAATAAACTTCATTATCAAGCAAATGTACAAAGTCTGTATCTTGTTGAATCTCTCTATTTTGCCAAAGTTCAACCCACGTTTGCAACTGTTCTGAAAAGTTATCCATGTTGTAACTTCTGGCTATTTCTTCTTTTTTACTTAACAATGCTCTTTTTATATTGTTGTCTTTTAAGTTATTTGGATGTAATCCAGAGAGTAAAAAAGAAGTCGTAGCATCTTCAGAAAACCTTGTGGAAATAGACTGTATAACAGAATCCAAATAAGGAATAAAAAGGCTTACTCGAAAGTAATCTTCAACACTACTCATATGATAATTAGACCTATGAGTTTGTCTTGGTGCAATTCATGGTAATGTAATTTCCAATCTAAAACCATGGGCATGTTCATCACTTTTTTTATAAACCTCTTTAAAATATTGTTCAGGATCACTACGGTGTGTCTTAAAAAGTTTGAGTAGTTCATCTATGTGCTGTTTAACGGAAAATAAGTTTATACTTTTAGACTGCAGTGCATTACAAACAGGTTCCAATTTGCTAGAATATTTGGCCATAATATGCAGACAAAGAATAAATTTCGACGAAGAAACGCAATTTAAAAGTTGACTGGCCCTATTTCTTGTCTGAGCATTTATTTCACGGTTATGAGCTAAATTTTCCAGAGCGTTCATAGTATCTGCAAAATGTTCCGCAAACAACCTCATTGATTTATATTTGGCGGACCAGCGTGTTTCACATAATAGTGGAATATTAGAAACATATCTACGTCTTAATGGACTATCTCGAAAGAAAGTAATTACTTCTTTAATGGTACCTACTGAATTTTGAATATCCGGAAACTTGTTCAAATCATTTATAACTAAATTTAATCTATGGGACGCGCAGTGAAAATATATCGCTTTTGGATATTTATTTTTAATAAGTTTTTGGACTCCCTGCTCATGACCTGCCATCGTCGAGCAACCATCAAACCCTAATCCAACTAATTTATCCATACAAAGACAGTAGACCATTTAGTGACGAACCACCCCCACATTTCCACCAGCATCCACATTTCCACACACATCTGGACCAATTTACATGTAAATTCCCATAAGGAGTAAATGAGGGAGATGAATCTTATCCTTGCTCCGCCCTGTGGACCGCCTTGTGGAATTTTTTACACCAACCATTTTGATTACGTCACACCCGCATTCTTTCCACCCGCGAGATAAATCTTTCTCCACATTTCCACCCACGAGATAAACCTATCTTGTTTGGTATCAATTAATATTAGATTTTTCTCAGCTACCCGAATTTCTAGGAATTTCTTAGATTGCGCCATCCCCAAGAGAGCTACCCCAATTTTAAGATTTCTTACCTGTAGCGACTTTTGAGCGTTCTTAAAAATTTTTTTATACATGCGATACATCTTGTTAGTCTAAAATTTTACGCAGAATTCGAATCTGTAAACAGATTTGAAATCGGACCACGCCCTGCAAAGTTATACCCCTTTAAAGTCCTGATCTTCTAAATTTTGCTCTTTGCTCTATAAGCAAACCTAACAAATAGTTTTCCTCGTCTAGCCATTGCATCTTTCGAGATAAACCTATCTTGTTTGGTATCAATTAATATTAGAATTTTCTCAGCTACCCAAATTTCTAGGAATTTTTTAGATTGCATCACCCCCAAGGGAGCTACCCCAATTTTAAGATTTCTTACCTGTAGCGACTTTTGAGCGTTCTTATAAATTTTTTTAGTCATGCGATACATCTTTTTAGTCTAAAATTTTATGTAGAATCCAAATCTGTAAACAGATTTGAAATCGGACCACGCCCTGCAAAGTTATACCCCTTTAAAGTCCTGATCTTCTAATTTTGCTATTTGCTCTATAAGCAAACCTAACAAATAGTTTTCTTCGTCTAGCCATTGCATCTTTCGAGATAAACCTACCTTGTTTGGTATCAATCAATATTAGAATTTTCTCAGCTACACAAATCTCTTTAAATTTTTTAGATAGCGCCATCCCCAAGAGAGCTACCCCAATTTTAAGATTTCTTACCTGTAGCAACCTTTGAGCGTTCTTATAAATTTTTTTATACATGTAGCACATCTTGTTAGTCTAGAATTTTATGTAGAATCCGAATCTGTAAACAGATTTAAAATCGAACAACCCCTTACCATTTTACACACACCCTCTAAATTATAAATTTCCTGCAGCTTATACCTAAAAGAAAATCTAAAAACCATTCTTAAAACTTTTTATTACAGACAATTTTTACTAATACAGTTTAAATTTTGTAAACCACATTTCTAAATACATATTTACAATTTTTTATTTTCAACCTAGAACTTGTCATATCGGGTCATACTTATTAATATTTATTTCTAAATAGAGCACTTTTCCAAAGACCAACCGGACTCGCATGTTTCAAATTCCTCTGATTTTGTTCGCATGGTTTCGCTTAAGACCTCGTACATATTTTCCAGATTACTAGAAGTCGTTATAACCACATTTTTTGTGTTAAAGGATTTCACATCGGACTTCTCTTCCCCCATTTTGGTGTAAACGCCGTAGAGTTCGCAGTAGACTTTTACTGCTGTATGTTGTATTCTTTTTTCATTTATTAATCGAATAAATCGCTCTTTCTGCTTCCAAAGAAACTCGGACACTCCATCGTCGACGCTGGCGTTATTTATGCGATAGCTAGCCATACGGTTGTTAAACGCAGTGCTAACCATTTCTACACCATCGTCGCTAGTAGCGGTAACTGATACATTTTTATGTCTGTTGCTCCTTAAATGTGCGGCATACGTAGTTTTTCCATCTCGAAATCGCATACTTTACACATAATTCGTGGTTGTTTCGTACAAGGTCTTTTAACAGCTGGCGGAGCTGAACGTTTACGGCTTAATGACATACCATGCTGTTTTTCCTTGTGTCGCTGTAAGCTATCCATTCTCGTAAAAGCGAAACCGCAAGTCCCACAGTTTAAGTACTTTGCTGCGGGCGGATGTATAAGCAACCTGGACGATGTTGCACCACGACATTTGTTCTGGTGCCGTTTGAGACATCCTCCTGGTAAAGTAGACGTCACAGGGCTCGCATTTAAAAACGTTTGCAGGTACCATTTTAGGTACAAAACAAAATCCACACTATAAGACTTGACTTGTAAGCGAACTAACTTATAACTAAAGAGTTTACTCTCGCGTACCTGCTTTATGTACCCTATAGAATGCAAACCGAAGGTTTCCGAAGACACCCGAACGAAGTCTCGGATTTAGCGAGGAACTAAATGACGTCATAATCCTCGCAGCTCGTCCAATACATTTAGCGCTAATGTATGCGCCCGGTTCGCTTTGTCCATGCTGCGAATACCGTTAGTAAAAACATCGGAAACGTCTTCCATGTTATTCGGATCGCGTGCATATTAAAAATCCAAAGGGTGGTAGCACACACACACAAATTGTGTGCAAGTCGTGCTGTAGAAGATGCAGTGCTACTATAACCAAAAACACTTTAAACCATTACTAAAAAAATACCAACTTGTTGTCTACAGGATACTTACAACAATTTAATTTTAAATAACTTCTACGTCATATTTTAGGAAATGGGGGCTTGAATATTTTCCAAATGAATCACCAAGCGAAAGTATATGCTTAACGGTATTAGAATTACCCATTAATTTCCTATTTTACGACCGTGGTTAATTATAGATTGAAATTTAATTTGTGCACGTTCGAGCTTCTCGTAAACAACATATTTTAGAGCAACAATGCGCTGTATAATACATGCATACCCCTTCGCCGCGCTACTGCTATTCTTGTAATTGCTAGAAAAAGTCACTCTCCTTTTTACTGTTAGGAGCGATGCAAAGCACCATTTCTTTTTGTATACTTTCTATAGCACATCGCGCACTTTTTCGTCTGATAATTATGCTTCTGTAGGCTTTTACACTTTCGCATAGCGGTCGACCGCACGCAATGATTTCTAGAACCGGTAAGTACTCGATATCGTCCAAATAGAGAATTAGATGCTCGATGTCTGTCAACTTCCAATTCCTTCGTAAAAGGTAGAAAAAACTCAGTCAATCATCCATTAAACTTCGACCCGCTACCGTTTTGATAATTTCCAAACATTTTTCGAACGACAATGGGCTGAGAATTTTTAAACCTCCGAGGGATCTTTAAGTCGTGATCAATTACACATCCGAGCTACGCGTAAACTAACATATTTTATAGCAACTGTATAATACATGCATATCCCTTCTCTGCGCTACTGCTATTCTTGTAGTTGCTTGGAAAAGTCAGTCGCCCTTTTTACTGCTAGGGCCGCCAAAAAGCACCATTCCATACTTTCTCTATAAGTGTAGCACATCGCGCACTTTTTTGTCGGTTAATTAATTTTTGTTTATGTAGGCCTTTACACTTTTGCATATTTAAACATCTAATACGACCGATTAACCACTTTCGATTATTCTAACGGGGAACCACCATACATCCCGCCGCACCGTTCTTTTTTGAATCCTATGGGCTTCCGCACACTAACACCTGACGTATCTTTCCTACTATTTGTTAAACAAAAACTACCGGCATCGCTATTGTAGACGTAAGCAGATGTTTGTGGATGTGTACGAGAGTATGTATCCATATACATTAACCAGTCTAAGCTATTTTATTTAGTCCACGAAAACTACTATTTTTCTAAACCACAATTAATAATCGCCTTTATAGGTTTAACATTTCTACCATTACCCAATGACTGGTGCTACGTACATGGAAACTTTAATTTCTTATTGGAGAGAATTCTTTTTCTCCCACGCACTGCAGCGTAGTTGCATGCCCACCCCTTTTGGGAATATATGCTCGTTATAAGTTGTAGCACCCGCGGTTTTGCTTAACTACAATTCGTGAGACCTCTTTAATCTTTTAATCGTATCTTTCTCGCCTACAATACAGTAGGACTTAACATTACTACCAACAAATTCTAATACTGGACCCCCCATTAAATATGTCTTTAATTTTCCCTACAACTTTTTTTGTTGACAAGTATTATATTGTATTTATTATTTGCGGGGTAGTCACTCTTTTAAGATAAATATATTTTGCTAGGTATCAACTAACATTAAATTTTTCTAGGGACCCCCAAACCTGTAAATGGATTTTAAATAGAACCACCTCTTACAAAGTTATGCCTTTTAAAGACCCCAAACCTCTAATTTTTACCCATCTTTATTTAACTCTATCTTTAAAACCCTTTTTCGCTATCCAAGACATATGCTTTAACCAACCGTTTCCCTAGAAATCTAAAACCGCAGTGTCCCGCGAATACCACGTGGAGATAACACGTATACTCTGTCAACCAGGATAGAAGCAGGAAAGATTTGGAAGGTGGGCGAAGAACTTAAAATTATGGAGTCTTAAAACTAATATATACAATAGATTTACAAAATCTAAACAACTATCTTATATCTTTACACCTCCATGCGTAGATTGTTGTACTATTAGGAATGATGTACCTTTTGTCATCTTCGCTCGATAAACTAATTTTATTAATTATCTGCGTATGCAAATCGTATTCTTTTACTCCGGATACATACGCCGGCAAGTACTCCACACCAAATAAAGAATTAGATGCTTGGTAACTGTTAACATCCGCTTCCCTCGTGTACGCCCAAACACATCCCTGCCCATGCGCACCCCTGCGCATGCACACCCCTGCCCATGCGCACCCATGCGCGTACGCACCCCTGCCCATGCTCGCTGCCCATGAGCACCCCTTTCTGTGCGACTGCTATTTCGTGGTAACGTCACAGTGTGGACCTAGGTTAGATAAAAGGAAAAAATAATAGGTTAGGTCAGCGCCGCGGCGCTGACCTAACCTATTATTTTTTCCTTTTATCTAACCTAGGTCCACACTTGGTTTATAATGGAAAAACTCATTAAAAAGCAATTAGGTCATATGGTCATGTGGTCATATGGTCATGTGGTCATATGGTCATGTGGTCATGTGGTCATATGGTCATGGGGTCATGGAGCAATTTTACCCTATGGGGCAATTTCACCCTATGGGGTAATTTCACCCTATGGGGTAATTTCACCCTAACTTTACATCCTACATATATCCGGATATATGTCGATGCGCATCCCTGTCGGCTTAGGTCGGATAACAACATATTCGACTATCTTCGGCAATATACGTCCCGACTCTGTAGAATACATAAGAGAACAATTTTTTCGTATTCAATTTAGTATTCGATAGTAGCTAGAACGGTAAACATGAGCGTCTCAAAGGTGATTAACGTTTCTCAACTTCTTGGGAATAAAGTGAAACCGACAAATGAGCGATTTGGATTATGGCTGTTGACAGAAAATATGTGCAACAATAATCTGGTAACAGATATTGGTAATATTTGTTATGTCGAAGGCGAACAGATGCTGACTGGTGGACTACACACACCAATTACAGAACCATTTTGTGACAATATAATGTTGGTTAAAATTTGCGACCTTTCTGACGCCGAACAAACATCTGCAAGCAAAAGGATGTTTATCCTAAAAAAGAAATTTGTGGTGCATTTAACAGCTATCTACGAAGAAAGTTTGACCGATTTGTTTCCCCTAGACATGGTGTTAAAGCTAAGCTCCCGTTTTCTCTGGAAAGCACTAACAAGATGGGTCAGAGAGTAAAAGAAATTATCGGAAAAGAAGACCTCGAATGCATTAATAAAAAATCCCAAAATCCTATATGTGTTCCATACAAAGTGGAACTAGCAGATGTTAAGTTGGAAACTTTATTGGAGGAACTACCAGATATATTAGACGAACTCGAAAAGATTATTTCTATCTTTTGACATGGATGTAACCCAAGATTTTGCGGGTATATTTAGCAAGATGGAGATGTGTAATTATTTAACTACAAACCATAACTTTTGCTATAAGGGCGAATACGAAGAAAAGTGTAATATTATAGTTGACAACGATAAAACTGTAGGAATTGATTGTTTAACATGGCTAACAACCAATGCAAGAATTAAGATATACAACAAATTTGTGTGTCAGATAACAAGTCCTGGTGTTAATAAACAACTTGGCAATCATATACTAGATTTTTTACGTTGTCCAGATGTACGTTTAAGGGAAACATTTGCGTCTACTTTGGCTAAAGAACATGGTATTACGCGATTGGAAGCGACAATATACAATTGTGCAATTGGAAGCAATGTCAGTGCGGAACGGGTGTATAATCCCTTAAAAGACTGTTTAACGTTATTGGAAGATAGTAAGTTATACTTCCTAAAGGCGCCAATGTACTCGGTACCACTTGCCAAAATGTGGAGTAAGCTATCGGACAAGCTACAAAATAGCTGCTGTTTAGTGTTTAATAACCTGCTACAGTACGTGTATTGGGGGAATGGTAATACAAAGAAATTGACGGGCTTGCAGATTAAGTTGTCCGAAAACCAAAAGAAAGGGAAAAATTGATAAAGTATGTGCTTTCGGCTTTTAGTTTTAACTATTTACCTGTAAATTATTTGGAGATAGTAGAGGAGGAAGACAGCTCAGATAAAATAAAAATCTTACACAAGTGCTACATTAAAGCAGGCAGTACATATTTTACACAATCTGCAACACCATATTCTACAATTCCAAAAGAAATAATCATTTCGGAATTGGGGTTGATAGATACGCATAACATTCGTCCAGAGGTTGTACGACAACGCGTAAATATTGGTAGTAAACTTTATCCGTTTACGCTAAAGGAAATTGCTCCATTATGCATACCATACGCTGTAAGTGGAAGGAAAAGACAACTGGAATTAGAGGAAATGGATGCAAAAAGACGAAAATTGGAGTACATGGAAAACACTGCGACAATACGCGAACAATACAAAGATGTGTTATACAAAGAACATCTTATTAGAGAAAATGAGGAAGAATTAAAAGATTATTTTATGTGCCGATGGAGTGACTTAAATACATCCGGGTTCTACAAGCTGTTTGCATTTGCGGTTAGTAAGAAAGACTCTTTTAGTTATGTAGGCGTTCTTGCGGAAAAGGATGGTACTAAATCCGTATACTTTTTAAAAGGTTATTCTAAAACGTATTTATCAAAATGGCAGATAACAAAGAAGAACTAAGGAATGCGGGTTTCGTAACCTTGGCGTACACCACACGCAAAGAGGTTCCGCTAAACATTGTATATTTGCCCAGTAAAGAACCTTTCGGATCATTTAAAACCGAGGGTCTTACAACCTATAACAACCATATATTCCCAAAAGTGGTGGACATGCAACTACGCAACAGTGTGTGGGAGAAAAAGGATTTCTCCAATACCGACAAGAAGAAGTCGATCAAGCTAACAAGATACGTATGCAGGATATAGTGGAAAGCTGCGATTAAAAGATTGTCACAAGCTGCAAGAATTACACGAAGGAATGGATCTGGTTGTCGGCGGAATCAAAGACTTTAAATATAGAGGCAAACTTCGGTACATTTTACAATTCGAAAACCTAGACGGTCTTTATGTATCAAACTATTGGTTAGAAAAGGAGATAGAAAACTTGGGTATCGATTTAAATTTTAAGCTGCGAATAAAATTAGATAAAATTAAAACCACTGCAAACAAACATAAAGAAATGACTGTCTTCTGTGTATAACTTTGTATTAAAATTAAGTTAAATGACTCCATGCTTGGTATTAAATATTTTTAAATTTGTTATGTATAATGTCAGAATAAACGTTTTATAATAGTATATAACATTGTTCTTTATTTATAAAAGGCTGTAACGTTACCCCGAAATAGCAGTCGCACAGAAAGGGGTGCTCATGGGCAGCGAGCATGGGCAGGGGTGCGTACGCGCATGGGTGCGCATGGGCAGGGGTGTGCATGCGCAGGGGTGCGCATGGGCAGGGATGTGTTTGGGCGTACACGAGGGAAGCGGATGTTAACAGTTACCAAGCATCTAATTCTTTATTTGGTGTGGAGTACTTGCCGGCGTATGTATCCGGAGTAAAAGAATACGATTTGCATACGCAGATAATTAATAAAATTAGTTTATCGAGCGAAGATGACAAAAGGTACATCATTCCTAATAGTACAACAATCTACGCATGGAGGGTGTAAAGATATAAGATAGTTGTTTAGATTTTGTAAATCTATTGTATATATTAGTTTTAAGATTCCATAATTTTTAAGTTCTTCGCCCACCTTCCAAATCTTTCCTGCTTCTATCCTGGTTGACAGAGTATACGTGTTATCTCCACGTGGTATTCGCGGGACACTGCGGTTTTAGATTTCTAGGGAAACGGTTGTTTAAAGCATATGTCTTGGATAGCGAAAAGGGTTTTAAAGATAGAGTTAAATAAAGATGGGTAAAAATTAGAGGTTTGGGGTCTTTAAAAGGCATAACTTTGTAAGAGGTGGTTCTATTTAAAATCCATTTACAGGTTTGGGGGTCCCTAGAAAAATTTAATGTTAGTTGATACCTAGCAAAATATATTTATCTTAAAAGAGTGACTACCCCGCAAATAATAAATACAATATAATACTTGTCAACAAAAAAAGTTGTAGGGAAAATTAAAGACATATTTAATGGGGGGTCTAGTATTAGAATTTGTTGGTAGTAATGTTAAGTCCTACTGTACCGTAGGCGAGAAAGATACGATTAAAAAGATTAAAGGGGTCTCACGAAGTGTAGTTAAGTAAAACCGCGGGTGCTACAACTTATAACGAGCATATATTCCCAAAAGTGGTGGGTATGCAACTACGCTGCAGTGCGTGGGAGAATAAGAATTCTCCAATAAGAAATTAAAGTTTCCATGTACGTAGCACCAGTCATTGGGTAATGGTAGAAATGTTAAACCTATAAAGGCGATTATTAATTGTGGTTTAGAAAATAGTAGTTTTCGTGGACTAAATAAAATAGCTTAGACTGGTTAATGTATATGGTTACATACTCGTACACATCCACAAACATCTGCTTACGTCCACAATAGCGATGCCGGTAGTTTTGTTTAACAAATAGTAGGAAAGATACGTCAGGTGTTAGTGTGCGGAAGCCCATAGGATTCAAAAAGAACGGTGCGGCGGGATGTATGGTGGTTCCCCGTTAGAATAATCGAAAGTGGTTAATCGGTCGTATTAGATGTTTAAATATGCAAAGTGTAAAGGCCTACATAAACAAAAATTAATTAACCGACAAAAAGTGCGCGATGTGCTACACTTATAAAGAAAGTATGGAATGGTGCTTTTTGGCGGCCCTAGCAGTAAAAAGGGCGACTGACTTTTCCAAGCAACTACAAGAATAGCAGTAGCGCAGAGAAGGGATATGCATGTATTATACAGTTGCTATAAAATATGTTAGTTTACGCGTAGCTCGGATGTGTAATTGATCACGACTTAAAGATCCTCGGAGGTTTAAAAATTCTCAGCCCATTGTCGTTCGAAAAATGTTTGGAAATTATCAAAACGGTAGCGGGTCGAAGTTTAATGGATGATTGACTGAGTTTTTTCTACCTTTTACGAAGGAATTGGAAGTTGACAGACATCGAGCATCTAATTCTCTATTTGGACGATATCGAGTACTTACCGGTTCTAGAAATCATTACGTGCGGTCGACCGCTATGCGAAAGTGTAAAAGCCTACAGAAGCATAATTATCAGACGAAAAAGTGCGCGATGTGCTATAGAAAGTATACAAAAGAAATGGTGCTTTGCATCGCTCCTAACAGTAAAAAGGAGAGTGACTTTTCTAGCAATTACAAGAATAGCAGTAGCGCGGCGAAGGGGTATGCATGTATTATACAGCGCATTGTTGCTCTAAAATATGTTAGTTTACGAGAAGCTCGAACGTGCACAAATTAAATTTCAATCTATAATTAACCACGGTCGTAAAAATAGGAAATTAATGGGTAATTCTAATACCGTTAAGCATATACTTTCGCTTGGTGATTCATTTGGAAAAATATTCAAGCCCCCATTTCCTAAAATATGACGTAGAAGTTATTTAAAATTAAATTGTTGTAAGTATCCTGTAGACAACAAGTTGGTATTTTTTTAGTAATGGTTTAAAGTGTTTTTGGTTATAGTAGCACTGCATCTTCTACAGCACGACTTGCACACAATTTGTGTGTGTGTGCTACCACCCTTTTGGATTTTTAATATGCACGCGATCCGTATAACATGGAAGACGTTTCCGATGTTTTACTAACGGTATTCGCAGCATGGACAAAGCGAACCGGGCGCATACATTAGCGCTAAATGTATTGGACGAGCTGCGAGGATTATGACGTCATTTAGTTCCTCGCTAAATCCTCAGACTTCGTTCGGTGTCTTCGGAAACCTTCGGTTTGCATTCTATAGGGTACATAAAGCAGGTACGCAGAGTAAACTCTTTAGTTATAAGTTAGTTCGCTTACAAGTCAAGTCTTATAGTGCGGATTTTGTTTTGTACTAAAATGGTACCTGCAAACGTTTTTAAATGCGAGCCCTGTGACGTCTACTTTACCAGGAGGGATGCTCTCAAACGACACCAGAACAAATGTCGTGGTGCAACATCGTCCAAGGTTAAGCTTATACATCCGCCCGCAGCAAAGTACTTAAACTGTGGGACTTGCGGTTTCGCTTTTACGAGAATGGATAGCTTACAGCGACACAAGGAAAAACAGCATGGTATGTCATTAAGCCGTAAACGTTCAGCTCCGCCAGCTGTTAAAGGACCTTGTACGAAACAACCACGAATTATGTGTAAAGTATGCGATTTCGAGATGGAAAAACTACGTATGCCGCACATTTAAGGAGCAACAGACATAAAATGCATCAGTTACCGCTACTAGCGACGATGGTGTAGAAATGGTTAGCACTGCGTTTAACAACCGTATGGCTAGCTATCGCATAAATAACGCCAGCGTCGACGATGGAGTGTCCGAGTTTCTTTGGAAGCAGAAAGAGCGATTTATTCGATTAATAAATGAAAAAAGAATACAACATACAGCAGTAAAAGTCTACTGCGAACTCTACGGCGTTTACACCAAAATGGGGGAAGAGAAGTCCGATGTGAAATCCTTTAACACAAAAAATGTGGTTATAACGACTTCTAGTAATCTGGAAAATATGTACGAGGTCTTAAGCGAAACCATGCGAACAAAATCAGAGGAATTTGAAACATGCGAGTCCGGTTGGTCTTTGGAAAAAGTGCTCTATTTAGAAATAAATATTAATAAGTATGACCCGATATGACAAGTTCTAGGTTGAAAATAAAAAATTGTAAATATGTATTTAGAAATGTGGTTTACAAAATTTAAACTGTATTAGTAAAATTGTCTGTAATAAAAAGTTTTAAGAATGGTTTTAGATTTTCTTTAGGTATAAGCTGCAGGAAATTTATAATTTAGAGGTGTGTGTAAAATGGTAAGGGTTGTTCGATTTTAAATCTGTTTACAGATTCGGATTCTACATAAAATTCTAGACTAACAAGATGTGCTACATGTATAAAAAAATTTATAAGAACGCTCAAAGGTTGCTACAGGTAAGAAATCTTAAAATTGGGGTAGCTCTCTTGGGGATGGCGCTATCTAAAAAATTTAAAGAGATTTGTGTAGCTGAGAAAATTCTAATATTGATTGATACCAAACAAGGTAGGTTTATCTCGAAAGATGCAATGGCTAGACGAAGAAAACTATTTGTTAGGTTTGCTTATAGAGCAAATAGCAAAATTAGAAGATCAGGACTTTAAAGGGGTATAACTTTGCAGGGCGTGGTTCGATTTCAAATCTGTTTACAGATTTGGATTCTACATAAAATTTTAGACTAAAAAGATGTATCGCATGACTAAAAAAATTTATAAGAACGCTCAAAAGTCGCTACAGGTAAGAAATCTTAAAATTGGGGTAGCTCCTTGGGGTGATGCAATCTAAAAATTCCTAGAAATTTGGGTAGCTGAGAAAATTCTAATATTAATTGATACCAAACAAGATAGGTTTATCTCGAAAGATGCAATGGCTAGACGAGGAAAACTATTTGTTAGGTTTGCTTATAGAGCAAAGAGCAAAATTTAGAAGATCAGGACTTTAAAGGGGTATAACTTTGCAGGGCGTGGTCCGATTTCAAATCTGTTTGCAGATTCGAATTCTGCGTAAAATTTTAGACTAACAAGATGTATCGCATGTATAAAAAATTTTAAGAACGCTCAAAAGTCGCTACAGGTAAGAAATCTTAAAATTGGGGTAGCTCTTGGGGATGGCGCAATCTAAGAAATTCCTAGAAATTCGGGTAGCTGAGAAAAATCTAATATTAATTGATACCAAACAAGATAGGTTTATCTCGTGGGTGGAAATGTGGAGAAAGATTTATCTCGCGGGTGGAAAGAATGCGGGTGTGACGTAATCAAAATGGTTGGTGTAAAAATTCCACAAGGCGGTCCACAGGGCGGAGCAAGGATAAGATTCATCTCCCTCATTTACTCCTTATGGGAATTTACATGTAAATTGGTCCAGATGTGTGTGGAAATGTGGATGCTGGTGGAAATGTGGGGGTGGTTCGTCACTAAATGGTCTACTAAAGACCATATTCATTACAAGCGTTTAAAATTGCAGCAGTTATACCTTCTGCGTTCATCGATGTAAGGACTACAAAGCCTAAAAATTCTTCTCTGACCAAATTGTCATTACTAACAAATCTTACTCCAAGTGATAACTGTTCAACCCCAGCAATATCTGCACTTTCGTCAGCCAGAATTGAAAATGCTTCACTCAAATTCACATCTTTCACAATTTTTTCCCTAATTAATGTTCCACAAATTGAAATTATTTGATTTTGAGTTCTGTGAGAGGTGTATTTTGAGTTCTTCTTGCAAAACTTTAAGTGCTCGTTTAGAATGTGATCCCCACTTTCTATTCTGAATTGTAAAAGATCCTCAAAATTACCTTTTTTTATCACCTCGTAATGGCAAATCATGCATACCACAAAAAATGACGGTGGATATTATTGGTATAAGTTTTGTGCGAGTCGATTCAATCAAATCCCGCTCAGCTTCATATTTGAGAGGTAATTGATAGACGTTTTCCTTCAATAATTTTTGTAAAACTAGAAGCTTTTATAGTTGGATCACGATGCCGTTCGGTTGTAGCATGTGCTTTTGCAGAAGCGACAAAGTCAGAATATTTTGTGAAGGGCTTCACAATGAAAGAACCAAGAACCCCTCTTTTAACAGTTGGCCGAAAAACTACGCAATATTTGCAAAGTGCGCCTTTGAGTTTTGGAGAATACGCAAGCCAATTGTATTGTTGAAGCCAGTCATATCTAAAAGCACGTCTTTTTTCTTCGGAATCGTTCTTGAAATTATATTTAGGATCTGGTTTGTAAAGATTTGTTAATAATGAAAAGCGAACATCGTCGGAAAGTGTTTCATTCGAGTTAACAAAATTGCCCAAATCGAGCATGTACTCATTCTCATCAGTTGAAAGATTGGTGTCATATTCATATGTGAGAGATTTTAAAGTATTAGGTGACGAACTACCAGCTTTATTTAGATCATTGACACTATTATGTACTATTCTATTACACTCAAAAATAGCATTAGCATCAGCACCGCTACTACTACAGCCTATGCTAGATGATTCTTTTAGTTCATTTCGTTTGAAAAATTTTTTAATAACCATTGTTAGTATTGTTACTGATCTTAGATCTGAATTTCTGAAAAATAACACGCTTTACTTTTCTGATACTTCAAAAGAAGAGATTTGTTAATCAAATAGACTTTAAAGGAAAAATAAGAATTTCCCAATTGCAAATAAATATTATTTTAAATATGTATTCTCACGCATTAGGTACATTAGTACTTACTGCTATCCTATCCGTAACTAAACTGTAACTGCAATCTTCGGCCTTCTTTAAAAACAAAACCAGTAACTACACTACTTATCAACACTGATAACAATAACTACAAGAAAATGACCAATCAATATCTATCAACATACACGTCTTCTACTAATTCAACAGTCAGATAAAGTTTCCTAAGTCACAAATTAAAAGTACACCGCATTCGAAAACACTGAATACAAACTGAAGTCACTGAAGATATAGACGTACTTTACTGTTATAGATAAAGAATATATTTTTCTCAGAATAGAACACAATGAGACATTTGTAGAACATTCCAAAGTTTTAGTTGTAGAGTACCTGAACCTGTACAATAAGAAAGAATCCATTATGAAAGCCTTTATTTATATTTCGTTTGAATAGAAACTTTCAGGGTAAAGATATTTAGATATTAAAGAATGAAAATAACAGTTTTGTTATAGGCGGTTAGGGTTACTATTGTAAGGTAATCGCATTAATTCGCATTTCCTGCTTAAAATGACATACAAAGTCGGTCTATTTATAGTTAGACAATAGGCATACCTGTAGTGTAATCTCAACATTTGGGTTTACTTTATTTTTAAACAATAGAATAACCGATAGTGAAATCGTAATCTTCTTCAATCTCTAGTGAAGGTGCACTTCGTGTTGCGATTTCTAAGGAAAAAAAACCAAAGGAACATATTCAGGGGGGTCAGGCGACCCCCATTGACCCTCTTTGTGGGCGGCCTTGCTGTATATGACTTGCTTATTTATAATTGGCATTGAAATTGCATGTTACAAAACCTTTTACTTTTCTGTCAAAATAGAAACTAGCCTTATATATTAATTTTTTTTATATGCAACGATTTACCGAATAAACATAATGTTGTGTAGTAGAATAAATGCGCACTTCGAAAGCTGCAAGATTTTACATGTACAGCAATATCTCATTTAAAGCTTTTCAACCCTCAATTTTGAAGAGTTCTCTCTAAAACCATGAAAGGCAACAGTAATTTTCATTTTTGTAATTTAACAATTGGTAAAAAAATTGCTCTCTAATTGCCTAACAGCTGTCATTAACGACCCCTAATGAGAGCACCACAAAGGCCAATGCGGTACTAGATTGAATTAGTTAGGTTGAACTAGAACGATGATGCTCGGGAAGATATGCATAGAAGATTTGGACACAAATATTCAGAGGATACAACCACACTCGCTATGGGTAGAGAGTGCCGGGGTATTGACCCAGGCACTAACTAAGTAGTTAGCTATGGACATAGTATGAAAGGGGCGAGACAGGGATGTGTCCTATCCCCATTAATTTTTAACTTGTACATAGAAGAGTCAATAAATACTGTCAAATGCAGGAAGACATTTGGAATTACTATGCAAGGACAAAAGATTGATATGCTTAGATTTGTAGATGATATTGCGCTATTAGCATCTAGCAAAGAAGAGTTAGAAGCTGCTCTCAATGAAATGGAAATAGCTCTAACAGAGAGATACGGTATGAAAATTAACAAAAATAAAACTAAAGCTCTAGTATGCAGAAGAGAGGAAAATAAATCAAAAACAAAAAAACAAATAGGTAACAAGAACTTGCAAGATATTAAGGATTTCTGCTACCTAGAAAGTTAAATAACGCAAGCTGGGAAGAGCACAAAAAGTATAAAATAAAGATTTGCACAAGGTCGTGCTACATTTAACAAGAAAACGTAACTACTGTGTTCAAAGACAACAAACATAGAAAAAGGAAAAAGATTGCTTAAAACATATATATGGAGCACAATACTGTATATCTGTGATGTCTGAACAGTAGGAGAAGCGGACAAGAAAAAGGTAGATGCCTTTGTAATGTGGTGCTACAGACATATGATGAAGATATCATAGACAGACCAAGTTAAGAACAAAGAGGTACTAGAAATGGCAGGGGAAGAAAGAAATATGTGGAAAACAGTAAAAAATAGAAGAGATACGATGGTAGGCCACACAGTAAGACATGAGGGCATAGTGCGGAATATATTAGAAGCAGAGATAGGAAAAAAGAAAAGTAGAGGTAGACCTAGGTTATACTATTGCACACAGATAGTGAAAGATGTAGGATGTGGAAATTTCAGGGAAATATGTATGTATGTTCGACTTTATTATATTAAGAACTTACAGAAAGAATTAGGACTACAACTTAAAATAAATTAAATTAAGTTCAAAATACACTGACATCCTCAAGCGAGATTGAAGCCATTAGGCTCCGTCTACCACATTAACTTGAGAGTGACAGCACATAGTAAATTATATAACAAAATAAAATAATTTGTAATGTGAAAAAACAAAATTTCAATCACTCACTCAATCACACATTCAGACATACTGTGAGTAGGGCCAATGATAGAGTAAAGGCTGTAGAAAAATGTACGTTTTATTACGTATTGATCGATAAAAGATGTTCAAGGAAGAGTTTGCGAAAACTAAAAATTGTGGGGGCATGTCGAATGTTTAGCGGTTTTGAGTTCCAAAGGAGAATGCCAGCAACCTGGAAAGATTGACGAAAAAAATGTGTGTACGATGCATAGGGATGGCCAGCAAATCATCATGTCTCGTATTATGACTGCGGTTAGATAGAGGAAAGAATTTAGTAAATAAGTAACAAGAACTTTTAGCAGAGAAGAGCTTATAGAGAAAAACAGCCATATGAAGTTTTTTCTATCACCAAGCTTAAGCCATCGCATGTCTATGTAGAATGTAGTTACATGATCCCGCTTCTTTAAACTATGGATGAAACGAACACAACTATTTTGTGCTCTTTGTAGTCTTTCACTAAGCTCAGTTGAAGCATTTGTGTAAATAATATCACAATAATCGAAATAAGGCATAATCAAGCTATGTACCAGTTGTACCTTAAGTTTAACATGCAGAAACCTTTTTAGACGGTTTAACTAATGCAGAGCACCAAATACCATACGACACGTATGCGTTACTTGATTTGTCAGACTCAATTATTGGTCGATAACAAACCCAAGGTCTTTAACACAGTCTGATAGTTCTATTGTATTTATGCCAAGGCGCAGCGACGGAGCGATATTAAAATCAATTTTTCGAAGCATTTTTGGGGTCCCAACAAGGATAGCTTGACACTTGGATGGGTTAATTGCAAATCCGTTATTTCGACTCCACCTGAGAATGTTCGAAAGATCTTCATTTATTTTATTAAACGCAGAAGTGATATTATCTGACTGAAAATGTAAGTATACTTGAACATCATCCGCATAACAGTGGTAACGGGAATGAAGAAGGAACTGCGATATGTCTTGGATACATAAACTAAGTAGGACCTAAGACACTTCCCTGTGGAACACCTGCTTTTAGTAATGCCCAATTGGAAAAAGACTTATAACCAACAGAGATAACGTGTTGCCTGCGGCCACTAAGGTAAGAGAGAAACCATTGAACTGTTGAATGAGATAAGTTGCTAAGCTTGTATAATTTGGCACAAAGAATTTCAAAATTGACACTATTAAAAGCTAAGCTAAAATCAATTAAGATAAGAATGGTAATATATTTATTGTCCATAGCGTGTCTGATATCATCAACCACTTGAAGCAATGCTGAGCAGGTACTATGCCCTTTACGAAATCCTGATTGATAAGTGTCAGAAAGAAAGTTTTCTTGCAAGTAAGCTGTATCCTGATGTGCTGCAATATATTCAAGAGACTTTGACAGAGTAGGTAGGATGCTTATGGGGCGGTAATCACTAGGAGTAAACGGACACGGTTTCTTAGGTAAAGGACAAACAAAAGCCTGCTTCCAGAGATTAGGAACAGTGTTAGTGCGAAAAGAAGTGTTTACAATGGAAGTAAAGCTATCAAGAAAAGAAGAAGTTATGTAGTTCAACATACAAAGTGAAATACAATCTGGTCCAGAAGCATTAGACTTTATGCGAAGAATAGAATCCAAAACGACATCAGGCGAGACTTCAATGAAATTAAATCTAGGAACATGTGGATGTGGAGAATCCGGTATATTAGCAATAGCTTCACTGACAAATGCAGGATCTAATAGTGGACATTGAGCAAAAAATGTATTTAAAGAATCTAAACAACAGTTAACAGGGATAGCATAATTTGCCTTGCCTATGCCTAAGGATTTTAAATATGTAGGCAAGCTTAGAATAGAAATCCACGGAGGTACGCATTCAATCAGTCGCAGATGGAAAAATTAATGACGAAAAAAGTAACTGTCCTTAAACATTATGATTATTATAAACAAGTATAGGTATTGGTCTTGCAATATTGTCAACTAATGTTAAATGTGCGAAAGGATTTACTGGAAAACTATTAATACGGCAAATGTCTAAGTGTTGGGGGATCCTTGGCAGCCACCGGCTACTTATCGCCCTTAACATACCACTAAATCTCGGTAAAACAGGGCACATAGTCAGAAAACAATAGAAGGGGAATCGAGCTGTATAGAGGCTGTTGTTGGAATTATAGGGAATTGTGTAGGTTAGCTCAGAACACAAATAAGTTGAGGTACGCGTCCAACCAGTTTCAAGACGGAAAACCTAATAACTAAAAAATAAGTGCACTTAAATCTGATGATTATTATAAACAACTACAGGTGTTGGTTGTGAAATATTGTCAACTAGTGTTGATTGTGCGAAAGGATATATCGGAAAAACTATTAATTCGGCAAATGTTGAAGTTCTGGGGGAAATTGGCAGCCGAAGGCTTACCCTCCTTTACATACCTTACATGGTTTTTCCAACGCTCCACCCGAAGATACTACATTGGCCAGGAAGTGAGTTTTTTTACCTGGAAAATTTTGAATTTTGCCAAACCCTTACTGTTTCAAGCAAGGTGGGGATTTTTAAGCTGCGTGACAACATTCACACACGGGACCTCCATTTTACCTCTCATCCGACCGAAGGTGTATTTTTGTGAAAAATGCTCGCCTAACATTTTTCAAACCGACCGTGTCGGAATTCGAACCCGGGACCTTGGGCGTAGTAGTCGCACACATACCACTACGCCACAGAGCCGCCGCCCCCTTTACATACCCCTGAATATCGGGAAAATAGGGTATATAACTGTATAACAATAGAAGGTGACCTAACTGTATCAAACAAGAAAGAACGCCAGCTATATTCAAAGACAGCGAACATAGAAACACGAAAAAAATTGTTGAAAGCATATGTGTGGAGCACAGCACAGTACGTATATAAAATTGGGGCAGTAGAAAAAGCAGACAGAAAGAGATAGAAGCCTTCTGGAATGTTGTGCTACAGATGTAGGAGCATCCTAGCATGGACAGAGTTAATAATAAATAGGTTATAGAAATAGTAGAGGAATAAAGATATCTGTAGAAAACAAAAAAGAATAGGATATATGGAAAGGCAAGATACGTTGTTAAGCATTTTTGGGGAATAGTGCGGGTTATATTACAAGCAGAGTTAGGAAAAAAGAGGTAGCGGTAGATCGAGATCAGACTTTCGCGTGCAGATAGTGATAGATGCAGACTGTGCAAATTTTAGGAAAATGGAAAGGTTCGTTCAGAATAAGAAACAATGAGGGTACGTGTCTAACCAGTACCAGGACTGAAGACCTAGTGATGATGATGAATAAACCTATTGAACCTTGGATGGTGTACATTAAATAATATGATTGTTTCAATCAAATATTATATTAGGACAAACACATAAATTGAAAACGATCTGGCACATTTGTATACAAACAATTGTAACGATTGGAATTCCACACTTTTGTTTGTAAATTAGAAAGTTACAGATAAATCTAACTAAATTATCCCGCATATTTCGCACGAGTTTAGAAACCCTCAATCATAGAAGCAAACGCAATAATCATAAAATCATCAATTTATAGCCCTACGGAAGTACTGCATAGTGATCAATAAATGGCGCAGTTGTCGAAATTAAATGTCTAGCGTAAGAACCATAACCGTTCACACGAATGGATGACGCACAGGGTGTGAAAATAAAATTTTTAAGGGAGGGAGTTTGCAATATAAGACTAAGTTCAAAAAAGTTGGTAAGTGAAGTTACGAGAGAAACGATGGTAAAGTAACGGCAAAAGTGTAAACCGTAACGCTGCCCCTTCACTCCGATACGTATCCGACAGCAAATTGTTTTGAACTCTGCTAGGTAATTCGACCAGAAGACTCAAGCACGCGTTTAAGCGTGGAATTTAAATAAATAAATAATGTAATAATACGGTTATATGCGGGTTTCACTATGCAACTAAATGTTGGAATTTGAAATGGAGGACATGACATGTCGAAGAAGTAAACAGGTGAACCATTGGTGTTCTTGGATACGATTAATTAATTTAAAATATAACCCAAGAAGTGGAATTTAACTGCGAATACTGTTTGGGATTCTCCTTTTTTGTTTATGCTTGATAAATATATACACCTAAACTACTAAATATAAGTTGTAATTGGTTTCGTTGGACGACAGAATTAGTTTTGTTTACATCTATGCATAATATTATTGGAAAGGGGATTATGGAACCTCTGAATCATTTAGAAACGCGAGTTGTGTTTGTGGAATGTATTTGTTAGCTAATTTCTTTGTGAAAATTTAGTATTTGTAATATTCATTGGAATGCTTGAAAGCATAAGTTGATATTTCGTTTTAAAAAAATAGTACCTAAAATGTTGTATAGTACAATCTTGGACACTAGAGAATAGAATGGCAGTATTATTTACAGATTAATGCTATTTTTTATAGTTCTTATTAATAATAACTAGCCAAATAGATGTTTTATTAGGTATATTTTCTCCTACGTTAATAAATGTGCATTTGTTTCCGGAATATACTTTTAATAGAGTTCAAGTTTAAATGGAATTTTATTTGGAGTTATTTATAAGATAGATAAATGTGATAATTGTGAAAAGATATCCAGTTACACCTGTGATGAAGCCCTATTTGAGAGAAGCCGCTATTTAAAAAAATTCCTTTAATTTGACTAAAGTGAAGGTGTTCTTAGGATATGGTTAATAAAGGTATAAAACGAGGTGACAAGACTTTAGAACACCAAAACTTAAGGAATCTATCTGGAATAACTGTCTTCGGTGTAAGGAAAATATCGAAAAGATTGCTGAGACAAGACGGTTTAGCGCTTTTTATTATTGACAACTAGTACATTCTTTCAAGATAGGTAGTACTTATAAAGTAGTTTTGTATTACGTCCACTTCGTATATTTATATTTGTATTATTTTTATCATTTTTCCAAAAAATACACTCCCGCGCCACTGCAGTTACCCGGTGTAGCCTTAAAATTGCTACGAGGTTCTTGCCTCTTCTGGGGGAAGTTTAAACTTATAAAGTACCGTTCATTTCTACCCGTATAAAGGTTATAACTAATATTCTTATTATGAGCCCATTCATTTCTAAATTATGCTTCTAAATCAGTGATTCAATAAACTAGTGTTCAACTACGAATTTCATTTGTGAATTTGCTATATAGCAGTGAATTATTGCAAAAAAAGCAGGGGTTCAATACACACCTACCTACAATTAGAAATAAATAATATTACTAAATTTTCTATAATAATAAGTTGACTTATTACTCGCAACAATGTTTCATTTCGTCTTGAAGTTTAGAGACTTGGGTGTTGAATATCAGAAAATGAAATTAAGGTTGCTTTCATCTGCTGTAATTTTATGATCTCAGAGGATTAGAAGTTTAAATTTGCAGTAGCGGAGACGTTATCAAGTTTATACTCCACCTGCAAAGTTTAGATAAGAAGAGTTTCTTGAATTAGGCTGTGGACTTGAAAGTTTATATTTGCGAATTATAAATATCTCAGAACCTCTTTTGATGAATGAAGGGAATATCAACAGTTCACTTTTAAGAACAATAATGCCTTGATAATCAAGCTACAGTTTATATATCTGTCGTTTCTTAGAATTGCAATTATTGAGAACACAAGTAGAAAATTTCTAGTATTTTTACAATTTACAACTCATTTGTTATACTGGCGGTTATACTGCGGTTGCCAAAACAAGTAAGACAAATCCTCCTATAAATAGATAACAAACATATTAGAAATTCAGTATCAGCAGTGGTGGCTTCTGAGTTATGAGAATGGAGGTTTTCGCTTTATAGTTACTTGACTTGAATTTGTATTCAGTCTCTACGGGAGTGATTTTCTTTCGCCCGCAAAGCTCTTTTGTCCTAAGAGCTTTTTCGTCTCGGGAGCTCTTTCATCCGGGAACATCTTTCGCCCGAAAGCCTCTGTTGGCTCAGAAATCTTTCCTCCGCAGACCCCTTTTGCCCAGTCTCACTTTAGCGGCATCGCATCCACTTACTCACGTTGCTACTGGTATATTGTTACACATTTGCGGCTATTTAGTACAGCTCAACAGTAATATTAAATAATTAAATATTCAAGCAGGCTCGTTTCGGTCAAGATCTTTGTTAGCCGTTCGAATCTTAAAGAAACCCAATATACAAATTGTATATTACTATACAAAATCAATCAAAGAACTATTTTCACTACTAAAAGATAAAACAGACATATCCCATCGGGATATCCGGCTTCCGATGGTCCTGGTCCTAAAGGGGAACGGAACACGGATACCAACATCACACACAATACACATACACACAACTCACTCTCTCTCTCTCTCACACACACACACATACACACACAAACACACACACACACCTAAACACACGCTTCCATTGCCTTTTCAACATCTGGATTTCCGGCTGCCGATGGTCCGGACTGACAAGGCAATGTCCGTTGTGCGTTCTTCCTTGACGACTGGGATATCCGGCTGCCGATGATCCTGGACCTAGAGGGGGAACGTAACACGGACTAACATCACACACAACACACATACACACAACCATCCCCGCCACACATACACACATAACACATGACGGTTACTTTCTGTGGGGAAGCCAGGTCTGCTTAAATTTCAGGTAGCAGACTACCGAAACGTTGGAACAAATAAAAAACAAAAAAAAAACAGACACTCAAATGTGCAATAACGTAGTTTACAAGATTCAATGCAGTTGCAACCACCACTACATAGGTCATACCAGTCAATGGCTGAAGTTGAGATTAACACAACACCGCAGTGATGCAAAATTGGAAAAAACAACTGTGCACTCTCTACACACATATTTACTACAAAACATACACCAGCATTTAATGAAACAAAAATTTTAGAAAAAGAAAACAACTATAAGAAACGCCTATTCCTTGAATCCTTTCACATTAATAAAGAAGAAAATAGCATAAACAATAAACAAGATCTCGATAACTTAAGTGTGGTTTACTCTGAACTATATAAACATTAAATTCAGTGTTATGGACTTTCAATTCTATCTTTTACCTTCATAATATAATATCAAAGTGACATTTACTTTATTCTAGTTACCAGCAAAACAATTTTATTCTTCTGTCAAATAATATCTGTCAAAAATTTTGTAATAGTTTTATAAATAGTATTAATCAAATTTAAATGTAAGTTATACACTGATTTAATGTTATCTTATTACCTTACTTTTTAGACATATGATTAAGGTCTGAATATTAGACCGAAACGTCAAGTAATTTTAAATAAATGGTTAATTGACATTTATTCTATTCTTGACCAAAACTCTCCCAAAAATAATTATTTACTATCGAATATATATATATATATATATATATATATATAATATATATATATATATATATATATATATATATATATATATATTGCCGTGGAACCCCATAAAGATCTCGCCGGAGTAAAAAAAAACATTCGAGCCCCAACGTCATAAATTGCCGTGGAAGCCTCTTTGTCGGTTCGGACCTCACCAGTTTTCAAAAAGAAATTTGTTTTCAAACATAAAAATTTTACAAAAACTTTTTTACCCGTATTCTGCTTCATCGAATTATTTCTTCAGCAGCTTCCCTGGCTAGCTCAGCTGTGCTTCTTTTCGTATACCTAAATTTACTCTCATTCTCTTTACCGTTCCACACCATACAATAAAATCACAAAATAATACCACAATCATACACTATTTATTAACCACTATTTACAAATAATAATTTAAGGTTGTTTACAGTTCGGTGCTCAAGTTACACTTCAATACATCTATCTTTGTAAAGTCCACGTTTTTGAAATGAAAATTTCTAACACATTTAATGCAACAGGGGTAAATGAGCCCCAAACAATACCTGAACTTGGTTTCTTACTACGCACTGGAGTATGGTGAGCTCATGATAACCCAGTTTATCAATGTATGCTTTCCACTTGGCATACTATTACTACAAACTTCAAAAAAAACCCATGTACTCTTAACAATTAAATTTAAATTCATCAAGCAATTCAATAAGCTTTACGTACACCTTTTGTTTTATATTCAAAATACCATATTAATAGTCAGCTATACGTATCCTTTTCAATACGTAAAATAACGAAAAATACCACCAAAGTTCACTCTCACACATCACAAAAATTTCAACAGTTTAAAAAAACAGCAAATTCTAATGCGTTACCTGGAAAAACTTGAACATTCCATCTCCGTTGACGATGTATTATGTTCCTGAACCCCTCGGCCTAGTGGTTCTGCGTGCGTCTCCACTAGATGTTTAAAGATGAACACCATCTAAGCTGCGCTTCATGCTACCCATCCAATATCAATTTCAATATCCAAATCCATGCATATTACACTTGTTTATTAGCGCATTATTAATTTACGAGCTTTTTAAAGTATTCTTTCGACTTTAGTTAAATTAAAGTAAACTTGACACAATTCGCGTTTCTAACTATAAGGCCACAACAATCTAATACTGTACTATTAACTTTATAATTATTTTTTTTACTTACAAGCTTTGTCAGTAGATTTTGTGTACGTCTTAAGCGATGCAAAATAAAAAGAAAACTATTAATTTCCCTAGCTTATTTATATCATAAGCCAGCCCCCTCTTGGCCACACTTTACTCGAAATACCTAATTGCAAAATAACATTTCCGCATATTTTGGTGTAACCGTTCTAAACTTCTAGCAATATCCCCGCGTCAATCACGCTATTCACAACAAACTATCACATGTTCCTCTGTTCTAAAACTACCTATTTCGACCAATCATACATTTCAGTGACGTCTTATAACTCCGCCTATAATATCTTTATTCCTGTCTTATGCATATTGGATGTCGCGTTCTAACCTTGCTTGAGTGGTAAAAAATCGATATAGCTGCCGGCGTCTTATGTCTACCCCACGTGGATTGAATACGTGCCTACTAAAATGCATGCTTCTTTGCCCGTCTCATTCTGTAACATATTATTAATTGTTCATCCTTTCTGCTCTTTAAGAAGCTCTTGTTAGTGTTTATTACTAAACCACCGACGGTTAAACAATATTTCCTTAAAGCTTGCTCTGTTATTTTCTAATCCCTAATTATAAAATTATGTCAATACTTGTTAATTTAAAGTAAATAAATAAAATTAATTTTGCGCGTATATAAATGGTTCCTTTCTCTATACAGGGTGTTAGGAAATTGCTTTGTTGACCCCAAAATTTAACCCTTTAAATCCACTACAATATACATATATATATACTGCTGTGATAAGGGGTTGCTTAAGGGTGTATTGAGTAGCAGGGGTCGTGTAGTAACCATAAATTGAAATAGGAATTAGAAAACTGCATTTATTTAGCAGAAAATTAAGTAATTCGTACATTATGTAAATAGCAAGAATTTAACACCCTGTATATAAACCATAATTAACCTTAAACAATGCGAATAAGCATATTTTACAACAATAGAACGCGTATTCAGCAGAAAAATAGGTAATTCATACATTATGTAAATAGCAAGTACTTAACACTCTGTATATAGACCGTTATTAATTTTAAGTAATCTTTCAACAAAAGTACGCGTATTCAAAAGAAATGATGGTACATGTAATTAAACACGCGTTGAGAAGTGTTTTAATTACTTATAAAACAAATACGAAGATTAGAGATAAAACCTAACAAAGCTTTATGCAAGTACGCGGAAACAAAAACATTTTTGATAAGAAAACGCAGTTGAAAACACGCATAGATAAACGAAAATAGCATTGAAGTTACATCATTTATTTTGTTCAATTATCCAAAAGGCGATATCCATACAAAACAACGCCTGGCAAAGATAACTAGGTATCAATAGCAAACACCATTACATGGAAAACCGATAAAATTACATTACAAACAACTTTGAAATGCAGGAAATACAAAGACGTGGTCGGTTGAGATATCTATAAGACTTGTTGAGAACCCAGCCCACATGTAAGTGGGAACAGCTTATATTAACACAGAGCAATGGTAAGACAGTTCAGTTTAAAACTCGGGCAGGGCGAAGCTGCATCACTACTAATCAGAGAGCCACGCGTAGTTTAATATCAAGTGTATGTTACAAGTGACAATAATTGCAACGATTATGAAGATTTCTTTTGCCGTTTAACCTGAGCAGAATTTGGGGTAATTTATTTAAATTAATAATATAATAGTAAGGCTTCTAATTGGTGGTAAATTTTTGAATAATTCTAATTAGTGGTACATTTTTGAATACTTCGAATTTGTGATATAATAATTCGAATGTGTTGACAAGAAAAATATTCAAATGTGTTAATGATGATAATTCAAATTGGTGGTGTGTTTCTGAATAAATCAAGTATGCGTCGATAAGAATAATTAATATCAGGGTCAATATAATATTACAATTCAAATCAGCGTCGACAATTATATTTTGGTACAATTTTGGTGCAATTTGGAGTTGCGAGATGCAATGCAAATAAAATAAAGAAGCACGAAGTAATTTATGGAAAACGAGGAGTTCAACTAAGCAGAGTAGCGATAAACGAAGGAGGACAACAAAAGGGTGTTGATCCACGACCCGAACAAGTCGTAGCAGGTCAGATTTATTTAATTTTAGGAAATTTTTCTATTCAAATTTCAATATTGAATTTATTCAATTTATATAAAATGTGATAAAGTCAACAACAAACAATTGCATACGTTAAACTTACGTGACATATTATAAAAGGGTCTACAACGTTCCAGGTTTCTTTGGTAAAAAGGTAGTTTTTGGTGACTTTAGATTGAATTCAAAGCATATAAATTTTGGGGTAAAAGATACATATGATATTGATTGATTGAAGTGTGTATTTTAATATTTTTCAAAACTTGTAAATAATATTTATTTTCATTATATGAAATTAATTGACTTCGTTTTATAAATGCAAACAAATAGGTAATCAGAAAGGGGTGGAGAAGAGAAAAATTGATCATCGTAACGTTGTGCACTCTGTGTAGATTAAATAGGGCTAGCCGTGACATAATAATAAAATTAGTAAGATTAAATTTGATTTGAGAACACAGAGCGGTGGAGTTAAGTAAAAACGTCATCACACCGAGTACGGCGTTATCATATTAATATATATATATATATATATATATATATATATATATATATTACCGAAGTTTATTCTTGGTCAAAATAATTTCCTGTTATATATATATATATATATATATATATATATATATATACAGGGTGAGTTTTAGTGTGGCACCGGTCGATAACTCTGTTATTATAAAAGCTACGTAAACCAAATTTGGAGGCATATTAGGCATGCCTAAAGTGCATATTTTAAAAAATATTTGGAAGCATACAGGGTGTTTCATAATTTCAGGGCATATTAAAATTATATTTTTTTAAATGGAACACCCTATATATTATTACATTTTTGAAAAGCCCATAAAAAGAGCTTTAATTTGATATCAAATTGTATCTGTCTATTCCTTTTAGTTTTTGAGATATTCAACTGTTTTTAAAAAAAATGACCCCAATTAGATACATTGGCACTGCACTAATACACTACGTATGTTAATTTTCAAGATGCGGTAAATTTTACCATATACCAGAGTATATTTGTAAATATCACTTTTTTGAAATTTCTTCTTAGTATACAGGGTGTGTCAGGTTTCGCAAAATGCAATTTTTTAATTTTTTTTTAAATGGCATTCTATCAATTTTATTGCTGCAATGGATAGTTCATTAAGTGTCCTTTCATTTTTGTTAAGCATTCCCTATACCTAAATCCATTACTTTCTGAGATATTTTTGATTTTCTTCAAATTTTATGAATGTTTTTAATTTACATAACTAAAAATAACTTACTATTGGAGAATATTATAAAACAATTAATACATTTTGATTAACAATCAACTACACTTATCCAATAACAATTTTCACTAAAGATATAACAACCTACAATAATACGCTATCAACAGAATTCTGCCAGATCAACGATATGCATTTTATAGAAAATGTTCAAGCAGGAAATCAGGCAGGCTTTGAAAAAAATAACTATTACGTGTAAAGTGTCATTTAGATTTATTAATTGTAGTGTGTTGTCATGTAACAGGATATCTCTCTTGGTATATTCTTGATGCAAGTAGGAAATTTTTTAAATTTGCTCCCAATACCCAAATCATATTTATTTGTTCTTCCACTGTAAAATTCATTTTGAAAATTCCTTCAAAGATTACATTTAAAACAGAACTAATAATGTGTTAAATGACAACACACTACAATTAATAAACCTAAATGACATTTTGATTGTAATTGTTATTTTTTCAAAGCCTACCTGATTTCCTGTTTGAAGGTTTTCTATAAAATGCATATTGTTGATCTGGCTGAATTCTGTTGATAGCGTATTATTGTAGGTTGTTATATCTTTAGTGAAAATTGTTATTGGATAAGTGTAGTTGATTGTTAATCAAAATGTATCAATTGTTTTATAATATTCTCCAATAGTAAGTTATTTTTAGTTATGTAAATTAAAAAACATTCATAAAATTTGAAGAAAATCAAAAATATCTCAGAAAGTAATGGATTTAGGTATAGGGAATGCTTAACAAAAATGAAAGGACACTTAATGAACTATCAATTGCAGCAATAAAATTGGTAGAATGCCATTTAAAAAAAAATTAAAAAATTGCATTTTGCGAAACCTGACACACCCTGTATACTGGGAAGAAATTTCAAAAAAGTGATATTTACAAATATACTCTGGTATATGGTAAAATTTACCGCATCTTGAAAATTAACATACGTTGTGTATTAGTGCAGTGCCAATGTATCTAATTGGGGTCATTTTTTTTAAAAACAGTTGAATATCTCAAAAACTAAAAGGAATAGACAGATACAATTTGATATCAAATTAAAGCTCTTTTTATGGGCTTTTCAAAAATGTAATAATATATAGGGTGTTCCATTTAAAAAATATAATTTTAATATGCCCTGGAATTATGAAACACCCTGTATGCTTTCAAATATTTTTTAAAATATGCACTTTAGGCATGCCTAATATGCCTCCAAATTTATTTGGTTTATGTAGCTTTTATAATAACGGAGTTATCGACCGTTGCCACACTAAAAACTCACTCTGTATATATATATATATATATATATATATATATATATATATATATATATATATATATATATATATTGTAATACTTCCCTTTCGTTATGTTTGTATTTATGACTACTTTATTTTAAATTAAAATATTAAATTGTTTCAAATAAAATATTGGACCTTTACAACTTTGTAAGATATTGTCAATCTATTAGTCAATTAATTAAAAAGAGCAATGAGTTTCTTATGGTTAAATCTTTAATAATACTAAAGATTCAGGCTAGCTAAATTTATCACTTTCTATTCGACGATCTTATGGGGGGGGATCAGGTCCACACGTAACTTTGTGTTTGTTTAATAATTGTGTTATCTTTACTTAGGACAGTGTCACAAAATAGGATCAAAACACTATTAAAATTGTTTAAACACTTACGTTTGGAATCCTGTTAGCAGCGTATTATTTTATCGTTCAAAACAGCTATTTCCTTCAGAGATTATATCCTCTTCCTTTTATTCCCAATTGCACCAATCTATGAATTTCTTTTCAGGGTAACTCGTCACAGCAAGGTTCCCACTACAACCTCAGTACGTATTATTAATTGCAAAATAAGTATAAAACCTCCTTTCAATCTCGCATCTGTCAACTACTTTTGGCAAATACTGTTTACCGAAAATAACGAAATCGCTAGGAAGTTTTATTGTGTATTTTAAAGGATCGGCTTGGACTTTCCTCCAGGACCTAATCTAAAGAACAATAAATATACAATAATTACTGGTATCCTGGGTGCTCGGTAACCCTGCAAGATACTACTATAATTAAAATTAATAATCTACTTTCCTATAGATATCGTGCTGTCCTGAGTTCACCAACTCCATAGGATCCTTCTTTGCTTGGTTTATTCACAAATTTTCCTGTATTTTAAACTGCAACTATTCCTTGACAAGCTGATTATTCTCTTGTTTCCTGATTTGTTTTCTAGTGGTATGAAATCTTCTTCTCTATACTTGGATTAAATTTTAATTAGACTTCAAATGACAGATAGGAATTTAATTTGACTTTTTTATTTATATTTTTTTTTTAAAAAAAAAGGACAACCAACCAATCACTATTTCAAAGAACTTCTAAACATAATTCCAATAACTAATGTCTATATACAAGGTGTCCAAATATTCTGTTTGCACTACAATCTCAAAATTTACTTCTTCAACAATAAATCTCTTCTTCTAATTTCTTCTCTAATACAATATATTTCTAATCTCTATTATACCTGCATATAATCCCTACACTATTTCACTATTACGATAGACTTTTATCTTTTACAATCACTTATTTTCCACTAAATTTACACAAAGCTCAATTTCCTATGACCATTCGCATTGAAAAATTATTTGACAAAACTCTATTATTTTTGTTTCCCATCACCCAGGTAACCTCCAACAGCACACTTCTTTCCCTAATATTTTCTTTTCACCCACTATGATATCTCTTTTAAATCATTTTCTAAGCCAACCTGCTTATTTGATGATATGTAGGTGTAGCACATGCTACCTTTTGTTGCTACTACATGATGACATGCACATTGTTTTTATTTACACCTACTAAACTAACTTAACATTCCTAATGATTGTCATGTCGAATCTTTTGGGCAAACTTAAAACTACCTTAACCTATAACCCGGAGAAATCTCCAATTCCCCCTTTGAAATTAAAACCTCCCACTTTCTATGTCGAATAAAACCCCAGTCCAAAAATATACAACAATATATAGCTCCTCATAGCATCCTATGTGGCAAGTTGGTTACAGACCCCTCACTGACAGAAAATCTTGTTGGAGAACACGGAGTTAATCCCGATGACCTGCAACTACCAAAAAGTTGATGCATAATAAAGTGGTGTAAATAAATACAAAAGCACTTGCAACACGTGCATTGTTCCTACAACTTAAAAATATGTAAGTAACTACTGGAACAAAACGGATAACTATGGGAATGTTTATGCGGTAATAGTTCGAACACGATTGTTATGATGGGGGTGGAACATCAATCTTATATAATCCCGATCAGTACATTCCTATTAATGGTGTTGCTTCCCAAAGATTTACACTGGGCTGGAGACAACTGCAATCTCCCGGTGAGTCACCGTCCAGATACTCAGAGCCCCTATGACCAGTTGTTACGGGCGGAAAAGCTACTAAGTGTATCTTTTCCAGTCAAATTATAAAATGGGGGCGGCCTGTAAAACAAAAATTATAGGAGGTCACCGGCACTAGCTAGCGGAAGGTCGTGGATCATATAGAGGGTTAAAATTTTGAAAAAAGGGTTAAATTAATTTATAATCTACTACAAAAATGTGGCACTTACCTTTCATAAAATATTGTGGCTTAATGACAATTGCCAAGGGCGCCAGACAAGTCGAGAATGTCCAAATGTTCGTACAAAACCTTGGGAGACTTGTCATTCCAAGGAGGACAATTGTTTCTTTTAATCAATTCCTCACTTTTTTACTACTTATATATAAAAAAATAAAAAAAACTACTGATTTAATCAACGGCAAACAAAACTATTTAATTCACAGAGCAATAAACGTGAACCTCTTACATTCATTGATTTAGAAATTTAAGTGAATAGGTGACAATGGAATTTATGAAAATTTTGAGTACATAAGTAGTTATCAAACACTTGTATATGAAAGAAACTTATATTATAAATCGTACACTAATTTAATCCTACGGTTTATGGCCAAAACGTCCTAACAAATAAACTAACTAAAAATTGGTCATGCTACTTAACTATAAAGACTTACTTACTAATAATTATCCATTGTTTGAGGGTTTGTTTTCCAACGTAGAGCAGTTCTTAAATTTGGGAAGAAAATCTCGCTTGTTGCTTCTGTTTGTAATGTTTAAAAAAATTGACTGGCACACGAACTCGGCAGAATTTTTGACAATATCACTTACTTGCTGCGTCACACGCCTACAAGCTTTTTAATATTTATCTTGCATCACTATAAATCCGCGACATATGGGCATAACCCTCGCGAAACTGGAAGAGTAACACTTCTTTCCAATTTTTTTACTAACGTGATACGAAGAGTAATATTCTATGTCATGCCAGAGAACCCTACCTGCAAACTACGTTTCTCTCTACTTCTTAACCACGGTCGGCCCCATTGGAAAAACTCCCTATCTTTTGGCTAAGCCTTGAGTTATATAGATTAAATCCTACCCTAATAATTATGAGCGCCATTTTCTGTTATCCAATGACTGAACAGAACCTCCCACAAAACAAGATTTCAGAAACCAAATCCAACCCCTTTTTAGATGAGAATCACGGAAGCAATTATTTCCCAAGAGTTTAAATTATATTGTATTTTCTACGAATTTCTTATTTATTGCAATGTGGAACCTACTTATGGCGACAGTGTCTGCCATTAACAAAGACCGGCTAACCTACTTGAGCCGAAATGGATTTTAAATACAATGGATGTCTCCAGACTACTTAAAATTACTTGTAATATTTGAACAAATCAAATTGGAAATAGTTTCCGCTATTATAATGTTTTGTTTGATATAATCCGTTGTAATTCAACGAAAGTATTAAGCTTTTCAAACTGAAATTGGTTTTCTTTATTTACGCTAAAAAGGTACTATTACATTTTAATTTAATCGGATTTGTTAGTCTGTTACCGACCTAAACTTTTAAGAAGTTTATTGTATTTGACTTACGATGGTCTAGAGCTTTAAATGATGACCTGCCGCTGGAATTTACTAGCCTGAAGCTATCAGTATAAATGTGGTCTTTTATTACAAGGGAGCCTGACTGAATGTAAAGTAATTTACTGTGGGAATTTTTGTCTATACTTTATTCAAGTTACTGAATTTTAATTAATTAATCTGTTTAATTGTTAACATTACAAAATAATGTTACACAGTGACGTAAAAGAGAAGTTCTTGGACGGGTATTTTCCTTGCAAGACCTTGACCAACGCGGGATTGACATAGCACCCGGTCTTCTGGTGGAGGGCGTCGCCGTGGATCAATTTAGTAAGCGTAAGACTACGAATCCCAAGGTCCCGGGTTCAAATCCCGACACGGCCGACTGCTTGAAAAATGACAGGTGAGCATTTTTCACAAAAATTACGCGCTCGTTCGGATGAGAGATTAAATGGAGGTCCCGTGTGTGAGTATTGTGACGCACGTCAAAGATCCCTACCTTGCAAGGAACGTCATGGGTTCGGCAAAATTCTAAATTTTCTAGGCAACAAAAAACTCGCCTCCTGACCAATGTAGTACCCACGGGTGAAGCATTGGAAGTGTAAAAGAACCGTCTTCTGGTGGAGGCGGCTCCGTGACGTAGTTGTTATGCATGTGATTACTATGTCCAACGTCCCGGGTTTAAATCCCGACACGGTTCGCTTGAAGAATGCTAGGGGAGAAACACGCCCTCGTTCGGATGAGAAGTAAAATGAAGTAAAAGTATTGTACATTAAGTATTTTATCCTTCTTAAAACTCCATTTTTTAAGCGGAATCTAGGTTCCATCATCACAATCCACCCATTGAACTCAGCAGTCCTGACCAAACAAATTTGCAACCCGGTTATGCTTGCAAATTCTGTGCCAGTGCGAGATTGGACAGCTTTGAAGTACGTCACTGAGGGTCTTCGTATTTAAATGAGCAGCTCAGAACTTTTGTTTATTAGGTGGATTACTCAGGATTATTCTAGTGAGTAAAAGCTCACTTTAAAGATGGACGGCCAGTACGCAATCACGTCCAGTTAACTGACGCAGAAGGTCCGTTATACAGGTCAAACTAACCCTATGTCCTTCCCTTGTATCAATCCGTTCCCAGAGTAAGACTTTTCTAACATTTCACACTAGCAGTTACGTACCTCTTTCTTTGATACGTCGCTATATCGCTTGAGCCTGGCGAGTTTATCAAAAAGACGCACCATTACTGGCAGGAATAACACATGCGCGGTCAAGGCGTCCACATGCTTTATCAACTTAAGAGATTTCTTAAATTCTTGCGCACTGTTGAAGACAGCTATAGAATGTCCAAGCCACCATTCCGTTGATGTGCATGAATATAGGTGCCCACCGATGTTCTATTAAAATGCACAATACCCCACACTGAAATGCGCTCAGACCGATCAAACGACCTTAATATTCTGGGGTTGATCCTGGGAGTCTGCAGAATTGCACCTACCGTGGTAGCAGGTGTTGACGAATGAGTGTCAGCTTCTGGACAGACTTTAAATATGCCCTCTCAATGAGCGCCAATTGCAGCTCCAATCCTTCGAACGTTGGCACGATCTGCCCCATACAATGGTACTTGGCACCTTGATATTTCATCAGGTCGCCAGATTCAGTTGCTCCGAGGCCGTTTTCATCAACGTATTAGATTGCTTTCGTGAAAAAACAAAGTTTTCTTTCCTACCAGACTTAGTCCTGTCAGGATTAAGGCCGAGTCCACCTTCGCTTAGGAAATTCACTGCGATCTTCTGTAGACAGTTAGTGACCTTGGCATTCCGCCATCAGCATATACCGAAGCCACTACTAGCTCGTAGCGTCCAATAGTTAGGCCACCGTCAAGGTTCAGAAATTTGCAAATAAGCTCATCTACAATAAGATTAAACAAAATGGGACTAAAAGTGTCTGCTTGTTTAATCCCATAAGTTATTTCTATAGGGGGTGATCGGGACCGCTCTACCTAGGTGGTAGTCGTAATCTCATCGTCATCGTCTATAATAAAACGTCGGGTTTCCTCCTCGAACCCAAAGTGGCGGAATGCCCTGTCGATCGAACCTTGAGGCACTGAATCATAAACCTGGGAAATTAGAAGAGATAGCACTTGATAAGGTAACACCTTACGGTGACAGTCCTTGATAAGTGTCCAGAGTTACGGTATTTGGAAGCAACGTATTGATCCTAGTAAAACCCCTTTGCTGAATGTGGAGAGCATAACGTTAAACATAAAGACCAGACTTTTCAGAACAAGTACTCTTCGAAGTGCGATAAGTCGAACAGAGTCGAGCCAACATAAGTTGGACTTCAAAGTCCTGAGATACCATAAAACCTCGATTTCATTGAACGTGTAGAAGGTTTCCATATGAACCGTCCGGTGCAGCGAATCCATGCAAGGCACGGTGTCGCACTTTGGGGTTTTGCCAAACAGAGTAAGGAACTTTGCATGCACGGTTTCAGTTGGGGGCAGGGCGTTGTTGGTGTCCACTGGCGTGTCGTCTAAGCAGCAAAACGCCAATTTTGATCAATCCTACTTGTATAATTCCTGTACTTGTTTGTACAGGTATATCTTGTTACTGCTTTTCTCATAGCAATGTACGCCCCTGCTGGCCCTGCAGAGCCCAATACTCTGCCGTTCATGAGTGACTGTTTCGCAAAAGGTTATCATTGCACTTGATCTAGTTGTTCATCGCTGACTCATAGAACAAGACCACTTACCGTGGCTTTCGTAGTAACCACGTATAAAGCTGCAAAACGAATTGTCTAGCACTCCATCGGTGTAATAAACACAGGAGCTTCAGGGTCGAGGTCCGCAGGTGATATCCTGGAGCCCCACGTTACTGGGCTCCCTGGTTAGATATCTACAAAAACAATGTCATCAGTGTTAGAACCTGACAACCTGGTATGGGAAGTTATTATTTCGACTTCAATATGAGGCGTTTCTTGCCTCGATCTTAACGGATATCTCCCAATAAGAAGCGTTCTGCCGGGTTGTCCTCTGTGTCATAGAGAGGGGCGCTTGTCATGCCAGCAACCGTTTATTCTCTTGCTTTCGTTGTAACCTCAAAGGTGGAGGGTTGAGGTAATAACTGATCAAACTTTTTCAGGAAAACTCACATCGCCTTAGCTGGGACATTGTTCCTCTTCATGTACTTATTCCTTTATATTCAGCGAGACGTCTGTGTTAGTCTGGGTGGACAGACAGTCAAGAAACTCCCGGTAGATTGAGGTATTCCTTTGAATCCTTTTGGCCTGGTAGGTCCTCCCGAGGAAGAGTCCGGCGATGTACTTGTTATAATATACACCCTTATACCCAATCTCGTCTTTAACCATGGCCATCAATTCCTTATCCATCCTATGTGAATCCTCCGTGTTCGGGTTATTGAACAGCTGCTCTAGGTCTTGGTTATACTCAAGCGTGTGTGCCAATCTCATGTGCTGGCGCATGTCCCTGTATGATTTATAGTTGTTACTACAGATAGTACACATGTTAGCCTTTTCAGCCGGTGGTTCTCGGCACTATTTTTGCCGCATATGAGACTTCATCTTTACTACAAATGCAGATCATCATACTAAACAATGACTATTACGAAACAAACAATGGAGGTATAAATAAAAATAGAATGTGCTTGCAAAACAAAAAGATGAAATTGCAAGCTCCACAAGATGTAGAAGCAAGCTCTATTAGTTAGTGAGGAGAGGGGCAGTAAAACTTTTTACTGAGTGCAAACAAGGAAAACAATAATTGTGCGCCTGCTGTACATTGATTGTGTAGGTCAGTCTATAGTAGGTTGGTAACTTTGGCTGTTATCTATCAAACCGTGTGGTCAGTATAAACAATAGGGTCCGAGTCTCACTTGAAACAAGGCTCTACAAATGTAGCTCATCTAGAAAATACTGGAATCCGGTATTCAGCTGGTTACTTTGAATTTCACACGTTAAATCGCCATGCTCTTGATTTCTATCATCTGAGGACTTGGTTCGTCAACGTGTTCTCGCGCTTCGAGATCGAAGCAAATTTCTTAAGTACCCGTTCGCCCAAGCGTTCTCGTGCTTTGCGCTTGACCAATTATTTAAAGCTTTTATTAAATAAGTAGCAATAAGGCCACTCTAATACTATCAATTTTATTTATTTTATTAACGCAGGTAATTATGGTACATTTAAAAACTAATTTAAGCTAGAAAGAGTATTACTCCCACTTGGCAGTAGAAATAATTCCCAATTTTGGGTATGGTCAACTACGACCGAAAATGTGAAGAAAAGTTTGCTAGCTTGATAGTTCTATTGTCAAAACTATTGCAAAAGGGTTCTAGCTCGGAGTGGAAGGAAGAGCACCAGATTGTGCTAATGTCAGTTAAAAAGGCCTTTTTATTGCTGTAATAAAATATCCCGCCCCGAGTGTAAACTTTTCATCCAGAGACAGATGCGTAATGTGAAGGGATTGCTTCAGAAAAATCCGGGTGCAGGGGAGAAAGATGTAGTCGCATTTGCAAGTCCACCCTCTCAAGGTCCTGAGGTATGGTATTGAGTAACAAAAGCAGAAACGTTGGCGGTATTGCACTGAATGAATCAATAACGAATTTTTTTGATAGGACGAAAACTGACTGTGGTCACAGACTACAAATCAATAACTTTTTTAATATCGAATAGGTGGCTTGATTCGCTTCCAACCGGATGGGTTTTATACTTTTAAGAATACGCATTCAAAGTTGAGTATTGCAAAGGGAAAAACAACGCAATGGCGGAAGTGGTACCAGAGCGTCTTATTTACGTCACTTGAGAAATTAAGTCGTTACAGAAAACAGAATTATATAGAAAGGTGGCGTGAAATATAAAACATAATAATCGAAAAACAGAAGGACGGTTTTGTAGAAAGATAGTAGGTGAATTGTTAAAACATGAAGTGTCCAAACGGTATTTGAAGTGGTATCTGATTTACAAGGGGGTATAGTTTAAGCGTTGTTCTCGTGTTTCACTCAAATTTATATTATGCGTTCGGGACACTTTGTTACGTGCCAAAAATTTGGCACTAGACATTTTTAAATAAGTGCGGGAATTTCGCTCCTTAAATTTGAAAGACTTGGCGCGTGTATTTCCGTCACGTCAGAAGTGCGTTGCGCGGAGATTCGCGCCGACGCGTGTGGGAGAAGAAAAGTGGGAAATTTCCGGGAGACGCCAGGACTTTGCCTTTGAACATCAAGAAGAGTGGTTGGGTCTGGCATCGTATCTTTATCTTAATTATGTAGATTCCTTCTCTTGCTTATCTTTGTTTATCGTTCCCCAAACCCGTTCCTTATCGTACCTTTACATATAGAAAGACGACACATTTGGAAGCAACCTGGCCGAACCGCAGTCCACGCCTGAGAATCATCTTTAAATAATCCGTAAAGGAGCCCTGCAGTAGCTAGCCTGGAGCAATCCCGAAGGACGCTATGCGAACCATCTTTAAATAATCCGGAACGGAGCCACGAGCAACCCTGAAGGAAGTGATTCTGTAGGAAGCTGTATCTATGCATGTGAGTACTCCATTTTTTATAAACTATTTTATGAATTTTGCATATTTCGTCATTTACGGGTAATAATTTGCATATTGTGTGACGTTGTTGACAGATGAGCGCGCTACTTTCTACATTATAGATTAGCGTTACCAACTGCCGTTGTGTTGCGTATGCCGCGTTTACGAGGCTATAAGAACTTATTGTCCCCTTAGTTATATAGATACATTTGTATAACAGGCATTTTGGTGCCGAGAGATGTTTAAATATGCAGCAACGCGATTACCATTTTCCGCGTATTAAGCACGCAATCGGAAAGATATTGGCAAGATGTCCATTGCGTCAGAAGGCAAAAGTTTCAACGAAAAGTAGAAGCGAATATGAAAGCGTGCCGCTAGACGCTCCAAATTAAATTGTATATATTTATTAATTTCTTTCCGCGTTTGCGGTCAGGTTTTACACAGCTGTTAGTTGATGTTTTCAGCAAACTACTCATATCGGGCTAATACCAAAAGTATACTTCGTTCTCTTACAGTGAAGTCCTTACAAACTTGGTCAGCTGGAACTTATCCTTTTCGGATAATAAAAGTCAATTTTCTAGCAACTAATGGAGTGTGTGTGTGTGTGTGTGTGTGTGTGTATGTGTGTGGTGTGTGTGGTGTGTGTGTGTGCGTGTGTGCGTGTGTGCGTGGGTGCGTGCGTGCGTGCGTGCGTGCGTGCGTGCGTGCGTGCGTTTGTGTGTGTGTGTGTGACTACTACACCCAAGGTCCCGGGTTCGAATTCCGAAACGGTCCGTTTGAAAAATGTTAGACGAGCATTTTTCACAAAAATACGCCCTCGTTCGGATGAGAGGTAAAATGGAGGTCCTGTGTGTGACTGTTGTTACGCACGTTAAAGATCCCTACCTTGCTTGGAACAGTAAGGGTTCGGCAAAATTCCAAATTTTCCAGGTAAACAAACCTCGCTTCATGGCCAATGTAGTACCTTCGGATGGAGCATCGGAAAATGACATGTAGGTTCATTCGAAATGCGGTTAGACTTAGATAAAATAAAAACCTATTTATATATGTCAGTTCATGGTTTAACTTGATTTAGTCTTGTCGAATTTCTTTGTCACTATATACCAACCCCCTGATTAAAAGCATTCGCTTTCTAGCCACTTCCCTGCAGAATCAAAAGTGGGAAGAAATACCACTTGCTCATGATAGGTTGTGTTCTAAAGCCGAAAAGAATAAAAACAACGTCATAAGATAGCTGATAAAAAATTGACTAAATTTGTAACATTATTTTGTAATGTTAACGATTAAATAAATTAATTAAAATTCAGTAACTTGAATAAAGTATAGACAAAAATTCCCACAATAAATTACCTCATTTTATTTAGGATCTTTTATAATAAAAGACCACATTTACCGATAGCTTCAGGCTACTAAATTCCAGCGGCAGGTCATAATAATTTAAAGCTCTACCCTAATAAACCAAGTAACAATAAACCTCTTAAAAGTTTAGTACCTTTTTAGCGTAAATAAAGAAAACCAATTTCAGTTTGAAAAGCTTAACCTTTCGTTGATTGACAGCAGTTATACAAAAACGAAACCTTTTATAAATAGCGAAAACTATTTCCAAGTTGATTTGTTCAAATATTACAAGTAATCTTAAGTAGTCTGGAGACATCCATTGTATTTAAAATCCATTTCGGCTCAAGTAGGTTAGCCGGTCTTTGTTAATGCCAGACTACGGCCGCCATAGGTAGATTCCACATTGCCATAATTAAGAAATTCGTAGAAGAAAAAAGATAATTTAAATTCTTGGGAAAATAGTTGCTTCCGTGATTCTCATCTAAAAAGGGGTTGGATTTGGTTTCTGAAATCTTGTTTTGTGGGAGGTTCTGTTCAGTCATTGGATAACAGAAAATGGCGCTCATAATTATTAGGATAAGAATAGTCTATATATTTGAAGGCTTTAGCCAAAGACGGGGAGTTTTTCCAATGGGGCCGTCCGTGGTCAAGAAGTAGAGAGAAACGTAGTTTGCGGGTAGCGTTTCTCCGGCATGACAGCTAGAACATTCCACTTCGTATCACGTTAGAAAAAAATTGGAAAGAAGTGTTACTCTTCCAGTTTCGCGAGGGTTATGCCCATATGTCGCGGATTTATAGTGATGCAAGATAAATATTAAAAAGCTTGTAGGCGTGTGACGCAGCAAGTAAGTGATATTGTCAAAAATTCTGCCGAGTTCGTGTGCCAGTCAATTTTTTTAAACATTACAAACAGAAGCAACAAGCGAGATTCTCTTCCCAAATTTAAGAACTGCTCTACGTTGGAAAACAAACCCTCAAACAATGGATAATTATTAGTAAGTAAGTCTTTATAGTTAAGTAGCATGACCAATTTTTAGTTAGTTTATTTGTTAGGACGTTTTGGCCATAAACCGTAGGATTAAATTAGTGTACGATTTATAATATAAGTTTCTTTCATATACAAGTGTTTGATAACTACTTATGTACTCAAAATTTTCATAAATTCCATAGTCACCTATTCACTTAAATTTCTAAATCAATGAATGTAAGAGGTTCGCGTTTATTGCTCTGTGAATTAAATAGTTTTGTTTGCCGTTGATTAAGTCAGTAGTTTTTTTTATTTTTTTATATATAAGTAGTAAAAAAGTGAGGAATTGATTAAAAGAAACAATTGTCCTCCTTGGAATGACAAGTCTCCCAAGGTTTTGTACGAACATTTGGACATTCTCGACTTGTCTGGCGCCCTTGGTAATTGTCATTAAGCCACAATATTTTATGAAAGGTAAGTGCCACATTTTTGTAGTATATTATAAATTAATTTAACCCTTTTTTAAATTTTAACCCTTTATATGATGCACGACCTTCCGCTAGCTAGTGCCGGTGACCCCCCCCTTTAATTTTTGTTTTACAGGCCGCCCCCATTTTATAATTTGACTGGAAAAGATACACTTAGTAGCTTTTCCGCCTGTAACAAATTTGAGCTTAGTGGAAAGGTCTGAGTTTGGACTCATCCGCAATCCTCTAGTGAAGACCGAGAAATAAAAAGATTTGTTTTTGCTAAATTCGGCGTCAGCTTCCTTAGTACGAGAATAAAAGCAGTTGTGATTCCGCTGGGTGTCCACAATATAATATATTTGAAACATATTTTGTAAGCTATTCACTGACGCCCAGAGATTATTCATGGTATTTACATATTTTGTAATAATTAATTATGAACAGTTAGATTTCAATTCGCTCAAAGGGTGAGGTTTGTCACATGCCTATCACAAATGTTACAGGTTTATTATTTTACACGATTTAATAAAAAAATTTCTGTATTTAGGACGGTGTCTGACTTTGCGTCGTTTACCTTAATAGTTACAATAAGTCAAATAGTCGGGATAATTTGAAATTCAACCACACAAGCTGCATTTTAATGTTTCGTGAATTAAATTGCACTTAGTGTTTGCCAACTAGATTTACATTGCAGTTTTTGATACAAATGACTCTACGTGCTTAAAATATACAAAAGCTAAGAATTTAGATTAGTATCATCTGTATAAATGCGGTTTATTTATTCTACGATAAAGGAAACTTCCCGTTTACGTTACAAATCTGACCCTCTGAAATCACTACCCGAAAAGTTTTGGGCAGAAGCCACTCTGATGGGATATACAACAGTTGAGAGTATTATCTTTTCTTCGTGTTTGCGTTTCATCGCTAATACTAACATTAACGTTTTCATGTGAAGCTCAGAATGTCCGAATGTAATCCAGAACATTCAATAGCTTTTCAGCAACCGCAGAATGAAAGTGTCTTTCTTTGTTTTACACTGAGTGTTTGTCTTGTGGTTTGGTGTTGTTTTTTTGGTAATATTAACGAATAAAAACCCAAATAAAAAAATATTGTCGTTATTTTCTTACGATTGAACATTAAAAGATTTTCTTGCTTGTGATGTAAAATTTTTATTATATAAATGACTGCAGTCAACACTCATCGAAAAAACAATTCACTTGTATTTCTGTAAGAGCGGATGTTCTAACGAAGCACTCTTATGTTAATTGTTAGTTTGCTAAGTGCTACAAGGATGCTCAAACTGACAGATTCCACTTCGAACTTATTCTTGAGTGAATCCCAACGCAAACGATGTTGAATTTCTTCGTTCTATTTTAAGCCAATTCGTATTCTTTCACAAGTACAACATTCAGAAGCTTGTTAAAACGCTTTCTAGAAATAAATTTAAAAATCCTCTCAGATGTTGAGTGTGAAAGGTATAAATATAATTTTGTAGCCATTTTTAACAATGTTAAATCATAAATGTTGTATTTTATATTTAATATTTATCTAAATAATACGTAGTACCCTTCTCTATTAATAAACTTGAGAAGATCCATTTCCACAGCACCCCGCAATCGAAATTTGAACTTATTCTACATCATTCGTTTGTGCATCGTAGGTGCACAAATGTGCACAGTGAACGAACGTTTGTGCACCTCTCTATACAAAGATACCAAAAAAAAAACAAAATGGGGGCTGTGGAAACGGCAGCCGCACACCGAAGAAATTTCGAATTTTATTATATCCAACCGTTTGTGCATCGTAGGTGCTTAAATGTGCACGGTATACGAACATTTGTGCACATCTCTGTACGGAGATACGAAGAAAATTAAGTGGAGGGGCTGTAGAAACGGCAGACCCCCACCGAAGAAATTTCGGATTTTTTATAGTCAATCGTTTGTGCATCATAGGTGCTCAAATGTGCACGGTATACAAACGTTTGTGCACATTTCTATACGGAGATACGAAAAAAATAAAGTGGAATATTTTGGGTGGCTGTCGTTTACAGCCCTCCACTTTATTTTTTGATCTTCAGAGAGATGTGCACAACATCATATTGTGCACATTTGTGCATCTACGATGCACAAACAATTGGCAATAAAATAATCAAAAATTTCTTTGGTGAGGGGGGGCTGCCGTTTCTACAGCCCCCCACCAAAGAAATTTCGAATTTTTTATAGTCAATTGTTTGTGCACCGTAGGTGCACAAATGTGCACAGTATATAGACGTTTGTGCACATCTCTATACGGAGATACGAAGAAAATAAAGTGGAGTGGCTGTCGAAATGCCCCTCCCCCAAAGAAATCCCGGATTTTTAAATAACTAATTGTTTGTGCATCGTAGGTGCACAGATGTGCACAGTATACGAACGTTTGTGCACTTCTCTATTCAGAGATGCAAAGAAAATAAACTGAAAATATCAGAAGTTTCATGTTGATCTTGGAGATCAAACTATTTTACTTGTATGCCTTCGTATGGTGGAGAAAAGCGCATCAAAAGAAAATATGTGTTCTTGTTATTATGGTTTGAAGCATCTATCAAAATTGTAAATTCCACTTACCATGATTAGCATTTAATTCTTCAACTACAGTAACTTCTGTGTTCGTCCGATTTCTTGAAAAATTTAACATTGAAGAGCTCGAAGCGGTGGCACTATCGACACATTTACGTCTCTCATACTTTATATGCTGTTCAATATTACCGACACCGCTTTGAGACACTCTAAATTCTGTCCGTTTACGCATATGACATTCTAGGGAGTATTCGTTTGCTTAGTAAACAGTTTGTTTGTAACCTAATATTAAATATGGACTTGCATTTTGGCATAGTTAAAATGGGAGTTTCCAAAACAAAACATTTTGAACGCGAGTGTTAGTGGAAACAATCGACAATTAAAAAAAGGCGATAAGTAGTAAGAAGTACTCAAGACGTGGATGGTAAGCAAACCAAGACGCCCCTCCTCTGTTCGCCCATTCCTTCCCGTCCCATTTTGCATTATCCGTCCACAATAAAATTTTTGTAAAAAAACGTCGTTCATTTGATGGGCGCTGACACTTCGGCAGTTCTATGTATATTTTTTTATATTATAGTTTGAGAAAGTGTACAAACGCTACGCTCTAACGAACAATTATCCATAAAGAAGAGAAGAAATTTGTTTGGTAAAGAAGATACTATTTCTGCGGACTCCGGTCTTCGCAAATCGCTTTCCTTTTACCTTAATGTACGAAAGTGCACAAACGTTGAGATTTTTGCAGAATTATGTATGTGCAATACACGCCAACAACAATCACTATGACGCGTAGGAGAAGTGTTGCTGTTTATGTGGACAACTCAAATTAATTTCTGCATAGCTAGTATTGGTTAGGTGCGTGAAGTTAGGCGCACTTTTTTTGAATTTCAAAAAATTTCTTGTGGCATAATTATGCGTTATTTTGCGCCGTTAGAACAAAATGTTGCGCCCACCTAGTAAACAAGTTATATTAAAAAAATTATTGCAAACAAGTTATTTAGGAAATTTTTTGTAGATGCGTGAACCGTGCCTACTGGAGGTTTTCTAAATAACTTTCTTGCAAGGAGGACGCAAAATTTTATTTCAAGGGTGCAAATTGGCGCCTAATGAGCGCCTAATTATAGCACAAAATGTTTTTTCAAAATTCCGAAAAAGTGCGGCTACTTGAACTTGGCTGGAGCAATAGCTTTTTTAATATAACTTGTTTACTAGGTGGACGCAACATATTGTTTTAACGGCGCAAAATAACGCCTGATTATGCCACAACAATTTTTTTCAAATTCAAAAAAAGTGCGGCTAACTTAACGCACCTACCCAATACTAGCTATGCAGAAACTAATTTTAGTTGTCCACATGAACAGCAACACTTTTCCATGAAATGCAAGTGAGTTTTACAATTTAACGGACACGATCAGTTATTTCTTGGAATAACTAGATATTCTATGAAATAACGGATTTCATGCTTCAAGGGTAACATATACATACATTTAATTCAAAATTTATAATTTAGAGTGGGTTTCAGTGTGATAGTTTTGATACTGGATCTTTGTCTAGGCATCTCTTCTTCCAACCAATCGTGTCTGCTTCGGTAACTAACGAGAATACATTTGCAAGTTTGTTTAAGATATATGGTTGTTTGGTCGGTACCAGAAAAGAAGGCTGTCGCGTGACTAATTTTAGAATCGACATAAGTATTTGAAGATATGCCGATGTAGTAATGGGTACAATAAAGACAAAACACTTGAAATGCGAATTATATACATATACGTAACGGGCTATTATTGTATGTGCTTGAAAGTAATAACCACTACATTGTATGACGGACAAGTTTAAAGTTTGTACAAGTAGAATCAACTACATGCATAAATAACGAAGCATAAAAGAATCAAAGGCTTAATTTTAATGAAGAGAATATGCAGAACTTATATAAGATTGATCCCTATAGTAGGGGATAAAGAATACTACTATAGTAAGCCTGCTTATCGTAAAAGGCGCAGCAAGGGGCAGCAGCCTTGCTGGCTAAAAGATATTGGAGGAGGGACGGTTGGTCTCGGGCGATCCTCAATAATTTACAAGCTTGTTGGGGGTTAACCGTGACGGATACGACTTTTTGCTAAAATCTTTAAAAACTGCGTTGTGGAAAGATATGGGAGCTTACCACAATATTTCCCAGGTGTGCGTGGCCTAAAACACGAAATACATATGATGGAGAGCTCACAAGTAAAATTCTTGTCCGGAGGTAAAATACTCCCTCATTCGGATCTCCGGGAGGGGGTACTTGGGGCTCGTCATCGTAAGAATAAACAGTTTGATTTAGTGATAGGGACTTGAAATGTAAGGTCATTACTTAGAGTAGATAAGTTAACGAATTTATTAGTCGAAATGAGAAAGGAAAAGCTGAACATTTTAGGTATTAGTGAGGTGAGATGGCCAGATAGTAATAACTTTTGGAAAGATAATTATAGAATAATTACAACTTCTTCAACTAATGGACAGGCAGGGGTAGGAATAGTGTTAGGTAAAAGATTAGGGCATAAAGTTAAAGAGTACTTACAATTTAGTGATAGAATAGTTATGGTTAGATTGAGTACAAAACCCACAGACACTGTTTTAGTTCAGGTTTACATGCCAACAACTCAGTACGAGGATGAGGAAGTAGAAAAGGTATACGAGGATATAAATAGTATAGTGAGAAAAGTAAAAGGAATTGAGAATTTAATAGTTATGGGCGATTTTAATGCGTCAGTGGAAGAAAGTAGTGAGGGAAAAATGGTAGGAAAATTTGGGTATGGCAGACAAAATGATAGAGGAAAAGATTAGTTGAGTTTTGCCAGGAACATAGATTAGTAACTGTAAACACCCTATTCGAACAACATGTTAGGAGAAGATATACCTGGAAAGCGACAGGTGATAGGGCTAGATACCAAATAGATTATATTTCAGTTAAACAAAGATTTAGAAACCAAGTTAAAAACTGTCGTAGTTATCCAGGGGCAGACATAGATAGCGATCATAACTTAGTTAAAATGAAGTGTAAACTAAAATTCAAAAAATTGAGAAAGGTTAAAAGAGTGGGATGGGATCTAGGTAAGCTTAATGATAGTAAGGTAAAAGAGGAATATAAACAAGTATTAGATAATAAAAACAAAGAGATAGCTGTAGGAGGGAACGTAAAAAATAGATGGAATGAAATAAAACTGACTGTACATGATACAGCAACACAGACTATAGGTAGGAAAAAAATAGAAGCGAAAAAACCGTGGGTAACAAAAGAGATAATAGATTTAATAGAGAATAGAAGAAAGCTTAAACCTTTCAGAGAAGTGGATAGTGAAAGTAAGCAAAAATATAATACAGTTAGAAATAAGATAGTACATGAGTGTAGAAAAGCTAGAAATAAATGGATGGAGGAGAATTGTAAGGGAATACAAGATGATTTGAGAGTAGGTAAGACAGACAGGGCTTACAGGGCAGTTAAAAAGTTTTTTGGGGAAGATAGGAAAAAATATAATGGTATTAAAGACGAGAATAATGAGCTTCTAATAAATAAAGTTGAGGTAGCAGATAGATGGAAAATACATTTATAAGATTTATATAAGGGAGGCGATATGGATGAGTTAGAGAACGACCAAGGAGAGGATGTAGAAATAGGGTTCTCAATATTAAAAAAGGAATTTGATAGAGCTGTTCGGAATCTTAAACTAAATAAAGCGCCAGAGATAGACGATATTCCCGCAGAATTAATAAAATATGCAAGTCAGAAAACTTTAGACAGATTATATGAACTAGTAAAAGTAATGTATGACACAGGTGAGGTTCCTATAGATTTCGAAAAAAATATTATTGTCCCAATCCCAAAAAAGTCAGGAGCTGATAGATGTGAGAATTTTAGAACGGTTAGTTTAACTTCCCACGCTTCCAAAATACTAACAATAATAATTAAAAATAGAGTAGAAGCTTTGACTGAGAATTATTTAGGCGAAGACCAACATGGTTTTCGTAAAGACAGAGGGACTAGGGAACCGATACTAATGATTAGGAATTATCGAAAAAAGGTTACAAAAAAATAAAAAGACTCATTTCGCGTTCGTAGATTTAGAAAAAGCATTTGATAGGGTTAATTGGATTGTTCAGGATTTTGCAAAAAAATAGGAATCTCTCATAGGGATAGAAAAATTATTTACAGTCTATATAAAAACCAAAGTGTAGTAATTAGATTTGATGAAATAGAAAAGGAAGCTAAGATTAGAAATGGTGTAAGACAGAGCTGTACTCTATCGCCCTTGATTTTTAATGTTTATATTGAGGAAGCTTTAAACTTAGCTAGAGACAGAAAAGAGATAGGTATTAGTGTACAGGGACAGAAAATAAACATGTTACGTTTTGCAGATGATATAGCCATTATAGCAGAGTCTAGAAAAGAGTTAGGAGAGTTTTTAAATATTTTAGATGAGATACTACAGAGTAACTATTGTATGAGAATTAACTCAGTAAAGACAAAGATAATGACAAGTGAGTTACGGCCTAGCTCTAAACCAAAATTAAAAATAGGTAATACCGAGTTAGAGGACGTAGATGAATTTTGCTATATAGGTAGTAAAATTACAAAGGATGGACGTAGCAGAAGGGATATAGTAGCTAGAATAGCTCAAGCTAAAAAAATGTTTTTAAAAAAGAAAAACTTACTAATAGCTAATAGTATTAGTTTAGATAATAGAAAAAGTTTCTTAAAGTCGTACGTATGGAGCGTTCTACTATACGGTAGTGAGACTTGGACAATTAAAGAAGTAGATAAGAAAAAGATAGAAGCTTTTGAAACTTGGTGTTATAGGAGAATGTTAAAGATTAGTTCGACAGATAGAGTAACAAACGAGGAAGTTTATAGAAGGATAGGTGAGGATTCCTGTATGTGGAAACAATTGAAGGTCAGGAGAGATAGAATGATAGGGCACCAGTTAAGACATGAGAGACTATTTAGTAAAGTCTTAGATTATAGACTACCAAATAAAAATAGAGTAGGAAGGCATAGACAAAGCTATATTAGTCAAATTATTAGAGATTTAGGTTGTGAAGGGTATGTAGACCTTTTTAGACTAGCTCAGAATAGAAAAGAATTTAGAGCTGCGTCAAATTGACTTTAAGTAAGTTCGAAAACAAAACAAAAAAAAAATAAAAATCAGTTAACTAAATGTCACCAGGACATAACTTACAATTAGTTAGCGGTCTGGCATGTTGGTAGTGATTCGTTGCTTAAGCCTTACCATAACATATAACTTAATAAACGTCACCATGACATAACTCACAATTAGGTAGCGGTCTGGCATGTTGGTAGCGTTTCGTTGCTTAAGCCTTACCACATCACATAAATTAACACTTTTCCTTTTTGAAGCGGATAACCAGGTTATATTTCATTTCCTTATAAATGATAATCATGGAAACATGTTAGAGTTCTTTAACAACCATCAGGTTGCTAATATCTATGTAGAGCCAGCTGGATAGGAAAAAGATAGGAGGCTATATGAAGACCTTTACCAAACTATATTAGTCAAATTATTAGAAATTTAGGTTGTGAAGGGTATGTAGAGCTTTTTAGATTAGCACAGAATCGAAAAGAAGTTAGAGCTGCGTCAAACCGACCTTAAGTAAGGTCGAAAACAAAATGATGAATGATGATGATATAAGATTGGTCTTGATGTATTGTATTGCACGAAAAAGTAATTTATAATGCTTGTAAGTATTTAGAACCATGAAGCAACTTGGGGTAGTTGATTGAAGTTATGGTGTAGGTTGCTGAATAATTAATAATATTGAAGAGTATTTCGCTAGTTTGGAAATGATAGACCAAGCGCGGATTTACAGGGTAGGAGTATCAATTTTTTCATTTCTTAATTTTAATGGAGCGTGGAATGTCAGAAATATGAAGCAAGTAGATAAGCCAGAGAACTTGAAAATTGAAATGGGTAGGTTAGCATGACATAGATTTTCGGAAAATGATGACTTAGGATATCCTATTCTTTGAGATGAGTTTGAATTAGCATTAAAGGGTCTGAAAAATAGTAAGGCGCCGGGTACATATAAGGTACAAGCAGAAACTCTAAAAACCGCTGAACAAGCAGTAACAGAACGTCTCTTCCAACTTGTAAGCTATATGTATGAGTCAGGCGAGATAACCAAGGACTCAAACGCAACGTCATAGTAACTATACCAAAAAACAGAGGTGCAGATAGATGTGAAAATTTTCAAAGAATAAGTTTGATAGCACATGTGTCAAACATATTAAATATAATTGTACAAAGACAAATAGAAAAACGAGCTTAAGATACACTAGGAGAAGATCAATTTGGGTTTATGCGAAACAGTGGAACACGGAAGGCTATTTTAGCTCTGAGGGTGATAATAGAAAAACAATAGAAAAGAGGGAGAGTGTGTATATAAGGTTTGTAGATGTGGAATTGTTTTCAACAATGTAAAATGAAAAGATATGTTCGAAGTACTCAAAAAGATTGGAATGAGCTTTAGGAATGGACGGATAGTGCATAGCTTATACAAAGAGCAAACAGCGGTAATTGATTTAGAGCAAGAACGAAAAAAGTAAATATTAGGAAAGGGGTTAGAAAGAGACATGTCTTATCCCCATTAATTTTTAAGTTGTACATTGAAGAGTCAATGAATACTGTCAAATGCAGGAAGACATTTGGAATTATTATGCAGGGACAAAAGATTGATATGCTTAGATTTGCAGATGTTATAGCGGTATTAGCATCTAGCAAGGAAGAGTGAGAAGCTGCTCTTAATGAAGTGGAAACAGTTCTAACAGAGATACGGTATGAAAATTAACAAACATAAAACTAAAGTACTAGTATGCGAAGGAGGGGAAAATAAATCAAAAACAATAATACAAATAGCTAACGAGAACTTACAAGAGAAGATTTCTGCTACCTAGGAAGTCAAATAATGCAAGATGGGAAGAGCACAAAAGACATAAAACAAAGATTGGCACAAGGTTGTGCTACATTTAACAAGAAAAAGACAACAAACATAGAAACAAGGAAAAGATTGCTTAAAACATATGTGTGGAGCACAGCACTGTACGGCTGTGAAGAATGGACAATAGGAGAAGCGGACAAGAAAAATATAGAAGCCTATGAAATGTGCTGTTACAGACGCATAATAAAGATATCATGGACAGAAAAAGTTAAAAACAAAGAGGTACTAGAAATGGTAGGAGAAGAACGAACTATGTGGAAAGCAGTAAAAATAGGAGAGATAGGATAATAGGCCGCATACTAAGGCATGAGGGAATAGTGCGAAATATGTTATAAGCATATATAGGAAAAAATAGGTAGACCTAGGTTAGACTATTGCACACAGATAGTGAAAGATGTAGGATGTGGGAATTTCAGGGATATGTGTAGGCTGGCTCAGAATAGAAATCAATGGAGGAACCAGTCCCAGGATGGAAAAACTAGAGATGAAAGAAATAACTTGCATTATTGCAATATTGCAATATTCGCAACTAATGTTAATTGTGCACATGGATTTACTAGAAAACTATTAATTCGGCAAATGTCTAGGTGATACGGGATTCTTGGCAGCCACAGGCTTAACCACCTTCACGTACCGCTGAATCTCGGTGAAATAGGGCACATAATTAGAAAACAATAGAAGGGGAACCCAGCTGTATATAGACTGTTGTGGGAATTTCAGGTAATTGTGTAGGCTAACTCAGAACGTAAATAAGTGAAGGTACGCGTCCAACCAGTTTCAAGACGGAAACCTAATAACGTAAAATAAGTGTACCTAAATCGGATGATTACTATAAACAACTGCTGGTGTTGGTTGTGAAATATTTTTAACTAATGTTGATCGGAAAACCTATTAATGCGACAAATGCTTAAGTGTTGGGGGAACTTGGCAGCCAAAGACTGTTTACTCCCTTTACATACCTTAAATTTGATTTTCCAATGCTCCACCCGAAGGTACTACATTGGCCAGGAAGTGAGTTTTTCTTTACCTGGAAAGTTTGAATTTTGCCGAACCCCTGCTATTGCAAGCAAGGTAGGGATCTATAACGTGCGTGAAAACGCACACAAGGGACGTTCATTTTTGCCTCTCATCCAAACGAGGGTGTATTTTTGTGAAAAACGCTTGTCTAACATTTTACAAGCGGACCGTGTCGGGATTCGAACCCAGGACCTTGGGCGTAGTAGTCACACGCATACCAACTACGCTACAAAGCCGCCCCCTTTATATACCGTTCATTTACATTTCCAATGCTTCACCCGAAGGTACTACATTGGCCAGGAGGCGAGTTTTTTGTTACCTGGAAATTTAGAATTTTGCCGAACCCTTGTCGTTCCAGGCAAGGTAGGGATCTTTAACGTGCGTGACAACACTCACACACGGGACCTCCATTTAACCTCTCATCTGAACGAGGGCGTAATTTTTTGTGAAAAATGCTCATTTGCCATTTTTCAAGCAGTCGGCCGTGTCGGAATTTGAACCCGGGACCTTGGGATACGTAGTCTTACGCTTACTACATTGATCCACGGCGACGCCCCCCCCCTTTATATACCACTGAATATCGGGAAAATAGATTATATAAATGTAAAATAATAAAAGGTGAGCTAACTGCATCTAACAAGAAAGAATAGCGGCAATGTTCAAACACAACAAACATAGAAACAAGAAGAAAATTGTTTAAAACATGTGGAATGTTGTGCTTCAGATGTTTGAGGATGGTAGCCTGGACAGACAAAGTTTATAATAAATAGGTTATAGAAATAGCAGAGGAATAAAAATATCTGTGGAAAACAAAAAAAGAGGAAAAATAGAAGAGCAGGATACGTTCTAAGGCATCTCTGGGGAATAGTAAACAGGTAATGGTAGACGGAGATCAGACTTTCGCACGCAGATAGTGATAGATGCAGACTGTGCAAATTTTAGGGCGTGTAAGTTAGTTCAGACTAGGAAACAATGAAAGTACGCGTTTAACCAGTTCCAGAACTGAAGACGTGCTTGATGATGAATTTTAATTATATAATAAAATACTCAGCAAGATCTAACGTTTCAAATTTTTAGTAATTTTTGAAAGTACAAAAACAGGCGAACCGAAATTATTAAGCATTTACTGCACTTTCCGTTATTTCATTAACAGAATCTGACCATTTATCACATCACTACCGACTACTCATATACTGCATACCTTCGATGTTCTGACATTACCCAAATTCTTGTTGTTGTGATTATGAGACGATACTGCTGACCAGGTCCAGACGGCGGACACCTGATAATCGACTGTTGTGTCATTGTCATTATATTTTATTCGACCTGGCACTGGTTGTGAACCAACCAGATAGAAACAGCAAGGAGCAGATGTAGTAAAAGTGTAAAGTTAAGTTAGTGTTATAGAAATTTTTAATTTTTGTGGAGAAGATTTAGATTTCGAACGCTAAGAAAGATTACAATATGCAAATCGGATAAATCCGTAACTTTTGAATACCTTTATTTACGTGTTTTGTATACCTTACTGTTAATAAAAAGTACACATTAGGATGTAAAAACAAATTTATATAATATCAGTTAGTTCAATAAGCTTTTAGTAACGTAAGCACCTTAAAAAGATTATAGAAGTCTGGGTAGTATACATTTAGTAATATGATTGTAATATTAAATTATAACAAATAGATACACCTAAAAAGTGCATAGTACATTTTTATACAAGAGGTTATTAAAACGGGGGACACCGCCGTTCACAATAGTATTTGTAGAAATTCAATTTACAGCTACGTTTGATTTTCTAATGCTCCACCTGAAGGTACTACACTGGATAAGAAGCGCGTTTTTCTACCTGGAAGTTTTTAATTTTGCCGAACCCTTGCTGTTCTAAGCAAGATAGGGATATTTAACGTGCGTAAAAACACTCACACACGGGACATACATTTTACATCTCATCCGATTGAGAACGTATTTTTCCGAAACTGTGCGTGTAACGCGCGAACCAACTAAACCACGAAGTCGTTTGAAACAAGATACCACAGAATCATAAAATTAAAAGCATTCACACGAACTGATGACATTGAATTCGACCGTATAAGTACAGGTTTAGACACACAAGGTGTGAGAACGGAATTATTAATAGAAAGTGTAAGGTGGGATATAACAAATAAGTTCGAAATTAAGAAAGCATTAATGTTTGAGTGACAGCGGACGTGTATAAACCATGGATCTTCAGGTGCCATTGTCGCATTGTTTAAACTTTGCTGGATGCAGAAGTCAGGATGATATAGCACGTAAATTGTGGAATTTATATTCGTGTCGGTCGGGGTTATTAAACCATAAAAGAGTGATACATTGGTTTCACTTGTCAACGAAAGTCGGAGTTTAAATAAATATGTGCTGCAGAAGCAAAAACCATGTAAATCAATTGCGTCCCTAGACATCCTGCACTTTTAGTTCTATAATCTGAAAAATTAAAGCTATGAATGCCATACCGGTATTTTGTTTGATTATGATATATAAATATGTACCTGTGGGTTCTAAATGAAAATGCCCTGTAACTATGTAGTGGGAAGTTTGAACATTTTAAAAGAGGAGTTTGTAAATTTCAGTTCAATTTGGGAAATATTATTGTTTAGATATGCAATCTCAATATTTTTAATTTACATTGGAATAGTTAGGCAAAAAAGTTTGTATTGTGCTGTTTTTCTCTGTACTGCATTTCGAATTAAAATGTCGTATAGTTTAATTCAGGAAATTAGAACAATGAAATCTTTGATTTATTGTAATTTCTTTAATTCAATAAAAAGCTAATGAGTATTCTAAAGGTACGGTAGATGACGACTTTTGATACAATCATACCCTGAAGGAGCAAAGACCCCGTAATAATGTAAGGGTGTTTTAGCTAGTTACAGTAGTGCGAGGACAGGTTCCAATTAAAAAAAAATAATTAGAAAAATACAAAAATTTGAAATAAAAATAATAAAATGGCTGAAATACAAACAAGCTACGTTACAATATTCACTTACCCTAAAAGACTTTCCCTTTGTCATAACTAAGGTGCGCCGAACCGTTCTGTTTCAGCAATTCCCTTCGATATTATTCCCTACACGAAAGACTGTTATCGCATATGCTTCCTAGGTTTTCGGTTTCCCAAATTTTATAAACTTATACTTTACGTTTTTCTCGTCTATCTCACACTACCGTAAAAGCACTCCTTAATTTTGTCATGATTAAAAAATTTGTAAAATAAAATACCATTGCCAAATACGATTTCGCCACTGGGATAACTGGATATATTTTCGCAGTAACCTAATTTTTATCTAGTTCATAAATAAATGCAAATAGAATTTAACCTACACCTAACTTCTATTGACATTAATTAATTGCGATGCAAAATTTTTTTCCTTAAAAACCCTAACTCCTTAACCTCAATCTTGCCAGCTAGTACTAAAAGAAATAAAAGATCATTAAGTCAAATCCCGCAATAGTACCGTTACTGCAACTATCCGGTTTCCCATATTAAATTATATGACATTTTAAATCCAATTTCTGGAAATGGGCTTAACACCAACACAAAAAACAGCTAAACACCAACTTTTTTTTTATTATTCCATTTTCCATTTAAAATAAAGGAGTTTCAATTTTAACTAATACCGAATTTCACCAATTGAACTTACGATTCAAATTTACATATGCTTAATAAAAAAGTACAAACATAAATGCTTGTATATTACTCACTGTTTAGCTTGCAACTACATCTTTAAATTTGAGGTTGTCTCAAAACCAACATTTTCCGCTTTCTTTTCAACTAACATAGCTCCCTTAACGCAACAAGCCACAAAATTCCAAATTTTGGTAGGAGCGGAATTTTGCAGGTTCATACACCTTTAACCGGTCGTAACGACGATAATTCCCCAAACATGTGACTTGGAACCTGTTCGTTAAAAAAATAAAGCGACCACTGCTTTTCTTCTACCTTGCAGGAATCTATATTCTCATTTTGATACTGTGTTCGTTTACTATGCGCTCATATTGCTACATTTTTACCTTCTTTTCCATTGGATGTCTAACACTTGTCATTTTTCCGACTATAAAAATAGTATCAATTGCGTTCAGTATCCTGTAATATAATATATCAGTTTTTTTGTCTGTGCTTATGTATAACGTTACTGTCACGTTAATTTGTATGTAATTTGTATTATTGTTATAGTATAGTTTTATTTTATTCTCCTTGGTGGGTTGGGACTGACGACGGCTGTCTATTGTAAAAAATTTTTTCATAAGAAATGCATAGGCCGTGTCTTTTAATACTGAAATGTTTTCATTTGCAGGTTTTAATTTAAGTCATCGTCCTGGATTATTACGTATACAATATATTTAAAGAAATTAATGTTACAGCTTATTATCTGAATTACTCTTAGAGAACCAACATTTTTAAATATTATGCTCGCTTAATATTTACTCTTCATGAAATCTACTATACAAGGTGCACCCATATCTAGTTTGTCTATTTAAATTTACTAAATTGTTCCGTCCTATCTAACTTACAGCAAATGTAACACAATGCGCTACTAAACCTTTTAGTCCTTCATCAAATACTACAAAATCAATGATCGTTTTGGAGTCACCCTTTTGCCAAGCATACAAGTGTACATGCTTATGCATAAACTATGTATTTGATACGAACATACATATCTATACATAAGCTAACCTGTTCCTTAATATTGCCATTCACTCTCTCAATCTCATACGCAATTTTCATGTAACAAAACCAGCGTAATTATTACCTGCACTTAGAATACGTTAATGTTGTTATTCCATGTATCATTAATTTAAATGAAAGAAAATCCTTATAAGATTAAGAAGTTGATTTTTTTTCTGCTCTAAGAAGTTTTGGCCACATGCTTGGTTATATGGGTTTGTTGGAAAAACATATATTTATTTCCCACTTAAACTACCAAGGATATTATTGCGTTCTCTAGGGTATGGGGCACGTGTACGAACGATGTATAAAAGGAAGAGTAGTTTTTTAGTTTTAAGCAATGTTTCCAGTTCCAGTATAAACTATTTAGTTAAGCCGTGATTGTTATTGCCAAATAATTCGAAATTTCAGTTCCCAGCACTCGCAACTGAAAATGATTAGAACCTCTATTAACAAAGTTAAAGTTTTTGCGCACAAGACGAGTTCAATGAAAAAATAATTGTATTTTACAACGTGTGTTTATAGCTCTGTTACATATAAAAGGATACAGTTTCAAAAGATTAGCATCAGCGCAGCAATTCCCGCCAAATTTATGCATTAGGGTAGTTTGAGCGTTTAGGTGTGTTTCCGCTAAATCGTCAACAGGCCAAATTACATTACATCAAATTACATCAGCAACAGCTGCGTTAAATTAAATTTCTTTCCTTTATGCTCCAGCTACCATAGGGACACGAAATGGTTTAGCACGTGCTCACTACAGTGCTTTTGGGTAAATTGGTTTTTTTGTGTAAGTAAAGCGGCATACCTTGTTATCTGAATAAAAGAGCTTTAAATATATTAATAAACTTAAATCAATGTAGACGGTAATCGTACCCACTGGATAATTTTTCTTCGGTCACGCAATTACTTCCAGTTTCCCGTCATTCGCTTACTTTTTTAATGCCCTAAAGCCATCTGTATTGAAATCTTCTTAGTCTGAACTGTATACTTTAGTCTGGCTTTTTCTACAAACCTTATCTTCGGCTCTGCTTTCTAGTACCCCACTAACACCATTCCTTTGTACCTCAAAACTTAGTTAATGATCTAATGACGCTTTTCTTTAATTGTCAAGGCAGTACTTCTGTTTTTCCCTTTATATCGAATACACTTTTGTTACCAAACTTTTTCCTCTTCAGGTCTTGAACATTCTCTAAAAGGGCTACCCTTCGATACCCTCTAACGTAATTTTGACTTCGTACAATGCAGCGAGGTGGTGCTTTGCTCAATTGATAATAAACATAATATTTTAAAAAGGGAACTAAATAAATATAGACCCTGAACTATTGACGACGGTATTCGCATTTACATAATTCATTACCACATACCGTGTGGGAGTTTAGCACGTAATTTGTAAGTCGACAATTGTCGAAAGTCGATGGCGCAACCGACTTTCAAAAATCTTGTCTACAACTACATTTTAACAACTCGGCTTGAAAATTGACTCGATTTTGACATTAAAGTGTTAACACCCCGAGAACGGTTAAACTTATGCAGTCTACAGACGCAACAGACGATGTGTCGTACTACAAGTTGGGAATAAAATCGTTTAGTTCGGTTACTTGGCTTTCTTGTCTACACACGCAAAAACAGCACAACAGATCGTAATAAATTAAATAAGTAATTGAAAAACGGAGTGTGTTTTTATTTGAATATTATAGTATCAACATAAAAATCATTAAAATACTATCAAAATGTTCCGTTTATATTGTATATAATTTATCGCTTAATTTATTTTCGAAGTTGAAATTTGTTGACTATTTACTTCCGCCCGGTATATCAAAATGTTATTTCATGTGCCGTGTATTACTTCAAACACCGCGCCTGTACAAAGTGCCGCGATATCGATAAACTATGCTCTTCGCATGTGCAAGAACTTTCTTATCACCGGCCATGGCGAAGACACGAAGCATAGTAGTATCGCTTTTCGTTGTAGACGGCCGTAAAATTACATATGCTACGCTTCGCCATATTAAAGAGTCGACTTTCGTTACCCGTACTTGATAAACGCATTCAACAGAGTTTTTCTACTATCGTTATCCGTTTGAACGGCCGCATGAACATAAATGTGCTTCACTACGCTCGCATACAAGGTAAGTGTTTGAAGTAAATATTTGTTTGTTTATTATCATTTATTTTATTTTTCGTATACATGTCCACTTTTACTCTACTATAAGTAGCTATCGAAATTACCGCAAAAAATTCACATGGAAACAAAGGAAAGGTAAGCAGTCATTCTTGTGTCCTTGCTATTGATGGACAATTTAGAAGAAGAATAAAAAATTAGGAAGTGGTGCAAGAATTGGTCGTTAAACAGAAATACGTACTCTCATATGAGATTACTTCGAGAGTTGAGTAATAACGAATCTGCGGATTTCAAAAATTACTTAAAAATGGATAATGGAACATACAACACTTTACTGAACTTAGAGATAAAATTGCGAGGTTAACGACACTAATGTGAGATACGATAACTGCAGAGGCGAATTTGACCATCACTTTAAGATATTTGGCATCGGGCAACTCATAAGAAGATATCAAATTTAGTTCTGGCATTTCACCTCAGCCATTAAGTCAAATAATTCCTGAAACATACCTCGATGTATGAGGTGCTATACAAAACGAATACCTAGCGGTAACGAAAATAAGAATTATATTTAACACAATAATTTAATTTTTATAATAAACATAAATGTTACTAACATAAAGAAATACTAAAATATTAAACCGAATCAAGAATTAAATAAAAATTATGTTTTACTAATAAAAGCTTGAAAAATTAGACATGATACTATAGTATTCTTCTTAATCTTCTTTGGGGATTACACCACTCATAGTTTTTAAAATTATCTTTATTAACGTTTCGATCCATAACCTAGGATCGTTTTCAAAATAATAAAAACTTCAAGTTTGACATTTATGACATAAATTGAAGGTGACTTTGATTTATTGATGTTTGAAATATTTGGTTTGAGTACACTAAGCAAAAATTTTTAAAGTTTAAATGAATAATTGCCTTCAATTCAGCTGATTAATTTTTACAATAAAAATTAATCAGCTGATTTCACGTTAAGCGTATTGGCTACCTAAAAAAGTCGGTCCCAGGCCGTAACACAAATTGAAGGCAATTATTCATTTAAACTTTAAAAATTTTTGCTTAGTGTACTCAAACCAAATATTTCAAACATCAATAAATCAAAGTCACCTTCAATTTATGTCATAAATGTCAAACTTGAAGTTTTTATTATTTTGAAAACGATCCTAGGTCATGGATCGAAACGTTAATAAAGATAATTTTAAAAACTATGAGTGGTTTAATCCCCAAAGAAGATTAAGAAGAATACTAAACAAACCACAACAAACATACAGGGAGTATGATACTATAGGTGTGATAAGTAATTTCTTTGTACTAAGTATTTGTTCATCATCATTAGGTCTTCAGTCCTGGAACTGGTTAGACGTGTACCATCATTGTTTCCTATTCTGAACTAACCTACACACTTTCCTGAAATTTGCACAGTCTGCATCTGTCACTATCTGATCTAGGTCTACGTCTACTTTCTTTTTCTTATCTCTGCTTATAATATATCCCATACTATACCCCAAAAATGCCTTAGAACGTATACTGCGCTTCTATGTCTCCTATTTTTTTCCACAGATATCCTTCTCCCCCTACTATTTCTATAACGTATTTGTTATTAGCTTTGCCTGTTCATGCTATCATCCCCATACATCTGAAGCTCATCATTCCAAAGGCTGCTACCGCTTTTCTCTCTGCTTTTCCTACTGCCCGTATTTCATAGGCATACTGTGCTGCGCTCCACACATAGGCTTTCAACAATTTTCTTCTCGTTTCTATGTTTGATGTCTTTTATCATACGCGCTATTCTTTCTTGTTAAATGCAGTTCGGTGTCCTTCTATTGTTTTACAATTATATACCCTACCTCTCCGACATTCAGTGGAAGGGAAGAGGGGAGGCGACTGCGGGGTGCAGTGGTATGTGTGCGACTACTGCGCCTAAGGTCCCGGCTTCGAAACCCGACACGGTCCGCTTGAAAAATGTTAGGCGAGCATTTTCCACAGAAATACACCCTCGTTCGGATGAGAGGTAAAATGGGGGTTCGTGTGCGAGCGTTGTCACGCACGTTAAAGATCCTTACCTTGCTTGGAACAGCAAGGGTTTGGCAAAATTCCAAATTGTTTAGGTAAAAAAAAACTCGCTTCCTGGTCAATGTAGTTCTTTCGAATGGAACATTGTAAAATTACATGTAAGGTTGTGATGGCGGGTAAGCAGTCTATGACTGCTAAGTTCCCCCAGCACTTAAACATTTACCGATTTAATATTTTTTCCAATATATCTTTTCGCACAGTCAACATTAGTTGCAGATATTTCACAACCAATACCTGTAGTTGTTTATAATCATCAAATTTATCTGTATTTAGTATTTCGTCATTAGGTTTTCCGTCTCATAGCTGGTTGAACACGTACCTGCACTTATTTATATTCTAAGCTAGCCTACACAGTTTCCTGAAATCCGTACATATCCTGTATGCAGCTCGGTTTGTTGTTTATTAATATTATGCCCTATTTCACCGAAATTCAATAAAGGGGGTTAAGCAGCCTGTGACTGCCAAGATCCCCCAACACTTAGACATTTGGCGAATTAATAGTTTTCCCGTAAATCCTTTTACACAATTAATATTGTTCGAGAATTTTGCCCAACCAATAACTTTAGTTGCCTATAATAATCATCATGTTTATGTACAGTGGCTTTTTTCAGCATTAAAATATTCACGTTGGGACTGGTTGGGTGCATACCTCCACTGATCTCTATTCTGAGCTAGCCTACACATTTTCCTGAAATTCCTACAGCCTACATCTTTCACTATTTGTATGCAGAAGTCTAACCTAGGTCTACCTCTACTTCTCTTTTTTCCTATCTCTGCTTTTAAGATATTTCGCACTATTCCCTCATGCCGTAGTATGTGGCCTATCATCCTATCTCTCCTATTTTTTATCGTTCTCCACATATTTCTTTCTTCCCTATCATTTTTAGTACCTCTCCGTTCTTAACTTGGTATGTCCATGATAACTTCACATACGTCTGTAGCACCACATTTCAAAGGCTTCTACCTTTTTCTTGTCCGCTTTTCTTTCTGTCCCGGCTTCACAGCCGTACAGTGCTGTGCACCACAAGTGTGTTTTAAGCAATTTTTTCCTTGTTTTTATGTTTTTGTCGTTGAACACAGTAGCTGCTTTTTCTTGTTAAATGTAGCACATCCTTGTGCTAATTTTTGTTTTATATCTTTTGCGCTTTCCCCATCTTGCGTTGTTTGACTTCCTAGGTAGCAGAAATCCTTAACCTCTTGTAAGTTTGTGTTACATATTTGTATTCTTGTTTTTGATTTATTTTCGCCTCCTTTGCATAATAGTACTTTAGTTTTATTTTTGTTAAAGTTTTTGTTAACAGTTGTATTATTACTATCTTCAGTTTGTATTCCAGAGAGAAGTTGACTGGAATAATTATGGTCCTGGAAGTGTTGTCTAATTGTATCCGATAGATCAAAATCTTTTAGAACAGAATTATAATCAGTGCTTCCTTAAACGTGTTGTACAGTTCAATAGGTTGAATGGGGATGGTTGTGACTATTTAGAATAGAGGTGCATCGAACGAAATGTATTAGTATCGCAATTGTATGAGTAATGTTCAGTTTGTGGTTTACTTGACAACTATATCAAAGCATCTTCTGATAACTTGCCTATTCGTCCTTAAAAAATATCGTTTGATGTAAGTTTTCGGCTATCAACTTTTGACGATCGTTTATTCCTCTCAGCTGAAATGCAAATCGTGTTCTACAACATCATATTTGTCGTCGTCATCTGAATTTAATAACATTTTAGGGGCTAAATTAAATAACGCTGCTTTTTTATTTTCCAGAGGTTTTTTTACCTACCTTTTAGTTTTTTGTGAACTGAAATAGAATTTTTAGAAACTTGAGAGACAAACTTGCTTGTTTGTAGAGTACTCATAAAATCTTGTTCCTGCGATGTAGAGGCTTCTCCACAATTAGCAGCCGTTTTAAGAGAAAATGACGACTCGTCTTCGTCCTCATGGATCTCTGCATTATTCTGGAATACAAGGACGACATTAGATTATTACAATAGACGTGTGTCTATTTGTTATATAACGCGTAGTATTAAGGACTCGGTGGTTATAGCCGCACAGATATCAGTGCCTGCGCAGGTTGTGGAGCTTATAATTGAAATCCCACCCTTAGGTTAGTTATTTTTGAATACAAAAAGTTGTTTAGTGTTTTCTGAAATTTTAGGTAATTGATTAGAAAAACCTAATTAGAATGAACTTTAGGGATATAAAACCATATAGTAAAAACATAAGGGACGCGGGAGGAAATGCCATTATAGAAAATGTAAAGAAAGTGATTAGATGGCAAGAGTATATAGGTAATTTATATGCAGGAGAGGAACTAACTGCATTAGAACAGGAATCAGATATTGAAAAAAATGACTTGGGATATCCTATACTTAGAGATGAGTTTGAATTAGCATTAAAGGGTCTGAAAAATGGTAAGCTGTTGGACTAGCAGTAACTTGTAAGCTATATGTATGTATGAGACAGGCGAGATACCAAAAGATTTCATACGCAATATCATAGTAACTATACCATAAAAAGAGAACTGCAGATAGATGTGAAAATTTCCGAACAATAAGTTTAACAGCACCCATATAAAAAGTATTAACTAGAATTGTACAAAGACTATTGGAAAAAAGAGATGAAGAAATACTAAGTGAACATTAATTTGGGTTTTGGCAAAACAGGGGAACACGGGAAGCTATTTTAGCTCCGAGGGTTAAATGGAGAAAACAACAGAAAAATGAGAAAGCGTGTATATAGGGTTTGTGGATCTGGAAAATGCAGTCGACAATGTAAAATGGAAAAAACATGTTCAGAATACTCAAAAAGGTTGGAATAAGTTTTAGGGATAGACGGATAGTACATAGCTTATACAAAGAGCAAATAGCGGTAATAGAATTAGAGTATGAACGTAGAGAAGTAAATATTAGGAAAGAGGTAAGACTGGGATGTACCCGATCATCATTAATTTTTAACTTGTACATCGAAGAGGCAATGAATATTGTTAAATGCAGGAAAACATTTGGAATTGTTTTGCAGGGAGAAAGATTGATATGCTTAGATTTGCAGATGATATAGCGGTATTAGCATCTAGCAAAGAAGGACTAGAAATTGCTCTTAATGAAAGGGAAACAGTTCCAACAGAGAGATACGGTATGAAAATTAACAAAAATAAAACTAAAGTACAAGTATGCAAAGGAGGGGAAAATAAATAAAAAACAAGAACACAAATGGGTAACTAGAACTTACAAGAGGAAGTCAAATAACGCAAAATGCAAAGAGCGCAAAAGATAAAACAAGGTCGTGCTACAGTTAATAAGAAAATGCAGCTACTGTGTTCAAAGACGAGAAACATAAAAATAAGGAAAAAATTGCTTAAAACATATGTGTGAAACCAGGACAGTAGGGAAAGCGGACACGAAAAATGTGGTGCTATAGACGTATAATGAAGATATCATAAACATACAAAGTTAAGAACAAAGACGTTTAAAATGGTAGGAGAAGAAAGAAATATATGGAAAACAGTAAATAATAGTAGAGATAGAACGATAGGCCACATATTAAGGCACGAGGAAATGGTGCAGAATATATTATAAGCAGAGATAGAAAAAAAAGAGATAGAGGTTAGACTATTGCACACGGACAGTGAAAGATGTAAGCTGCGGGAATTTTAGGGAATTGTGCAGGTTAGCTCAGAATAGAAATCAATTGAGCTACGCGTTCAACCAGTTCCAAGATAGAAAACCTAATGACAAAAAAAATAACTGTACTTAAACCTGAGGAGTATTATAAGCAACTATAGGTATTGGATTTGCAATATTCTCAACTAATGTTAATTGAGCAAAAGGATTTACTTGAAAACTATTAATTCGGCAATGTATGAGTGTTGGGGGATCCTTGGTAGCTACAGGCTGCTTAACCGCCTTCACATTACACTCAATAAAGGTGAAATAAGGCACATAATTAGGAGACAGCAGAAGGCAAACCGGGCTATATCGAGGCTGTGAGAATTTCAGGGAACGGTGTAAGCTAGCTCAGAATATAAATAAGTGGAGGTACGCGTCCAACCAGTTTCAAGACGGACAAACAAATAATTGCATCTGACGATAATTATAAGCAACTACAGGTGTTGGTTCTGAAATATTTTCAACTAATGTTGATTGTGTGAAAGAATATATTGGAAAACCATTAATATGGCAAAAATTCAAGTGTTGGGAGTTCTTGGTAGTTACAGGCTGCTCAACGCCCTGAATATTGGGGAATAGGATTAAAACTTGTAAATAATAGAAAGGAAACTGAACTGAATCTAACGTTTAAAAGCAGTGGCTACGTTCAAAGTCAACAAACATAGAAACAAGGAGAAATTTCTTGATAGCATATATGTGGAGCAGAGCACAGTACGTCTATGAAATAGTGGCAGTAGGAAAAGAAGACAGCAAAATGGTAGAAGCCTTTTGGAATGTTGAGCTTCAGATGTATGAAGATGATAGCATGGACTGACAAAGTTAATAACATAAAAGTTATAGAAATGGCAGGGGAATAAAAATATCTGTGGAAAACAAAAAATATGAGAAATAGAAGGGCAGATACGTTCTAAAGCATTTTTAGCACAAATAGAGAAAAAAAGAGGTATAGGTAGACCTAGATCGGACCATTGCACGCAGATGGTGAAAGATGCCAGACTGTGAAAATTTCAGGAAATTGTGTACGTTAGCTAAGAATAAGAAACAATGAGGGTACGCCTAACCAGTTCCTGGACTGAAGACCTGATGATTATGATCATCAGAAATACAATTCAACATAAATCAGTTAGAAGTGAATATAACCTGCACTTTTTTGAGTATTCCACATTTTTTTTATTTTGTAGTTTTAAATTGTTTCATAAAGTTAAATCTGAGGTTATATAATACATTATGGGCATACTGTGATTAACTTTCGAAAAAAATAACAGTTGAAAATTGCGGATTTTCAAATTTGAGCTTTTGATATCTCAACTCACACCCGTACATACAGCACAAAACAATTATAAAAATAAACATTTATTGTTGCTTTTTACAGCTCCCTTCGACGGAAGAGCAATGGAAGCAGATTATAAAATGTTTCAGAGACTTGAAAATTGTTTAGGAGGATTGGATGGCAACCGTTTCGTCATAAAAAACAAGAAATAATAGATCATATATATTCTTATCATCTAATCACTTTCTGTACATTTTCTATAATTACGTTTCCTCCCGCAACCCTTGTATTTTTGCTATATGGTTTTATATCCAAAAAATTCATTCAAATTAATTTGTATGCTTCTTCTTCTCTCTCCTATTTCCATCTTAGTTTGTACCTTTTTGCACTTTTCATCAATCCATTGATTTTTAGCCTTCCTGCATTTGCAAATAATTTCATATTTTATGGCTTTGTATTTCTGTTTTCCTGTTTCGACCGATCTATTTGTGTATTTTCGTCTTTCTACTATTAAATTCAGGATATCTTTTGTAATCCACGGTTTCTTATTTTCTTTTTGTGTATACTCTAAAATATCTCTGGGCGCCATGTCTAAGCTGTATTTTAATATTATTTCATTGTGTTTCTACTTCCTTTGCCTCAGAAATTTTTGGATATCTTTCAGCAATTCGTTTAATTTTTTTTCACATCTTTCGTGGATATCTTTATCTTTTAGCTTCTCAAAGTAAAAGTGCTTTTTTCCTTTTTTTTTTCTTCAAATTTTTAAATGTAAAAGCGGTCTTCATAATTACGATGTTATGGTCAGTGTTTATATCTGCTTCTGGATAGCTTTTACAGTCTTTTACTTCAATCCTAAACCGTTGTCTAACAATAATGTAGTCTACTTGATATCTTCTTATATCTCCTAGCATCTAGCACGTGTTTCGTTTTCTAGCAGGATGTTAAAATAATGTATTTGTGATGGTTGATTTGTTCTTGTCGCAAAATTCTACCAGCCTATTTCCGCTCTCATTTGTCGTGCCTATACCAGATAAACCCATTACCGCTTCTTCCCTACCCTCACCTACCACTGCATTAAAATTCCCCGTAACTATTCAATTTTCATGTCGTTTCACGTATCTTAGCGTGTCTTCCATATCTTTGTAGATCGCCTCTACCTCTTCCTCACTGTAGCTAGAGATGGGCATGTATACTTGTATTGCTACCGGTTTAGATTCTAATCTAACCAAGAGTATTTCTTAGTTCTTTTGTAAGTAGTGTTCTACACGTTGTCCTATCTTTTTTTACATAGCTATCCTCACACCTAAATTTCCTTCTTCTGATCCTGTATGAATTACCCTGAAGTCTCCAGTCCAAAAATCCACCGCCTCTGGCCAGCGGATTTCGCTGATCTCTACTATGTCTAGTGCTAACCTAACCATTTCGATTTTCATGTTCTTTAGCTTATCTACTTGCTTCATACTTCTGACATTCCACGCTTCGACTCGCAGATTGTTCACGGATTTTTTTATACTTTCGGATCACAGCTCCCAAAGGACTCCCCTGCCGGAGATCCGAATAGTGGACTAATTTACCTCCGGAATTTTTTACCCCAGAAGATGCCATTATCTTTACTAACAATTCGTGTACGCAGTATACTTGGGAGATAATGCGTTGGTTTTTCCGTTGCCTTCCACATCGCAGTAGTGTGTTTTAGAATGTCATACCAACCCCTATGGTCTCTGCCACTTTAAGTACTGTTTTTTTTGAGAACCTGTCTTAGTCTGGTTCCTCACTAAAAACTCCACTAATTTGGTTAAATCTATAGTTCGGCTCTTTAGCTCACTGAAACATGTAAGCCATTTTACCCATTCTAGTATTTTAGAATTTTGTCAAGGTGCAGGTCCTTGCAGAATGAAAATTATTAATAGTCTTACTTTATTTTCAGTCAAGAAAAAGTATAAGATAATGTTATTTACAAAATGATTGATGCGTGGAGCTTATAAGTAGACAAAATAATAGGTAAACACTTCAAATATGGATGACGCCACTTGGCGGCATCAGTTCTACTAGGTATATGCGTATTACGCCATTTGGCGCTACTACTTGCTTTGGTTTAAATACGTTAGTATTTGTTCCGCAGTGGTGGTGTGTTTGTGCTCTAGTCTGCACAGTGTATAGGTGTTGAATAAATATGTGGTGGTTACAGTTTACCTGTTTTGGTTTTAAGCTTTATTGTATAAGCTTGAAAATGAGCCATATCGAGGATAACAAACCTGGTCCTTAAAAAAACGTAAACGTAAACGTACAAATCCTAAAAATCTCACTGATAGCGAGTGGTTACGTTATTATATCATTCGGATAGTGATGAAAATATTGAAACCAAGCAAAATATGTTAGAAAGTAGTGATGAAGAGGAAGGTAGGTGCTTTCTGTAATCTTTTACTATCTATTCAAAAATTATTATTATTTGTTTTTATCAGAAACAGAAGTTGATCAGGATGTCGATATTAAAATGAATATCTCTGATATCGATAATACCCAGCAAGATGATACAAATAATATGAAAGAATTTGTTTATAATAAAACAAATCAGATTTTAGTTGATTTACCTGAAAATGTGCACCTGTATTATTATTTTAGACTTTTAATGGATGACATTATTATAAACCAAATAATAGAAGAAACTACTGCATATGCGTTAGATCTCTTTTTAGAAAAAAGACAGCATGTAAGATCTCGAATTTGTGAACGGACAGACGTTACTAGAGATGAATTTCTGAAATTTCTAGGATTAGTGTATTACACAGGAACAATTAAATTGAATAGAACTCAGGATTATTGGACACTCATCGTTTATTTGATTTTAAATGTTTTTCCTAACTAATCAGTCAGGATAGATTTTTAATTCTTTTGAAATGTCTTTATCTTTCCAGAATTCCTAATCCAAACGAAACTGCGCCAGCTGATGGTCTTTATAAGATTAGACTACTGATCGAGTATTTTAATAACAAAATGCACCAATTATACTATCCTGGAAAAAAATTATGTATAGGCGAATCTATGGTACTATAGAGAGGTAGACTTACTTTTAGGTAATATATTACTAACAAGAGGCGCAAATACGGACCAAAGCTCTACATGTTGACTGAACCAAATGGCTTAATACAAATTTTGCTTTTTATACTGGACAACCGGACGACATGGAAGGTAAAGTTCGTGCTCAAAAAGTAGTATACACTTGATGCAAAACTATTTGAAACATGGATATTCGTTATTTATGGACAGTTATTATAAAAGTAGTGAATTTGCAGAGAACTTAATGCACCATAATACTTATTGTTCAGGTACTCTTAGAAGTAACAGAAAAGATCTACCGGAAAAAGTCACACTTGCCAAATTAAAATTAAAGCTACGTATCGCAATGGAATAATGGTAGGAATTTGAAGGATAAAAGAGATGTCACCTACATTTCAACAAAGTTTAAAAACAATATGGCTGCAATTACGAACAGAAGGGGTGCTGTAAAGGAAAAACCAGAACCCATAATTAAATATAACAAATATATGTGCGACATTGACAGGCAGCACCAGATGATGTCCTATTATCGATCCCTGCGAGACATTATTCTGGTACAAAAAATTGGACATTCATATTTTCCAGCTTCGCCCCGTTAATTTCTATCAATTTTTTTGTAAATATTCCGGTAAAAAATTTACTTTTTATGATTTTCACTTGCCAGACTTGTAACTAATATACAAACCTGCCTCGTGAGGGTATCAATTTACCATTAAAATAATAGGGTATGACCCCTACATCTAAAGTACCCAAACGTTTCGGAACATTGCCTCGCAAGCTTGCTACAGTCGGTGAGAGGGCGAGGTTCATTAAGCTACAACACACTAAGATATAAATTTAGATTGTTTTATTAACTGTACAACTAATTAAACCTTAACCTAATGACATATGAGTACAAAATATATACAATATTTGCCGTTATATACAATAGGGCGCCACCGTAAGGGAGGGAAAGGCTTACGGACCTATCAAGGGATTATCACTCGTTGCACTTTGTTCTTGAGAATGGGAAAAGATTGTCACAAATACGCACGCAGAAAATTTTAACACTGCACTACTGTGGAGCTTTATAGTCTCCGGCTAGCTAAACACTATACGACTAAACCAAATTAATGTCTAAATTCCTTAGGACTAGTCTACTCTTTAAGGATATAAGAACTAATTTCGGGCTCAAACACCCCAATACAATAATTAATTATATATACAGTATTCTAATAAAGTTACCTACTGTGACCCACGCTCTAAGTTAACAAGGGAGTCTCCAATTAACGGGACAGAAACGACCTTTTCACCGGTCAACTATTACTGTAACAGAACTCGTTCAAGTACACACAAAGATCATCACTACGGGAGTCCTTTACTACTATACCCGACCTGAAAATTGCGTAATCAGGTAGGTTTCGTTGCTAAGCTATTGCGTGAGCCCCAGGCTACCGTCGAAATAACAATGAAGCGGTGTACCCTGCTGAAGCCTTGCTGTCTGCCAAAATAAGTACTGAGGGATTAAAATTCCAACGCGTTCAACCTAAGCCCAAGCTCAGAGCTTTAATCTGAACGTCGGTATTTTTACAGAACGTCGGCACAATTTAGTTAAACAATTAAGGATACATAATTCAAAACACAACCCGTGAGTTCATTATTTAAAAAAATACCATAACCTCTGTTTTAGTAACTGAGAAGGTACTTACTCAAAATAAAATAAAAAACACACATCACTTTACTTTCAGAAGTACAGAAATAAACAACCTGTATGTCGGAAGTATGGAAATAAAAAAGCCCCCTCCATCCCACGTTGAACTCTTTATATACCTTTAAGTTAATTGGAAAATACTCAGTCCAGTTTAACTCTCATAATAGAAAAGGTTAAACCTGTCATAAATTTTGAAAGTTAATTAAAACTAACAATTGGTTTAGGACAGCCAACATCTCCCTCACAAGAAAACTCCGAAACTATAATTTTAGTTAAGTACCCAAACTAATTGAAAATTATTCCGACAACTCGGGCTGCTTTATACATAACTAGGTTCTTAGCTACTTGATTGACATCTATTAGTAGATACTACTAATCTGACACGTTAAGTGCCTTCCAAGTAAAGCTTCGTACCTTGGGAATGTTAATTAAATCTTTGGATTATATTGTCCAAGAACCCTGCTCTGGCTACTTGGGAACGGAGCTTTTGAAGCCGTTTAAAATCGCAGACATATTTATGCTACAAAACCGTTATCCTAATAATTGGGACGCTAAAATTAAACTAGAAAATAAACCAATTTGAGAAATAATAGAAAGTTATTTTTACATAACCGACTGTACTAAAACAGTATGTTACAGACTCACCTTGCTGAAATCGCCAAACCAAAAGTTTCAAGACACATTTCAACTAACATAGAAGGAAATCCAGATGGAAAACGACATGCGAGAAAATATACCGCGATTGTTAATAAAAAAAGGAAAGATACTGTTTGGGAATGTAAAGCATGTCCTGAAAATCCTGGTTTATGTGCTGAGTCCTGTTTCAGTTTATTCCACGAATAAATGTTGTAAATATTTTGTTGTAAGTTTTGAATTATTTTTAATTAAAACTATTATCCCTGGTCGATTAACCTGGCGCATAATCGCCAAAATTACAGTCAACGTCAAAAAGCGTCGTTCACATACTGTCAAGAAATATATAAAATATGCGTATGGCGCCTTTTGGCGTGAGATATAATAGTCGAACTTGCCATTTTATGACGTATATTCCCAATCCCATCGACGTTAAACTTCAAAAGTATATAAAAATGGATGTACCAGAATTTTTTGTCAAATTTACCTTACCGCTTCCAGTCACGCCATAAACAATCTTGAGTTAAGTCAAATTGTTTAAATTTTTAACGCAATTGCCGATTTTGCAATATTTGACGTGGCTTCTCGAAAAAAAATTTTTTATAGCTTACAGTAGTTGCGCTCTCTCAGCGTAGGGATCTCCTTATGGGTCCTTTAGTTCCACATAGCCTCCTAAAATTAAATGTCTAGTACAATACTATTACATTACTGCCTACAACATCAAATTGTATATGCCAGTTTTTGACGGCCAAAAGATGTAGCATTAGAACCACAAACCAAGATGACTTTAACCGTATGTAAAATATTTTCTCAAGTAGTTTTCATAAAGCTTCCATGTATTTAATACACAACCGCATTGCAACATACAGAAATGGCTTGAGGCAATATATTGCTACAGTGTTTTTGTATATACCACACCGGTTTGTAAGCTGTGATAACCGTAAAGAATTTCATACAAACGTTTATAATTTCAGAACAAAAAGTAAAAAGCGTGTATTTAACTCATTCCTCACGGCTAAAGCACTTTTCACGCAGACGAAGCACAACTGCTACAAATCATTCTTAATGTGCTTATTGCAACTGGTGCTTCATAAAATGAGGAAGCTTGAAAAAGTAATTAAAACGCTTGCTTTAACGTACATTACCTTTAGTACCTAATGAAGTTCATCTGCTAATGTGAAATGAAAATATTCGCTGTTAGCATGTTTCCCCAATTTATATTAAAATTCAGCCAATGAGAAATAAAATTGATATCCAGTTGCAGTTAAAAGCAGGCACTAAGTTTGTACCTGGAGTCGCATTTTACACCCAAAGTTAGATAAGTAGGTGTGATAGGAGTGAAGCCAGAATTGCTACTGACTAATAAAGCTTAGGCTTTAAAAATCCTAAATTTTAAAGAGGGTGAGAAAAGTGATCTTTTTGTTTTGAATGAAATTATGCGAATTAAACTAAGTAGAATTTAGATTATTGCAAAAATTATTGAGCAATTTGCATCATCATGAAATTATTTTTATTTTCATTTAATGTGCGTTATACGATAAAGAAATTGCTGCTCGTTTAAGATTACAAAAAATATTGCACGCAGAAAATATACGAAACGAATGGCGTCATAAATATTTTTAGGAAACCAGAGAAATGTTTTGTTTTAATCGAACTCGAATAACCAAAACTAAGCTTAAGATTTTATGTCAAATTAAACATACTGTAGTAATCTAATCGATGGTTGAAGGCCTTTTAATTAGTAATACGCATTCGATACACTAATAATTTCTGCCAATCAATCTGAGGTCCGTGGGCCGTATGCTTGTTAAATGGGACATGCGTCAAAAAATTAAAGCATGCGAGCAAAAAGATTTTGAAAAGACTAATTCTTAAGAAATCAATAACAAATTCTTGTATACCGGGTGTAACAAAATAAGTGTAAAACATTTCAGGGGGTGATTCCTCATCGTAAAAGAGATAGGGTCTTTCATATAAACCCGGAGAAAAAAGTTTTTTGAAATTTTAACAATTTATTGTGCGGTGAAAAAGTGTCTAAACTTATACCAAAAATGTGTTAATATCAAATACAAAATTTTTTAAATATTACAACGCAAATGTGCTAATATTTTTGTAGAAAATAATAACACAATTATATTGGAAACTCCTACATTTATTGAACAAAGTTTGAAAATCATTTTGTACTATGCATTACTATACATTTATTGGGGAGTATCAAACAACTGTTGAAAACTGCTATAAACACATTATAAATTATTAATATATCTTTGTGTTAATAACCGAAAGATATTGTAGTTATTTTCTTTACAACATTGTGCTAAAAATTTAGATTATTGTACGAAAAGTACGTTCAAGACTTGTTTTGCTACGCAGACGCCAAGGGACTCTAAACTTTGTCGCCGCGATATTAGTTTCTCATTCTTGCTGATAATATTCATCTCTTCTTAGGCAGGAAAGTAAATAACTTGACCTAACTAGACGATTTCTAACATTCCAGTGTTGTGTTTCTAAATGTACCTACGAAATGGACGAATTTGTTCAAAATATTTTAGGTTCTTGGAGCTTTTGCCTAAAATCGAAAAGGCATTTGACGGTAAGTACAAATATGTTTGATAACGCTATAAATCGTTTCTAAATCAGTAATAGGCGCATGTATTGGGATGAATTTAATTTTTAATTTTATTTATTTAGCGGTAATGTATTACGTTTATATTCGCTTGTTTTTATAAACCTTGTGAACGAATCTGAGCTTTCGTTCATCGTGTAATTATGGCGAAAATGAAGCAGTAATATATTTCTCAATCTCATCTTTAGATGTACCTGACGGGCGATTATTTCTATTTTTAGAATAGGGGATAACGGAATACGATGGGAGAGTCGGCTAGAGCAAGGGTTTTTTGGCAACGGTTATGTTAAGGAATAGATCAGCTAGGTATTTGTTTAAAATCATAATTAAAATATTTTCATTAAATGTAGTTTTTCTTATGGGTAGTGGATGGGTTTACTAATGCCACAGTAAATTTTAAATATTATATAGTCACGTTGCATTAATTCATGTTTTAAAAATATCCTAATATAATGTCCTGCCTGAAATAATATGCTTAATAATTTTGTTTGTGACGCGTGAATATCATATGAACTAGATTAGGACATCAATTATATTCTCATATATAATTTTCCCACTATTTTGCTTAAATTTAAATGCAAAATCATATTTTTTATATTTCAGATAATGAAATAGACGAGGACGCACGCGTTCAATAGTTTAATGGACGAGGATATTAAGGAACTCATTCCGGTGCTAGGAGTTCGTAAGAAATTTCAGGCAAAATATAACGACTACAGCAAACTTAACAAGGTAGGTACAAATTTTAATTTATGCTATGCAATAGTAAACAAATCATCGTATGTGAATCCAAAGGTGAAATGGGCGAGGAAGCTCCCTCACTAAAGTTTGTAATTTTGAACAAAAATTTTTAAATTACTAAAACAAAACAAAAAATTTATGAAAATGATAATTACTTTTAGTTTTATAACTGATTATTGCTTAGAATTTTATAACAAAGGAAATCATGGACGTAACGTTGATTGATTAATGAAGTAAGCACTTGATGAAGAACAAAGCAAGTTTATTTATGTATTTAGCATCCATCCTTTTCATAAGTAGGTACAAAGTGCAGAGAAAAATTTGGCCAGCCCAATTGCTAGTGTTAGCATAAACAAACTATAGCCAGTTTTTGAATCTTAAATAATCTTTGTACATTTATAATATAATTTTGGTAATTGTTGGATAGAATATGCAACCAAGTAGAATAATTTATTATAGTTTTAAAATTGAAACGCTACTGCGTAACCAAACATCTATACGTTCAGGCATAAAATAAGATGTTTAAACTTGCCAGAAAAGTATAGCACTAAATTCTTTTTTGTGAACTACGAATCAACAAGAAAATGTGTTATTTTAATCAATAATGACAACTATTGCATATTGCACTAAATCGCACATTTCTTATTTATTTTTATCAAAATAAAAGCTACGAAATACGAAAAAAAGTTATATTTTAATTGAAAATTACAAGTTTTGCACGAAATCTTTTTTTGGCCATGAATCAGAAACGAAAGATTTTATTTTAATCACTTGAGATACTGCACTAAATCGCACATTACTTATTTATTTTTGTCAAAATACAGATAAATGCTACAACATAAGTAAAAAAATTGTATTTTAATTGAAAATTACAAGTTTTGCACTAAATCTTTTTTTGACCATGAAACAGAAACAAAAGATTTTATTTTAATCGGTAGAGCTAAGCATTGCACTGAATCGCCTATTACTTATTTATTTTTATCAAAATACAAATAAGTGCTACAACATGAGTAAAAAAAATTGTATTTTAATTGAAAATTGCAGGTTTTGTACTAAATCTTTTTATTGACCATAAGTTGCATTATTGATTTCTTGTATCATCTCTGAACACATGGGATATCTACTCTGAATAAAAATCACTAAAATTTGTCAACAAATAAGATCTAATTTTATTGCAGGCAGTGCAGTACGAACCCATATTAAGTCTTGCAAGCACAGTACCAGTATCTACTCCGGGAGTGTAGGGCTTCATCATCAGCGGATGAGCATACAACACAATTTTTATCTAAAATGTTGGCACTATACCTGATAGGCTGTTTTGTTTTTATCTGTCCACACCGTAGTAATGTATACATTTTGTCGTTTGGACTTAGTGTATTCATAATTAAAGTTTTTCGAAAAATTGTGTTTTTTATTTGTGTGCCATTTTGCAGAATGTTGAAGGCCAATATTGATGGAACACTGTGGCGTATTGACGAATCAAAAATGTTGATGGCAAAGTTAGTTTGACGTGGAGTTGTCTTTTGTGGGTTAAAAGTCCATATAAGAAATAAAATTTAATTTATACTTTTTCTTGACGTTTTAGTAGTATATAAAATTGTGTTGGTTTCTTGTGATGCACTCGCTTGTAAAGTAACACTTATCATGTCAAATTGTAATTTCTATTTGGACGTTTCGGCATGACATTTATGCCTTATTCTTAGACTAAAATATGATGTAAATAGATTAGCATATACTGTTTTAGAACTTTATAATTTCAAAAATCATCATATTTTAGTCAAAGAATAAGGCATAAATGTCATGCCAAAACTTCAGAATAGAAATTACAATTTCACACGATAGTTGTTACTTTACGAACGAGTGCATCCCAAGAAACCAACACAATTATATATATATATATATATATATATATATATATATATATATATAAATTCAGGTTAATTTCGACTAGAAAACTTGATATTGTATAGTAAATATCGGGTCGTAGTCAATCTGGGCAATTAGATAATTCTTTTAATCAGTTCAAGCTTTCGACAAATTTTATTTTCTTCTTCAGGAAGACTATAATTGGAGGATTACAAAAATGTTAATACGTTAATGCTACTTACGATTATATGAATCTATCTAGTAAATGGTTGGAGCATGATAATAGTTAGGATACGACGACAAACTTAGTGAGTACATTCAAAACACATAATACAGTTAACATAATAATTAATTAACTAAGGTGGTTCGTTTCTAAAAAACATTAACGGACAATTTAAAAATTATAAGTTACATAGGAACTAGTCAAGTTATAAAATACTACTAACATATAAACTTTGCAGTGGATAACTATAGATAAAAGTTTGTATTACACTAAAACAAGTATAGATTACCGTCAACAAGGACAACATAAAAGGAGGCTTACTGGTTAACTAGATGTACGATACATAATGTTTTTTATAATTGAGATCAGATAGGAATATATATTATTTAAGTTTTGAGTGTCAGTTTTTTTATTGATAGGATTGTCTTGTAAAGATATCGCGACCATTTCGAGGAAAATGCGTTTTTTGTAATGACTTTCCCTAAAGACAATTTTAGCGTTGTCGTAATCGATCGTGTGTTGGGTCTCAATAGCATGAGAAACTAATGCGCAGGTTTTGGTGTTCCTATTGGAGTCACTTTTGTGGGAAGTTATCCTAGCTGAGAGCCACCTGGATGTGTGGCCTACATATTGGCCCTGGCAATTTTTACACGATATACAGTAGACGACACCCGACTGTTGCAGTAGGGGGGTACGGTTTTTTAATTTACTAAAAAGCGCCTTGTTTAGAGTTAAAACAGGTTTCTTTGTTAGGGTTATTCCTTGAATGTCCTTTAGAATATGGCACAATTTAGCTGTAAGATTTTCCACATACGGGAGAGGAATGAAGATCTTTGGATTTGTGTTAGCGGTGGAAATCGAGTTGCGTCCAAGGGTGGGCTGATTGATGAGGGAAGGGGTATTAAAAGTAACTTGTTCAATAACGAGATAGGGTAAGAATTACGTAATTCTTACGTATTAACGTATTAACATTTTTGTAATCCTCCAATTATAGTCTTCCTGAAGAAGAAAATAAAATTTTTCGAAAGCTTGAACTGATTAAAAGAATTATCTAATTGCCCAGATTGACTACGACCCGATATTTACTATACAATATATATATATATATATATATATATATATATATATATATACAAGGTAGCTCATTAGTGCGAAAAAGTCCAACATCTCATTTTATAATAGGTTGTGTTGCATTTTATTACAAATGTATATGAATACTAAAGATCTATTGTAAGATTCTACTACAAACTTAATAGTAATATTTACCATAGATTGTGTAACTACACACTGATAGGAATATTTATGACACTGCATTAAAGCCTTTTACAAAGTTTTCATAATTTACATTTGCTTTTGGTCGAATAAAGAAAACAACTAGAGAAGATAATTAATTTATTCATTAACTATCTTCTCTATTAAAATAAAAGTAAATTATGAAAACTTTATAAGCTGCTTTAATGCAGGGTTTTAATATTCCTATGTGTGTAGTACAATGTAACACAATCTATATGGTCAGTACTTCTAAATGTTTGTAGTAAAATATTACAATCTATCGTAAATATTCATATAAATTTGTAATAAAATGCAACCGAACCTATATTTTAATTATTCCTATAATTTTATAGTACAATTTTACACTACCTATGCTAAACATTCAAATAAATTTGTAGTAAAATTTAAGACAATCTATCGCATATATACTTCTGTCTGTAGTAACATTTAACACAATCTATGGTAAATATTCCTATAAGTTTGTAATAAAATCTAACAACCTATCGTAAATATTTAGACAAGTTTGTAATAAAATTTAACACAACCTATCATAAATATTCGTATAAGTTTGTAGTGAAATCTAACATAACCTATTATAAATATTTTTATAACTTTGTAGTACAATCTTACACAACCTATGGTAAATATTCCATTAAATTTGTAGTAAAATCTAGCACAATCTATCGCACATATTCTTATATCTTTTAGTAAAATCTAACACAATCTATAGTAAATATTCCTATAAGTTTGTAGTAAAATCTAACATAATGTTTGATGAGTATTCCTACAACTTTGTAAGTAAACCTAACACATTATAGTGTAGTTTTATACAATTTATGTGAACAGATTGCACAGAACTGTAGCGCAATGAACTACAATTAATTTTAATAAAGTTAGAAGTAGTGTACTAAAATTTAGCAAAACATTCTCAGGACAATTTTGTGTGGAATTTTCGCATTTATTGTTCCTAGTCGTATTTTCGAGACAAATTGTAGTAATAGTTCTCACATTTGTGCTATTTTTCACTACACTTCATTGAAGCATCCCTTGTTAAGATACAGCCCCTTAAAGGAGGTACATAAAATTTGTATTTAATTTTTTTTACAAACACTAAAAAAGTTGCAAAATTGAAATTAAGGTGACATTTTTTACTATCGAAAATACACTTACTCAGTAATTTATTTGGTTTACACCCATAGTTGTAAGGGGTGGAAAACGCAACCCCTAAAATATATTTCCAATGTAACTTTTTGTCTTATTATTTGTTTGCCATTTAAAAATTTATTTCCAATAGCTTATTTCATTCTAAACAAAAAATGTCTCTTGAATTTTTTGCCCAAAACTAACCAGTTCACAGAAAAAAATGGTTTTACAAACAACTACAGAGATACATCGTCATAAATGCGAACTGGATTATTATTGTTTTTTGTATTTACTACCTGTATCAAAGTATGATTAAAGATGAATAAACAAAACTAATTTATTAAAACAAAACATACAACATGTAGAAATCATAGTAAATGTTCAATATGTCCACCTTCAGTCATTACACATGCGTCTAGACGTCGGCGTATTCAGCCACGTATTCGTTCAAATATTCCTGGAGCCTCTCTAATTACCCTGCACGCAACGATGATGCGGTTTCTTAAGTAAATGGCCCCAAGTAGAGAAATCGAGAGAAATCATATTCGGGGATCGAGCGGGCCAATTCTGTGGTCCTCCTCGACCTATCCAATGATTTAGATATGTTTGAGTTAAATGCTGACGTGCTGCTTGACTAAAATGGGCGGGAGCCCCATTATGCATAAAAAACAAAACCCTTCTGGTACCACAAGGAACTTCCTCCAACAGCACTAGATGCACTTCTCTTAAAAATTGAGTGTATGCCTCACCATTTAATCTAGGAGGTAGAAAATGAGTGCCAATTAAATAATCCCCAATAACACCGACTCACACGTTAAGACAAAAAATGTTCTTGATGGTTAGCTTGGACAATAGCGTGAAGGTTTTCATCAGCCCATATGTGGTTATTATGAAAATTAATAATTTTGTTATGAGAAATAGTACATTCGTCTGTGAATTCGATCGTCTTCAGAAAGTCAAGATTTCTTCTAATCATTTCCAGCATCCAATTGGAAAATTCAAGACGGTTCGGAAAATCTCGCGGTAAGAGTGCCTGTAGTCGTTGTAGATGGTAGGATGGGTTGGTACTCGATAACTATTTAAGAATTTTAGGTATGTAATTTTAGGTTAACTACGGGAATTACGATCTGTGGTTTTTAAGGTTGAATTGGGGGTTTTGCTTCCTTTCTTTTGATTGTTATTTCAGAGAAGCAAGTGACCTAAATACTGTAGCTCGCCATTTTCTGGAGTAATTTGATTGTTCTGCCGGATAGATGTATATTGGGGTTATTGAATTTCTTTGTTGGGGTTTCGGGAATACTGTGCTTTGTACATATTTTCTTTTAACTAGAGGTTTCTTTTTTTGTATGTTTTGTTATAAGTTGTGAATGAGTGAGTGCATTTTTTCTTTTATTTTTTAGGTCTGCCTCTATTTTTGATATTAGTACAACCCCGCCTACTCGTCAAATGAGCCCGCTCAATTTCTATTTTTTCTTCTTTTCTTGTTTTTTTTTCTAGGCTACGTCGATGCACGTAGCATAAATTTTGGCGCCCTGGCGTGGGGCTTCGATTTTGTTTCGTGTAACTTAGGCCCTGATTTTGTTTTAGTTAACGGTTACTTCAAATTGGTTTCATTTAATTTCTGCTCCGAGTTTGTTTTAGTTAATTGTCGGCTCCCAATTGGCTGTAGTTTTTTTGCTTCGATTTTGGATTTTTGTTAATTTTTGTAATGATTTGATTCCGCCTAATTTCTGGCCCAACTTTCGTTTTGCTTCTGGACTGATGTTTTTGTTTGCGGCCCAAGTTACTACATGATCTTTTTTCTCAGCCTGATACCACTTATGTTTTCGTCCCTTATGTTCGAACTTGTAGTTATTTCTTTTCGTTAGTTGCTGTGTGAATTCGATCTTCTTAAATTTTAGTTGTGGTTTCTTTCTTAATCGCTCAATATTATTGATTGGCTAATATCAGATTATTGGACTTGTGTTTTCGTCAATAATGCTAGACCATTGAAAACGCTGGCGCCCAACATTTTTCTTTCCTTACCTCTCTGTACATTTTGTTCTCCCCGTCAAGTCTAGATTTTGTTTCTTCTCCTATTTTTCTTTTATTCTACAACCCTGTTCTAATTTTTATTTTGTTGCTTAGCTCCTATTCGTGTTCCTGAAGTTTATCTGTCGGATATGTTTTAAATTGTCCTGTATTCACAATAATTCTTTTTTGAGCTTTTTTTCGAATTACGGTTAGCATATACTTAGTTACTTTCTCCCAATTTCTTTTTTATTTTTACTAAATATGACTGATTATAGGTTGGTGGTGTTTAATATGATCTGCAGGAGACGGCAGAAGTCATCCGAAAGAAATACTAACTATTTCGGCCTTAGCCGAATATCTAGTCCCCCGTTCCCCAGATTCTTATGCCGACTTTGCTTTCTGTAGGACTTGATTTCTGGACTTTACGATTCTTTTATTTATTTTCCTGTTTGGCTAGGTTTTCTTTCTTCTTCTTTCTTTTTGTTCACCCGTGTGGGTCCGGGAATAGAATAACCCCACGGTCGACCAGCATGTTGTAAGAGGCAACTACAGTGGTCCCATACATACACGCGCGCACACACACACACTTTATATACGTCCAATCCATACCTACACACTTCATACACACACACAGACACACACACACGTACACACACAATTCATAAACACACAGTTCTACTTGGTTCTCCTTTCTGTCGTTTTATTCTTGTACTCCTTGAACCCGTGTGGGTCCGGGAATAGAATAGTCCTACGGTACGACCTGCCTGTCGTAAGAGGCGGTCCAATACATATACACACGCACACTTTATACACGCACACTACATACACACACCGTTCATTCACCCGCGCACACACACACCTACGCTCACCTACTCGTACATCAACAACACACCCACATACATACACACGCACACGCACACATATACTCACACATAACTACACCGGTATCCTGTTTTATTTTTTCTTTTGTACGATTCTTAGGTTTTCTGTTGGTTCTGGTATTTGTACTGGGGGGTGTTATTCTTTTTGGTTTTTTTCTTTTTCTCGTTCCTTTTGTTCCACATTTCTCTTCCTATACCTTTGCTGTTCTTCTTTGCTGCCAGTCCCTATACCGATTGTGTTTTGTCCATCCGCTTCTGTAGTAGGTGCTTTCTAGTTCGTTTTTCTTTCTTCGAAAACCACAACGTAGTCGACTTTAGTTTTAGTTAGCTATTCTTTTCATTGGTCTTTCGTTTGTTGATATTCTTGGTTACCGCAGTTTGTAGTACATCGTTTCTTTTACCAGCGCTCTTCCTCTCTTCCTCTTGTTCTCCCTTGTAGTTCCTTTGCATACTTGAGCCTTGGCCCTTGGGTCCTGTTTTGGCTTGTACTGTTGGTTTTATTACTCGTCCTTTTTTTTACTTTGGTTTTTTTCGCAAGAAACCGATTTCTTCCCTTGAAGTTAAAGACTTTACTGTTTCCTCTGAAGAAATAACCGTCCTTTGACGACTTTCTCAGTGTTAACGCCATTTTACCTTTGTCCTCGATAATTGCTACCTTCAACTTTTCCTTTTCTTGTGTTTTAAACTTTTTGACTTAATCCAGTTTACTGGTCCTTCGAGCCGGATGAAAGTTTTTTTTTAATTTGGGGTGTTTCTTCTTTTTGGTTTTTTGTTTTCATAAACTAATTTTTTTTTAGTTTTTTTTCTTGAACGAATATTTTTGTTTGTTTGGGTTTTTTTTTGTTTTGTTTGGTACTGCTTACTCCCGTACCTTTACATCCCTACCCCGACCTGCTAGTTTTGCGGGGAAGGGGGTTGATACGTTTATTTTCAGGATGAATTAAATACCTTTTTTTTCCTTGTTAATTCATTACCCGTTCGAATAAATTCCGTTTCTATTCTTAAATTCTTCAACAACATCCTATATATTTTACCCGATCCTGTTTCGTTATCTACTATTGTTAAGAAATCAGTTCCTATTGTGGCTGAAGTTTTGTCTGTTCCTACTCCGTTGTATATCAGTGAGGAAGCCTTACTTGATTCTACTCCTTTATCGGACGTTGATGAAACACTACCTACTCTTACTCATTTTTCTCATGCTGACAAAATGCTACTTGCTTCTGTTCTTTTAACTAAGGTTAGTGAAATCCTAGCTGATGTCTTATTAGCCAAGGTAGACGAAGGTCAACCTGATTCTGCTTCCTCATCTATTGTGAATGAAGTTCTGTCTGGTACTGCTCCTTACTTTCATGTTGACATACTTCATTCGACTCATTTGTCTAACATTGGCGAAGTTCTACTTGATACTGTTTGTTCTTGTAACGTTGATGGACATCTACCTGATTCTGTTCCTTTATGTAATATGATTGAAGTGTTATCAGATTCTGATCCTTTTCCTAGGGTGGATACTCCTATAGCCAATGCTGTTTTCTTTCGTAACTGTGATATTTCTAGTCCTTTATCTAACGTCGTTGAAATTGTATCTACTTCTGTCCATCTATCTCACGTAACTGAAATGTGCTCTGCTTGTTTTTCCTTTCGTAAGGTTAATACTTTTACAGCCAATACTTTTTTTTCTTGACTTTCTTACCGCCAATTCTAAAAACAAACAACTTTCTTCTATGGCGCGTTTTGAGTTTTCTAAACTACCCTTGCCACCTTCTATATCGCGTGCTACAACTACTACACCCCTGCTGACCCTATTATGCAGAAAGCTGCCCAAAAGAGGCAGACATTAGTTTATGGATTTATGGCCGCCATATGGAGGCGTTGGTTTTTGTGCTGAATGACTCAGAGTGGTAGCGGCAAAATGATTATTTTTTTATTAAGGGACATGAGTTGGTACTTGATAACTATTTAACAATTTTAGGTGTGTAATTTTAGGTTAGCTGTGGAAATTACGAGCTGTGGTTTTTAGGGTTGCATTGGGGTTTTTTCTTCCTTCCTTCTATGATGCGTTTTGAGTTTTCTAAACTACCCTTGCCTCCTCCTATATCGCGTGCTACAACTACTACACCCCTGTTGTCTCTGTCATGCAGACAGCTGCCTAAAAGAGGCAGACATTAGTTTTTGCTCCTTCCCAACCTGAAGATGTTAGGATTTATGGCCGCCAAATGGAGGCGTTGCGCTTTGTGCTGAATGACTCAAAGTTGTAGTGGCAAAATAAATATCTTTAATTTAGGGATATGGGTTGGTACGCTTTAACTATTTAAGAATTGGGTTTTCTTCTTTTGTAGGACAATTGGATAGATTAATTGTATGTTTTCTGGGAGGTATTTCAAAGTGTTTTTTTTTCTAATTTGTAACTTTGGGTTAATTAAGTGATATGGGTTTGTACTCTATAATTATTTTAGAATTTTAGGTATGTAACTTTAGATTTACTGTGGGAATTACGAGCTGTGGTTTTTAGGGTTGAATTGGGGTATTTCTTCTTTCTTATTTATGATTGTTAGTTCTAAAGGGGTAGCGACCTAAAGCTATTTTTGGAGTAATTTGGTTGTTCTGCCGGATAGATGTATATTGGGGTTATTGAATTTTTTTGTTGCGTTTGGGGAATACTGTGTTTTGTACATATTTTGTTTTAATTAGAGGTTTCTTTTTTTGTATGTTTTGTTGTAAGTTATGAATGAGCGAGTGCATTTTTTTCTTTTATTTTTCAGGCCTGCCTCTATTTATAGTATTAGTACAACCCCGCCTACTCGCCGAATGAGCCCGGTTTATTTCTATTTTCTTTCCTCTTTCCTTGTTCTTTTTTAGGCTACGTCGATGCACGTAGCAATGTAACAGAAATAAAAGATTTCTGTTACCTCTTGTAAGTTCCCGTTTTCTATTTGTCTTCTAATTTTTGATGTATTTTCCCCACTTTTACGTACTAGTACTTTAGTTTTATTTTTGCTAATTTTCATACCGTTTCTCTCTGTTAGTACTGTTTCCATTTCATTAAGAGCAGCTTCTAACTCTTTCTTGACATATGCTAATACCGCTACACCATTTGCAAATCTAAGCATTTCAATCATTTGTCCCTGTATAGTAATTATAAATGTCTTCCTGGTATTGACAGTATTCAGTGCCTCTTCGATGTACAAGTTAAAAATTAATGGGGATAATGCACGTCTCTGTCGCATCCCTTTCCTAATGTTTACTTCTCTACGTTCCTGTTCTAATTGTATTACCGCTGTTTGCTCTTTGTATAACCTATATACTGTCTGTCAATCTTTAAAATCTATTCTAATCTTTTTGAGTATTTCGAACATTTCTTCCATTTTACATTTTCCTATGCTTATTTTCAGATCTACAAATCCTATATACACGCTTTCTTCTTTTTTTATTGTTTTGTCCATTATCACTCTCAAAGCTAAATAGCCTCCCGCGTTCACCCTGTTTCGCCAAAATCCAAATTAATCTTACTTATCTAAAATTTATGTTACGAAAAAATTTCCGTTTAAGAACAATAAATCTGATATATGACATTAGTCCTAAACCAACTTTTTAATCATACCTGCGAGGTAAGTTTAGAAAGGACATAAAACAGCAATGTCTGTCATTTCTGCGCGTTCTTTGAAGTTTATGTAATTCGACTACACAACCAAACGTTTTCTAACATTTCACTGAAAAAAAAGTTTTTGGTAGTGTGCGGTATTGCACTTTACTCAAGAGTTAATGTCATTTGAAATCTGAAACGTTAGCAACTAGAAACCAGAGTGGTTTTCTGCTCGCATCATCGGTAACCTCATATTTCATCCTGGTGACCACATAGAGCTTTATACACGCAAGCAAATCCATTTTCAAACAAGTTGCTGTTCCACAACGTTTTTCGTTGAAAATAGTTATAAATTAAGCAAACATATTACGGGCCTTCTTTCCATTTTACGTCAGTGGATTAATTTTTTTTAAAGCATTAAAGGAAATACACATTAAGGCAGGGTTTTTAATTAGGTTTTCAAGCTTTCTCGTTTATGAAGCACTGGTTATAATACGGACGCTAAGGTGATTTGTAGCATGCTTTGCGTTGTGTGCGTGAAAAACCCTTGAGCTGTGAGATACGAGTTAAAATAAATTATTTTTCCTTTTTTGCTCTTGTACTTATAAAAGAATGTGTGAAATAAATTATCGTAGCCACAGTAGCATATCTGATGAGAACTACACAAACATCATAGATTTAAATTTTATTTCTAGTTTCTTCAATCTGTTATTATATGATTGTCTACTTAATATCTGTAAGTTTTATAAAAGGAAAGCAGAAAATATACCTACTAGAAAGTGTCCGTAGAAGTACTCTAGTCTTAAATCTCAGTGTCAAACTTTGTTTGTAGGAAAAATTGCAAGAAACAGTATTTATTAACTGCAAGATAAAATAGCGATGGCGGCTATGACACAGATTAACTGTTAATAAAATCAACTAATAATATAGAAATACATTAGTTTTTAGGATAGACTGCTTTAGATTCTTCTTATCTGATAGGACTTTTAGAATTTTGCTGTTCTCAATGTGGGGCTAGAGATATCTTCACTTCCTTAAGCACCCTTCACGATGACCGTAACGATACGTTCCATCCGAACTTTTGTTGCTTCCTTTGCTTACATAAAATTATCACATGTTGCTCGCCACGTTCTACGAAAATAACTGTAATTCAGTCTTTTCTGCACTGTATTCACAAGGGCCTTGCTTTGAATGTCGTACACAAAGTGGTAATTTAATCGGTTGCAGTAGCTAATGAACATTAATTTGGACTAGTTAAAATCATGATATAATACTAACTTGAATTTTTTAACCCTTTTATCCAGCATAAAATTTTACTTAATTTAGAAACAAACCTTGCTAAGTAAATTAAATAAATTATCGACTTTCCCAAAAAGTAATTCTTTTATTTCAATACGCTTCAGTCGACTAACAAATCTATTTTAGCAATCTCTGCAATAAATGTTCTGTACATATTCTTTTGGACTAAAAATACATGGCCAAGTGCCCACTAGCTATAAATAATATGAAATATAAGTTCTAACCTATGAAGTTACTTTAGCAATACGTAAAATCACATTTCACTTTAATAGTTTCTGTATTAGTAAATTCCACCAATAGGATTGAGTTATTCCCTTTACGAAATATAAGTTTTAGGTTATTATACATTTTAATCTAAGGTAAAATTTTCTATCATATACGATCCATATTCAAAAGTTGTCAACTTCATATATCAATTTTTAAAGGTTATAGGCGATGTCATCGTTATAATTTGTACAATCCTGATTCAGTTGTTTTGATCATGATGGAATAATGTTGGCGCCAGATGATCTCATCGTCTGAACGTAAAGACATGTCATATACAGTTTTGTACTGACTCAAATACATGTAAAATCCCTGTTTCTGCTTATAGGTTCATATACGTAAATTTAGGAAAATATATATATTGATAGGCGAAAACGGCACCAGGTATGTGCATAATATACACTTTGTTCATCCGCCCAAAGCTTGCTGAGGATGCCCCGAATAATTTTGAAAGAGCAGATTTATTTTTCGTATGGCACTTCATTTGTATCATCCAACCCATATACATTCCGCTTTGGTAGGTCAATTACTTTAACTAGAGATTATAGAACACGGCTGTGTAGTTTTCAGTATGTTCGGATAATTCCCTGCCAAGTGAATCAGTTGCAAATTTAGGGGACACATTGGTTCCATATAGACAGCTCTCGTGTGAAAGTAACTATGATGGGGTGAACGAAGTTAATGGCAACATTTTATGGAACAATAGTTAATCACCCGATTGGTACAAATAAAAAGATATAACACAAAGATTCTGAAGCTTTATGAGTAGAGGTTTATAAATTCGCATTCATTATTAATTTAATGCATGAACTGACTGAACGTTCTGATAGTCTGTGCTTAGATTAAAATTTTAGTTTAAGTACCCCTGCGATATATTTGATTTTCAATGCTTGCTTAAGACTTTATTAGGTATTTGTACTGAAAACATAAATGTGCTATATAACTTGAAACAAGTCGTATGTAATTGTGTAAAGATTTGTTGATAGTTGGTTTTGCCGTTCCATTATTGTAACGGTATAGTTACAGTTTTGCTCTAATAAAATGTTGTGATTACCTAGAAGCGTGATTAAGTATTTCAGATCATTTAACATTTGCTTTTAGAAACCTTCGTTTCAGTCAGAGGTCTTTTTTTATAGTTATCCGAACCCGGTGGAGAGGAAAGCTTTTATAGTTAAAGTGTGGGACTCTCCTATCGGCATACCCATTAAAACCACTCCCCCTGGCGGGTGCGTCTGACAAACGGTTCCGCCGCACTGCAGCCTAAAAGGCTTATTGTGCTGACCTTGTTTAAATATTATACTCAATCTGCAAAGCATGCACTCCAAATAATAGAGTACAGGTCCCTTGATGAAACGGTATGGACTTCCTTCGGGTGTAACTTTGGTCGCTCGAAGAGGCGCTGCCTCGTTCTACCCAACGCCTCGCATCTGCATAGTACATGCATTGCAGTCTCCGATTCCTCTAAGCAGAGTCTGCATTCGAGGTCTCCGTTATATTTTTTCATCCGCAGGAGGTGAACCTTGACAGAAATGTGTCCTGTCACGAACCCCACAGTGATTCCAAGCTGTTCCCTGCTTAAACTCAGCAGTTACTGGGTTCTGCTTTTGCTAGGCCGCTTTACCAGCGCCTTGCTATGTGTTAGTCCTGGTCTGTTCTGCCAGTCTCTTTGGTGTTGGTTGCACATCCATTCGCTAATATAGCTACGGATGGCAGCTTTGGTGACTCCCAAGGCCGTTTCGGGACCGATAAATGGCGTTTGCGCCCCCTGTTTTGCGAGCTCATCTGCAATTTCATTTCCGTTGAGACCTTGATGGCCTGGCACCCACTGCAATGTAACAGAGTTATGTTATGCGAGTTCATTAAGTGCTGCCTGACTGTCAGACACAATATGATATGTATTTTAGTAAAGGCATCCCTTATACTTTCCCGCACACTTTGCAGTATGGCGTATATTTCCATTTGAAAAACGGTAGCATTTGACCCTAAGGGGACGCTTAAACGTACCTCCGGTCTCTCCCTGAAGAGCTCAGATCCGGACTAGGTCTCGCTCTTAGAGCCATCCGAGTACAAGACCATGCTGCCCGGAGGTAATCTACCCTTCATTTTTTTCCACTCCACATCTTGGGTAACAGTGTCGAAGAGTGTATCCAGCGAATGCTGATGAGTTATTTGGTCCGAACGCATCTCGAACAGATGCCCCCAATTTCTCCCAAGCAATCTCGTATGCTCTGTACCTTCAATAATCTTAGACTGAAAGCTCTTAAGTTTGTATAGTCTAAGCCTTATCTCCCCCACCACCACCAAGCAGCAGTGGGCGTAGTACACATCGCCCCTGTAATAATTAGACAGGCCAGTCTTTGGATCCTGCCCAACTGCATATGTTATTGCTGGTCTGACCACCCTAGTGTACAACCAATGTACCATGTTTGATCCTAGCCCCCAAGATTTGCCGCAAGTGCGTCTAGCTCAGAAGTCAGAAGTCTTAAATTGGTCCACCTGTTTTTGGGTTTCATGTTTATATTAGGATTAAAATAATATTATCTTTAGCGAATTTTCCTTTATATTTTTAAACCAAAATCACTATCCTAATATTCGATTTTAGTACCTTTCTATTATTCTTTCTAGAGCTTTTCCGTAGCAACCCTGCGAGATTAGGTGACGTCCAAGGTATTTCTTGATCTAAACCATATTGCTTACTTGATGGCATTCTGCAACTGTCTTCAAACACTTACACCACCCGTCCCACTGAGTTAGCTGGCAACCAACTTTTTTGGTACCGTCGAGGTTTCCGGTATTTTACCGAAACGGGACTTTTAGCGAAGTCCTTCACCGAACTTTTTGTGAATTACCGACTAGATACCCTGGGGCCAAAACTGTACGTAAAAAAAACCAACTACAGTATTGCCCGAAATAAACAGTACTGAAACTAAGTTGGCGGTGTTTTTATGCGTGCGCTGTCACACTCAAGTTAGCTAGTATAGACCTGTCAAGTAAACCTCAAACAAGTAATTAGTAGGGTCTAATTGTTAAAAATGGTGTTAAGTACAGAGGAGAAAGTGTTTCTGGTAGAGCATTATTTTCGTTCATACGGAATCGGCCGACGTAATGGTGCAAGTTTGCTATACGTGTCTGATCAATTCACACAAAGGTTTAATAAACGTTCTCCAAGTAATGCTGTAATTTTGAAGGTTATTGAAAAGTTTAGAAATACAGGTAGTGTATTGTGCCAACGAAAAGGAAACTCAGGGCGTCCCAGGACAGTTAACAACAACAATAACCATGAACGTGTTTTTGAGCAAATCTTAGAAAATCCGAAAGTCAGCCAGGCAAGGACAGCGTTACAACTTGATTTAAAAGAACTTCCTTTCAAAGAATCCTGAAGGAGCTGGGTACATTTTCGTATGTGATTCAGGTACATCAACAACTACATCCTCGGGATTATCGCAGTAGAGTGGAATATTGCGCCAGAATTCTCGCGTTACAGTATGAAAATCCTGAATTTTGAAAAATGTTTGGTTTTCAGACGAAGCACATTTTCACTTGTCAGGCTATGTGAATCGTCGCACAAATCGATTTCTGGGCTTTGCCAGACCCGATGAGGTTCAAGAGGTTCCTTTACATAGTGAAAAAGTGAGTGTCTGGTGTGCTGTTTCCGGACACGGAATCATTGGTCCGTACTTTATCGAAGAGAATGGTAGGCAAGTCACACTTAATCAGCAGAGGTACAGACAAATTTTAACACGATTTATCCCTGATCTACGTCAATTCTGTCGTGCACGTAACTTGGCATTTCGAAACCAATTTTTCAGCAGGACGGGGCAACTTGCCATACTGCTGCCGCAATTCGTCAATTTCTTCAAGAACATTTTCCAAGCAAATTCACATCACGATTTACTGACTTCCCTTATCCTTCACATTCTCCAGACCTCACACCTCCAGACGCATACATTTGGGGCATGGCTAAAATGCCGTTTTCAAACGGGCACCACAAACCATCGATGAATTAAAGGATGCCCTTAGAGTCTTCTTCGCAGCCCTGAGACAACCCTTATTCAATAACATGACCAGAAACTTAGAACATCGTTATGAAGTCTGTCTCGAACGAGGAGGTGCACATTTAGAACATATAATAAAGTGTCAATAATATGTATTTTTTAAATATACAAAACAATTACAATTTCAGTACTGTTTATTTCGGGCAATACTGTATTACCCTTAAATACCGTTCCTTCCTTGCACCTGGTGAACGTCTTCTTCGGTGGTGTCTGGCAGCTGTGGAGAGCTATATCGCTTCTAAAGCTGCTAACTCAACTTCACCCTAGTAACACTCAATTATTTGAACTCAAGCGCGCTTAGGTTAACACATTAAAACGAAATATTAGTGTACTTACCATAGGAGATTATTCTATCTCCAAGGATACCCATTCACTGTTTTCTTCTGAAGTTTAGCTTACATTATTATTTTCTCACGTATTCGTGGATTTTTTATACATCCTTCATTGTCAGCACAATTACATGATTGTGGAACCGTTTATTGCAGCAAAACTGCTGACACTTCGTCTTTGTATCGTGCAACTGAATCATATAACAAATAAATTATTCTCATGCGGTTTTTAACGTACACACTTTCTCAGGCGCGTTACTAATTTGGGGCACAACATATTTAAATTAATCTGAAATACAAAATAAATCCATACCGTATTTAGCGGTACAACGGCCATTCCGACTTTGGGATGCTAGGGATGCGAGGTCATACGAGAGGCAATTCAAGGAATTGTTAGCCGACCGATTAAAGAAAAATTAAAATTTTTAGTTAGAATTCAAAGTTAAAACTAAATATAAAAATATTATGTTTATAACTACCTACTAAAACATAGAAATCTATGTTACAAGTATAACTGGAATCAGTGGCGCTGTTAGGCGTCGGCGACGTCGGCGACTGCCGACGGCTTCGCGCCCAAGAGGGCCTCGCAAAAAAAGACAGAAGTTGATTAGTTGACCAAAAAAATATTTATTATTGTAGAATGAACGCCAGCATTCTGCCGTGTTTTAAATGTAGGATTAAACCCTTATTTAAAAGCAAGTATTTCTTATCGCAAAGGCAAGCAATGCATCACACTAACAGACCTTGTTGACTACCTATCCGGCAGGGAGAAGAATTCAATGCACCCAGTGGTTACGATAAGTCCATTGTTAAAAGGCCTTTCGTCGGAGTTTTCGACACGTCTCAAAAATCATGTACAGTAAGAGTGTTCGGGACACTAGAAAATTTCAAATTCCACTCCCACACAAGAAGGCCTTGCTAGGAAGCCGAAAAGGAAGTAATTTTGAATACGAACAAGAAAGAAATTGGTAGAAAGTAACTAAATAAAGGCTAACCGTAACTCGATAGAAGTCAAAAGAAAACTATTGCGAATACAGGGCAATAGAAAACATATCCGACGGAAAAACTTCAGGAACACGAATAGGAGCTAAACAACAAAATAGAATAGGGCTGTAGAATAAAAGAAAAAAAATCCGACGAAAAGAACTAACTCTAGACGTGACGAGGAGAACAAAATGTACAAGGAGGGAAGGAAAGAAAAAAAAATTTTGGACGTCAGCGTTTTCAATGTACTACGATTATTGGCGAAAACACAAGTCTAATAATCTGAGATTAACCCACCAATAATATTGAGCGTAAGGGACAAAACATAAGTATTATTAGGCCGAGAAAAAGTACGGAAATAACTTGGGCCGCAAACAAAAAAAAAACAGCAAAACAGAAATTGGGCCAGAAATTAAACGAAACTAAATCGGAACACCAATTAACGAAAACCAAAATCGAAGCAACAGAAAAATTAACTACAATAAAAATGGAGCCAAAGTTATACGAAACAAAATCGGAGCACAATAAAATTAACTAAACAAACCCGCAGCCCCACGTCAGGGCGTCAGAAATTATGCTACGTTCAGCGACGTAATCTAAAAAAAGAAAATAAAAACGAGGGAAAAAAAGAAGAAATTGACTGGGCTGATTCGACGAGTGGGCGAGGTATTATACCTACAAAAAAATTAAGAAAGGCTTAAAATAAAAATATACTCACTCACGCACAACATTTACAAACCAAAAAACCTCTAATTAAAAAGAAACAAACTTATATACAAAACACAATAGTACCAAAAATGAACAATTCGTAGGTACACAATATACATATTTACGAATAAAAAAAGAGTCATTTTTAACATGGCGAGCTGCAATTTTTAGGTCACCCTCTATAATAATCTTCAAACAAGAAAAAGGAACAAAATTACCCCACCAAAAATCATAGCTTGAAATCAGCAATGTAAGTACGGAATTCTATACATAAAATTATCTTAACAAATAAATCACTAAACATTATAATATCTTCGCACATACAAACAACCAGTCATTTTTCTATCTGTATTAAGAGTTATTGTCAGTTCAGCTACAGCTACAGCTAACAAGATTACTATAAATTTTAATCTAAGGTAAAATTTTGTATCATATATTCAAAGGTTGTCAACTTTATATGTCAGTTTTTAAAAGTTAATGGCGATGTCATCGTTATAATTCGTACAATCGTGATTTAGTTGTTTTGATCATGACGGAATAATATTGGTGCCAGATGATCTTATCGTCCGAACGTAAAGACATGTCATATACAGTTTTGTACTGACTCAAATAAATGTAAAATCCCGATTTCTGTTTATGGGTCCACATACGTACATTTAGGAAAATATATATATTGATAGGAGAAAACGGCACCAGGTATGAGTATAATACACACTTTGTTCATCCGCCCGAAGTTTCCTGAGGATGCCTTGAATGATTTAGAAAGAGTAAATTTATTTTTCGTAGGGTACTTCATTTGTATCATCCAACCCATCTACATTCCGCTTTGGTAGGTCAATTACTTTAACTAGAGGTTATAGAACAAGGTACAACCTCTCCTGATCTCAGATTTTAGTACCTTCTTATTATTCTTTCTAGAGCTTTTCCCTAGCAACCCTGCCAGATTAGGTGGCGTCCAAGGTATTTTTAACCTAGACCATACTTCATACCCGATAGCATTCTGCAACTGTCTTCAAACACTTACATCACCCGTTCCACTGAGTTAGCTGGCCATCAAGTTTTTTGGTACCGTCAAGGTTTCCGGTATTTTACCGAAACGGGATTTTTAGCGGAGTCCTTCACCGAACTTTCTGTGAATTACCGGCTAGATACTCTGGCTGCCAAAACTGTACGTAAACAAACATTTAACTATTACCCTAATATACCGTTCCTTCCTTGCCTCTGGCGAACGTCTTCTGTTGCATTGGCGTCTGCAAATAAAATTTTATTCACTGTAGATTTAGGAAAGCTGTTGTTAATAAAGGTAAGTTGAAGTTCAAAAAGGTTTTTTTGTAGATATTAGGGATCACATATTTTTAGAACTTGATTCTTTATGGCCAGGATAGTGTTTATTTTGTGTTAGTAACAATGATCAGAAGTTAAACCGAAAAAACTCAACTTGCTACCACTCATAAGACCATGCCTTACATTCACAAACTCTCTCCATCTTTAGCAAGAATTTTGAAACGTAATAATATTAAAATCACGTAAACTTATAACGAGTCAATAAAAAATCTATTTACTCGAGTCAAAGACACGACAGACCGACAATGGTTAGGCAAGGTCATCTATCAAGTAAAGTGCTCATGTGGGGGCTTATACCTTGGACAAACAAAACAGTACCTATACACAAGGTTAACACAACATAAAAGTGACGCCAAACTTGGAAAGATGTCTTGCGTACTAGCGTCATATGTCCAAACCACGCACCACAACCCCAATTTTGTTGATGTGTAAATAATGGAAGTTAAAAGTGACTACAAGAAAAGACTTTTTTTAGAAACTTATCATACTAACAGGACTAAAAACAGTCTAAATTCTAAAAGTGATATAGACAACCTAAGTGCGGTTTACACTTCGCTTTATAAATTTAATAGTTAAAGAGATGCACACCTCGTTTCATAGACATTAAAATTTTGATACATTAGAAGGCGTATGCCATTAATTTAAATTTGACATTTATATTAATTTTTCGATAGGTTTCAAACAAAATTTTTTACATTAATGGTTAATATCTAGTTTTATTCTTCTTTATAGCTTTATTGTTATTAAAACTTGAATTTGTTAAGATTTTGCTAGTTGAAGTTAAAATGCTGATGTAAATTTATATGTAAGTTTGTCTATTATGTACCCAATTGTATTTTAACTGTCACCATTGTAGCCTTCGAAAAAGGAACAAAAAAGGATTCAAAACGTCAGGCATATAAATAAATACATTCTCCTGCAAGTTTATTTAAAGCGGTTCGTAATTACTTGACATTTTGTCAAATCACATTTTATATATATATATATATATATATATATATATATATATATATATATTGCCGTTGATTAACTAGAAACCATTCTCGCCCCACAAATTGGGCACCATAAAAGTGCAGTGGATTACTATAAAGATACCGGGATCGCCTTCCAGTCCCACGCTTGGATTTTTCTGTTGGTGCTCCTGCGTAAGTTCCCTAAATATTTTTCTGAAAATAAAAAAAAATCTTTCAATACTTTTGGAACGCCTCCTTATTTCTGCACACCCCGGCTAGTTTTACAATCTGCTTCTTGATAGATACTTACCATCCTAAGTTCGCTCTTTCTCACATATACTACCAAATAAAATTACCACTCAAATAATGCAACGAAACATACAATTTGTTCATACAAATTAAAACTTTCCATTACCAAGAAAATATTTACACATTCGAATATACAGCTTCATAAAATATTACAATCTCAATTCTTACATTCTTTTAAAATTTCATGATTTCAATTTATTTGAACAGTTTTTGTTTTCTATGAGTAGATGGGCCCGTCTTGAAACCCTAAATTGACTTTTATTCTGGTCTATGGTGAGCTCAGTATAAATCCAGTTACTCTGAATGCCTAAATACGTCGCATCTTTGTTTAAAACAACCTTAAAGACCCGTTTACTCCTTACATCAAAATTGTTATGTCATTTATTTACACTTTTAATAATAAATACAAATTGTCCTTTTCATATACCCTTGAAATGAGGTTTTATGGTCATAGAATACACCCGCAATGTGTCAAATCACTCAAGCACAAAATTACAGCACAAAATGTGCAAGCAAAAGCAATAGAAATTAATTTCGTTACCTGGAGTATGTTTTTTTCATCATCACCTCTGAAGATGTTGTCCAAAAAACCTCGCGTTGCTTCCATACACTTCTCTGTTATACGTAGATCATACCCATTTCCACTCGCTATCTAAATCTCTGCAGACGCCTTTAGTGTTTCTACCCAGATAATTGTCTAGACCAAGCTAATCCCCTTCCGTAACTACCAAACCTCAAGCATCCTCGTTCTAAACATTTCTCATCTTGCTTACCCTAGTAACATCCTTCCGTTAGTTTGTTGAATGTAGTAACAGCACCGTCTACTATCTAGCACCCACTTGTGCAATTTACACACTTAATTAACTATCGACGGACTGTACTAACACCGTTTTATACACTTTTAAACTTGAAAGTTACATTGCAAGCTAAGCGAAGTCAAACGGATACGCGAAGTAAGAGAGCTTTTACTGCATCTCTTAGTGTATTTATATTTGTTGATACACCCCTTTAGTACTCTATTTCAGATGAAAAGCTCGTCTGTCGTAACCGATTTTATAAATTTTGCACGTAACAAACTTGGAAAACCGAGAATTCTCATTCCATAGTCGCATAAACCCGAAAACTGCTTAACCAAAATACAACGCTCGCAATCTTCTTGAAAATTTCTAGCATTTAACTAATCACACACTTTTCTCTCCTTCTTATGTCCAGTCTTTAGCTATCTTCCTTCGTTTAACACATATTCGTTGTCTCTTTTACAATCCCACTCAAGCAACAGAAATCGATATTGTGGTTGACCTACAAACTTGTCGCGTACTTTGGACGAGTGTTTTACCCAACGTCTATTATACGTGATCTCTGTCTACTTTACGCTATGGATATTCCGTCGCACTCTGCTTTCAAACCATCTGTTGTTTTAGTAGCTTTTGCATCGACCGTTAAATAAGTTTCTACAGAATTATGTTCCAATTTTCATTTCAGTTCCTTGAACCTGTTTATCTATTTATCAGGCCTTCCTATAAAGCAACTGTCCGTTTAAAATCGTATTTCCAAGTTTTAGATTTTCTTAGGATTTGTTTTTAACGAACGCTTTGTTTAGTTAAATGGAAAATATGCATTTACATTATTGATTTTATATACCCAAAGAGCTCTGTTTATTATCTGATGCGCTTGATTTACAACTTTTAAAATATTAAAGCTAATTATGCATATCCTTAAGTTTCACGTAGTTCAAAGCTTCTACCTGTTATGCAAATTTAACATTCCGCTTTATAAATACACAAGTATGCTGTTATCCGTCCGTTTTTACTGTCAAAACTAATTAATTTGGCGCGTAAATAAATTGTTCCTATTTCCTATATACACAATCGTTACAAATTTATTTTCTAGACCTATCTACCCCTCTTAACCTTAATTTCCACAACAATATATATATATATATATATATATATATATAGATAGTTGATAAAATTTAATAATAACTTGGAATTTTATAAAAAGCTTAAATGATAATTTCAAATCGAGCTAGTAATTGAAAGATGGAAAAAATAAGGTCCCGGACAGGACTTGCACCTGTATCTTAGTCTTTCTAAGGCAATGCGTTTAACAATTACGCCACCGAGACTGATGACGATAATTGAAACCACGACATTCATTAAAGTTCTCTGGATAATTCAAATATTTTTTTTATTATTATTACTAATCGGGTCAACGCGGCTGTAACGGAATTTTTGTAAGGGTTAAAAATGCCTCGAGCTCTGACCTCAAACTTGCTGAAATCATATTATTTGTTTCCAAATAATTTTTATAGTAAAATAATAAAAACCTATTCTAGCTTAATCTACTTAATCCTATTCAAGTGTCTTTTTAGGTTTAAAACAAATTTATACTTGCTTTTTTCGGATCGTCAAATTCCCGTAGATATTCTTCTTTATGACCACTTGTTTTTGCTTATAATTATTGCATTGAAAATTTTCTGGTTTCAAATTTTTATATCTCCATAATTAATTTTCATCCGTCGTAGTATACGTTTTTCGAAATTACTTTTACAAATTAAGGAAGCTTGTAATCTTGCATCAAGATTGTTTATATTGAAGTGATAAATCTTCCTTGTAGTCTTTAAAATGATTACGTTTCATAACTTATGCTTAAACTTCTCTCACATGTGGAACGCCGACAGAATGAATTACAATTTTGAATTATTTACAAATTACTCGAAACTTACATGTTGCATGCTGTAAGAGAAAATGCATGAGAAAATGACCGCTCCTCGTTAAATTCCATCCTTACATAATAAATAAGCTCAACGCGTCATCCTTCTTTGATGTTGGAATATATTCTCGAAGCATTAGTCACTGCATGATGTAATAATTCACAGCGATTTCTCGTTTAATGAACTGCCAGTGTAAAATTTATTAATGTCGCAAAGAGTCTTCCATTCTTTGTTAACGAACAAAAGCAATTGATTTTATTTCTCTGCTAAGACTTTGTTATATAATTAGAGTTATTATACTCGTTCTCTTATCAGTTCTATATTTTTTCCGGTATTGTTGCGTTCTACGAATGTGACGTGTAATTATTTTAGTAATTAGCTATTCTTTGTGTATTTACGGATGATTTATAGCTTTTCGAATACTCTCGAAACCATAGCTTGTTTAAGCAAATAAATATAGAATTTTTGATTTGGATTAAATGACGTTTGTTGCGGTATTCTTCTTAAAGAAGATTGAACTTACATTTTAGATTAGTTTAACGATCTTTTTAGCCTGCAACCATGGAAACTAAAACTTATATTTTTTAGAAGAATAAATGTTTATACAGGAATATTTATATTGACACAATGAATGAATGAAGTACGTAACCTTGTTTTTAAATGTTATATCTGGACAGTGAATTGTATTTAGTATTTTTAAAGTGAATAAATGTAAATTAGGGATTACGTTTGTTAAATGATAGATATCGACGTTATCTACTACTCTTATAGTGGACATTTTTTAGTATGTATAAGCGCAATAAAACTCTCATTGTAGTAGAATAATATTTACACACAGATTTCAAGGTTCGGTTACTTCTTAAATGGTACTTGTTTTCCAAGAGTTTACATGAAAATACATTTATTTTCCTGAGGAAATACGCTTATGCGTCTATACAAGGTAAATATTAAATATTGGGAAAGTTTACTTTTCTCCGTTTTGGGTTGGTTTTCGCACACAATTTGGTGTTCAATAGCTCTTGTGACCTTATTATCATATCAATATATATATATATATATATATATATATATATATACATATATATATATATATATATATATATATATATATATATATATTGCCGTAGATTGTTAGGAACACTCCTATTTTTCCCACGAATTGGACGTCATAAAATTTTCAAAAAAAAAAAAAATAGAAAAATATAAAGAAATTTTTTTTCTTACACTATCTTTTTGAACGCTCCTTATTTCTGCTCACCCTGGCTAGCTCAGCATTTGGCTTTTTCTTGAATACCTACCATCCTAAGCACCTTTCTTTCTCACAAACACAGTCAAATAAAATTACCACTCAAATAATGCAACAGAAAATACAACCTTTTTATTTACACATATTAACAAGTTTCCATTATTAATAAAATATTTACACCTTGGTACAAACGGTTTACTAAAACTGTTACCCCCTCAATCATTAAATACTTTAAAGTCCAAGATTTTAATATATTTCAACAAATTCTCTTTAATACGAGTAGATGGGCCCCTTATGCAACCCTAGATTGATTTTATTCTGGTTTATTTTGAGCTCATTATAACCCAGTTCCTCTAAATGCTTTTAAACCTCGCATTTTTTATTACAAAACAAATTTACAGACCTGTTTACTACTTACACCAACATCTTAAATCATGGATAAACATTTATATATCATCAATAAATCATCTTAAATCATCAATATTAGTTGTCCTGTAAATATACCCCTTTAAACGAGCTCTTAAGGTAATAAATACACCTCTCAATAAGTCAAAACACTCAAACACGAAAAATATCAACACAAATGTTTATACAAAAAAACAGGAAATTAAGTATCTTTACCTGTAGTAGACTTCGTCTATCGTCACCTCTAAAGATAGGTACCAGAAACCCTCGTCGTTGTGTTCATATACTTCGATTATGCCTGGATCCAACTAATCCCCACTATCCAAATCTTTGTCACCATCTTTAATCTTCTACCCAGATATTTACCTTGTGCCAACTTAACATTCCATACCAAATACACTTCATGCATACAAGTTAAGCTTTAGGATTCGCTTACCCAAGTACCATCCCTTCATTCGATAGAGTCGTTGTAGTAACGGCACCCTTTGTATAGACCTCAGCACGTACTCGTGCAATATCACTTTTACTACTTTTGCGGTACGTTACTACAGCTTTACATATTTTCAAACAGGATGTTGTATGCTACTTTACCGAATACACAATAATTAATACACGTAAGAGCATATACTATTATTACGTTGAAGATCTAAGCGCGATCTCAGATCTAAAAGGAAAGAGAGCTTTAATATCTTTGTTCGTGTATTTATACGCTTTTCAGACCCCTCAAATAACCTCTCTTCATTGAAAAGCTTATTTTTAAAAACACTTCTACAAATTCTGAACGTAACGTCTGAAGAATTCCGAGATTATTATAATGTTACACTGAAATTTGTTTAATACCTTAACGGATGCGCACTTCCCAAAACTGCCTAGCCTTAAACCAATAATATAGTTTTCCCTTGCCATTACGCTCCACCTATCAGCTATCTTTCTCCGTTTTACTTATATTTATTGTCTCATTTATAAACCCCTCTCAAACTACAGAAGATCGATATTGTTGTTGGCCTTCAGATTTACCCTTATATTAAACGTGACTTGTAACCAACGCTTTCTTATACGTTTCTCTGTCTGTCTTAGGTTATCGATCGTTCATTTTACTCAGTCTTCAAAGCACTTGTTATTGTTACGCAGTTTGTCAAATTGACCGTTGCAAAAATTTCATAGAAATTCTGTCCCAACATATAATCAAGTTCCATGAACCCGACATTTTACCAAAGTGTTTCTTTAAAGCCACTTGTTATTTAAAATAACAATTCCAAGTTTCTCTCCTTTTTAGTATTTGTAAACAAACGTTTGCTTTTATGTAAATGGAAAGATGCGTTTAAATTATTGATTTCTATATTTGAAAACTTCGTTTCTGCTTGATTTAAAATTATTACAATTTAATTTGCGTAACTTTGAGCTTTTATGTACTCTAAAGCTTTTTTCCTTTGTGAAATTTCAACATTCTAATTTAGAATTACAAAATCTGTTAATAACCATCCGTCTTCACTATCCAAACTGATTACTTTGGCGCGCAAATAAATTATTCCTATTTTCTATATAACAGTTGATAAAATTTATTGTTTACACCTATTTAACCTATAGTTCCACGTCAATATATATATATATATATATATATATATATATATATATATATATATATAAATCGTTAATGGACTGGTTAGCTTAATTATTTTGGTAACAAGATGGTAGTATCCTGGGTATGAAGTCCAAATAATACTAGTTTATGCAAAATTCAAAATTTAATTTCTTCTGCTTAACGTTTCGGCAAAACTTTTGCCTTTGTCAAAAGCATCTACAATTAGAAGAGTTGTAATATAAAACTAACATAATATAATAGTTAAGTTCCTTACTGTATAAAACCAATATTTGTCAAATTTGAAAATAGCAAAATTGTCAAAATTTAAAATTAACATATGTTTACGTTGATCAAAATTATTAATAAAATTCATTTAGTAGTAAATAGGATGTAGATATAGTAACAAATTGAGCCTTAAAACTAATATGTTGGAAGATTAATATGGTTGAAGTAGATGATTTAGATTTAATGTTTATGTGATTATTATAAAAGAAAGCTCTTAATGAAGCGCATTAGATTTAAAGTGATTTAAATTGTATAGAGTAAAATAAAATCTGTGTGTGTCTTCTATATCTTGTTTATTATTTAAACATTGATCTTCTTTGTTTATATAGTACGATTCTAGAAAGAGTCTGGTTTTGTAATTGGATTCTTTGTCTAATATTTTAATTTCATCATAGGCCGGAGTATGTTTGGTTGTATAAACATGTTTAGCTAATGCACATTTGTTAGAATTGATCCTGCAGTCACTTCTATGTTGTGTCAGACGATTCCTCAACCATTGGGAAGTTTGACCAATGTAGGATGCCTGACAGCTACAGACGATCTTGTAAATTAAGTTACTGTTTAATAATTTAGGGTAGGGTTCTTTATTCTAGTAAATAGGTTGTTAATTGTATTGTTGTACTCGAATGCAATGGCAATATTAGGTTGTTTAAGAACTCTTACTATTAACGGAGCTAAACCTCGAATAAATGGTAGTTTTTGTATATGGTGGTATTTAAATTGTTAATGTTGTTGGGTGGTAAGTTATTGTTGTTGTTATTATTGTTATTGGAATTGTTGAAATTGACATTGTCTTGGTTATTGTTATTAATATTTTGAGATAAATTATTATTAATATTATTATGGAAGCTATTGTTTATATTCAAAGTGTTGGTGTAGATGAGTTTACGTAAAATTGTTTGGGGTAACCATTGTTTAATAAGGTATTGAAAAGAATTCTTTTATTTTTATTTAAAATTGGGGATCAGAAATCTTTTCGATACGATATTTCATGGCATTGACGGTGTTGAATTTATGTTTTAATGAATGGTTGGAAAGAAAATTCAAATATCTACCTGAATTGGTAGGTTTAGTATAATAGTCAAATATTAAAACGTTGTTTGTTCCTCTGATAACTAAGATATCAAGAAAAGGTAATTTTCCATCTATTTCTGTCTCACTAGTGAATTTTAATTGTTTATCAAAGCTATTGAACGTGGTTATTGTTTTATTGATATGATGGGGTGGGGCAGAACAGATGATGTCATCAACGTATTTGACGAGGAAAGTCATTTCGTAAGGTAACCGTGGAAGCACAAAATCTAGGAGAGAATCCATAACGATTTGGGCAATAATGGGTGATATTGAGAGCCCATAGGTGTGCCGAAAAGTTGGAGATAAAAACAATCTTGAAAAACAAAATAAGTATTATTAAAATCAAATTAACAGTAGCAAGAAAATAGTCAACAGGAATATTACAGTGAGGTTCAATGACGGACCATTTTTCTTTAATGATATTAAGGATTAGCGTAAGAGGAATGTTTGTAAACAACGATGTAACGTCTAAAGAGACAAGAATATGACTTTCGGAAGTCTAAAGTTTTGAATTTATCGACGAAGGTAAAACTGTCTTTGATATTGTAGTCTCCAGGTGGAAAAGCTAGTTGAAGTATTTTAGAAATGAAAGTTGCTAATAAGTACGTTGGAGTGTTCAAAGTTGAAATGATAGGTCTGAGTGTAAGGAGAGGTTTGTGAATTTTGGCAACCCATAATATTTACCTGGGGTTGAATTATAATTGGATAACTGTTTCTTTTCAGTATCATTTAAAATGCCTTTTTATGAAGTAATTTTATATGATCATTGACACGTTTTTGAACGGTGAAAGTAGGATCTTTTTAAAAGTTTATAAGTTGTAGTATCGGTTAATAATTCTAGGATTTATCAACATATTGTTGTTTGTCCATGACGACGGTTACTGCACCTTTATCTGCTCTTGTTACAATTAATTCGGGGTTATTGGATAAAAACTTTTAACTTTATAGAATTGTGATCTAAACTGGTTATTTTGTTGGTTTTTATTGATTTATTTGCGAAATTCAAGATTATGTTACTAATTTTACCTCTTTTATGTCTTTTGCTTTTGTGGTAACTCGGTAGAGTCAAGAATAGATTCTATCCGTCCTAATAATTTGCCAATGTGAATATCTTTGGTCGAAGGTGTTATGTTGAATTTAGGTCCTAATGACAGAAAGTTTTTTATTTCGTCAGGTAGTTGAACAGCACTGATATTCACTATCCATTTAGTATATATATATATATATATATATATATATATATATATAGGAAAATATAAGGTCTTGAGCAGGATTTGAACCTGCATTTTAGTTTTGCCAAAACTGTGCGTTTACCAATTACGCCACCGAGACTGATGACTATAATTGGGAAATTTACAAATCCAAATCTCGTTCAGAACCATATATGAACCTAACTTTCAATTACGTTTAGCATTTTTGTCAATCATATCTGACATTGTCAATTTTTTGACTTATTTCAGATATAGACAGAAAGCAACGCTAAAAATTACGGCTATAAGCCAAGTATTAATATATAAATATTTTAGGTAGTTTTTTTTACACAAGGTAAGTTGATAAATACTAACGTATTACATTGGGCTTGCATAAAAGTCTAAGTTATTATTTCATCTTATTCAATGTAATACGTTAGTATTTATCAACTTACCTTGTGTAAAAAAAAACTACCCAAAATATTTATATATTAATATTTGGCTTATAGCCGTAATTTTGAGCGTTGTTTCCTATCTATATCTGAAATAAGTCAAAAACTTGACAATGTCAGATATGATTGACAAAAATGTTAAACGTAATTGAAAGTTAGGTTCATATATGGTTCTGTATGCGATTTGGATTTGTAAATTTCCCAATAATAGTCATCGGTCTCGGTGGCGTAATTGGTTAACGCACAGTTCTGGCAAAACTGAGATGCAGGTTCAAATCCTGTCCAAGGCCTTATATTTTCCTTCTTTCAATTACTTGCTCGATTTGAAATGATGATTTGGGCTTTACATAAAAGTCTAGGTTATTATTTCATCTTATTCACTGTAATACGTTAGTATTTATCAACTTACCTTGTGTAAAAAAACTACCTAAAATATTTATATATATATATATATATATATATATATATATATATATATATATTGACGTGGGACTATAGGTTAAACAGGTGTAAACAATAAAATTTTAGTAACCGTGTATATAAAAATAGGAGCAAATTAATTATGCCCCAAATTAATTAATACACATAGTGAAAACGGACGGGTATTAAGGTATTTTTCTTTATTTAAATTGGAATGTAAAATTATATAATTAAATAAAATTTTAGGGTACATAAAAAGCTCAAGGATACGTATAAGTAACTATAACAAAGCTTAATCAAACGCATGGAAGCAAGATGGGAGCGTGCTTGAATAGAAATCAATAATTTCAAACGCAAATGTTGTTCATTTTAAAAGCCAACGTTCGTTTATACTTTGAATGGGTAAACCGAGAATTGTTATTTCAAACGGTCGATTGTTTCAAGAAACACCTGTTGTTAAATGTCAGGCTTATAGAACTGGATTATACTTTAAGGTAGAATTCCTATGAAGTTTGGTTCAACGGTCGATTTGTATAAGTTGGTAAATGACCAGTACCTTAAGGAGTGAGTGGAATAAACAATCGATAATATAAAACAGACAGAGAAAAGCGCAGCGTTGGATTAAAGTCACGTAAGATACACGGGTATTTGTGAAGGACAACTACAATATCGATTTTCTGTAACTCAAGTGGGGTTCAAAAAGAGACAACAGATATGCGTGGAACGGAGATATATAGCTAAAAGGTGGCGCATCTGAACGGGGGAAAATTCTATCATTGGTCGATGGCCAACAGTTTTCAAGAAGTGCGTATACGGTAAGGTAGGAGACGAAATTCTATGTAAACAGCACGCCGGACGGAAGAAATATTTCACAAATTATAGTCGGTTACGTTCAAAACTTTAAGAAGCCGTTTCGAAAACAAGCTTTTCACATGAAACAGGTTCCACTAGGGGGGTTGAGAATAATATAAATACTCGAACGAATAGATTAAAGCTCTCTTTTCCTTTCCATTTAGATTTGAATACGGGGTCAGATCTACAACCTATATAGTAAAAGCTTTTGGTTAGCAATTATTGTGTTTAGTAAAGTTACATTCAACATCCTGTTAAAATCTAAAAAGCTGTAGTAGCGGACCGCAAGTTATAAGAGTGTTTGCACAAGTTGGTGCTTATTTAAATAAAAGGTGCCGTTACTACGACAAAATTTATTAAATGGATGGATGATATTTGGGGTAAGCAGAACTGAAAGCAATTTGTATGCGTGAAATATCTGGTATGGAATGTTACTGTTGAGACGAAGCTAATATCTTGGGAGAAGTACAGTTGAGGTAGTGGAGATATTGGATGGTGGGGATCTAGGGATCCTGGCCTCAGCGTAGTAGATGAACACAACAACGAGGGGTTTCTGGTAAGCATCTCCAGCGGTGACGAGGAGTGAAGGTGTCTCCAGGTAATAAACTTGAAATTTCTGTCTTTATATAAACATTTGTGGATATTTTTGTGTTTGTGTGTTTGACTTATTGGTGACGTATTTATTGTTTTTAAAACTTGTTTCAAAAAGGTACATGTGCAGGAGAATTTATTAATTTTGAGTATTGAAAAAGGGTTTATTGATGATATACAAAGATTTATTCAGGCTATAAATTGTGGTTGTAAGGAGTAAACGGGTCTGTGAATTTGTTTTCAATAATGCAAGGTTTAAAAAGCATTTACAAAAACTGGGTTATAATGAGCTCACAATAGCCCAGTACGAAGTAAAATTAGGGTTACATGTGGGCCCATCTACTTATATCTACTCGAACTTGTTTAAAATCATTTGAAAATCAAGGACTTTAAAGCATTCAATAAATTGAGCTGGTAATAATTGTACCAAACCGTTTGTACTCATGTGTAAATATTTTATCTGTTAATATGTGTAAATAAAAGGTTGTATGGTTGTTGTATTATTTTGGTAATTTCATTTGATGGTGCGTGAGTGTAGAGCGGTATGTACGTACAGATAGGTATTCAAGAAGATTCCGATTGCTGAGCTAGCTAGGGTGAGCAAAAAAATTCGAAGGTGTCCAAAAGAGAACTTTTAATGAATTAATCGATAAATCGACGTATCGCTTTGAATCTACTTTATTTGTTCCTGAGATCACGAAGCATCACTCCCAACATAATAACCACCCAAATGTGTTCCTTGAATTATTCTTGCTAAAAGCTTAAATAGGTCAGAGTGCACCGGCTATCTATAGTGTTGCGAAAATTGGTCCCTATATGAACAAATTGATAAATTGTAATAAGATATTGGAAGGTTGAAATTATCGAGCTTCGTTACTATAAACATTCACCCCAAAGGGCTTTTTGTTACTGTTTTAAAAGAATCCGTGCCAACTTATCTAATTTAGGGGATATCCTTTGAAAGACAAGACAAATCAAAAGTGAATTAATCTATGTAATTTTAAAATTTTGTGTGTGCCTGTTTAGGCGATGGTTATGCCTGTATTCAAATAGATTTAGGTGACGCAGTGAGATGAGGGTGTTTTTTCCTTCGATAAAAATATATATATATATATATTGCCGTGGAACTCCGCTCCAATTTAGTACTCTCTCAAAAAACATTCAAGCCCCAACGTTGGGCCGTCATAAATTGCCATTGAACTCGTGTAAAATCCTCACCAACAAAAATATATTCGAAAATTTTATTAAATTTTCAAATTCGAAATTAGAAAAATTTTCAAAAATTAAATAATTAAAAAAAAAAAATTTCTTACCCGTTTTCCTCTCTTCCTCGGTTGAATTGCTAATTTTCTGCACCTGCTTCCGGCTAGCTCATTTGGACCTCCTTTTGGATATCTAGATTTACTCTCATATTCTCAATCGTACGCACACACTCGCAATAAAATCACAAAATACAATCAACATACAATCTTTTATTTATTACTATTTACAAATAAAATTCAATATTGTCCACATTACATTAATCACATTACACTTCAGTAAACCCTATTTTGTAATGTCCTATAATTTTTTTATTTTAAATTATCAGACACATAAAATGTACCAGGAGTAAATGGGCCTTGAATAATACCTTCTTTAAAATTCCTTCTTTATAATTTTTTTTTAATCTAAGTAAACTCTGGAGTATGGTGAGCTCATGATAACCCAGTTAATTATGCATAATGTATGCCCTTCTACTTTGCATACTCTTACAACAAATAAAAAAACAAAGCCATGTACTCTTCACAAAAATTTCACGTTCTGATGGAACGTTAAAAAGCTTTATAGACACCTTCGAATTTTTAGTTAAATACCTAAATAAAGTTATTTACACGTATTATGTTCAATACGCAAATAATCCACGACACCTTCAAAATCACTCTCATACATCACCCAATATACATAGTTTCATAGTTTATAACAACACAATCTCAAATCGTTACCTGGAATTTCTAGAAGATCTCCGCTCCGTAGATGATGGTATGTATTTCTTCTAACTGGTCTGCAGGCCGTTTCTCGCTGTTACTAGACGAACTCTATCTAAGTTGAACTGCTAACGCTGCTTTCACGGTGTAACCAAATTCCAAATTCTAATTAAACATGCGTCTTTCACAATTAGTTACTTCAAACCACGTTACTTAATGTCCCGACACGAGTTGGTTAAAATTGTAGGTGATACCTTAATTAAAAAAAGGTAATCTCGACACACTAACCGCGTACTAATTAAGAGGCTACCACCATGCAATATAATTTAAATGATTTTATAATACTTACAACTCGTGTTAACTTTCATACGTCGTTTGGAGCGATCGAAATATTAAGGGCCTTCACCACGTTGTCCAAAAACATTTATACACTTAGGCTGCCACCTCCTGGTCGCCTTTTCATCCGAAATCCCCAACACATTCTTAAAATTTTGCTCAACCAACATTTAATCCCGTGAATTTCAGCACGTCGTTATAATATTTTCAGAAAACTACGCTACACTATCCTCGTGTTTGTTTCAAGTCAAACTAGCCATATCGACCAATCGTATATTTACTGACGTCCTACAAGTCCCTCCTATACTATTGTTGTCTCCTGCTTATGCGTTTTCTACGTCTCTTTCTAACCTGGTTTGAGTGGTAGAAAATCAAAACCATATATCCAGACCATATGCTCTTTAAACCCACGTGGACTTCTTACGTGATTTAAATCACACCTCGTTAGTATTTACTACAAACGCATGCGACAGTTTACCCAATATTCTCTGTAACCGTTTGCTATCTATAAAAATTAAGTAGAACTTGACATTTAGAAAATACGCAGGTGTTTAATTAACTGACGTTTTACCACAACACTTCCACGAGTTGGAGTTCGGCGTATTTCTACCCCACCGATATATTTGTTTGTTAGCAACGCTTTTCACCTTGGTATTATTGGGTTTTTATCCGCTTTTATGCATATTATACGTCAATAATCGTTCAATTAAATTCAATTACATTAATAAATTAATTGCATTGGCTTCTACCATTTATTTTTTTGCAAACCTACTTAAATTTCCTTCATTATTTGTAAAATTTTGTTAATACCTGATACTTAAAATAAACTAACTGGAATAAATTTCGCACGTAAATTCTGATTGTTCCATTATACAGGGTGTATTGAAATTGCCTAGTTTATATTTATTTTTAATCTTTTAAAACCACTATAATATATATATATATATATATATATATATATATAGTGTGTGTGTGTGTAAATTGCCAGTCATAATAAAGAGCAAAAACTAAAATTTTATATTTATATATATTGCTGTGAAACTTCCACTATCCGGGTACTCCGCTTTTCGAATCGAGCCCCACAGATTGGGCGTCAAGATTGCTGTGAAACCTCTTGAATTACCTGGTCTGTTGATTTTCTTCTGTTAATCGCCTCGGCTGCTCCTCTAGATAGCTTTCATCCTCATACATAAAAAAAAACAAACACATTCCTACCACAAACATCAACGTTAACTCTATTTACATCAATATTCAGAATACATTAAATTTTCAAATTAAATTTTAGCATAAAATTCAGTTTTAAAAAGAATTTCAAGATTAATTTTATTATCATTTTAATGTGCATCCAGAATTAAAGTCCTTCTTGGATGCCGACTAATTAATATAACAATATATGCAGAGTAAAAGGAGCATCTACCACCCTTTACGTTAATTAACCAGGTTCGTCTAATTGAGCTCAAAGATATACCTAAAATTTCATCATAATCCAGAACATCAATACTAAATACCCTTTCTACTTAAACAAGCAAATTTCATCTTAACATTAAAATTTTATGGTTAGTACAATTTCACTAATGTCCATTTAAAGTAAATCAATTATAAAGTAATTCAACACACACAAAAATGTCAAACAAAATAGTATAATTTACCTGAAGGCCACTGTCCTCGTAGCTTCAATGTACATCGTCCCTTTAGTTAATCACACCATTCCAACAGGATTATATTTACGGCTTCTAATTCTCAACGCTTTTAAAATTTTCTTCATCACCATTTATTTAAAGTTGTTTCTGGGCTTTTCCGGAACTCATCTGTGTATATCTGACCCCCGTTTCGTGGATCCAGACACGTATTTGAACCATTTAATTATTAACACCCCCGAAAAATAGCAAAGAAATTCATGCGTCTTTCACCAATATACGCCAAAACTGCCTACTTTTGTGTATACATTTGTCGTTGCAAATTTTGCCAACTGGTACAGTGATACTAACTTTTATTACCTTGTATCTAAGTGCACTGAAGTACATTCATGTTAGCACGTAAATAACAAACTATTTTGAATCACTAAAATATACGAGCAAACTTTAAATTATTTTATCAAACTAAAATGCACTGTTTAACATCTTCAATCAAGTCGCGGATGTAAGAGCTTTTAACGCATCGAATAGTCAAAAGTCTAAGAGACAGAAATTCATATTACCACCGGTATATATAGCAAAAAGCCTGTCTGTCGGTCTGTTCCCCAAAACGGGTAATTCTAAAGAATTTCGCATGCTAGGTTCCCAGTCCGTCGCTCGCGCGTCGGTTTTTACGAAATTTTCACTCGCCCCATTTAAATCTCAGAAATTCTCACACGGCACGCAAACATGTCCGAGAAAAACTAATTAATTTTGTACAGAAATTGTTGTTTCTACCTCTGATATTTGCATCCTATTTTCAACCAATTGTGACCCTCGTGACGTTGTTTAAATCACGCCTTTACTATATGTGTCTTTGCTTGACGCATTTTCTCTTTCCTTTTCTAACCTGTTCGTATTGGTGCAAATTGATATTTTTATTATCGATTATATTTTAGTCCATGTGGACTATCTGGGTTAAATAACCCCGTATCGCACATTCTCGTGAATATTAAGCCCCGGTTTCTCCAAGATTCTTTGAAACCATTTGTTATCTACACAGTTTTCGCCGTACGTGATATTTAAACTACGCAGGTGTTCAAAATAATATTAATTCTCAGAGCTTTTAAATAAACCCTGTTTTGTATTTCGTGCTAAAGCATCTGACCGTTTCCAATATCCTTAGAATCGACATGTTTATCTAAACAAATTAAACTGAAATTGCCTTTTAAAATACGCAGGTGTGTTCAAACATCCTACTTCTAACTAACACTTCTAGGATTTGCATTTTATTGGGTTTTACAAGTTTTTATAGATATTATCTGTACGTTTTGTTCAATACCGGTTACTTGAAATAGAGTTAATTAAGATAAATTTTGCACGTAATTTCCATTTGTTTAGGAATAATTACATTACCCGCAGAGCTTTTAATACTGTTTCTTTTGATATAAAGCGTCTTATAAATAATTTAAATTTCTTAATTTTACTGAGACGACCGAATTTATTTATGCTTCATGGTTTTAATAAAGCGTATTATCTAATAATATTCATTATACACGGTGATTAAAATTATTTGATGTGATTATTTAATTTTCTACCCTGGTCTAAATATGAGTATTTTATATATATATATATATTATATATTATATATATATATATATATATATATATATTACATATTTATATATATATATATATATATATATATATATATATTATATATATTATATTATATTATAAAATATATATATATATATTCTTATCAAAGTAAAAAACTCCTTCGTCTCACTGCGTCACCTAAATCTATTTGGATACAAGCATAGTCTTTATCTAAACAAGTACACACAAAATTTTAAAATTACATAGATTAATTCACTTTTGATTTGTTGTAACATTAGCTATACAATTATAGTACTTTTAGCACGTCTGCAATTTTTTCATATTAAATTTCAATATTTAGGTTTTGTATTATATTGTATTTTGTATTAAAATAATCACTATATCTTGAAACGATGGTGGACGTTTTATAATTTAGTCAACGTCCAGTTTAGCAAGCCTTATGCACAAATTCCAATTACATAAAATGTATATAATAAGCCAATAAAGCTTACAGCTGGACAACCGTGGAAATAAAAATTTCCATAGAACCATGATTGAGTATACTTTCGAACGGGTAATTTATTTGTAACTTATATTAGTTTGGAAACAATCTATACAAATTTCTATCTTTGTTGTCGAATGATTCGCGGATATTACCACATTTAACTCCCGATGGCTAATTTCATAGCCAAAGAGGTTTATTCGACTATCCTATCAACTGTTGCCCTCTCCATACGTTTTCGTCCGTGATTTGCGAATAATTAGTTAATTGTTTCCGTCCACGGTCTAGCTTCCACCATCATCCTGCCCAACTTCAATGCTTTTAAGAAGGTCCTAATATTGAGCTTACATTAGATCACGTAAGAAATTTGCAATGTCCTGTGGATTTATACTTTTTTCTAATGTTAATAGTTTTCTGAAGTGTTATATTCTGAACATTTAATATTGTAATTTATTATATTATTCTGTCTAGTGAAATCATTTGTAATTTGACATCTATAAATTCCACTAGGTCATTTGCTGTATGTTTTCGACTAAGCATATTACTTTTGCCGTGCTTGGGATTACTATGTACTGACTTCACTTGATTCTCTCTAACTTTAATTTTCTTATTTCTAGTGGAAGTGTAAAAAGCTCTCCTATATATGGTGTAACTATTGTATAAAACACGAATATTGACAATCTCGCTGTTTTCTAATTAATCTTTATGTTAAGAGTTTACTCAAAACAATCTGATTACGTTATAAAAATTTACTGCTGCAATAGGCATGTATACACTATACTAACTACAGTAATTATCATACTTGCATCTTTACATTCGCGTTTGGTACGCGTAACATTTAAATTAGTTTTTTTAGTGGTTTTGAAATAAATTATTGACCTGAGTTGCGTCCAACTATGTACTGTACAAAAAAAAAACTTTCTCACTTTGTGGTTTAAATTAATCGCCAAAATTTCTTTTATGGAAGTAAAAAACTGAAATTTGCTTAATTATATATAGGGTATATCTGAATATATTTTGCACACTTAGGATTAATTTTGTTTCCTTGCCCATTTTGTTTATATCTATAGAAAGCGAACGCCTTACAATTGCCAATATTAAATTCTCACTTTTACTTTGGAAAACATGAAGTTTTTGCAAACCCTAATTTCAAATTGCTAAACCTGCAAGTTTTGTTCCAGAATAAAATATATTACATTTTAGAAATAAAAGTCCTCCACAATATAAAACGTCCATTGATGGGTAAAACGAGGAATCATTTATGCTCACAAAAGGCCAAGCTCATCGGAAATACCTTCCAATCTATTTCTTAAAACGTTAACAATATGCAACGTATCGAAAAATTATCTACAGGAATTCACTTTGCATTCGTTGGATGCCAAGAATTCAATTACGTGTTCCAAGGGAAATTATAGGGAACATCTATAACCTTTATGTCGTCTCGTTTAGCACATTCCAAAGTTCTTTGTAGAATTTTCAGACTGAACACCGTGCAATTCCAAATTGAAAAGGACAATCGATAATGCACTTTTGTATTAGGTGCATGCTCTGCATATTTGCGTTTGACTTTGGTTAAAGTAATCCGCTAAACCCTTAGCTAACACCTCTGTAAATCCTTTTCGTGCTTTAGTGCAGTAAATTATTCCATTCAATAACTTTTCCGGAGTTTAGGAAGTTAACTTTAGATGATGTTCATGATAAAAGTTTAGAATTACTACATCCAACATTCAATCTAGACATAGTAGAGAAATGGTGCAACGTACCTCGTTAGAGAAAAGTCAGTAAACTATGCAGACTGACTGTGTCAATTGAAGAACTATTTTATATGCAAGTTCAAAATAACTGTACTTTCAGCGTTACAGCCAACTGACGCAAATATGATCTTGGTATTGAGAGCTAGCTTTAGCAGAATGAATTCCATGACAGCACTAGATTAAGTTATCTAAAGATATAATACTTTTCAAGGTCCTCCCATATACAAAAAAGAAAATAAAATTGCCGTAAAGGTAGCCATAACAGTAAATATTTTGTTTCACAAAGCATATGTGGTGGTGCGGCAGTGTAAGGACACCAATTTCGTGAAGTTTATTTACAATGAATATTCACAGATGGCATAAAATAACATAAATGATAAAAACTAATAGTCCATCATCATCATTAGGTCTTCACTCCTGGAACTGATTAAGCGCGCACCCTCATTGTTTTCTATTCTGAACTAATCTTAACATTTCCTGAAATTTGCACAGTCTGCACGTATCACCATCTGCATGCGAAAGTCTGATCTCAGTTTATCTATACCTCTTTCTTCCTATCTCTGCTTGTAATATAGCCCATACTATTGTCCAGAAATGACTTAGAACGTATATTGCTCTTCTATATCTTCTATTTTTTTTTGTTTTCCACACATATCTTTATTCTTCTACTATTTCTACAACCTATTTGTTATTAACTTTGTCTCTCCATGCTACCATCCTCATACATCTGAAGCACAATATTCCAGAAGGCTTCTATCACTTTCTGTCTGCTTTTCCTACTGTCTCTATTTCATAGACCTACTGTGCTGTGCTCCACCCACATGCTTTAAACCATTTTCTTCTTGTTTCTATGTTCGTCGTCTTTGAAAATGGCTGCTGCTCTTTCTTGTTTTATGCAGTTTGGTCAAATTCTATCGTTTTTCAGTTATATACCCTTTTTTCCCGATATTCAGTGGAATGTGAAGGGGAGTAAGCAGCCTTTGGCTGCCAAGTTCCCCCAGCACTTGAACATTTGTCGAATTAATATCTTTTACAATATATTTTTTCGCACAATCACTTTTGGTGAAAATATTTCACAAACAACATCTGTAGTTGTTTACAGTAATCATCAGATTTAAGTGCACTTATTTTTGTCATTAGGTTTTCTGTTTTAAAACTGGTTGGACGTGTACCTCAACTTGTTTATGTTTTGAGCTAGCCTACACAGTTTCTTGAAATTCCCACAACAGCCTATATACAGCTCGATGCCCCTTCTATTGTTTTCTAATTGTATGCCCTATTTCACCGAGATTCAGTGGTATATGAAGGTAGTTAAGCAGCCTGTATCTGCCAAGGATCCTCCAACACTTTGACATTTGCCGTATTAATAGTTTTCCAGTAAATCCTTTTCACAATTAAAATTAGTTGAGAGTATTGCAAGACCATTGCCTGTAATTGTTTATAATAATCATCATGTTTAAGTTCATTAATTTTTTCCATCATTAATTTTTCCATCTTGGGACTGGTTGGATGCACACCTTCTTACATCTTTCACTATCTGTGTGCAATAGTCTAACCTAGGTCTACCTTTACCTCTCTTTTTTCCTATCTCTGCTCCTAATATATTCCTCACTATTCCCTCATGTTAGCATGTGGCCTATCATCCTATCTCGCCTATTTTTTAGGGTTTTCCACATATTTCTTTCCTCCCCTACTATTTGTAGCACCTTTTTGTTATTAACTTCGTCTGTCCATGATATCTGCATCATTCGTCTGTAGCACCACATTTCAAAGACTTCTACCTATTTCTTGTCCGCTTCTGTTACTGCCCAGGCTTCTTGGCCATACAGTGCTGTGCTTCAAACATATGTTTTAAGCAATATATTCTTGGTTTCTATGTATGTGGTCTTTGAACTCAGTAGTTGCTTTTTCTTGTTGAAAGTAGCACGACGTTGTGCTAATCTTTGTTTTATATCTTTTGCGCTTTTCCCATCTTGCGCTATTTGGCTTCCTAGGTAGCAGAAATCCTTAACCTCTTGTAAGTTCTCGTAGCCTATTTGTATTCCCACACCCAAATTTCCTTCCTCTAATCATGTATGAATTGCCCTGAAGTCTCCCCTCCCAAATTTCTTGCCTCTGGCCACCAAACTTCGCTAATCCCTACTATGTGCTAACCTATTTCTTTCAATTTTCAGGTTCTCTAGCTTACTTACTGGTTTCATACTTCTGACATTCCGTGCTTTGACTCGCAGAATGTTCACGAATCCTTTTTTATATTTTTGGATCACATTCCCCGAAGTAGTCCCCTTCCAGAGATCCGAATGTGGCACTATTTTATCTTTGGAATTTTTTATTCCAGAGGATTCCATCACCTTTAATAACAATTTCTCTACGCAGTGTTCTTGGGAAGTAATGTGATGGTTTCCGTTACCTTCCACATCGCAGTAGTGTGTCATAGAGTGTCATACCGACCCTTTGGTCTCTGCCAATCTAAGTATTAAAAGAGCCGCTGGCCTCTTTCGGAGACCTGTCTTAGTCTGGTTCCTCTTTAGCTCATTGAAACACGCAAGCCCTTCTACCTGTTCTAATATTTTAGAACTTCTTCAAGATGCAGCTCCGTTTGTAAAATTTTGACGGCGCTTCAATGTTTTTTAATTTGGATTTGGATGTTGGGATAGGTTTATAATTCGTAAACTTTGTGATGTAATATACTTTTTGAATAGCTGACGTCTAGGGTCATGCTAGAAGACGACGGCGGGGTTCACCTACGGAGCACAAAAGTTGAATGTATGGAAGTAACGTTGTGTATTCGAATAAAGTTGTAAAACTCTCTTGAATGCAGCTTAATACAAGGGTTAAGGAAAACTGAAACATATTCAAGCAGGAGTATGGAAACTGGTACTCCACAATGTAGATACGGCTGGGGCTGGAAATTCTACGAAGAAATCATCAAAGAAACTCATTTCTACCAGAAATTTTCGATGCCAGCAATTGTAATGGTCTTTATTCCTATAGTTGGTTGGAGAGCGGCTGTTGATCATTAATGTCCAATGTATCATTGGATTAGACCCGCCTACTGTAGAAAAATGGCGCATCGTTACGTTGAAGTTCCGTACTACTCCAAAACGCGAGGGCTGCAGAGAGGTGACGGAACAAGATCGACGTTAACGTGCTATGTTGGCATGCGTGACATCAGACCACTTCCTATAACCGATGGCGATGCGATAATTATGGGCGAACAAAAGATTTCCTTTTGCTATGCGGTTACTTATAAAGGTATTTTGTAAATTGGCTCAAGCGCCTATGCTACTGTTGCAATAGATACTATTGGTAAACAATTTTGCAACGCTTCCTCTATTAACTACTGTATTTTATAGATTCTTCTACTAGAAATACGCGTCTTTGTTTCCTTCTATGCTTTACGCGTAAATGAATGTTGTATTCATACTTTTTGTCTGAAAGATGATGTGTAAATAACTTTTTTTGCTTATTTAACGAAATAGTTTTAAAATGTTTGATTATTTTGTTTTCCAGCTATCTGCTATCTGCTTCTAGTTGATGATTGTTACATTCCAAATTTGGAGATGTACACTTTTAAATTTGTGAGTGAATTCCCGCCATTATTTTTAAAATAGACTTGTGCATTTCCGTCATTTCGGAGAGTTGCGTTTGCACAGACGCGAGGTGATGTCGCAAGTGCGCGGTTTGTGACACGACATTATTAGCCAACGAGACGTCGAACGGTGACGTTTGCCTGTGTCGTTCTTTTGTCTTTTCTCTTTTAGAGTGTAGGTCCTTATCTTGCCTTTACCTTTATTCCTTCATCCTGCCTACGAACAAAGAAGAGGCAAGACGTTAAATCTGGTTTCAACGAAGGCGTGACGTAACCCACACCAAACAACTCACGCCAAAACAAGATACCCTGAAATTAGCATGGTCCCTGCGCAAGAATGACCCGCAAGATCGTAAAGAGTTTTACATTTTGAAGTGAGTACTTTTTATCTTTTTAGGGTGCAACTTGTATCATTGTAAGCGAATTTGGCATGTGATACAATTTGACACATAATTACGTCATAATATCTTTGTTGTGCAATAATGTGAACGTGGATAGTAGCAGTGTTGCCAACTGTGGTAGTGGCTCTGGTCGCGCGACGCGGGGTGTAACAGTGGCGCCCAACGTGAGCTCGAGCTTAGTGCATCTGTTGTTTCTATGGGTTTACATATTGCTGGATTTATTTTCTAAGGTTCCAGATATGCTGGTTGATCCCTGCTAATTGAAGCTGTATCATTCCAATGGTGACTCCGAAGCGATATCGACGCGACCTTTATGATCTAGTTGTAGAAAAATAATTAGTGTCTCTGCGTTTTGCAACTGCTTGTAAAGGTATTTTGAAAATTGATTCAGGCAGTTATGAAATTTCCTCGATAGTTCTTCTGCTTCATCTGCTTAATAATTAATTAATTAGTTGTTCGTAATAAAATTAAGAAAATTATCATGTTGCGAAAAAAGTAGATCTGTCGTCCAACTTCAAGAAATGAAATAGTAAGAGAACCATCCAAAAAATCTTGTTATAGTTTACGTATTTCAGAATAAAAGCAGTCTAGTTCTAGTTTTTCTCTATTGAGATTGTGTTCCGACCTTAATTGAGAAAACCAGAGCGATTGGTTTAGACTTTTTCTCACATGTTATGGCGATCGTGACAGGACTCGGGGAGTGTTGGTAAAGATAAGATTGGCTACTGAACTGAAACTAAAAGCTGAAAATGCAGAATTTGCAGAAACAGTTCGCTGTAACGGTTGCAGTTTTAAATGAAGCACTGGCGCAGAATGCAGACGTAAACAAAGTTTGAGAAGTATTACGTAAAATAGACTATAGGGCAACGTTTTTGTTTAAAGTCCAGGAGCACGTCACCGCACTGATGAATAGGGATGAAAGGTTGACAGAAGAAATGTTTGTTGATGAAACAGGATTGCAATGCAAATATCGAGACGTATTGATGGCGAAACAGACATTAGTATAAACGTATATCAACAAATCTTTAAATCTGTCATCAAGTAGTAATATAAAACGTAAATTTAGGCTCTTGCACTTGAAGATAAAGATGTTCGATTCATATATTAAGTCATGGTTAGATTTTGGAGGCTAATTTACAAAGATTCAAGAAGATTCCGAAATTCTTGAAGTATACCATATTTGCTGCAGTCGACAGTCCCTCACATTAAATCACGGGAGATTTCTGAAAGTTTCCCTGCGACGTCTAAAAGTTATCTATAACTAGTAGAACAGTTGCGAGAACGTTTTGGGCGTCATGACGTACTCTTTAAGGTAAGCTTCTAAAACTTATTACTGCTAGCATCCTAAAGAAAAAACGTCCTTGTCAGTTTTATATGATTAGCTAGAATCCCAATTGCGTGCCTAAGTAGGTTTGGGGATAACAACAGACAAGTAATCTATTTTGTTCAACCCATTAGTTAAATCGTGTCTCCCCGAAGAAGCTTTTAAGGAATGGGAAAGGAATTGCAACGATTAAAGTAAACAGAACCTCACCCATCGGTTAAAAAACTTATGGTATTTCGGCGTGAGGAAGCTGTTGGGGAAAAACGCATCTTACTGTCCCGCAGCGGTTTTGGTTCTGCAGAAACGTCTCAGAGGCGAGGAAGGATGTACTACTGCAATTGAAGTGCTATCAGCAAGCAGTCAGTTTAAAGAAACAATCGATTGCATCCTCTGTGGGAAACCACGCGTTAGTCAAGATTGTTTTAAGGCACACTCCGTAAAGCTGGAGGAGAAAAGGAAAATTGTCAGCGACAGAAAGTTAATGTTCTCGATGTTTAAAATTGGGTTACGTAGCTAAGAGATGTGGAACCAAAGTAGAATGTCCTGTATGTGATGGTGGACATTATGTTGTATTATGTCCCGAGTTGAATTCTTGTAGATTGACGAACGTTGAAACCAGAAAGCAAAGCGAAACAGCCACAAAGACTGGTACTAGTGAAACCAATGTGATGATTGCCCAAAAATGCACACAGTATGTTTTGCTTACGTTATATGGAATCGATGACGAAGCTCGAAACATTAGAGCTGTGATTGACACGGGTTCTCAACATACCTACCTCGCAGAAATAACAGTAAAATCGGTGAAGTTGAGTTCAATTGGAAAAGAACAACTTAGTCACGTTTTGTTTGGTTGTATAAGGTCGGATGCCAAAATTCATAATCGGTACAAATTGGCAATTTCTCCGCTTAAAGGGTTCAACAGGTATTTGATCGAAGCTTTAGATCAATCGCTGATGGGACAACGTTTCACGTTTAAATAGCGATCCACTACTTAATCAACTTAAAAATCACGACATCGCTCTTTTGGATGTTGGTGTACACTGTCCATAAATTAAAAATTGAACTATTAATAGAATCGAACATAGTTGGTAATTTTTACCAAAAAGATTGTCAAGTTAGATAATGGAGTGGTAACAGTAGATACGAAGTTGGGATGGACAATAATTAGAAAATTTTTTAGATTGTATACCAACGAAACTGCAGGTTGAAGTGAATAGTATAATTGTGTCTCAATTATGGGATCTTGAAGTTATAGGTATTCGGGATCCGGTTGAACTAAAGATAAACTTTATGAAGCTGCTTTCCAATATTTTAATAGAGCAGTTAAATTAGATATAGAGGTAACGAGATTACGAGGTACATTTACCATGAAAAACTGATACACATTGTTACGGTAACTTTTTGAAATAGAGTGATTCTGCATTAAATTGCAACTACCTTAATTAAAAACGTTAATCTAAACTCTTTTTATGTTATTTTCAAATAATACAAACCTAACAAATACTATTGACTTACGTTGCACAGAATTGAAGTAGTTCTTAAATACTAGAACGAACAGCATGGCTTGCATGTTTCAGTGAGTTAATAAGCCAAACTATAGGTTCATCTAATTAGTGGGGTCTTTAGTGAAGAATCAGACCAAGGCAGGCCACCAAAAGAGGTCAGTGGCTTTTTCGGTACTTAGAGTGGCAGAGACCGTGGGAGTAGGTATGGCACTCTAAAACACATTATTGTGATGTGGAAGGCAACGGGAAATCACCACATTATCTCACAAGTACACGCATACTAAAACTGTTTTAAAGTGATAACATCATCTGCATTCCAATGTAGCAGAAATCCTTGGCTTCTTGTAAGTTGTCGTTTCCTATTTGTATTCTTCTAGTTTTTGTGTTAATTTCCCTACTTTTACATAATAGTTCTTCCGTTTTATTTTGGTTAATTTTGATACTGTATCTCTTTGTTAGTTATGAGCCGTTTCTACTCCTCCTTATTAATTGCTAATACAGCTATATCATCTGCAAATCTACGCATATCAATCTTTTGTCCCTGCATAATAATTCCAAATGTTTTTCTGCATTTCCAGTAGTTATTGCCTCTTCGATCTACAAGTTGAAAACTAACGAGAATATGTCACATTCTTGTCTCACCTCTTTCCTAATTTTTACTTCTCTACGTCATTGCTCTAATTTTATCACAGCTGTTTGTTTTTTGTATAAGCTACTATCATATATATCCGAAGTCATCATTTTCAATGTCTGATTCCCCTTCTAGCTCCTGTCCTAAATATAAGTTCCCTTTATATTGTTGCCGTCTAACCACTTTCTCTACATTTTCTATGATGATGCTTTTCCTCCGACGCCCTTTATGTTTTTGCAAAACGGTTTTATATCCCAAAAACTCGTTCTAGTTAGTTTGTAAGCTTTGTCTGTTTTTGTTATTTCAAACTTAGTTTTTACCTCTTTACACTTTTCATCAATCCATTGTTCTTTAGCTTTCCTACATTTGCAAATAATTTCTCACTTTATACCTTTGTATCTCAGTTTTTCTGCTTTGTTTGGTTTATGTATTTTTGCCTTTCTTCTATTAAATTTAGAATATAATTTGTTACCCAAGGCTTCTTTTTGTTTTTGTTTATATCCCAGAACACCTCTGGATTTTATAAGAAAAATTAACTACTAGGTACGAGGAGCACATTTCTGTACGGTTGTGAAACTTGGACAGTAGGCAGGAGAGGAAAGAGATAGAAGTCTTTGAAATGTGGTGCTACAAACGTATGAAGAAGATATCATGGACAGACATTAAGAAAAAGAGGTGTTACAAATGTTAGGTAAAGAATAAAACATGTGGAAAACAGTAAAAAATAGGAGAGATAGAATGATAGGTGACATACTAGGGCATGAGGAATTAATGCGGAATATATTAGAAGCAGAGATAAGAAATATATAGGAAGAGGGAGACCTACGTTACACCTTTGCATACAGATAGTCAAAGTTGTAGGTTGTGTGAAATTTCAGGGGAATGCGTAAGCTAGTTTAGAATAGATATCAATGGATATACGCGTTCAACCCGTACTAAGTCGTAAAAGCTAATGATGTAAAAGGAATAATTGTACTTAAACCTGATGACTATTATAAGCAACTACAGGTGTTGGCTTTGCAATATTCTTAACATATGTTAATTGTAGGAAAGGATTTACTGGAAAACTATTAATTTGGCAAACGTCTAAGTGTCGGGGGATCTTGGTAGCCACAGGTTGCTTAACCCCCTTCACATACCACTAAATATCGATGAAACAGGGTAAAGCAATAGAAGAGGAGCCTAGCTGTATCTAGGTTGTCGGCATTTCAGAGAAATGTGTAGGCTAGCTCAGAATAGAAATCAGTGGAGGTACGCGTCCAATTAGTTTCAGTACAGAAAACTTTATGACAAAAATAGTAATTCAGTTAAACCTAATGCTATAAACAACTACAGCTGTTGGTTTTGCAATACTTTCAACTAGTGTTGATTATGCTAATGGATTTGTTGAAAAACTACTAATTCGGCAAATGTTCAAATGTTGGGCATCTTAGTAGCTGCAGGTTGCTTAACTCCTTTCACATATCATGGAATATGGGTGAAATATGGTATATATTTATAAAACAATAGAAGGGGAACCGAGCTGTATCTAACAAGAAGGAGCGGCGACTATGTTCGAAAACTACAAAGGAGCAAGGGAAAAATTGTTGAAAGCATATGTGTTAAGCACTGCACTATACGGCTATGAAATAAGGACGGTAGAAGAAGCAGACAGGAAAAGATAGAAACCTTTGGACAGAAAAAGTTAGTAACAAATAGGTTCTACAAATAGTAGGGGAAGATAGATCTGTGGAAATAAAGAAATTGGAGAAGTAGAAGTACAGGACACGTTCTAAGGCATTTCGGAAATAGTGCGATGTATATTACAAGCAATGATAGGAAAAAGGAGAGGTAGAGATAAACCTAGATCGGACTATTGCACGCAGATAGTAAAAGATGTAGCCTGTGTGACTTTCAGGAATGTGTAGGTTAGCCCAGAATAGGAAACTATGAAGGTACGCCTCTAACCAGTTGCAGGACTGAAGATCTAATGATCATGATACATACTTATTAAGACGAATAAATCATTTTGCTCAGTTCATACTGCTACTACTAATAATACTAAGGATATTAGTGTAGAATTTGTGTGATATTGTTTTTATATTGATGGATATATATAAAGATGTGTAACATGCTGTAATAAATTTCCTAATTATTTTTTTCTTCTTTTATGAATACTTTGAATATATATATTTTAATCATTTTTTTTTCAAGGGAATTGGTTTGTGTGCTTTTTGTTTCATTTTTTAGAAGCTCTATTCTCCAACTCCGTTAGCGTGGCATTCATTTTTCTTTCTTTTCTTCCTCTTTTTACCGTAATTCGGGCGAACATTCTGTTACTGGTTTCGTTCGTTTCTTCCTGGCGCGTTTGTCTTACGGATAACAACATATTTTTTATAATTTTTACAGACTTTCTGCTTTTATATATTGCACATTTACTGCCATACCAATATACCCTTTAACAGCTGCTCAAATGATATTATCAGTGTTTCACAATTATTACATTACATTTGAGTTTCCAATGCTTCACTTGAAGGTACTACATTGGCCAGGAAGCGATTTTTTTACCTGGAAAATTTGGAATTTTGCCGAACGCTTGCTGTTCCAAGCAAGGTAGGGATCTTTAACGTGCGTGACAACACTCACACACGGGATCTCCATTTTACCTCTAATCTAAACGAGGGTGTATTTTTGTGAAAAAAGCTCACCTAACATTTTTCAAGCGGACCGTGTCGGGATTCGAACCCTCACAATTATTACAGCTAATCAGAATTTCACGCACAGCCGTTCTTTGGTTTTATTTATCTATTTGAATTAGCAATTTCAAGTTGATTGTTTTTACTGTTGCGCTGGTACAGCGTTCTTTTTTAAGAGGTTCGTTCTTTGCTTCCCAGTTAACTCTGTTGGCAAATCTCTTTCATAGTCGGTTTCAGAAAAATTAGAAGAAGGGATTTGTACATTATTTAGATCGACGATAGTTTGTCGTTAGTATGGAATAAATCAAGTTCAATAAATTAATCTGTTCTTTGGAAAAACCCATGACATTAGTAACTGAAGCTTAATCTGTTCAAAAAAATTCTGGCAATTCCGCGCAGCACTACTAACTTTTTCGATATCTAAAAATACCATTTCTAAAAAACTAAATAGCGCTCTATAAAATATTTTAATGAACGTATATATCAAAAATTGCCTCGTGCGAATGAAAAACTTTGTCGACAGACGGTTAGTTGATGTGGATTAAATCATTAAGCAAACAGTGGATTGATTGACAGCACAAGCCTGTATTGAAATAACCGATAAAAAACGAACAAAAGAGAGATTGGAAAAGGTTCCACCAACTTCGTTAACAATCATCATCATTATTAGGTCTTCAGTCCTAGAACTGGTTAGACGCGTACCATCATTGTTTCCTATTCTGAACTAACCTACACATTTCCCTAAAATTTGCACAGTCTGCATCTATAATTATCTGATCAAGGTCTACATCTACCTCTTTTTTTTATCTCTGCTTGTAATATATCCCATACTATTCCCCAAAAATGCCTTAGAACGTATTCTGCTCTACTATTTCTCTTATCTTTTTTCCCAGATATCCTTGTTCCCCTACTATTTCTATAACTTATTTGTTATTATATTTGTCTGTCCATGCTATCGTCCTCATACATCTGAAGCACAGCATTTCAAAAGGCTGATACCGTTTTTTCTGTCTGCGTTTCAGACTGCCTGTATTTCATAGGCATACTGTGCTGTGCTCCACACATATTCTTTCAACAATTTTCTTCTTGTTCTATGTTTGTTGTCTTTCCTCATAGGCGCTGTTCTTTCTTGCTAGATGCAGTTCGGTCACCTTCTATTGTTTTACAATTATATACCCTATTTTTCGGATTTTCAGTGGTTGTGAAGGGAGGCGTCGCCGTGGATCAATGTAGTAAGCGTAAGACTACGTATCCCAAGGTCCCGGGTTCAAATCCCGACACAGCCGACTGCTTGAAAAATGGCAGGTGAGCATTTTTCACAAAAATTACGCCCTCGTTCGGATGAGAGGTTAAATGGAGGTCCCGTGTGTGAGTGTTGTCATGCACGTTAAAGATCCCTACCTTGCCTGGAACGGCAAGGGTTCGGCAAAATTCTAAATTTCCGGGCAACAAAAAACTCGCCTCCTGGCCAATGTAGTACCTACGGGTGGAGCATTGGAAATGTAAATGAACGGTTGTGAAGGGAGGTAAGCAGCCTGTGGCTGCCAAGTTCCCCCAACACTTAACCGTTTACCGATTTAATATATTTTCCAATATATCTTTTCGCACAGTCATCATTAGTTGTAGATTTTCGCAACCAACAATTAGTTGTTTATATAAATCATCACATTTATCTGCGCTTATTTTTTCGCCATTAGGGTTTTCCGTCTCAAAACTGGTTGGACACGTACCTGCACTTATTTATATTTTGAGCTAGCCTACATAGTTCCCTGAAATTCTCGCACAGCATGTGTATACAGCTCGTTCCTCTTCTATTGTTTTCCAATTTTATGCCCTATTTTACCGAGATTCAGTGAAGGGGGTTAAGCAACCTGTGGCTACCAAGATCCCCCAACACGTAGACATTTGCGGAAGTAATGGTTTTCCAGTAAATCCTTCCACGCACTTAACATTATTCGCGAATATTGCCCAACCGATTCTTGTAGTTACTTATACTAATGATCATGTTTGAGTACAGTTATTTTTTCGTCATTAGTTTATCCATGTTGGGATTGGTTGGATGCGTACCTCCATTGATTTCTATTCTGGGCTAGCCTACACATCTCCCTGAAACTCCTACAGCCTACGTCTTTTACTATCTGTGTGCAGTAGTCTAACCTAGGTCTGCCTCTTCTTTTCTTTTTTCCTATCTCTGCTTCTAACATATTCCGCACTATTCCCTCATGCAGTAGTATGTGGCCTATCATACTATCTCTCCTATTTTTTAAAGTTTTCCACATATTTCTTTTTTCCCCTACCATTTTTAGTACCTCTTCGTTCTTAACTTTGTCTGTCCATGATATCATCATCATACGTCTGTAGCACCACATTTCAAAGGCTTCCACCTTTTTCTTGTCTGCTTCTCCTACTGTCCAGGCTTCACAGCCGTACAGAGTGCTGTGCTCCACACATATGTTTTAAGCAATCTTTTCCTTGTTTCCATGTTTGTGGTCTTTGAGCACAGTAGTTGCTTTTTCTTGTTAAATGTAGCACGACCTTGTGCTAATCTTTGTTTTATATCTTTTGTGCTTTTCCCAGCTAGCGTTATTTGGCTTCCTAGGTAGCAGAAATCCTTAACCTCTTGTAAGTTCGTGTTACATACTTGTATTCTTGTTTTTGACTTATTTTCACCACCTTTGCATACTCGAACTTTAGTTTTAGTTTTGTTAATTTTCATATCGTATCTCTCTGTTAGAACCGTTTCCATTTCATTAAGAGCAGCTTCTAACTCTTTCTTGCTAGACGCTAATACCGCTATATCATCTGCAAATCTAAGCATATCAATTTTTTGTCCCTGCATAGTAATTCCAAATGTCTTCCTGCATTTGACAGTATTCATTGCATCTTCTATGTACAAGTTACAAATCAATGGGGATAGGGCACATCCCTGTCTCACCCCTTTCCTAATGTTTACTTCTTTACGTTCCTGCTTTAATTCTATTACTGCTGTTTGCTTTTTGTATAAGCTATGTACTATTCGTCTATCCCTATAACTCATTCCAATCTTTTTGAGTATTTCAAACATTTTTTTCCATTTTACATTGTCGAATGCTTTTTCCAGATCTACAAACCCTATATACACGCTTTCCCCTTTTTCTATTGTTTTCTCCATTATCACTCTCAGAGCTAAAATAGCCTCCCGTGTTCCCCTGTTTCGCCTAAGCCCAAATTGGTCTTCTCCTAGTATTTCTTCCGCCCGTTTTTCCATTCGTCTTTGCACAATTCTAGTTAATATTTTTGACACGTGTGCTGTCAAACTTATTGTACGAAAATTTTCACATTTATCCGCGCCTTTCTTCTTTTGGTATAATTACTATGCATCATCATTTTGTTTTCGACCTTACTTAAGGTCGGTTTGACGCAGCTCTAACTTCTTTTCTAATCTGTGCTAATCTAAAAAAGCTCTACATACCCTTCACAACCTAAATTTCTAATAATTTGACTAATATAGTTTGGTCTAGATCTTCCTAAATCCTTCTATCTTTTTCCTATCCAGATGACTCTACATAGATATTAGCAACCTGATGGTTGTTAAAGAACTCTAACATGTTTACATGATTACCATTTATAAGGAAATGAAATATAACCTGGTTATCCGCTTCAAAAATGAAAAGTGTTAAATAATATGTTATGGTAAGACTTAAGCAACGAATCGCTGCCAACATGCCAGACCGCTACCTAATTGTGAGTTATGTCATGGTGACGTTTATTAAATTATATGTTATGGTAAGGCTTAAGCAACGAAACGCTACCAACATGCCAGACCGCTACCTAATAGTAAGTTGTGTCCTGGTGACGTTTATTAAATTATATGTTATGGTAAGGCTTAAGCAACGAAACGCTACCCACATGCCAGACCGCTACCTAATTGTGAGTTATGTCATGGTGACGTTTATTAAATTATATGTTATGGTAAGGCTTAAGCAACGAATCGCTACCAACATGCCAGACCGCTAACTAATTGTGAGTTATGTCCTGGTGACCTTTAGTTAACTGATTTTTATTTTTTTTTGTTTTGTTTTCGAACTTACTTAAAGTCGGTTTGACGCAGCTCTAAATTCTTTTCTATTCTGAGCTAGTCTAAAAAGGTCTACATACCCTTCACAACCTAAATCTCTAATAATTTGACTAATATAGCTTTGTCTAGGCCTTCCTACTCTATTTTTATTTGGTAGTCTATAATCTAAGACTTTACTAAATAGTCCCTCATGTCTTAACTGGTGCCCTATCATTCTATCTCTCCTGACTTTCAATTGTTTCCACATACAGGGATCCTCACCTATCCTTCTATAAACTTCCTCGTTTGTTACTCTATCTGTCCAACTAATCTTTAACATTCTCCTATAACACCAAGTTTCAAAAGCTTCTATCTTTTTCTTATCTACTTCTTTAATTGTCCAAGTCTCACTACCGTATAGTAGAACGCTCCATACGTACGACTTTAAGAAACTTTTTCTATTATCTAAACTAATACTATTAGCTTAGTAAGTTTTTCTTTTTTAAAAACATTTTTCTAGCTTGAGTTATTCTAGCTACTATATCCCTTCTGCTACATCCATCCTTTGTAATTATACTACCTAAATAGCAAAATTCATCTACCTCCTCTAACTCGGTATTACCTATTTTTAATTTTGGTTTAGAACTAGGCTGTAACTCACTTGTCATTATCTTTGTCTTTACCGAGTTAATTCTCATACTATAGTTACTCCGTAGTATCTCATCTAAAATATTTAAAAACTCTCCTAACTCTTTTCTAGACTCTGCTATAATGGCTATATCATCTGCAAAACGTAACATGTCTATTTTCTGTCCCTGTACACTAATACCTATCTCTTTTCTCTCTCTGGCTAAGTTTAAAGCTTCCTGAATATAAACATTAAAAATCAAGGGAGACAGTATACAACCCTGTCTAACACCATTTCTAATCTTAGCTTCCTTTTCTATTTCATCAAATCTAATTACTACGCTTTGGTTTTATATAGACTGTAAATAATTTTTCTATCTTTATGAGAGATTCCTATTTTTGCAAAACCCTGAACATAACAATCCAATTAACCCTATCAAATGCTTTTTCTAAATCTACAAACGCGAAATGAGTCTTTTATTTTTTGTAACCTTTTTCGATAATTACCCTAATCATTAGTATCGGTTCTCTAGTCCCTCTGTCTTTACGAAAACCATATTGGTCTTCGCCTAAATAATTCTCAGTCAAAGCTTCTACTCTATTTTTAATTATTATTGTTAGTATTTTGGAAGCATGAGAAGTTAAACTAACCGTTCTAAAATTCTCACACCTATCAGCTCCTGACTTTTTGGGATTGGGATAATAATATTTTTTTCGAAATCTATTGGAACCTCACCTGTGTCATATATTACATTTATTAGTTCATATAATCTGTCCAAAGTTTTCTGACTTGCATATTTTATTAATTCTGCGGGAATATCGTCTATCCCTGGCGCTTTATTTAATTTAAGATTCCGAATAGCTCTATCAAATTCCTCTCTTAATATTGAGAACCCTATTTCTACATCCTCTTCTTGGTCGTTCTCTAACTCATCCATATCGTCTCCCTTATATAAATCTTCTAAATATCTTTTCCATCTATCAGCTACCTCAACTTTATTTATTAGAAGCTCATTATTCTCGTCTCTAATACCATTATATTTTTCCTATCTTCCCAAAAACTTTTTAACTGCCCTGTAAGCCCTGTCTGTCTTACCTACTCTCAAATCATCTTGTATTCCTTACAATTCTCCTCCATCCATTTATTTCTAGCTTTTCTACACTCATGTACTATCTTATTTCTAACTGTATTATATTTTTGCTTCCTTTCACTATCCACTTCTCTGAAAGGTTTAAGCTTTCTTCTATTTTCTATTAAATCTAATATCTCCTTTGTTACCCACGGTTTTCTAGCTTCTATTTTTTTCTTACCTATAGTCTGTGTTGCTGTATCATGTACCGTCAGTTTTATTTCTTTCCATCTATTTTCTACGTTCCCTCCTACAGCTATCTCTTTGCTCTTATTATCTAATACTTGTTTATATTCCTCTTTTACCCTACTATCATTAAGCTTACCTAGATCCCATCCCTCTCTTTTCACCTTTCTCAATTTTTTGAATTTTAGTTTACACTTCATTTTAACTAAGTTATGATCGCTATCTATGTCAGCCCCTGGATAACTACGACAGTTTTTAACTTTTTAACTAAAATATAATCTATTTGGTATCTAGCTCTATCACCTGGGGCTTTCCAGGTATATCTTCTCCTAACATGTTGTTCGAATAGGGTGTTTACAGTTACTAATCTATGTTCCTGGCAAAACTCAACTAATCCTTCTCCTCTATCATTTCGTCTGCCATACCCAAATTTTCCTACCATTTTTCCTTCACTACCTTCTCCCACTGATGCATTAAAATCGCCCATAACTATTAAATTCTCATCTCCTTTTACTTTTCTCACTATACTATTTATATCCTCGTATACCTTTTCTACTTCCTCATCCTCGTACTGAGTTGTTGGCATGTAAACCTGTACTAAAACAGTGTCTGTGGGTTTTGTACTCAATCTAACCATAATTATTCTATCACTAAATTGTAAGTACTCTTTAACTTTATGCCCTAATCTTTTATCTAACACTATTCCTACGCCTGCCTGTGCATTAGTTGAAGAAGTTGTAATTATTCTATAATTATCCTTCCAAAAGTCATTACTATCTGGCCATATCACCTCACTAATACCAAAATGTCCAGCTTTTGCTTTCTCATTTCGACTAATAAATTCGTTAACTTATCTACTCTGAGTAATGACCTTACATTCCAAGTCCCTATCACTAAATCAAACTGTTGTTTTATATTCTTACGATGACGAGCCCCAAGTACCCCCTCCCGGAGATCCGAATGAGGGAGTATTTTACCTCCGGACAAGAATTTTACTTGTGAGCTCTCCATCATATCTATTTCGTGTTTTAGGCCACGCACACCTGGGAAATATTTACTATGATGCTACGTTTAAAATCTTTGGGTATCTCACCTGTCTCATACATATAGCTTACAAGTTGGAAGAGACGTTCTGTTACTGCTTGTCCAGCGGCTTTTAGAGTTTCTGCTTGCACCTTATCTGTACCCGGCGCCTTACCATTTTCAGACTCTTTAATGCTAATTCAAACTCATCTCTAAGTATAGGATATCCCAAGTCATCATTTTCAATGTCTGATTCCTGTTCTAATGCCGTTAGTTTCTCTCCTGCATATAAATTCCCTATATATTCTTGCCATCTACCCACTTTTTCTACGTTTTCTATGATGACGTTTCCTTGTGCGTCCCTTATATTTTTGCTATACGGTTTTATATCCCTAAAATTCATTCTAATTAATTTGTATGCTTTGTCTGTCTTTCCTATTTCCATCTTCGTTTGTATCTCTTTGCACTTTTCGTTAATCCATTGTTCTTTAGCTTTCCTGCATTTGCGAATAATTTCCCATTTTATGGCTTTGTATCTCTGTTTTCCTGTTTCGTCTGATTTGTTTTTGTATTTTCGTCATTCTTCTATTTAATTCAAGGTTAACCTTTGTTATCCATGGTTTCTTATTTTCTTTTTGTGTATACCCCAGAATATCTCTGACTGCCATGTCTAGGCTAGATTTAATGTTATTCCATTCTGTTTCTACTTCCTTAGTATCAGATATTTTCCCGATATCTTTGAGCAATTCATTTGATTTTTTTTCGAATCTTTCTTGAATATCTTTATCTTTTAGTTTCTCTAAGTCCAAGTGCCTTTTTCCTATATCTCCTGGCATCTTCCACGTATATCGTCTTCTAGCATGATGTTGAAATAATGTGTTTGTGATGATTAAATTGTTCTTGTCGCAAAATTCTACCAGCCTATTTCCCCTGTCGTTTCTCGTGCCTAAACCAAATAAACCTACTACCGCTCCTTCCCTACCCTCACATACCACGGCATTAAAATTTCCCGTAATTATTAAATTTACATGTCTTTTTACGTATCTTAATATGTCTTCGATATATTTGTAGATGGCTTCTACCTCTTCGTCACTGTTGCTAGAGGTGGGCATGTATACTTGTATTATTACTGTGTTTACCGGTTTAGATTCTAATCTAACCATGAGTACTCTTTCGTTCTTTTGTAAGTAATTATCTACACAGTATCCTATCATTTTCCGCATAACTATCCCCACACCCAAATTTCCTTCCTCTGCTCCTGTATGAAGTACCCTGAAGTCTCCACTCCAAAAATCCCCCGCCTCTGGCCACCGAACTTTGCTGATCCCTACTATGTCTAGCGATAACCTATTCATTTCGATTTTTAGGTTCTCTAGCCTACCTACTTGCTTCATACTTCTAACATTGCACGCTCCGACTCGCAGAATGTTCCAGACTCTTATTTTTAACTTTCCGATCGCATCCTCCGAAGTAGTCCCCTCCCGGAGATCCGAATGGGGAACTATTTTAACTCCGTAATCTTTTACCCCAGAGAATGCCATCATGTTTGTTACAAATTAAGTACGCTGTGTACTTGGGAGATAATGTGGTGGTTTCCCGTTGCCTTCCACATCGCGGTAGTGTGTCTTAGACTGTCATAGCGACCCCTATGGTCTCTCTCAATCTAAGTACCGAAAGAGCCGCTGCCCTCTTTCGGGGACCTGTCTTAGTCTGGTTCCTCACTAACGACTCTACTACTTTGGTTGGACCTGTAGTTTGGCTCTTTAGCTCATTAGAACACGCAAGCCATTTCACCTGTTCTAGTAATTTAGAACTTCGGCAAGGTGCAGTCCATTCGAAATGGTCGTTAACAATATGAAAGATATTTTTAGTTCGATATATAAACCGCACGGTTCAGCGGAAAGTTCAATCTGATATGATGTAACATTATTTTGTAATGTTAACGATTAAACAAATTAATTAATTAGAAATTCAGTAACTTGAATAAAGTATAAACAAAAATTTACACCAATAAATCACCTCATTTTATTTAGGATCCTTTATATTAAAAGACCACATTTACCGATAGTTTCGGGCTAGTAAATTCCAGCGGCAGGTCATCATTTAAAGCTCTAGACCCCATCGTAAGTCAAATACAATAAACTTTTTAAAATGTATAGTACCTTTTAGCGTAAATAAAGGAAAACCAATTTCAGTTTGAAAAGCTTAACCTTCTTAATACTTCGTTGATTGACAGCGGGTTAGACAAAACAAAACATTATAATAGCGGACACTATTTCCAATTTGATTTGTTCAAATATTACAAGTAATCTTAAGTAGTCTGGAGACATCCATTGTATTTAAAATCCATTTCGGCTCAAGTAGGTTAGCCGGTCTTTGTTAATGCCAGACTACGGCCGCCATTGGTAGATTCCACATTGCCATATTTAAGTAATTCGTAGAAAGTAAAAAATAATTTAAACCGTGGGAGAATAATTGCTTCCGTGATTCTCATCTAAAAAGGGGTTGGATTTGGTTTCTGAAATCTTGTTTTGTGGGAGGTTCAGTTCAGTCATTGGATAACAGAAAATGCCGTACGTAATTATTAGGGTAGGGATTTAATCTATATAACTCAAGGCTTAGCGAAAGACGGGGAGTTCTTCCAATGTGGCCGTCCGTAGTCAAGAAGTAGAGAGAAACGTAGTTTTGCGGGTAGCGCTCTCTGGCATGACATAGAATATTCCACTTCGTATCACGTTAGTAAAAAAATTGGAAAGAAATGTTACTTTTCCAGTTTCGCGAGGGTTATGCCCATATGTTCACTGATTTATAGTGATGCAAGATAAATATTTAAAAAGCTTGTAGGCGTGTGACGCAGCAAGTAAGTGATATTGTCAAAAATTCTGCCGAGTTCGTGTGCCAGTCAATTTTCTTAAACATTACAAACAGAAGCAACAAGCGAGATTCTCTTCCCAAAATTAAAAACTGCTCTACGTTGGAAAACCAAACCCTCAAACAATGGACAATTATTAGTAAGTAGGTCTTTGTAGTTAAGTAGCATGACCAATTTTTAGTTAGTTTAATTGTTAGGATGTTTTGGCCATAAACCGTAGGATTAATTTAGTGTACAATTTATAATATAAGTTTCTTTCATATACAAGTGTTTGATAACTACTTATGTAGTCAAAATTGTCATAAATTCCATAGTCACCTATTCACTTAAATTTCTAACTTAAATCAATGAATGTAAGAGGTTCACGTTTATTGCTCTGTGAATTAAATAGTTTTGTTTGCCGTTGGTTAAGTCAATAGTTTTTCTTATTTTCTTTATATAAGTAGAAAAAAAATGAGGAATTGATTAAAAGAAACAATTGTCCTCCTTGGGATGACAAGTCTCTCAAGGTTTTGTACGAACATTTGGACATTCTCGACTTGTCTGGCGCCCTTGGCAATTGTCATTAAGCCACAATATTTTATGAAAGGTAAGTGCCACATTTTTGTAGTATATTATAAATTAATTTAACCCTTTTTTCAAAATTTTAACCCTCTATATGATCCACGACCTTCCGCTAGCTAGTGCCGGTGACCCCCTTTTAATTTTTGTTTTACAGGCCGCCCCCATTTTATAATTTGACTGGAAAAGATACACTTAGTAGCTTTTCCGCCTGTAACAATGAATTCGCAATTGATAAATATATTGAATTTGAGTTCTTAGTCTCCATATAAATTTGGATATGTCTATTGGTGCTTGTATAAATAAATTAACGATACGTCCGCGGACGCGGTTAAATTATCAATAAATAGTATAACTTTCGTATTAACCCGTAACTGCTGTTCTCCGGTCAATTTGACCATTGCATTATTTCAAATTTAAATAACGCGGTTAATTCTCTAGTGGCGTATTCATCCGTCAGTGTATTTTCTTACGTTCTGAATGTCAGTCGACTGATATACCCGCAGTTGTGTGGTCGTGTTATTTGTCAAGATATTAATCAATTGCGTTTCTTACCGGTGAATTTGACCGGATGCAGTAAGTACGTTATACATTTTTATTTTGTTATTATTATTATTTTATTTTGTTATTTTATTTTAGGTTGTTTTATTATGGAATCACGCCCCGGTACATCTAGGCGAGTAAAGATAACCGACAAAGACTATGAAGAAACGGTTATGAAATGGTTTGAAGTGGTTGACGACGACACTTTACCGGATAATGACGAATTAGAAAGTGACTTAGAATCTGACTGCAAATTTGTCATAGAAAGTGAGCATGACTCCGATTCGATTGAAGAAGACAGTGAAAGTGATAACAAAGACATCGGAAGAGAGAATGAAAATGAGCATAGCGACGAAGCCAGTGAAACTAGTAATGAAAATGTAACTGCAGCCAACAGAAAACAATATTTTGGAAAAAATAAATTTTCTTGGACTGCTGAACCAAGTAAGCCGAAAAGGAAAACTCAAAAACGCAACATTATATCTCAGCGGCCTGGTTTACGATGACATGCTAGACTAGAGAGTACAACTCCAGAAGAAATGTGGAATTTACTTATGGACAACAATATTTTATCTGAAGTTTTGCGTTGGACTAATACTCGAATTGAAAGAGAAAGAGAAAAATACAAAAAACAAAATCGTCCAGAACTAAAAGTATTGGATATAATTGAACTAAAGGCTTTTCTAGGATTGCTCTATTTTTCTGCTGCATTCAAATCAAATCATGAAGATGTAAATGCAATTTTTGCAACTGATGGTTCAGGAAGGGACATTTTTCGAGCAGTTATGAGTAAATGTCGCTTCCTTTTTTTGCTTAGTACCTTGAGATTCGACGATCCTCAAAGCAGAAAGGAACGCAAAATACTAGATCCTACAGCACCAATATCCTTTATATTTGAATCTTTTGTAAAAAATTGTCAGGAACTTTACAGTGTGGGAGAATGTGCAACGATCGATGAAATGCTGGTAACTTTTCGTGGTAGATGCAAGTTCCGGATGTACATGCCAAATAAACCATGTAAATATGGAATAAAAATAATGGCACTTACAGATAGCAAAAATCATTACTTTTTGAATGGTTATATATATTCTGGGAAAGAATCAGACGGTCGAACCCTTTCACCAGAAGAACAAGAGCTACCTAAACCGACTCAATCTGTAATACGACTTTCAAAACCAATTCAAATGACTAATCGCAATATAACTGCCGATAATTGGTTTACATCAATAGGCCTTGTTTACCTATTGGAGACAAAAGGTCTTACTTATGTTGGCACCATAAAAAAGAATAAAAGAGAAATTCCACCAGAATTTTAGCCTAGCAAACACAGACCAATTGCTTCAAGTTTGTATGGCTTTACGTCAGGTATCGCTTTGGTTTCATATGTTTCAAAGAAAGGTAAAGTAGCTTTGTTAGTAAGTTCTATGCATCATTCAAAAGTTACTGACCCCGTTACAAATAAACCAGAAATTATTATGTATTACAATTCGACTAAGGCTGGTGTTGATGCCCTGGATGAGAAATGCGCGATTTATTGTTCTGGACGAAGAACAAGACGATGGCCTATGGCCATATTTTTCAGAATATTGGATATAAGTAGTATCAATGCATTCATACTTTACAGTGCATCTAAAAACAAGTTGGCATTGAAACGAATTGATTTCACAACACAATTGGTCCTCGAATTAGTAAAACCAGAAATGGAACGTCGTTTGATGAATCCCCGTACAGCACCAGAAATCCGATTTATTATTAGACGAATTTTAAAAATTGATATACTCGTATCTGCAGCGGATGGATTACAGACTGAAACAGGAAAATTGCCGAAGCGTAAGACTTGTTATTTGTGTCCTACTAAAAAAGAAAGAAAAGCATCGCATGGTTGCATAACTTGTAAAAAACCTGTGTGCTCACAATGTTCCAGGCATATTTGCAAGGAATGTGTTTAAATTTTTCTGTTAGGTATATCATTTTTCTATATTATATGTTTATTTTTTATTTTATGAATGTATTATGATTATGTTAATTTGAATAAATGCTTCAATTTTGCTGGGTTGTTTTTTTATAAATTTATTTTAGGAATGGAGGGGGAAAGGGGTTTATTGAAACAAATATTATAGGGGAGTGTCTAATAATGTAATTAGTGAAATGTATCACCTTTTAAGGTATACGTAATATAGATAAAACACGATTCGTGCCGGTCAATTTGACCGGTGAACAGTGTGTGCGTACTTAAAATTGCTTCACAGCAGTTACGGGTTAAGGAAGATCTTAGCGCAATAAATATTGGTAAAATTTTATCAGTGATCTTTGTATCGACATTTGAGTATATTAAGGATTTTTTGTAAATATCTGTGAATAATTCGACTTATATTGAACCCGATAAAAAGTGTAAATTAAAGTTTCTTACAATACTATTTATGAAAACGAAAACCTTACACTTACAATATATTTAATGCCCATTGCTGTTTAAATATATTTACAATCACTATTTTTTCATTAACTCAATTAAAATAAAATGAAGCCATCGAATACGCAAAACACAGCTTTCTTTTAAGTAGCTAAGTGATTCTTGGAGGAGAAGATAGTCAATTTTCACGATTTTAAACAACGTCAAACTTTTAATAAATTTTCAATCTTTTATCTCATATTAGTATTCGGTAATGTTTATCATTTAAGTGCAGAGAGTTATAATGTAGAGATTTAGTGTAAGCAAATTTAAATATTTTTCAATATTTGTAGCATCACCAATAGAAGATGGTTCATTTGTAATTGCAAGGTCAATATATCCTTGAAAAACGTGCGGGAACTGAGTATCCGCCAGTCGTTTAATACGGGATTCCAGGGGTCTAATGTCGTCTACTTATTTACTGAAGCGCTTAAGGAAAGAAAGGCCTCTAACCTAAACGTGAACCTTGGAAACGAAAAGCTCATCTTTTGTGCAATATATGTAATTTTATTACAAGAAATAATAATACCGTAGGAGTTTGGTAAGGTTAAATTCTACCATCTGTAAATACAGCGTAATGTTTATTAGTACTTTTATGCTAGAATACCGGAGAATGACTAGTTACAATGAATCTACCCTCTCAAGGAAAATTACTATCTGGGAAACTGCCTACTTTGCTAACTTATCCGCAAAAATCTAAACCGTTCCCGAAATCCTTTTTCGTATTTGTTATCAAAGCGTTATGCTTACGAAGGACGAGCTTAAATCTACAATGAATAAAACATTCCAGCTGTAGTGTCAGACCCTACGTTTACGCACGATATGTATGCTAATAATATATTCATAGCAGGGTAAACATGGATAACTAAAACGAGCAAACTAAGTCATGGCTCAGGTTAACTAGCGCACACAGCTTGTATTGAGAATTATTTAGAAACTCCGTTGAAAATGAAAGTGGTTACCTTCAGAATCTTCCTACGTTGTAGATTTATGTAATTGTGGGTGCGTTTTAGACTGCACAAATTTTTAACACTTTCATGACATTGTGACCCACCTATAGGACACCCATATTTTTACTAATAACGTTCACCGCAAATGGAGCACAGTACACTCACAAGCCACGATTACTCATGCCCATCCTAAGATGGCATGGTAAATCACGCATGAGGTTCGGCTCCGCATATTAGCACCAGACCCATTCTTTCTCATATCATGGATGAGCTTACAGGTGGGTTTCTCTTCGATCTTAAATCAGAATCCGAGAAGGAAGATCTAATGTTCCGCATTTAATAACAATAACCAGAATTAAAAGTAAGGAAATAGGTATCTACACATGGGAGAAACTCATGGAGGGTTTAAATTGTGTCGAGAAATTTCTGCAGATGTGTTCAAAAAATCTTTCGATTGAGCAAAAACCAGTTTATCGAAATCTATGAACTGGTAAAGGAAGATATAATGGGAGAAAAGTGCACGTGCGGAAACAAAAACGACAACAAAAATAAGTGTGTCTAAGATAAGGTTATCAATTAATTTTTATGAGCTTATAAATTAACTTTCAGTCGGTACTTTCTTATACTGCTACATGGACTTGTATTTTTAGAAGTTCTATGGTTTCTTTTCTAAAATGATCGACACATTTTAAAATTGTAAATAATTTTATTTATAAGTTTTACTATTGTTACGAGGGTATCCTGAAAAGTGATGCACACATGTTAAAGAACACGAACAATTTAACCTACAAATGCGCGCATTGTGGTATTCGGAAGTACAATTCCCCATATAGGCATGCCCATTTTGAAAGCGTTGGGTTCACCTTGTAACAATTTTATTTTCGCATTAAAAATCTCTGCATTAAAGGTATAACGAATGTTAAAACACCTTTATTAACTAAAGTAATAATACGTGTAACAATCAAATTTTTGCATTAATACAGTATCTAGAGTCGTTAGTCTATTTGTTTCGGAGGTCGGTGTATTCCACAGCCACAGGCACGCGCGTGAGAGGATTGACAACCCCCCTCGGGACCCTCCCAACATGCAAGAACGCGGCAGGGGCACTCGTCGATAGGTAAAAGCAGCGACAGCATGCATTCGAAGAGAATGGCGAGTGACCTCCGGGTCGCATTAATTGTGTAACACACTTCCTGAGTAACGGTTGGTATTGTATATTCGTTATCATAGTATCTAATTTAAAAATTTGTTTAGCGCAAACTACGACTTACAAACTACGCAACGAAAATTATATTTATAACTAAGATTAGACCATGGAAGATTACGCTACAAAATTTATGCAACTTTGAATCAATGTAAGAAACCCACTTCGCTTCGACACCTGTATTTAAAGCATGGAAAGCAGGAATAATTACCTGCAGACTCCGCACGGCGATTCAGTTCCCAATCTAGCCAAGGACAGCAGCCTGGGGTTTGGTTCGTAATAGCTTTAAGATTTCCTCAGTGCTTCCTTCTAAAAGCACGTTATTTCGTTTTGTTTTATAGAAGCACAAATTTGTTATTCAGTTTATCTGTAGCTAAGCTGGTTTTCTCCAGTATCAAATTTAAATTTCACTTAGTTTCGTAGATATGTGACTACACGTGGCTTCAGCATAAATTAACAGCTGCGGCTACGTCACCTGTTTGTTTGAAATATGCCGTCAACAATTGCACAATTGCAAGCAGATGTTTAGTATTACATTACTACCACCTTTGATAAAATTAGAGAATATCTTTGTGAATATTTTGACTTCAAATCGATTTTAATACTGTTAACTTAAAAGAAAGTTTTGTATATTAATTTGTAAATGACCTACACAGATCTGATTGGGTTAGAAAACCTTAGTATAACCAGTCACACTGGGTTGTAATATATTTGAGTAAGAATCAAGTTGATAAACTTTACAATAATTCTTCAAGTAATTCAAGTATTCATTTTATTTTATTGCATTAAATTTTATTTACAGAAACAGAAAAATTCTTTCTAGTAAATTTATAATCCACGCTTAAAGTCTTTTTATTCTGATCTAGTTTGATCAGACCTGATAAACAAAAACAATAAGAGTTCAAATTTTATGGTACCCTTATGTAGGAAACATTCTTTTGCATTTTTAGATATATTTGAGGGACACAAATAGTGTTCCCATTTTTTATGTGACTTAATTATTATTTTTCCTTACAGGAACAGCGTCTTATTCTGTTAAGACAGGTTTTTGTCAGCGAAGGCGATCTTTTTTTCTTTGGGTCTCCACGTCCGCCCTTAGAAATTAGCCATGCCATTTACATGAATCAATCTGGACTTGGTGGCGCCTGTTTGTTTTAGTTTGAGTTTGACCCCCCTACAGATTTCGACTTACCCCCCCATTGCTCATAGCTCTACCCAAGGAATAGACCCCTAGTTACGTCGGAAGACTTTGTTTTGCAGACACCTAACTTGGAGCATGGTGATTATAAAGTATTGTCGGCCAGAAGTATAGAAAAGCGTTTCACTAGCGCCCATGCGTGAGGCTAGCGGAGCCAATTAGAGAGAGGAAAAAATCGTTACACTGGCGCCGGCAACGTTTGGGGCTTTGAAATTTGTTTGTTCATAGTTTGATTTACCCCGAAATTTGTTATTCATAATTTGATTTGCTTCGAAATTTGTTAGCTCAAAATTTAATTTGCTTTGAAATCTATTTGTCCAAAAATTATTTTGCGTCGAAATTTGTTTGCTTAAAGTCGATTCGACATTTAGATTTGTTTGTTTGCTTTTGATAAAAGATTGGTTGTAACATTAACCCTCATACAGTCAATTGATTAACTTGGTCAAATTTATTTTTGACTTTCGTTCTATTTTGACCCCATATGGTTTTTGATATTGTTTTGGCAAAATTATTTTACCAAAAACACCTTTTGATTTTACCTACGAATTTGTTTTGATCACTTTTGTGAGGTTCAGATCAGTTAGATTTATCGGTTTGATTCCATTAGGCTTGAGTAATCATGTCGGAAAAATTACAAATTGTTTGTCTACTTAAAGAAGAATTGGAGTATGAGCTGAGAATCAGAGGAGTGGTGAGTGAGAGACCAGTGTTGGAGAAAAGGAAAATTTTAGGTAGATTGTTAGCTAAAGAAATAGATAAGCCTGGTTGTTTGATCGATCTTTCGTGTTATGAAGTAGACTTTGCAACGGAAAGTAAAGAAATTTCAGTTTCAGTCGAGTCAGTTCGTAATGTTGTGTCCGAATTTGAAGGTGACTCATCAGACTCAATTTTTAGGAGAGCTTGTTCAAGGTTAAACCACCTTTCGGGGCGAGTTAAGCGCATGAAAATCCCTTCAATAAATTCCGAGGAAGCAATTAAGTTCAGAAATGAGACAGTAGCAACGATATTAACCCTTGAAGCTGAGTTATACGATAAAACCAATAAAAGTACAGAGTCCACCTATTTGGATCGGTCCGTTGTAGTATCTCCTTCAGTTGCTAATGCACCTATTCATTCGACTTCGTATGTAACGACTTCCGTACCTATAGGCTCATGGCCTGTAAAATTCTCAGGTGATCCCAAACAACTATATTCATTTTTAGATAGAGTTAGTGATTTAGCACAATCTCGTAAGGTACCCGAAGCTGATTTATTTGGATCAGCATGTGAACTTTTTGTGGGTGACGCTTTAGTTTGGTTTAGAACAGTAAAAAATACATTGAGAGACTGGAACTCCTTGTTAGAACGTTTAAGGGAAGATTTTCTACCCGGTTCTTCAGATCATGACATTTGGGAAAAGATCAGAAATCGTCGTCAAGGTAAAGACGAAAGGATTATTTTATTTGTCGCGCATATGCAAACCCTGTTTAGTAGACTGACCAACGAGCCAGCAGAAGTTACTAAAGTTAAGATGATAAGAAGAAATTTGGTTCCTGAATATATTTCAGCACTTGCATTGTCGGACATTCAAGATTTGTCTACCTTAGTAAATTTGGGTAAAAGGTTAGAAGAAGCTTCTTTGATGATACTAAACTTGGTTTTAGCATCTTCTAGTAAACCTAACAAGATTTGCAACCCTCTAAGCATCTATTTGAGAACAAACATCCTGGGTTGAATGAAAAGTTTGTGCTGTTAAGAGTAGGGTGTTTCAGAATAAATTAGTTAATCCCAAGTAACAGTAGCGGATAAGAGCTCTTCGGAGTCCTCAGTTTGTAATTTCTTTAGTCCCGACAAGAGAAATAATTTTGTTTGTTGGAATTGCTCCCGTAGTGGACATTGGTTTAGAGATTGTAGAGCAACCAAGAAAATTTTTGTTTTGGATGTGGTCGAAAAGGCGTTAAGGCAACGTCATGTCCACAATGTTCAAAAACCAGTAAGGCGGCAGGCGCATAGTGGTCGGCATCCTGTTCCGCGTAATAAGGCCATGGTTATGATTTGTAAACAAGAAAAATACTTTTGTAAAGACGAGTGGTCGAGATGGCTTACAGTTGTTAAAAATTTTGTCAGGACTCTCCGAAGCCTAAGAATAATACTTTATTCATTGAGAAGCAGTGTGATAATCGACCTTACATTATGGTGAAGTTAATGGATAGAGACATTACCGGTCTTCTAGATTCGGGATGCACTACCTCAGTGGTAGGATCCTTAGCCCTTTCAATTGTTAGAAAATTAGACTTGAAAATTTTAGTTCAGCAAAACAGGTATCACTACAGCTGATGGTTCAATAAAGTCTGTTGTAGGCTCGGTTGATTTGCCAATTTGTATAGGTAATGATTGCCGCATCCTTAATGCATTAGTGGTTCCGTCCCTACCTCACACCTTTATCTTCGGTAGTGACTTTGCAAAATTATTTGGTGTAGTTGCTGACTTTAGAAGTAATAATTGGTTTATCCAAAGTAACATTGGGAACGACATTGGGTATATAGGTTCGTCTTCCATCCCTTTGAACACTGAAGATTCCTTATTTGGTTTACATGACCTTTCAGATGCTCAATGTGTGCAAGCACAAGAGTTAATAAATTCATTTAGTGAGATTAGCAGCGACGATAGATTAGGACGAACTCACCTAATTGAAATGGACATAGACACAGGCAATGCCAAACCCTTCCATAAGAAACCATATGTCATGTCACCATATATGAGTAAGATATTGAATGAGGAGTTGGACGACATGCTTAAACTTAAAGTTATAGAACCGTGTACTAGTCCGTGGTCCTCTCCAGTTTTGTTGGTTAAGAAAGCAGATGGAGAATATCGCTTCTGTTTTGATAGTAGAACCCTGAACGACTTAACTGTTCATGATTCGTACCCCTTGCAAACGTAGACAGAATTCTCAATATGTTGAGAGGTGCGAACTACATTTCGTCACTTGATTTGAGAAAATCGTTTTGGCAAATCCTCTTAGTGAGTCGTCTAAGGATAAGACTGCCTTCAGTGTTATTTCACGAGGACAATTTAGATTTACATGCATGCCGTTTGGGTTGAAGAATGCTGCGCAGACACAACAGCGTTTAGTAGATGCAATTTTGGTCCACGTTTTGAACCCCATGTATTTTGCTATTTGGACGACATAATATTATGTTCGTCATCTTTGAAGAACACCTAAAGTTATTGGTAGAGGTTAAGCAACGTTTAAAAGAAGCTAACCTCACTATAAACATAAGTAAATGTGAATTTTTAAAAGACACTTAAATTTTGGGTTATATAGTAGGCTCTAACTCACTTCGTACAGATCCCGATAAGGTGTCGGCAATGGTTAACTTTCCTCGTCCGAAAACCACAACGGAGATTAAAAGGTTTATAGGAATGTGCAGCTGGTACCGTCGTTTTATAAAGAATTTTTCGTCTTTAGTTTCGCCTATCAATGACCTCATTAAGAGTAAGAAAAAAGGTCAAACTGTAAATTGGAGTGCGGAAGCAGAAAATTCATTTGTGCTGATCAAGCAAGCATTAGTTTCTGCACCTCTTCTTTCGCAGCCAGACTACTCAGCACCCTTCATTGTTGAGTGTGACGCAAGCAACACTTAGTTAGGAGCTGTTTTGATTCAAAATGTAAAAGGAGAAGAGCGTGTAATTTCGTACGCAAGTAAAACCCTGAGCCGTACAGAGCGCAATTATTCCACCACAGAGAGAGTGTTTAGCAGTTATTTTTGCAATTGAGAAATTTCGTCCGTGGGTAGAAGGAGTTCGCTTCACAGTTGTCACCGTTCATTTTTCGTTACTTTGGTTGAGTAATCTTCAGAATCCAACTGGAAAACTCGCCAGGTGGTCAGTTCGATTAAGGCAACATTCATTTGAATTGGTGCATAGGAAAGGAAAGTTTAATATAGTCCCAGATTGTCTTAGTCGTGGTGTTCCTTAGAAAATCCAGAAGTTAATTTAGTAGAGATTAAACTTGATGGTGTAGACTTGTGGTATGAATCTTTGAGAAAGAAAATTTTGTTGTCACCCAAAAGCTACCCACAATGGAAAGTGGAAGATGGGTTTATTTATAAGTTTATACCTTCCCTATTACCGCATTCGGCGAATGTTGTAGAGTGGAAGCACTTAGTGCCAAAATCTCAGCGTATAAATGTCATTAAATCATGTCATGACCCCCCTTCAGCAGGACATTTTGGTTCTTTAAAACTTTGTCTCGTGTCCAAGAATTATATTATTGGCCAAAGATGATCTTTGACGTACGTAAATTTTGTAGGAAATGTTTGGTTTGTGGTGCTCAAAAACCACCCAATAAAGGTCCCCTTGGGATGATGGGAAAGGAGAAAGAGGTTGGACTACCGTTCCAAACCATTGCTTTAGATTTGATGGGTCCGTTTCCTCGTTCCAAACGCGGACATAAATGGCTTTTAGTTGTTGGTGATTGTTTTCGAAATATTCGATTTTGCAACCTTTGCGAAGTGCCACGGCACATTTGATTGAGAAATTTTGGAGGAAAAGTATTTCTTGTCTACGGTGTACCACAGTTTGTTATTTGTGATAATGGTCCACAATTAATTGGACGTATTTTTAAAGCTTTGTGTGCAAGGTACGAAATTCAAAAGATTTGGTATAATGCTGTTTATGCTCCCCAATGCAATTTTGTGGAAAGAATCAATAAGACAGTTGGTACAGCAATCCGTTCATACGTAGAAGGACATGATACGTGGGATAGTGAGATATCAAAGATCCAATACGCAATCAACTCAGCATAACATGAGTCCACCAACTATTCTCCAAATTTTTAGTCTTTGGTCGTCAGGTACCCTTAAGTGGAAAAGCTTATAATGATGATTTTAAACCTGGTGAGGATGTTGATGTCGTCTCCAGTAGTAGACCTTCTTATGTTTTGGATCGTCAACTTTTATTTGATATTTTGGGAATGTCCGTGAAAATTTGCATGTAGCTTATCAACGTTCGAGTAAACGCTACAATCTTAGGAGAAGAGACATTTCGTTCCAAGTCGGAGAAAGTGTTTGGAGAGCTAATGAGGTCCTCTCGAGTGCTAGTGATAAGTTTTCCGCTAAGTTAGCTCCAAAGTTCATTATGAGTAAAGTTCGAAAAACATTCCAATTTAGTGTATGAGTTAGAGAACGAAGATAGAACAAGAGCAGGAAATGGCACGTAAAGGACTTGAAACCAGTTGAAGCGTCGTATCCAAATGAAAATGATGATCCTGACGATTAGTTCCGGTCCGGTCATCTCTTTGATGTTAAGTAATGCAGTAGAGGTTTGCTTTGTTTTGTTCCGATTTTTGATTTAGTGTCGGTTCATTAATTTTGAGTATTTTGTTTGAGAAGTGAAATAAGTGGTTAGAGAGTTTGTAGGTTTTGTAAGTTTGAGGTGTGCCTTGGTGTGCACGCTGGTCGTTTTGCTCGCGCGTTATTCGGAGATGTGTTTAGAAGATGTCTTTAACAGATATCTTTACAATGTAGAAGTAGCTGGGCTATTTAATTGTTAGTCCTGATTTCTACTTATCTAGGTAGAGAGAATATTAGTTTATTCTTTCCCTTGTTTTTTTGACCGTTCGAAATTCTTTGGTTTGATAAGGTCAAGGTTGGCTTGGTGAGTCTCACCATTTGGTCCATCACTAATGAGATCTGTTGTTTGTTGGAACTTAGTGATAGGATAATCAGTAGGGTGTAGGATATTACAGCCCTAACTGGTTCGATTTTGTATTTGAATTTGTTAAGTAACCTTATGGTTAGGTTACCTTCGTTTTGATTATCTCTTTGCAATAAAGTGATAATATTTTGTATTTTGAATTTGTTAAGTAACCTTATGGTTAGGTTACCTTTATTTTGATTATCTCTTTGCAATAAAGTGATAATATTTTGTATTTGGGTTTGATAAGTAACCTTTTGGTTAGGTCACTTTTGTTTTGATTATCACTTTGTGATGATAGTGTTTTAAATTTAGACCTATTAGTAGGGTCTTCTTTTTGATTGTCACCTTATAGTGATAATACTTTGAATAGTTATGCTGTTTTGGTGAGGAAGCATTCGTTTTTTTAGAGAGAGCTAATTGAGCTCCAGGAAGTGAAGTTTTTTTGTGGAATTTGAAATAAATTGTAAAATGTTTGGTTACAGGTAGTAAATATTAGCCTTGTTTGAAGTAAGAACCTCAAGTTAAAGAATTATCGTGAATTTGAATTTCTTTGTCCCGTGGAGTGTTTGACTTTCTAATTTGACCCCCTCCCAATTTTGATTAATACCGATTGTGACTCCCCGATTTTGTCTCCCGATGGACGTCAGGTACACGTAGTTACCAACACACTCGCATTTGTAAATATTTGTCTCCCTCATTTGAATAAATTCATAAAAATTGCATAGTTAATTAGGAAGGTAGAAAAGGCTAGTATTATTATAATAAAAAAAATTTTTTTGTATTTGTTATATTTGAAGTTGTTCCTTAAAGAAAAAAACTTTTTCTTTTAGGAAAGGGTAGTGTAACAATTTTATTTTCGCATTAAAAATCTCTGCATTAAAGGTATAACGAATGTTAAAACACCTTTATTAACTAAAGTAATAATACGTGTAACAATCAAATTTTTGCATTAATACAGTATCTAGAGTCGTTAGTCTATTTGTTTCGGAGGTCGGTGTATTCCACAGCCACAGGCACGCGCGTGAGAGGATTGACAACCCCCCTCGGGACCCTCCCAACATGCAAGAACGCGGCAGGGCACTCGTCGATAGGTAAAAGCAGCGACAGCATGCATTCGAAGAGAATGGCGAGTGACCTCCGGGTCGCATTAATTGTGTAACACACTTCCTGAGTAACGGTTGGTATTGTATATTCGTTATCATAGTATCTAATTTAAAAATTTGTTTAGCGCAAACTACGACTTACAAACTACGCAACGAAAATTATATTTATAACTAAGATTAGACCATGGAAGATTACGCTACAAAATTTATGCAACTTTGAATCAATGTAAGAAACCCACTTCGCTTTGACACCTGTATTTAAAGCATGGAAAGCAGGAATAATTAGCTGCAGACTCCGCACGGCGATTCAGTTCCCAATCTAGCCAAGGACAGCAGCCTGGGGTTTGGTTCGTAATAGCTTTAAGATTTTCTCAGTGCTTCCTTCTAAAAGCACGTTATTTCGTTTTGTTTTATAGAAGCACAAATTTGTTATTCAGTTTATCTGTAGCTAAGTTGGTTTTCTCCAGTATCAAATTTAAATTTCACTTAGTTTCGTAGATATGTGACTACACGTGGCTTCAGCATAAATTAACAGCTGCGGCTACGTCACTTGTTTGTTTGAAATATGCCGTCAACAATTGCACAATTGCAAGCAGATGTTTAGTATTACATTACTACCACCTTTGATAAAATTAGAGAATATCTTTGTGAATATTTTGACTTCAAATCGATTTTAATACTGTTAACTTAAAAGAAAGTTTTGTATATTAATTTGTAAATGACCTACACAGATCTGATTGGGTTAGAAAACCTTAGTATAACCAGTCACACTGGGTTGTAATATATTTGAGTAAGAATCAAGTTGATAAACTTTACAATAATTCTTCAAGTAATTCAAGTATTCATTTTATTTTATTGCATTAAATTTTATTTACAGAAACAGAAAAATTCTTTCTAGTAAATTTATAATCCACGCTTAAAGTCTTTTATTCTGATCTAGTTTGATCAGACCTGATAAACAAAAACAATAAGAGTTCAAATTTTATGGTACCCTTATGTAGGAAACATTCTTTTGCATTTTAGATATATTTGAGGGACACAAATAGTGTTCCCATTTTTATGTGACTTAATTATTATTTTTCCTTACAGGAACAGCGTCTTATTCTGTTAAGACAGGTTTTTGTCAGCGAAGGCGATCTTTTTTTCTTTGGGTCTCCACGTCCGCCCTTAGAAATTAGCCATGCCATTTACATGAATCAATCTGGACTTGGTGGCGCCTGTTTGTTTTAGTTTGAGTGTGACCCCCACAGATTTCGACTTACCCCCATTGCTCATAGCTCTACCCAAGGAATAGACCCTAGTTACGTCGGAAGACTTTGTTTTGCAGACACCTAACTTGGAGCATGGTGATTATAAAGTATTGTCGGCCAGAAGTTTTTGAAAAGCGTTTCACTAGCGCCCATGCGTGAGGCTAGCGGAGCCAATTAGAGAGAGGAAAAAATCGTTACAACCTTGAGTAGCGAAAGTATGAAGACGTGTTATAGTGCTACGTTAACGTGAGTTTAAACAGTTATTGAATTTATAACTGTTGAAAATGTGACTCCTGCTGAGATTCATCGCCGTTTAAATGCTGTTTATTGTTGATAGATCTACTGTAAATCGACGGGTATTAAAATTTCGTGGTTGTCAGTCTGGAAAAGTCACATTTGTTGATGAAACACGCAGCCGACGTCCGATCACTGCAACAGACGATAAACATCGCCAACTCGTCGACGATTTGATTCAAAATGACCGGCGAATCACTCAAAAGCGTGTCGCCAACCAAGTGTTGCAATATCCAAACTACGTGCCGGTTTCATTATTGAACAATTTGGTACCACGAAGAGGCACTGCGAAACCTGAAGTTTGAACCGATATCACACCCTCATTACTCCGCCAATCTCACGCCATGCTATTTTTATATTTTCCTTTACTCAAGACAGACATCAAGGGTAATGTTTACACCTTGGACAATGCGGCGAAGGCAGCTATCGCGTCCTGGATTTGAGAGAAGTTTGAAAAATTCTTCAGTGAGGGATGAAAAAACTTGGTACGCTTTGGAAAACATGTGTTAGGCTTAACCGTGACTATGTTGAAAAATAAATGTATGATTTTTAACCTTAAGAATTGTTCTTTGATTTAATGTTTGCCCGATCTTGCTATTTGTTTTTTTATTCGTTTTCTACAACCCTTCTAGATATGAAATGATTTTAAAGATGAGAAAAACGTGGATTTCATATCGTTTAAAATAAGGTTCTGCACTATGTTTACGTGTGGTGATCCTTGTGGACGACTTTGAAAATATTGTAAATGCTACTGCGTTAAAGAACGAGTGACATCCCTTAATCTGTTGAATTCATAATTTTCTGATATTTAAGTAACAATTTGGAAAAGTTGATTACAAGTTTGTCCTTGGTGAACAAGTGGAAGTTACTTCGTGGTCTTGTACATTGTCATAAAATGAATGTAAAGCATCTTTCTTTTCTTCTGTCTCACTTTCCAATAATTGTTTTCTTAGTATTTCTATTTTTAGCTCGTTGTTCACATTTTCACAGAAACTGATTGATTGAACGTTGTAAAAATTTTTTTGCAGTTCCTTCTTTTTCCTTGCTTTCTTTATTTTGGTAAGGGTTTCTTTATGGGGTTCCTTGTTACCAGATTTACAAATTTGGTTGGAATCGCATTATCTTCTATACCTTGAGATTCAGATTCTTTATCAGTATCCCATACTGCCGGCGAATTTATACTAGAGGTCGTACTTCCGCTTTTCATGAACAGTATCACAAATTCCATTTATTTAGCGTGTTTGAGATACTAGGCAACTGGAGATATATTCAAATGTAAGTGACTTATCATAACCACCAATGTAATTTAAAATATTAATAATAAATAGTTTCTTGGAAATAGTGGCAATAGACTACTCGAGCAACTCGGTGCGACGTAATCACCGAAATGAACGTGTTCCTGTGGTGGTTGATCTTTTTTCAAAATATACTTGATTATATCTGACAAGGCATGCATACGATCGAGAAATTTAGAAAATTTATTTACGAGTTCGGTCAATTCATAAACATATTGGCGGATACTGCCGTTTATTTAATTATAAAAAATTTATCTCATATTGGAAACAACATATCAAGGTCAATTGCAGTATTAGATATCCACGGGCTAATCTCGAAGAGCGCCCTACATAGGAAATGGTAAAATTTCCTAGACTTACTTCCTATCAGAAACGCAGTTCTTGCAAAAGCTACTTATCTCGGTTTGAGACATTTATAAACTGTGTTTCCCACACTATAAAGGAGACAGCTACAATCATATTTTTGAAAAGATAATTCCTGACCGTCCCTAGGAGGTTGTGCCCAAGAATGGGGAGTTTGAGACATTACTACGAGAAAATACTCCCTGTATGTTTGTTGTGGTTTGTTTAGCATTCTTCTTAAGCTTCTTTTGACAATGATCCTAGGTCATGGATCGAAACGTAAATAAAGATCATTTTAAAAACTATGAGTGGTTTAATTCCCAAAGAAGCTTAAGAAGAATTACTACGAGAAGTCTGAGAGGGGTTAGATGTTCAATCTTGGTGATTTGAAGAAAAACAAATAAAAAGGTTAGAAGCGAAAACTATTTTAACTACGTTATAAAGCAGTAGTTAGGGGACAGATCATAAGGATTAAGAACAGCGCACTAATGGAGTACATCTGCTATATCTAGGGCCATACGCTGTTAAGTCAGATTACAGGGAGAACGACAGTGCCGTAAAAGAAATTGAAACGGATCACATTGTTACGTTTTACCCACGTTGCAATTCATGCATAACCCTGGACGTAATTTCTTATGTCCTGGAATTTGGTTGCAAGTGCATCCCCTCCATTTCACGCTTTTCTTGGCCGACTGCCTAATCACATCCCATTCCTTTTACCTGGAAAATGCGGGCTTATGCAGAATACATGCCATAAATCATGCAGTTTTGTCCTCGGATTCGTAAGAAACTATATCGATAAACTTCACACATAGTAACTTAATTGAAGGGTGTGAGAAAATCTGTCCCCTGCTGGATTTAAAATGCCCTAATTCTAAATTTAAAGTGAAGTTTGATACATCCGAAACGCAACAACATATCTATGAATCTGTTGTATTCGTGCCATGAAAGGGATGGTAGTGTTGATGAAAATGGGCTTTAAAAATTTCACGTCTTAAATTCTACAAATTTAATTTTGGAAAAAATAAAGAGTAGTAGAAATATGACAATACCACTACCACATTTCCTCCAGAATCCCACATTTCCTCACACATCTGGACCAAAAAGTTTTCTTCGACTAACCAATACATCTTTCGAGATAAATATATCTTGTTTGGTATCAATTAATATTAGATTTTTCTCAGCTAACGAAATTCTAAGAATTTTTTAGATTGCGCATCACCATCCAGGGACCTACCCTGATTTTAAGATTTCTTTTTTACCAGCAGCAGCGATTTCCGACCGTCCGCATAAATTTTTTTAGTCATGCGATACATTAAATTAGTCTAAAATTTTACACACAACCCGAATCTGCAAACAGATTTAAAATCGGACCACCCCCTGCAAAGTTATACCCCTTTAAAGCTCTCAAACCTCTAAATTTTTTGCTCATCTATGACATATGCTTTAACCATCACAAAGAAATTAAGCACACAAAAGTTTAATAATTTATTTTATCCGATTTACAGTTTAATAAACTAATAGAATACAATTGTAAAGTATAACATTATTTTCCTCGCGTAGTTGAATCCATGCAGGTAAAAGTAACCTGGAACAAAAAGAGATTAATGGATTGTTTAAAAAAAGATCTGCAACAAAAAGAGATTAATGTAAAAAAGAGGAAACGTGTTTTCGGTCAATAAGACATATTGTTGTTAATCTAACAATATGTTTTACCGTCCAGCGACACCACGTGGAGGTAAACACATGTCGCCGGGAGCGAGGGAAATATTAAGGATGGGGATGGTAGGTATGTCTTATAACTAACTTACATACTATATATATACACAATAAAATATATACAAATATAAACAACTATCTTATATCTTTATGCCCCCATGCGTAGGTTGATATGCTTCCGGGGATGACGTAACGCTTGTCATCTGTGCCCGATAAACTGATTTTATTAATAAGCTGTGTATAAAGTTGGTGTTTCTTACTCCGGATTGATACCATCGTATGCAAGAGGGCAAAGTCATTGTTAACCAACACCCCCCTAAAACTATCTACACTAATCCCCGCCACCACATTACGGCTGATTCCTTTAATTTTTTCATAATATCTTTTTCACTCACAATGCAGTAGGACTTAGCCCTACTACCAACAAATTCAAACACAAAGTCACCGTTAAACTCGTCTTTAAATTTACCCAACTCCTTTTTGTTTATAAGTGGTATATTATATTTGTTATCGTAGGAATAATCAGATGTGTCAAAGTGTTGTACATGATTGCTAATGTCACTGTACAAGTCTGGCGTCTCAACACTATAAACCAAAGAGTCTGTATCTGTATAAAGCGGGGACAATCTGGGACCATACAGAGGAACCATGGTACTGTAGTGAAAGTCGTACATTAGCGTTTTTGATATATCCAAAATTGACAATCCTGCATAGATTGGTTTATCGTACTTCACTTTTACCTAATTCATCTGTATAATCGCCAGATTTTCTCCCAACACTAAGCAACTGTTAAAGTTAGGTTTAGCTATTAGTCCACTCGCGCACAACTTTTTCCCGTCGTGTTCCCATCGTGTGACTATTTTGACATCGACCCTTTTGTCCACGTTCTCCATTGTTTTACCAAAAACCGCATTGTTCATAAGTTTGAAAAATTCTTTTTCAAACGCGTTAGTGACAGACGTACGGAGATTCGTGTTGAGATCAATGTAGGGTTTTAACCACGTCGACTGATCAAACTCCAACACGCGATGCACAACAGTTAATTGCAGACCATTACGCAGAGCCTGCTGCAAGTTGCGGTAGTGAACAATGTAGTTTGTTTTGTCCAGAAGGGTCGCGAGTAACTTAGGCGTCTTCGAAAACGGTGTTGGAGGTACCATCGATTCAGGGCAGAAAGGTAAATCGTTATGCAGATCATTGAGTTCCTCTGGATACTGTAAATGTTGGGACATCGCCCATCCGTATAAATTGTTAGCATCCAGATATGCGAGGTACTTGGATGGCTCGTCAGGGTTGTAGTCTTCCATGTACTTATTGTTGGCTTTGGCATACCGACCGCTGCACTGAGTTAACCCACCACGTATCCCTTTTTTGATAAAATGTTGCATGCTGACATCGGTCAACAACTCGAGCTTCGCACCAGTGCGCTTCAACATGGCATCCCAACTCAAACTAGGAGCAGTCACGTACTGGCATGGATCTAGAACATAGGTTTTTGTGCAGACGTCTCTGAAGTTCTCGAAAACGTCTGCTAGTAACAATACGTCTGTTTTCAAATAAGGATCGCTGTATTCCCCAAGCGTTCGGATTTTGAATGTTCTCCATACATTCTGCGCGTGTTCATAATCTGCATACGACTCCGCTGTGGCGGTTAGACCGTTGTAGAAAGCATTTTGTGGTGGTAGAGCCTTCTCTTCCAATACGGTAATATCTTTCACGTAGTCGTACGGGAACACACCCTTCCGATGTAATAGAGCAAACTCTTCGGAATTGAGGAAACAGCTCTTTAGTTCAACAAACTGTTCAGCATTTAAGTTGGAGGCTAGTTTATTTAAGCTAGATGCCATGAAGCGTAAGGAGTCTACAAATCTCAATGTAATAAAAGATTCATCAGTTTCATCGTCGTTTTCATTAGACAATCTAACATCACTTAACATAATATGCAAAACTGAAGGGTTCGTGGTGTTGTGTGCTGTTGGTGACGGATGAAGTGGGATCCGGAACTGCGGAACTAATAGGCTTCAACACACTTTCGAAGTCTGCATAAATCACGAACGGTACCCGCATTTGCTTGTGAACGTTTTTAAACTCGAGGATGTTGTTAAAGTGGTTCAGCATGGTGGTGGCGACATGGTTACACTCGTGTTCTGAGTGTCTACGGAGCTGGTCTTCGGATGGGAAGAACTGCAAACACCCATCACAAACCCATTTATACCCGTCATGCTTAGACAGCTGTTTACCTACTAATTTCCCCCAAATCCCTAATCAGACAATAATGACTCTTGCCTCGCTCTTCAATATACAAAAGGTTGATGTGATGTTCCTTCTTTCTTGAAGTAAAGTGAGGAGGTCCCACAATCGAGCTCCTTTCTATGCCAAACACGTTGACACTTATGTTGTTTAATTCCTCAAACCTGCGTATGTCCTTAATCGACATTGGGAACTGTAGTCCTGTTAAGTTGAGCATCGTGCTGTAGTGCGGGTAGCTACTGAGCATTTGCGGGTTGGAAATACTGTGGTGTAGGGCAGCCACAACACACCAGGCAAAACATGCGTTATCCAGGTTCTGGACATTAACCACCGCACACTTGTCTCGGATCCATTTGGGGAGCTCGATGTATGAGGATCCGCGTAAAGGGTTGTACTTGTTAACATTCACTTCCAAGTACAACACCTGTTTCAGAGTCCATCCTAAAATTTAAAAATTAAAAAAAAAAATAATTGTAGAAACTAACCAGAATCACGTTCTTGGAACTCGTCAGACTTAGCCGACATCGTCTCCACAAAGGTGTTGTAGACCGCTCCCAGGTCACTGGATGAAGTGACCACGACAATTCGAGTGTTGAAGGATTTAACATCTTCAACACCCTCTAGCACACCCATCTTGGTGTAGCCACCAAACACCTCTAAGTTAACCTTGAGGGATGTGTGAATCCGTAGCTGTTCCCCGACTAAGGCGATGAAACTCTCGCGTTGCATGCGGAGGAAGTCTAGGATGTCTAGAAATAACTAAGTTAAACACTCACTTAATGTTTTAAGAAAAAAACATACCATTAGAATTATTGTTTTTAATTCTGTATGTAGCGATTCGAGTTTTGAATGCGGTCGCTACTACTTCTACACCCCCATCCAGGACGCGACTATCATTGGCCTTGTGTGCGTTAGTACGCTGGTGTGCTGCCAAGTTAGCAACATCGACATCGCACTCCACACATCTCCGCAGCCTCTTAGGAGCAGGCCCTCAACTGTCGGTGCAGCAGGTCGTTTGACTCCGGATGGGCCGGCAACTGGTACCACTACACCATGTTTGTCGTCGCGATGCCGTTTTAGGGTATCCTTCCGGGAGAACGATGCCAGGTACCCTTCGCAGGTATACAAACCAGTCTTCTGATCTGACACCAATCCATGTTGTTGGATCTGGTGTCTCTTCAAGTTGTCACCGCGAGAGAAGACAACCCCACAGACGTTGCACACGAATAAAACCATTTCACTGTAAATAATTATAAAACTTGTTAACTAGTCAAAGACTAAACAGAAACTGAATTTATATCACTTCGTACCATGCTTTTATACACATAATAATTAAGATCGTATAATAATTGGATAGTTTACATTTAAATTAGGAGAAACCCAACGCAGTTTTAGCCTTGAATTACATTTCAAACCAGTCTGTTCACGTCGGTGAAAATTAATTAGCTTCTTGCTTACGCACTACATCTATAAATATCGAATGTATCACTTTAACTTTCACTTCTACTCTAATTGTTTACAGACATTTCGAGCCTGGAATTTTTTTTAAATAAAAACAATAATGAAGAAGGCGAAGGTCAACTTTCACAATAAACCTTAGAAAGTTTGGGTGATTTCGGCAACAAGGACAGCTCAAATCGTATAAAATACGAGCACGATTCCTCTATGTTCAGTACAAAATACAGCATAAAAGTAGATAAATGATATCCATTAAAGACGGTATAGTAATGTTTCAGCGGAGTTTGAGTGATGCTAGGATTAATATCGAACGTGGTTATATTTATGGCGATGATGTTGGATCATGTTATGAAGACTCCATGTGGATAATGTTGCAACAAGCATGGACTGTTTGTGACCAATTCGAACGGAATCAAATAAATTACCATGAATTATTGGATAAATTTGAAGAGTTAAATTTATTGCGAGACTTTATGGAATGCTTTTTGAGCTATATAGAAAAATTATAATTGTAATAGTTTTGTACGTGCATTTTTTGGTTAAAATCAACCAAACTTACGAAGTAAGTAAGGTTAATAGGATCGCTAAGTCGCCGTCGTCGCCGCCGTCGTCCGTTGCACGTTTTTTTCGTTTTACAAACATTTGATATATGGATCTTGTTCAGTTTTTTACGCTGATTAAGAATATGCTATCCATTTTTCGATATCTCATTTAGTTTTCGAGTTATTCGACTTTAAAGTTGAAATTTTGACTATGATAAACTTCACTCCAGCAAAAAATAAATAAAGTTTTAGGTTAATATCGACCTCTTGAGCATATATTCTCATAGCTCTCATAGCTCCATACCTCCTGAACATATTTTCTCAAAGCACCAATGCTCTAAGTCGAAAGGTTTTCGAGTTATTCGACATCTTGTTTTTAATGTATATGTAATATTTATATATTTTTGATAACAACATATCTGTAAGTTTGGTTAGAAGTTCTGCACATGAGAACTTAGATTTTTTATAAATAAAAATGTTAATATAATTCGAATATTTATCATTCTAAGTCATCCGAGTACAATTTACGCATGCGCAACAACAACCCTGAAACATTTAAAAGGGCGACCTGCATAGGATCCCTCTCAGTCATCTCGGTGAAATCAGTGCAAAGCAATGGAGTCTGTAGGTGTTAATAATGCACAAGTTGCGTATACAGAAGATTTGATTAATAAGTCTACGTATAGTTTAAGTGAATTGGGTGAACACCTTCATAATGTGGAAATTGGGTTTGTTATAAACCAGACAATAAAACCTGCATTACGATTAGTGTATGGCATGAAATATTGCATCAACCATATTCTGGAATTGACATACGAAGATTGGTTGGCATTTACAAATTTTCAAGTGGAATTTCAAATTAACGTATTTTCTCGTTAAAAATAATAATGGGTAATAGCTCGATAGTTATAAATGAATTGGAGTGCCGTAAACTATTCCATATGCGAGAGCTGTTGGAGTATCAATTTAAGCAGTTGGAACGTCGTGACTTCCCTGCATTATACAGAGAATTAGTAGGGTTTGTTGCTAATTCTAATTTAAATGATGGTGATTGATTTACTACTCTGACTGAAGGGGACAAACGGAGTAGAATCTTGGTTGAAGGTAAAGTTCGAATTGGCAATATTTTATTCTACAACGAATTTAATCAGAGTGCACTAAATGCTTTGGAGCTGGTTATACGTTTTCCGGCTATATTTGTGCGAGACGTGATGCGTACAAGGACATTAGTGGAGATGTTTAGACGTTTAAATTTGTCGGAATCTGAAGATTCTGGTTATAGTGATAACTAGAAAGAGTATTTTATAAAAGACAGCTCAAGAGAGGTGGATGTGAATGTATTGTTATTGTAAGTATATTGTAAATTTTTTTAAAAAGTATAAATAGGCTCGTTGTTGTTTATTTATTTAGTATAGTTTGAGATTTTTTTGAGTAAACACATGATTATCTGTTCTGGAGAGGGTTTAATCAACAGCGCTATAAACAGGTTACCGTTTGAGCTGCATATTCCGGGTTATCGGTACTGCGGTCCTGGTACAAAGTTGAATGAGCGCTTAGCAAGAGGTGATCCTGGAATAAACGAATTGGACAAATTGTGTAAAGGCCACGACATTGCATACTCCAAGTATCCCGACGATCTTCCAGCCAGACACCGAACAGATAAAATTTTAGAAGAAGAAGCCTGGGGAAGAGTTAAGTCTAAGAACGCAAAGTTTGGAGAAAAAGCTGCAGCTTGGTTTGTGACAAACGCTATGAAAGCGAAGAGAAAGATGGGTATGGGCTTAAAGAAGAAAATAAGTTTCAAAGGTGGATTTTTGAAGAAAATACGATCCGCAGAGACCGAGTTGGTTTCGACAACTTGAAAAAGCTACTAGATGTTGGTCTTCTAATTGGTAAAAAAATCATAAAAGGAGCCGGTGGGAGAAGCAAAATTAGAGTCCCACGTATTGTACCCGTTCCACAGAAAGGAGGTTTTCTACCATTGATTCCGATATTCGCAGGACTAAGTGCCCTAGGAGCACTAGCAGGTGGTGCTGCGGGGATAGCTAAAGCAGTAAATGATGTCAAGACAGCCAACGAACAGCTTAAGGAGAGCGAACGACACAACAGACCTATGGAAGCCATTACCGTTGGGAAAAAAGGAAATGGAATGTTTCTAAAACCATACAAAAAAGGTACATCATTATTCTTGAAACCGTACAAACAGGGGCGTGGCATTTTTAAAAAAGTATCAAAAAACTAAGCAAGTTACCTCGAAGAGCTCTCACCGACGTAGATATAAGGAAACACGCATCTAACATTCCTCATTTTCGCAACGTCTTTTCTAGAGATCAGTTACAGGAGATTAGACCGCATGTCAACGAATCGGGTGTTATTAATTTGGATACCACCAAAGGATCAGGTACACATTGGGTAGGGTACCGAAAACGCGGAAATAGTGTGTTTTACTATGATTCGTTTGGAGACTTGAGACCGCCGGAAGAAGTGGAGAGATATTTTCGAGGCTGTAAAATTTACTACAACAGTGTACCGGAGCAGACCTACAACACTTACAATTGTGGACATTTAGTGTTAAAGTTTCTTAGTGACAATGGCTAAAACAGTGAGCGTTTTCGGGTATGGTAATGTCATATCGACAGGATCCATTTACCCACGAATTAAATTGAAACAGGACGGTGAATATGCTTTGGTCTAGTGGGACTGTACACTTGTAACACTGTGCAAAACATACATCCAGGAAACAATAACTAATACTTTAACGATCCAGAGCATCGCAGAATAACCATTGAACCTGGATCATACAAATTAGAAGAAATAAATGCATATATACAGGATGTTTTCAAAAAATGGTTCAGTCAGAAGCCGGACATCAAGGAGAACATTGAAAAATATTTTAAACTGAGTGCCAACAATAATACATTAAAGTGTTCTATACGAAGCAGTATACCGATAGATTTTGAGACAAACCGTAAAAACAATATTGGAAGCATCTTGGAGTTTATCAACCGCAAATTGGCTGCAGATATCGTACATATCGCTAATCAGCAAGTGAACATAATATCGGTCTCAAACATTTTTGTGGAAATCAATATCACCAGCGGATCGTTCAGAAACAATTTTCTTACCCACAGCATATTCGAATTCAGTCTATCTGTACCACCTGGGTATAATCTGGAAAAAGAACCTAACCACGTCATATATTATCCGATGAGCGTGACAGAAATTGATAATATTACAATCAGACTAGTCGATCATTTGGGTGAATTGGTAAACTTTTCACCGGAAACACACCTGTGTGAGACTGGAAATAAAAAGTAGCTGAAAATGCCTATCGATTTTGTATATAATGCACGCTACAACACCCCCAGACGATCAGAAGTGAATACGACGTCAAAGCGTCAAGTTGTCGAGAGACTTACAGCAGAAGAAATACGTTTCTTAAAATCTTTGGGGTTAGAAGTTATAAATGATGGGAGACAGAAGTAAACGCAGCTTAGATCTCCACGGTGATGAAAACGTTAAACTTGGAAGGCTTAAATATGAGGACGTGTTCAAATTGGATGTGTTTGGAGGTTATAAATTAGACGAAACCATAATAAAGGAAGATTATACATATATTCCCTTTACATTGAATGCAGAAAACAACGATCGAATTTCAATTGAAATCCAGAGCAGTGATAACATCACATATCCTCATGAAAGTTTTATATTTATAAAGGGCACCTATAAGCCTACGGAAACATTAAGAGAAGCGTCAACAACTGTAGACCCGATTAGAGCAGCAGAACCAGACCCTAAAGCTTACGAATTTACTAGAAATGCGCCATATTTTCTGTTTGGAGGAAATTCAATACAAATTGGGTAATAATCAAATAATAGATGTCTGTCGAATCCCTGGAATTACAAGAACTATTAAAGGTTTAGTATCCATGGACAAATCAGACACAAAATCTATTACACATACCGGGTGGAAGCCCGATACCATATTCCAAGATGGACGGTTTAGTTGTGCTATACCGCTAAAAACCATTTTTGGGTTTTTTGATGATCACAAGAAAACTATCGTCAACATGCCTCAAGAGCTGATTTTAATCAGATCCAAGTCGGACGTAAATTGCTACAATTCGATTGGAAATACAGTAACGTTCAAAATACAGCGTATTTCATGGGAGGTTCCGCATATAACATTAAGCGACTTTGCCAAGGCATCGCTGCTTTCGGAAATGCAAAATCAATCATCTATAATGCTCGCATTCAGAAAATGGGAACTACACGAGTTACCGTCTCTAACACAATCAAAGTGACAAGTATGGAGAATTAAAGTATCGAACGATACAGAGAAGACTCGGTGGATATTACTGGCGCTGCAAAATGGAAAATATGATAAGAAAGAAGAAAATGCTACAAGCTTTACGAATGCCAATATAACCAATGTCAAAGTGTGTTTAAACTCTCAGATGTTCCCTCAAGGTCGATTAAATTTGGATTTCGAGCTGAACGACTACTTGCCAGCGTACCTATTTTATGCATCTTTTATGGAAAAATACTATCCGAACAAGTCGTCAAATAAATGTTTAATGGACTACAACAGGTTTAAGGAATCGCCCGTCTTTGTAATCGACTGCCGTCATCAATTTGAAAGCATCAAGGATGCAACGGTTGATGTAAGAATGGAATTAGAAGCTTCAAGAAATTTTGAACCGTCGATGAAGGCTTATGCTTTAATTATACATGACTCTATGTTTGAATATAATCCGTTTACGGAAATTGTTAATAGATTTATTCACAATTCAATATTTTGTATATATTTTAATAAAATAGTATAAAATCTATGTTGTTTTAATATTAATAAGATTTTTTTGGTGATCCAACGCAGTTTCTCACGCATTCCGATGTACGCCTGTGATCATGCGCACCCCTGCGCGCGCACCCCTGCCTATGCGCACCCTTGCGCGCGCGCCACATCCCATGCGCACCCCTGCGCGTGCACACCCCTACCCCGTGAGCACCCCTGCGCGTGTGCACCCCTGCCCATGCGCATTCTTGTAATGCTGGTATATAAGGGGATTTTATTTTCAATTTGAATCAGTTTAAACTTATATTTGAAAGATGTACACCAAGGAATCTTTAGAGAAAGCAATTAGTAAAATACGAAAGGGTATAAAAGCAGGCATTTGGATCTCCGTAAACCTCAAAAGAAGAATGGTGCTCCTAGGCCGGAAAATGTGAGACACGGGTGATGCTATACAAGAAGTTAAAATACCTATACAGAATTATGATAACTCTGCTATTGCTAGTGCAAGAGAGGATGGTAAACATGGTTTATTGTTCCCGTCTAACATACGAGCTATATTCGCTGGACCATCGAGTTGTGGGAAGACTAACGCTTTAATATCACTGATCCTGCACAAGAACGGTCTTAGATTCCAAAATGTCTATGTATTTTCGAAAAGTTTATATCAGCCGAAATACGAATTGTTAAGAAACGTTTTTACACCATTAAAAGAAGAAATCCCGAAAGAAAACAGCCAAAGAGAAGAAAACAGTCTAAGGGAGCGGATTTAGGCTTTTATAATCGGTTTTACAAAAGTTTAAATTCAAAGCCGGTGCAATATGTCTACTGGAATAATGTACATGAACTTGTGGATCGGCTGAGATTGTTGAACGCATCCGTTCATTTACATTACCAATGCTCCACCTGTAGGTACTACATTGGCCAGGAGGCGAGTTTTTTGTTGCCTGGAAATTTAGAATTTTGCCGAACTCTTGCCGTTCCAGGCAAGGTAGGGATCTTTAACGTGCGTGACAACACTCACACACGGGACCTCCATTTAACCTCTCATCCGAACGAGGGCGTAATATTTGTGAAAAATGCTCACCTGCCATTTTTCAAGCAGTCGGCCGTGTCGGGATTTGAACCCGGGACCTTGGGATCCGTAGTCTTACGCTTACTACATTGATCCACGGCGACGCCTGTTGAACGCATCCAACCGAGCTGGCAATACAAGCGAGGAAAACATTAACGAGATGGTATCCATAATAGAAGAGTTGAGAGAAGAAGGTATAATACAGTGAGCTCAGTAAATAATTACACAGTTTTAAAATGCCTATCGACCGCTTCGGACGTTCAGAGCGTAAAGATGCTGATATTCGGCGCGGTCCTCCAGGTCGAGGATTTGTGCTAACGTTGGATGGTGATGGGTACGATGTGCAGCAAAGAAGGTTAGTGAATTCATTAGACCCGAAAGAAGATTATGATTGTGTTAATTAGAGAAGCACTATAGTATTCAAGTCTGGAGAAGAAACAATTAGTTTTCGTAAAAGAAGGTCAGTTGATGTAATGGATCCTAAAGACGATAGTGATTGTGTTAATAAGAAATCTGTAATCAAGCTCGTGAATCAAGCCTTTTCATACTGTCTAAAAAGTTCTGATGATATACAGCGTAAAGATAAAGCCTACAAAGCGAGAAACCAGCGTATCACAACGCTTGCTCAACCAGTTGAACCATCTGATGCAGTTAATAAACAGTATATAAATGAAAAATTGGATAAGCTTGTATCTGACTTTAAAACGTTTATACCGTTTTTTATTAATTTAACTGCAACTTCTGAGACAAATGAGAAGGAGCTCGGTCTTGCAATATCATCGTTAAGGAATTATTTAAACCTGCAAGAAAAAATTTTCAGCGTCGTCATACAAATCTGAAACATGTGAAACGTGATCTTATCCAATCGGACTTGTGCGAAATGCAGCCTTACTCGCGTGTGAACAATGGGTACAAATATATTATAATAGCGATGGACTGTTTCACAAAATATGCTTTAGCTGAACCTTTAAAAAATAAAACTGGATCAGAAGTTACAAATGCTGTGAAAAAAATATTGGACAAAATGTTGCAAGGAGAAAATAATGTAAAAATCAATCTACAAACGGATTTCGGGAAAGAGTACTACAATCGCTGGTTTAAAAATCTTATGCAAAAATATAAGATAAACCATTACTTTACGTATTCCGCAATCAAAGCTAGTATGGTCGAGCGATTGATCAGAACAATCAAAAACAAATTGTACAGAAGATTTAACTTGCAAAGCAGTCATAAATGGGCGAATATTTTGCCTAAGGTTATAGAAGAATACAATAATACACCGCATCGGGTTATTAACATGACGCCTATGGAGGCAGAAGAACATCCGGAAAGAATAAAACTTTACACCGCTAACAGCACTTCTAAAAGTCGCAAGAAGTTGTATAAGGTTGGAGACATTGTGGGTATATCAAAATATAAAGCAGTATTCGATCGAGGATATCATCCAAACTGGAGTACAGAACTATTCAAAATTGTTAAAGTACAACGAACGAGACCGATAACCTATCTGCTACAAGATTTGGAAGGTCGGCCAATTCTAGGTGCTTTTTACGGCGATGAGATTCAGCTCACAGCAGCACCCGACACGTACCTAGTGGAAAAAGTTTTACGGAAACGGAAGCACGGACGCGAATTATTAGTGTCGTGGTTGGGGGATGGTAAAAGTTGGATTAAGAAAACAGACCTGCTTTAGTATCAGCCAAAGTTCTAGATAATTACCTAGTTGAAAAAAATCATAAAAGGAGTTGGCGGGGTAAAGTCCCTTAGCTGGATATATAGGAGAGATTTGCTTAGAACCCCATTCCCATCTGTGATTTGAAGCAGGAAGCATGTGTTTCATAATCGATTTACAAGGATATCAATACAAAACTAGTGATTTCTATTGCAAGGAGATTGCCATTTTGGATGTAGCGAAGAATGTAATATGGCATGAGATACTGGATATAGCGGTGCGGTATAACACCCTAAGTGATGATTTCAAAAAGCAAGTTCGGTGGTTAAAGGAAAGAATCCATGGACTCTGCTGGGAAGGACAGTCTACAAGTGGATATACAAATGTGGGTGATCTAGTGAAAGAAGTCATACCTCCCGATGCTACTGTCTATGTTAAAGAAGAGCAGAAAAAGCAGTTACTATCAAAATATTTATCAAACAACATTTTAAACATGGAAAGCGTATTCTCACTTCCAAGACTCAAAGAATTAAGAAGATTCGGTGATAGGTACAACCACTGTTTAAACCATTGTTTGAATAACTTAAGCTGTTCCAAAGAAAATGTTTTGCTATTGAGGCCTTTTGTTAATGTATTTAATTTTTAATAAAATATTTTGTGGGATTTTTTTTTTATTTATCTTAGCTAAAAGCATACCTTTAAAATTTGAAAAAATATATATGTAAAACAGCGCATTACTTTGGAAAAATTAATGTTTTAAAATACAATCAGAAACAATAATTGGTATTTGCAAATAAATTCAGTTCTATTTTAATAAAAGAAAATGTAAACTTACCCTTAAATCTTCAAAAACTTTTCACAAAAAATCACTATACGAAACGATTGTTTAAAAATTTCAACGGGCTTTACACAAAAACGTGCGAAACTAATAGAATTCTACTAATCAGACCGCGTTATATACAGTTTGAAATAATTACCGTTAATTGATCTATATTACTAAATTACGTTTGTATTTCCCTAAATACGTATTCGATGCTGGTTACTAGAAAATACCTTATGTAAATCCCCAGCAATTATTCATCAATTTCTAATGCACTGTATTCAAACATAATTAATAGAAAGTCCAAGAAAAGAAATTATATACAGCTTTCATATGTAATTTAGGTAGCTCATACTCGTTAAGAAATTAATTCGAAACGACTTGTATTTTCCAAGCATTGACTATATAATTATGACGTGCATAGTTATTAAAAATGTTAAAGATGTAATTTAGGCAGCTCTTAATCGTTAAGGATTTATTTCCTTAACGACTTGTATTTTCCAAGCATTTGAGCATATAATTATGACGTGCATAGTTATTAAAAATGTTAAACCAGACCTTGATAACTGTTTAAAATTAAAAAGTTATGGTTTTGAATATTCTAAAAAACAGTGCATCACCGTTTGAAAAATGGTTTTAAATATTAAACACTTATGGGCCATAAAGGATTCATTTCTAAAATTTCCACGGTTTTTGATTTTTGGAGATGTTTGATTAAAGCATATGTCATAAATGAACAAAAAATTTATAAGAACGCTCATAAATCGCAACAGGTAAGAAATCTTAAAATGAGGGTAGCTCCCTTGGGGATAATGCTATCCGAAAAATTTAAAGAGATTTGGATAGCCGAGAAAATTTTTATATTAATTGATACCAAACAATATAGGTTTATATCGAAAGATGCAATGGTTAGACGAAGAAAACTATTTGTTAGGTTTGCTTATAGAGCAATGAGCAAAATTTAGAGGTTTGAGAGCTTTAAAGGGGTATAACTTTGCAGGGGGTGGTCCGATTTTAAATCTGTTTGCAGAGTCGGTTTGTGCGTAAAATTTTAGACTAATTTAATGTATTGCTTGACTAAAAAAATTTATGCGGACGGTCGGAAATCGCTGCTGCTGGTAAAAAAGAAATCTTAAAATCAGGGTAGCTCCCTGGAGGGTGATGCAATCTAAGAAATTCCTAGAGATTCGGGTAGCTAAAAAAAATCTAATATTAATTGATACCAAACAAGATATATTTATCTCGAAAGATGTATTGGTTAGTCGAAGAAAACTTTTTGGTCCAGATGTGTGAGGAAATGTGGGATTCTGGAGGAAATCTGGTGGTGGGATTGTCATATTCCTACTATAAAGCTGTGACATCATTTGTTCATAGGCAACTTCCGCGTCATTAAAACCGTAAAAATGCTTTATTATGTGTGCATCATATTTGTCCTTAAGTTGAGACAAAATTAAGCGTTGTTATAGATAGGATATCATATAAAATTTCTAAGAGCATATGTTGAAACATACAGGGCCTTTAAAGCGTAGTTTATATAGCTTACTTGGTTACACAGAAAATCTGAGTACCTTGCGTTAAACTTCGATAACCACAGGTGGTGAAGATAGTGGACGTGTGAATATGAACAAAGTCTATAGAAGCAGAATCTTCAAGTACTTACCAGTTTATTTCAAATTCAAGCGGTGGCAGCAGGACGATGAACTGTCTTGTGCAGAACTCGAACGCTAATATTTGTATAGCATCATAGCTACGTTCACACCGTCTTCATACAGCTATTGCGGCATACCACAACACAGTACTTAAAGGTTAATTATGGTAAAATCCATAGGTTATGCTATATACTCGACGTAGGAGAATTGAGCTGCAAGCTACATCTTATAAAACAATTCAAGTTAATTTTAGTTATAATTGCAAACGCAACACTGAGTTTAAATTTGAATTTTTAATACTACATTATTGTGGTCAGGCGTGTAAGAAAGTGGAAATTTCATGTGATCTTCGGTTTTGGATTTCTATATCGAGACATGCACGGCAATGAAGAGAAAAAGGGGTTTTAGTTTAATTTCAAGTATTTCGAGAAAACAGGTATGTCACGAATAAAGTCGAGCGATTTATTTTTTCCTATAAAAAATATAGTACATCATTCAATTAAAGGGTGCTTATTATGAGGATGTTAGTATACAACGCTTAAAATTATCAAATAATGCACCTGCATCTATTTGTTAACTAATCATTTACAACATTTTTACTAAGCAAATACAGTATCAGATGTGTTGTGCTGAATTGACGGTAAGTAGCTAAATTAATTTTGTTCTGCAGGAACAAAGTGACAAAACAGTAAAATGGTGTACTAGCTAACTTTCAGTGGTACGGGATTGGTTCTATAACAGCAAATAACTTTTAGAGGTATACAACTTCCAACACCTTTACCAAATATTTTTACATCTACCTTGAAAGGTCTTTAAACTTTCTTTGTCCAATAAAGACTTTGAACGCCAACCCACCTTAAAGAGAGTCAACACAGATAAAGCGTCCCCGGACGGTGAGTACTTCGAGAGACGATTTAGGGGTCATTACTGCAGTATAGGGTGATGGAGTCTCGCTGACACGTTTCTCCCTTCCTTCTACTAATTTAAAATAAACACAGGTAATAAAATAAACTTCACGTCTTGTTCACCTAACCTAGACTATCAAACACGAATATGATAATAAATAACAACAGAGAAAAACTAAAGTCTATCTTAAGTTGTTCCAATATGCGTGTAACTAAAAAAACAACAATTCAAATTTATTACTTATATACAATTAATCAATTTAATTTTTACATATGAATCATCACCAGTAGGTCTTCAGTCCTGGAACGGGTTAGACGCGTACCCTAATTGTTTCCTATTCGGAGCTAATCTACACATTTCCCCGAAATTTGCAGTCTGCATCTTTCACTATCTGTGTGCAATAGCCTTCTATTTAACAAGAAAAATCAACTGCTATGTTCAAAAATAAAAACATAGTAACTAGGAAAAAATTGCTAAAAACATATGTGTGGTACAGCACTGTACGGCTGTGAAACGTGGACAGTAGGAGAAGTGGACAGGAAAAAGGTAGAAACATTTGAAATGTGGTGTTACAGACGTATAATAAAGATATCATGGACAGACAAAGTTACGAACAAAGAGGTTCTCGAAATGATAGGGGAAGAAAGAAGTATGTGGAAAACAGTAAAAAGTAGGAGAGATATGATGATAGGGCACATACCAAGGCATGTGGGTATAGTGTGTAATAGATGAAAAGCAGATTAAGTAAAAAAGAGAGGTGGATGTAGATCTAGATTAGACTATTGCACACATATGGTGAAATATGTAGGCCGTGGAAATTTCAGGGGAATGTGTAGGTTAGCTCAGAATTGTAAACAATTGAGGTACGCATCCAACCAGTTCTAGGTCTGAAGACCTATTGATGATGAATACTTTTAGGATATTTTCTTATTTTAGCGACACCTGATCAGATTATATGGCTAGATTCATTTATAGAAAAGTATATTTATATATACATATATGACGCGGTATTTTATGTTAATGGCGGCTAAATAAGTTTGATTTTTATGTAACTTATTTTGTAAATAGGTAGTTAGGATTTATAAAGGATATCCAGCTATACCAATGCTAGTAATATCTGAAAAGTTACAATTCCAATAATGCGGAAAACAGCCTTCCACGTAGAAAGGACATCACAAAGCTTGCGGTGACAAACGATATAGCGCCCCTCAATATTGACAGAGACAGGACCTTTTAGGGTAAATGTTTAATATAATGTAGAATTTGTAGTTGGAAACTTTGTTAGTTATCACTTAGTATTTCTTTATCGTTCTATATATTCTTTCCTCATTTATCCAGAGCGACCCACTCCAGCACCATTTCAAATTGTTGTAACGCCTACTTCACGCGTAACAGTAATATTTCACACTCAACAATGGTATTTAACTGTTACACACTAAGGGCGTTGGGCTTATTGAATTTAACCAGGATTCCTTGGAAGCGTCACTATTCCGGGAAAATTTCGACTTGTCTATATATTTTGGCAAAATAAAATAAAACTACAAACGAGTACTGCCTAAAGCAAAGGAAAACTGAAATATGATCAATATCTACAACAGATCCTACCTCTTGTATATCATTTAACAAAATACTCCAGGATGATTTGCAAAAACCATCAAAAACAAAACAAACCTTGGTGATGCTGCTGCTATCCTTCAGCAGGCGGATTCGTAACGTAGTTGTTATGCGTGTGACTACTATGCCCAAGGTCCCGGGTTTAAATCCCGAAACGGTCCACTTGAAAAATGTTAGGCAATCATATTTCACAAGAATACGTCCTTGTTTGGATGAAGACAAAATATAGGTCCCGAGTGTGAGTGTTGTCACACACGTTAAAGTCCCTACCTTGCTTGAAACAGCAAGGGTTCAGCAAAATTTAAAATTTCCAGATAAAAAAACTCGCTTACTGGCCAATGTAATACCTTCGGGTGGAGCACTGTAAAATCAAATGTTATGCTTTCCTTCAGAGAACGGCTCTGTGGTTTAGTTGGTTCGCGTATGACAACTAAGCCCAAGTTACTTCAATGTGCGTGTAACTAAAAAAACAACAATTCAAATTTATTACTTATATACAATTAACCAATTTAATTATTAATATGAGTTCATTATCATTAGGTCTTCAGTCCTGGAACTAGTTAGACGCGTAACCTCATTGTTTCTTATTGTGAGCTAACTTACACGTTTCCCTGAAATTTGCACAAACTGCAGCTCTCAGTATCTGCGTGCAATAGTCTGTCCTAGGTCCACCTCTACGTCTTTTTTCCTATCTCTGCTTGTAGTATATCCCATACTATTCCCCAAAAATGCCTTAGAAAGTACCTTGCCATTCTATTTCTCCTATTTTTTTTTATTTCCCACAGACATCTATATTCCTATTGCTATTTTTACAACCTATTTGTTATTAACTTTGTCTGTCCATGCTATCATCCTCATGCATCCGAAGCACAGCATTTCAAAAGACTTCTACCGTTTGTCTGTCTGCTACTCCTACTGCCCCTATTACATAGAAGTACTGTGCTGTGCTTTCAACAATTTTCTCCTTGTCTCTATGTCTGTTTTCTTTGAACATAGGCGCTGCTGTTTCTTGTTAGAAATAGTTCGGTTCCCCTTCTATTGCTTTACAATTATATACCCCATTTCTCCGATATTCAGTGGTATGTAAAGGGGGTTAAGCCGCCTGTGGTTGCTAAAATCCCAACAATTGAACATTTGCCTACATAATAGCTTTCCAATATATCCTTTCGCACAATCAACATTAGTTGAAAATATTTCAAAACCAACTCCTGAAGTTGTGCATAATAATCATCAGATTTAAGTGCACTTATTTTTTGTCATTAGGTTTTCCGTCTTGAAACTGGTTGGACGCGTACCTCCATTGATTTCTATTCTGAGCTAACCACCACATTTCACCGAAATTACCATAGTCTACATTTTTGACTATCTGTGTGCGATACTCTAACCTTTTTTTTCCTGTCTCTGCTTCTAATATATTCCACACTATTCCCACATTGCTTAGTATGTGGCCTATCATCCTAGTACTCCTATTTTTTACTCTTTTCCACATATTTTTTTTGCCCTAACATTACTAGTACCTCTTTGTTCTTAACTTTATCTGTTTATGGCATCTTCATCATACGTCTGTAGCACCACATTTTAAACGCTTTTCCTGCTGTCCAGGTTTTACAACCGTACAGTGCTGTGCTCCACACATATGTTTTAAGCAAACTTTTCCTTCTTTATATGTTTGTTGTCTTTAAACACGGTATTTGCTTTTTCTGGTTAAATGTAGCACGACATTGTGCTGATCTTTGTTTTATATCTTTTGCGCTTTTCCCATATTGCGTTATTTGGTTTACCAGATAGCAGAAATCCTGTATGTGTTCTTCTTTTTGATTTATTTTCCCCTTCTTTGCAGCTAATGTAGCTAATGACTTTTTCGTCATCACCCTGTTGTTGAGTAAACACAGCACCCAGACCAAAATCAGAGGCATCAGTCTGTATAGTAAAGGGCAAAGAAAAATCAGGACAACTCATCACTGGAGCCGTTACCAAGTGTTCTTTCAGCAGCTTAAACGCATGCTGACATTCCGAAGACCAATCAAATTTAGAATTTTTCTTAGTCAAAGTAGTAATTGGAGCAGTAAGAGCAGAAAAATTTGGGATAAAGCGACGATACCACGAGCACATACCAACTATGCGTCGTACTTCAGTTACAGTAGTAGGAGGAGGAAGATTAAGAATGGCCGAAATTTTTTCTGGGTCGACATGGAGTCCATGACGATTTACTACGTATCCCAGATAACGGAGTTCCGGTCGGCATATAATGCATTTATCTCTGCGAAGAGTAAGACCTGCAGAATTTAAACAAAAAGCACTTTCTGTAGTACCACCAAATGTTGTTCGAAAGTAGGGTAGCGATGATCACATCATCTAAGTATGCGAAACAGAAAGGTTCAAGATCAGCACCAAGCACACGATCTATAAGTCGCTGAAATGTCGCTGGAGAATTATGAAGACCAAATGGCATTTTAGTAAACTGGTATAAACCTCTACCAGGCACCGTAAATGCAGTAATCGCCTTAGAATTAGAAGAAAGAGGTATTTGCCAATAAGCAGAGCGAATGTCCAAACTAGTTAAGAATTTTGCGTCTCTAAGACGGTCTAGAATCGTAGAAATATAAGGAAGGGGATAGGCATCTTTTTCTGCAACCTCATTGACCTGTTTTGACACGTGTGCTGTCAAACTTTTATTGTTCGAAAATTTTTACATCTCTGCACGCCTGTCTTTTTTGGTATATTGACTATGATGTTACGTTTGAAATTTTTGGGTATCTCGCCTTTCTCATACATATAGTTTGCAAGTTGGAAGAGACGTTCTGTTATTGCTTGTTCAGGGGTTTTTATAGTTGCTGTTTGCACATTATCTGTACCCGGCGCCTTACCATTTTTCAGACCCTTTAATGTTAATGTTTAATGTTAATTCACACATGTTAATTCACACTTATCTCTAAGTATTGGATATTCCAAGTCATCTTCTCTAATGTTTGATTCTGTTCTATTGCCGTTACTTTCTCTCCAGCATATATATTCCCTATATATTCTTGCCATCTAACCACTTTCTTTACATTTCCTATAATGACGTTTACTCCCCCGTTCCTTATATTTTTGCTATATGGTTTTATGTCTCTGAAATTTGTTCTAATTAGTTTGTATGCTTCGTCTGACTTTCCTATTTCCATCTCAGTTTGTATCTCTTTGCACTTTTCATCAATCCATTGTTCTTTAGCTTTCCTGCATTTGCGAATAATTTCTCATTTTATGACTTTGGATATCTGTTACCTGTTTCGTCTGATCAATTTTAGTATTTTCGACTTCCTTATATTAATTTTAGGATATCGTTTGTGATCCCTGGTTTCTTATTTTCTTTTTGTGTATACCGTAAAAAAAGCTCTGGGCGCCATGTCTAAACTGCATTTAATATTATTCCATTCTGTTTCTACTTCCTTAGTAGAAGAAAGTTTCCTGATATCTTTCAGCAATTCATTTGACTTTTTTTCAAATCTTTCGTGGATACCTCTATATTTTAGTTTCTCAAAGCCAATGTGCCTTTTTCCGTTCCTTTTTTTCAAATTTTTAAATTTAATGGCGGCCTTCATAATTACAATGTGGTCATTGTCTGTATCTCCATCTGGATAGTCTCTACAGTATTTTACTTGATCCCTATACCGTTGTCTAACAAGAATGTAATCTATTTGATATTTTCCTACAGCTCCTGGTATTCATCGAACATTCCATGCTCCTACTCGCAAAATGTTCCCGACTCTTTATCTGAACTTTCAGATCACATCCTCCGAAGTAGTCCCCTCCCGGAGATCCTATGGGGAACTATTATAACTCCACAATCTTTTATCCCAGAGAATGCCATCATGTTAATTACAATTTAAGTACGCTGTGTACTTGGGAGATAATGTGGTGGTTTCCGGTTTCCTTTCACGTCGCAGTAGTATGTCATAGAATATAATACCGACTCTTATGGTCTCTGCCACCCTAAGTACTGAAAGTGCTACTGACCTCTTTCAGGGACCTGTTCTTGCTCTGATTTTTTAAAAAAGACCCAACAAATTTGGTAGAATCTTTGGTTCGGCTCTTTTGCTCATTAGAACACTCAAGCCGTTCCACCCGTTCTAGTAATCTAGAACTACTTCAAGGTGCACGTCCATTCGGAACAGATATAATTATGAACTCTTCCATTTGACAATCTTTGTGTTTGCAATACGTTTTAAATAATCCTGCACCAACGTAAAAAGTTGTACTTAACAATAAGTTTTACATATTCTTATTAATTCTACCAATCACAATTATTAGTTATAAAACAATATGTAAGGTTTAGAAGGTGGAAGACAAAAATTCAATAAACTTGGTTTTTTTTTGTTGATTCTTTACGAACCTCCGTCGGTCTTCTAGTGCAAGATCTCGTTGTAGGTAATAAATCAGTTACTCCAACTTGGCGTGATAAACAATATTATCCCGCACGACAGTGGTTACGTCTCAATTTAATTCATAGCTCTTCCCTGATATGTGTTCTTGAATAAATAAATATGATCTATTCCTCTATTTTTGGACCTTGGGAGCGGTCTTTTAAAAAACTTCTTCCAAAACTTCTTGTAACAATTTATTTGGTTAAACAGAAATTACAATTGAATTTTGACAAACTGGATTGATTTATACTAAGTTGAAAATTAAATAATAATTGGAGTTTAATAGGGGCGAGTAGCCTAAGCAAACGGCAATGTTAAAGCTGAAATACTCAAGACTGACAAATGGTCTTGGGGCTCCGGGGGTATTTATGTTGTTCTTGCCCCTCACATGTCTGTGGGAACTTGCAGGCTTCATGTCCGCTTATTTCTTAATTCTATTCATTATACTATGTAACAATCTTAATATCTAAGTAATTGCGGTTTGTTAACTGTCTGTGACCTGCACCTGCATTATCACTTACTGTTTGGAATACAATGTATTACATCCGTTCTTATAACTTGCTTGTGAACTGTTAATAACCTTTCTGTATTTATCCTTAAAATACAATGTTGCATTTAATTTAAGTTTTTTTAATAACTTCTAATAATTCCTAATAAATTCTATTTTGTTTTACATATATAGATTGGGGGAAACATAATTTGCGTTATTTTTGAATGTTTCAACATTTCAGGGTTATTACCCAAAGTCCTCGTTATCACGTAGTAGTGCGTTTTAGCTGCTCGATTTTCGAGATTAATGTCGTTCTGTTTATGTAAACTATCATCTCATTTTCACACTTTTTCATTGGATACGGAAAGTTTGGTCATTTGTTTGCATCCCCAGATACATGTTCTATGGCAACTTTTATGAGTATATGGTTATTGGGGGTGTATTTTACATGTTTGTAGTTTTTGGAGTTCGTGTGAATTTGTACAAGCAGCTTTAATGTGCTGGTTGTTTCCCGAGTGTCTATCCTGCAATTTTTTTATATATAATACGAAGAAGGTAAATTACCGATAGTCATAATCGTTAGTATTTAATATATTGAGTGCTGTACTATTTTAAGTGTGTATCCTAATTTAATATTACATTTAAATAGACAGTTTAATAAATGTCAACTACCAAAGCTTCTATACATTCTTCAGACTGCTTTCTTGCTAAAAGCTTATTTAATTAACTACAATTAATGAAACTCAGCTATCTAATATTTCATTAAATAACGCACTAGTGTTACAGATGGTTTGTAAATTTATACCAATGTAAAATTCCTTTTATCAGATCCTACTGAGCTAAACCGTAAAATGATGGAGTAAATCGTGTCCATAAAGAGGACTATAATGATATTCAAGGTATAACCTTTAGTACGGTTCAGAAGTAAATATTATGTCTGTTTTAGTTACATTCGTATATTTTATAGTTGGCTGAGTGCCAAATAATCGTCAAGGAACGCGAAAATCTAAATTCGTTTCAGACAGAATGGAGAAAAAAGTCATACGAATAGCTTTGGGTTATAAACCATTATACGATTTCCGAACCACCCATATCGTTTTATTACTCCCAAATATTCCATTCCTGTAATTAATCGAACCGTTCAAGCTGTATTCACCTCCGATCACACGTTTTCTAAAACTTGTTGTAAACAGAAGTCTTCGATATTAAAAGATAATTTAAATAAATCGGTGTGTTTAGTAGTACTGATAGTTTTAGGTATATGACATTAAAACCACCATTCCTTCCAGCTTATAGAAGTGAGACGTTAATTTAGCACGGTACTTTAAAATGTAACTAATTAAAATCATACAGATTATTGTTAAATATGGTAGAAGATTTTGGAATGTTGTTTTTTTTTTCATAAAAGCTGGCTAATAATGTAAGAAATAGAGCATGGATTGGTTGGATTTGCAGTGTCATCAATTTTACACAACCACTTGCCGGGCTTGCTTACTACGTCGGGGATGAAGTCTAACTGAAATTTAACACCGAAGTTTCTCATGCACCAAGAAACTTAAATTACAGGCAAAGTAGGCGTATATGGTGCGTCACTTATTTACAAACTTCTACGCATAATTTTGTCATCAAGAAATACATACTGAAAAGCCTTTCCTTAATTTCAAATGCTATTTACAAACTCAAAATATGTTATTTACCAAAGTAATAATTCACTTTCAACGGTTTCTTTTTAAACAAATGTTTTATAAACACTTCTCTATCAGGAACTAATTTCTCAAGATCGACTCTTCTAAAACTCACACCTCATTATATAAGTGATTATTAGAATAAGGCATGTACAATAAATATGAAATGCCTTTTTATGAACTTTTACTGAAATAAAATATATTCAGAAGCAATTAATAATTTATACTTGACACATCTGAAATAGTATATTACATTACTAGTGAGGAAAGTGACTCATTTCACACAAGTAGGAGAATTGTAGCACAAGGCGTCATCCGAGTGCGACAATCTTACAAGTGTGAAATGGCACTTTCGACACGAGTACCGTACACGATTTTTCAGACGACCACAAATAAAGTAAAAAATTAGGAAAAATACTGTTGCGAGCTACTATTAGACAACCCGTCAAACACACAAGCGCCGTAAGCAACGTATATACTACAGAAGCCTAGAATTTTCTAGCATTATACTGGAGAATGAATCATCCTTTTTAATTCAGGGTATATCTAAGACCGCTTATAAATGTAAGAGTTTAGTCTATATCAGAATGTCGAATATAAATTATATCGTGTAAAGTTAAATAGTTGAGTTTTTGGAAGTCCAAGAGTAAACATAAATGTTATGTGTACGTGTCTAATGTACATGCAGCTTGTAGAATACATAATAGACAAAGCGTAATAAATAAATTGTTGTGTTAGTGTTGTTAATGGACCTATGGTTAAGAATTTAGTTTAACAAGATATTGGTGCTTGTAAATAGCATTAGTGTGATAGTGCTTCATTGTTAATTGGATTGAAAGCATCTATAAATAAGGCATATACTGTCAATTAAACTTGTGAACAGTGAGTAATAAAGACTTTTGCTATTACTTGTTTCAAATTAGTGAAACGCGGTAGTAGTAGCTCGCTACAATACATTACCTTGATGCAAGGCCGTGCAATCCTGTAGTGGTAATGTCGAACAAACCATACATCGTGTTTTTGATATTGGTCATGTTGAGGCATCTAGGTAATTAACGTACTAATATCTCATCCGTCATATCACTCTAGAGTTGAAAATTATTTCAACACTACAGTGACGTTGACTTTCGCACTCTAGAATGATATCTATCTTTGCACTTTAGAGTGAGGTACGCCACCTTCTAAATAAATAAGTAGTGTGCATCTGTTGTTTTATACGTGGTCGTTAAAAAATAAAATATCCAATTTACCACACAAAAACTTAACTATTTAGAACATAAAATTTTATTGAGTTATTTGTTTATTTTCTAAGCAGTTTTCGGCATGCTGTCTGACAATTTAAGCATGCCTAATCCAGTTAAAACTATGTCGGTGCAATTGGGATTTGATTTATTGTTTGAATGTGTGTGTTTTTTCTTTCTGTGTGTATGTGTCTGCGTGTGCGTGTGCGTTCGTGTGTGTATATGTGTGCACGCGTGGTATATGTGGGTATATGTGGGTACATGTGTTGGTTTTTCATAGTGTTGTGTTTGTACTTGCTGTTTTTACTGTGTCGACCGTCGCCAGTCGGAAATCAGAGATCGAGCTGTCCGCGTTCGTATTGCGATACATGCGAATAAAATAGAACAAGAGGGGGGGGGTTAAGTGATCATAGTGAGTGATTATAGAGGAATTTGACCGAATCTACAGAAGCTCCAACAAAAAATTCTGTTGCATGTCCGAAGGGCAAGAAATGCGACAAATGGCGTGAAAAAATTGAGATACCGCTGCATATGGCAGGGTATTTTCAGATACGCGTAAGTGCAGATTTAATGTCAAAAGAACGTTTAAAACAAAGAGGTGAACCAAGTGAGTCATCCCTCCGTTAAATTGAAACTTTGTAGCTTGATTGGTGCACGCGAGACTTCTGTGTTGGAATATTAAAACATTGGTGTTTTTGAATACCCTAACAGTACGCAAGGAGTAGATAATTTGTAATATTCATTAAGTTCTGTACTTTACCGTGCAACTTGTTTTTAATTTTATGCCCGGGGATTTTATTATCATATCAAAAGTCTGCCAATTTAATAAACCACACGTCATGCCCTTAGGTTCTCACAGATATTTTAAAGGATATAGTCATAACATCCTGTCATTTCAATATAATTAACGTATTATATTAACGCCTACTTTGTATAAAGCACTGTTGGTTTTATGTATAATCAAACAAATAACTTTTCGTGAGATTCAGTTGAGTCATCATTATACACCCGGTCAAATTACGTCGTAAATGGTTTTGACTTGCACGTGCAGGGTCGAAGGTTAAATTATTATGGAAGTCCTCCTACTTTTGGATAAATGGAAGGGGTTATGATGCTTCTCTTAAAAACGGATAGTTCTGATGTAGAGAGTGCTTCGGATTAAGTCATTCAGGCGGGTTGCGTTTCTAAATAACTTTCGCGAAAAGGTTTACGTGAGGTGCGAAGTACAATTTCATTCAAGTTATTCTTGCGGTCAAGAATCTAAAATAGGCCGTACAGTTAGACAACTCTCGGCTGTTGGTTAATTTTGAAATTGATACTTGTACAATTCCGGCGCCGTAACGAGGCAGGAAGTTTAGTATTTTTTTTCTGGAAAGAAATCCGCATCACATAAATCAAAAGAAGGATTTGGAAGGTCAACACGTCCGCATGGTCTCGATCTAGAATTACGCATAGCTCAGTACTTAATTGGAAACATTTCACTGGAAGTACACGCGGGTGTAATGTCCGTTCAAAAATACCCTTCGTGCATCAGCAGTAGAGATAAGAGAAGTGTCAGCTGGCCACTACACGAATACACCTCAGAAACCAGGTACCGAATTCACACTTTATTTTTGTTTTGATTTTATGATTGAACTCTTTTGATTCTACTTAATCTGCCCGTTTGGTGGGTTATCAAAGTAATAAACTTGGCTGTGTAGCCAATCTAATTTTTAAGATATGAAATTATCTAGACGTCCTAAATAGTAAGAGAGCTTCTCATTTGACAGTTAGTTTCACATTTAAGAATTGTAGAATTTTCTCCAAAGTAATGATTATGTAATCGTTAACAAATTTTGGAAGTTCTTAATAGAAAGTGTTTATCAGATTTAAAGAGTGTACTAATTTTCTTTCATATATATATATATATATATATATATATATATATATATATATATATATATATATATTGCTGTGAAACCACCAAACTCCGGGTACTCCGCTTTTAGAATCGAGCCCCTACGAATTGGATGCCAAAGAATGCTGTGAAACCTACAAAGTTATTAAATTACCTGGTCCGTTGACTTTTTTCTGTTAATCGCCTCGGCTGCTCCCCTAGATAACTTTCATCCTCATTCATAAAAAAAACAAACACATTCCTACCACAAACACGAACGTTAACTCTATTTACATCAATATTCACAATACATTAAAATTTCAAATTAAAAATTCAGCATAAATTTCAGTTTTAAAAAGAATTTCAAGATTAATTTTATTATCATTTAATGTGCATCCAGAATTAAAGTCCTTGTAGGATGCCTACTAATTAATATAACAATATATGCAGACCTGAGTCTGAGTACAAAGGGAGCATCTACCACCCCTTTACGTTAATTAACCAGGTTCGTCTAATTGAGCTCAAAGACATACCTAAAATTTCATAATAATCCAGAACATCAATACTAAATACCTCTTTCTACTTAAACAAGCAAAATTTCACCTTAAAATTAAAATTTTATTGTTAGTATAATCTCACTAATGTCCATTTAAAGTAAATCAATTATAAAGTTATTCAACACACACAAAAATATCAAAGTTCAAACAAAATAGTATAAATTACCTGAAGTTTACTGCACTCGTAGCTTCAATGTACATCGTCCTTTTGTTAATCACACCATTCCAACTGGATTATATTTACAGCTTCTGATTCTCAACGCTTTAAAATTTTCTCCATCACCATTTATTTAAAGTTGTTTCTGGGCTTTTCCGGAACTCATCTGTGTATATCTGACCCTTGTTTTGTGGATCCAGACACATTTATGAACCATTTAATCATTAACACCTCCGAAAAATAGCAAAGAAATTCATACTTCTTTCACCAATATACGCCAAAACTGCCTACTTTTGTGTATACATTTGTCGTTGTAAATTTTACTAATTGGTACAGTGATACTAAATTTTATTACCTTGTATCTAAATGCACTAAAGTATATTCATGTTAGCACGTAAAGAACAAACTATTTTGAATCACCAAAATATACGAGCAAACTTTAAATTATTTTATCAAACTAAAATGCACTGTTTAACATCTTGAATCAAGTCGCGGATGTAAGAGAGCTTGTTCATATTCACCTGGGTATATATAGAAGTTAGCCCGTCTGTCGGTCGAGTCCTCAAAATAGACAATTTTAAAGAATTTCGCCTGCTCTGTTCCCATTCCGCAGCTCGCGCGTCGGTTTTTACGAATTTTGTACTCGCCCCAGTTAAATATCAGAAATTTCAACACGGCACGCAATGTCTGGAAATAACTAATTGACTTTTATACAGAAATCGTTGTTTCTACCTCTGATATTTGCATCCTATTTTCAACCAATTGTGACCCTCGTGACGTTGCTTAAATCACGCCTTTTACTATATGTGTCTCGGTCTTGTGCATCTTATCTGTCTCTATCTAACCTGTTCTTATTGATGCAAATTGATATTCTTTATTATCGATTATTTTAGTCCATGTGGAGTGTGAAATAACCCACCTTTAGCATTTCTCGTAACTATTAAGCTACGGTTTCTCCAAGATTCTTTGAACCATTAATTATCTGCAAAATTTACGCCGAATGAGCTTTTTAAACTACGCAGGTGTTCAAACATACTATTAATTCTCAGAGCCTTATTTCGTGGTGTTTTAATCTTGGATTTTCACAGGCCTTTATGCTTATTATTAATAATGGTTTAATTAACTCCAATTAAAATTGACTTCTATCCTTTCATTTTTAGCGAATACAAATTAAATATTAATTATTATGTGTACACTTTGTTTAATACCGGTTACTTAAAATAGGGTTAATTAATATAAATTTTGCACGTAATTTCCATTTGTTTCTTTCTTAGGAATAATTAAATTACACGTAGAGCTTTTTAATACTGTTTCTTTTGATATAAAGCGTCTTGTACATGATTTAAATCTCTTATTTTTACTGAAACTAATAAATTTTTATGCTTCACGGTTTTAGTAACGCGTATTATCTAATAATATTCATTATACACGGTGATTAAAATTATTTGATGTAATTATTTAATTTTCTACCCTGGTCTAAATATGAGTAATATATATATATATATATATATATATATATATATATATAAATATATCAGAAGCAAAAGGTAAAATCCAAATCACCCATGTAACAAAAGGTTCAATCTGACAAGCATTTAATTTTTAACAGGCGATTGGCCACAGTTTGGTGTAGTGATCGAGCTGACGGGAGGTATATAAATTATTGGTACAGTTAGGTTGCATCAGGTTGTGCAAGTATTTTTGTTTAGTTCTACATTTGATTTAGGTCATCCGAAGCGATTTTTCTAGTTTTTAGCTTCAGTTTCCAGGCCATAGAGAACTAGGTGGTGCCCAAAAATTCTCTCTACTACCATTTTCTTCCAGATTAGGTCGCAGCAGCCCTCGTCAAGCCGCTATTGGACCACGACCTCCCACTGTCTAGCCGGAAACATTTCAGCTTGTCGTACACTGCAAGCCTCCTGGCCCAAAGTGTACGTAACAAATTGTACTTGAAAAATTTAAATATGCATGGATGAACTACAATGTAATGGTAAATAGTTGTTATTTGTGTAGCAGGAAATTAATTTTAAGTTAAAAAATAACTATTGGATTAGCGATGAGGAGAGTGAATAGTGATTTGAAATTTATTAGTCAAACGTAGGTTAATAACGGGATAAAAACTTACGTATTATGGAAAGGACAACATTATAACATAAAGTTGGAATTTAATTGTCTTTATTGTTCTTTTCTTTAGGATATTACCAATAATTTGATATTCATTAATGTCTGATCATTAAATAGGAAAACAGGAAACTTTTGAGTGGTAAATACTTTTGATGGTTTAAAATTAAGTTTGTTAACGGCTTTTCCATTCTGAACGGACCTGCACCATGAAGAAGTTCTAAAATACTAAAACGGGTAGAATGATTTGCGAATTTCAGTGAGCTAAAGAGCCGAACTACAGGTTTAATCAAATTCGTGGGGTCTTTAGTGAATGGCCAGATTAAAACAGTTCCCCGAAGGTGGACAGCATCTCTTTCGGTAGCTAGAGTGGCTCAGACATTGGGGGTTAGTATGATACTCTAAGACAAAGTACTGCAAAATGGAAGGCAACGGGAAACCACCACACTATCTCCCAAGTACACAGAGTACTGAAAATGTTTTAAAATGATGGCATCCTCTGGGGTAAAAGATTCCGGAGTTAAAATAGTGCCACATTCGGATCTCCTGGAGAAAACCACTTCGAAGGATGAGATTAGACAAGTATAAACCAAAAACAGGGAACTTTTTTGCGAGTCAAAGCGTGTAATGTCATAAACATTAAGCAAGTAGGTAAGCTAGAGAATCTGAAAATAGAAATGAATAGGTTAGAAGAGGTTAGCGAAATTCGGTGACCGAGGATTCTTGGAGTGGAGATTTAGAGTAATTCATACAGGATCGGAGGAAGGAAATTCAGGTCTGAGGATAGTTATACGGAAAAGGATAGAGCACTGTGTAAAAACTACTGACAAACTACTTACAGTAATAATTCAAGTATACATGCCCACTTGTAGTTACAGTGACGAGGTGTTAGAAGCAATCTACAAAGATATCAAAGACATACTAAGATTTGTAAAAGTACTTGAAAATTTAATAGTTATGGAACAACATTGGTATCTGACAAGTGTAAACCCACCATAGGGTCGCCTCAGATCCATATACAATCTTCATAGAACAACATTGGTATCTTACAAGTGTAAACCCACCATAGGGTCGCCTCAGATCCATATACAATCTTCATAGAACAACATTGGTATCTTACAAGTGTAAACCCACCATAGGATCGCCTCAGATCCATGTACAATCTTCATAGAACAACATTGGTATCTGACAAGTGTAAACCCGCTATAGGGTCGCCTCAGATCCATATACAATCTTCATAGAACAACATTGGTATCTGACAAGTGTAAACCCGCCATAGAGTCGCCTCAGAACCATGTTAAAATCTACCAAAGAGGTAACTTAAATCATAATGAATTTTCCCCCTCAAAATAAATATAAAAAAACGACTACTTAAGCCTTTCAATAATGCAATCGCACACTTCTTTAATAACCATCCTCTCAATTGTATAAATAGAAACATGTTAAAAAATGTTGGCTGAAATGCAGACACAAAAACGGTAGCAGTCTTTTGAAATGCTCCAGATGTATGAGGACGATAGCATGGACAGACAAAGATAATAACAAATAAGTTACAGAAATAGTATGGGAACAAGGATATCTGGGGAAAAAGAGAAATAGTAGGTCGGAATACGTTCTAAGGCATTTTTGGGGAATAGCATCTGATATATTTCAAGCAGAGATAGGAAAAAAGAGGTAGATGTAGACCTAGATCAGACAGTTATAGATGCAAACTGTGCATATTTCAGGGAAATCTGTAGGTTAGTTCAGAATAGGGAACAATGATGGTACGCGTCTAACCAGTTCTAGAACTGAAGACCTAATGATGATGATGGAAATTTTAATGCAGTAGTGGGCAAAGGCAGGAAAGCAGTACTAGTAGGTTTATTTGGTATATGCACGAGAAATGACAGGGGAAATGGACTTCTGGAATTTTGTGACAAAAACAATTTAATCATCACAAACATATTATTTCAACATCATTCTAGAAGACGATATATGTGCCAAATGTCAGGAGACAGGGCGGTATCAAATAGATTACATTCTTGTTCGGCAACGGTTTAAATATCAAGAAAAAACTGTTGAAGCTACCGTATAGTAGAACGCTCCATACGTACGACTTTAAGAAACTTTTTCTATTATCTAAACTAATACTATTAGCTATTAGTAAGTTTTTCTTTTTTAAAAACATTTTTCTAGCTTGAGCTATTCTAGCTACTATATCCCTTCTGCTACGTCCATCTTTTGTAATTATACTACCTAAATAGCAAAATTCATCTACCTCCTCTAACTCAGTATTATCTATTTTTAATTTTGGTTTATAACTAGGTCTTAACTCACTTGTCATTATCTTTGTCTTTCCCGAGTTTATTCTCATACTATAGTTACTCTGTAGTATCTCATCTAAAATATTTTAAAACTCTCTTAACTCTTTTCTAGACTCTGCTATAATGGCTATATCATCTGCAAAACGTAACATGTCTATTTTCTGTCCCTGTACACTAATACCTATCTCTTTTCTGTCTCTAGCGAAGTTTAAAGCTTCCTCAATATAAACTTAAAAATTAAGGGAGACAGTATACAACCCTGTCTAACACCATTTCTAATCTTAGCTTCCTTTTCTATTTCATCAAATCTAATTACTACGCTTTGGTTTTTATATAGACTGTAAATAATTTTTCTACCCCTATGAGAGATTCCTATTTTTTGCAAAACCCTGAATATAACAATCCAATTAACCCTATCAAATGCTTTTTCTAAAACTACAAACGCGAAATGAGTCTTTTTATTTTTTTGTAACCTTTTTTCGATAATTACCCTAATCATTAGTATCGGTTCTCTAGTCCCTCTGTCTTTACGAAAACCATATTGGTCTTCGACTAAATAATTCTCAGTCAAAGCTTCTACTCTATTTTTAATTATTAGTATTTTGGAAGCATGAGAAGTTAAACTAACCGTTCTAAAATTTTCACACCTATCAGCTACTGACTTTTTTGGGATTGGAATAATAATATTTTTTTCGAAATCTATTGGAACCTCACCTGTGTCATATATTACTTTTACTAGTTCATATAATCTATCTAAAGTTTTCCGACTTGCATATTTTATTAATTCTGCGGGAATATCGTCTATCCCTGGCGCTTTATTTATTTTAAGATTCCGAACAGCTCTATCAAATTCCTCTCTTAATATTGAGAACCCTATTTCTACATCCTCTTCTTGGTCGTTTTCTAACTCATCCATATCGTCTCCCTTATATAAATCTTCTATATATCTTTTCCATCTATCTGCTACCTCAATTTTATTTATTAGAAGCTCATTATTCTCGTGTCTAATACCATTATATTTTTTCCTATCTTCCCCAAAAAACTTTTTAACTGCCCTGTAAGCCCTGTCTGTCTTACCTACTCTCAAATCATCTTGTATTCTTTTAAAATTCTCCTCCATCCACTTATTTCTAGCTTTTCTACACTCATGTACTATCTTATTTCTAACTCTATTATATTTTTGCTTACTTTCACTATCCACTTCTCTGAAAGGTTTAAGCTTTCTTCTATTCTCTATTAAATTTAATATCTCCTTTGTTACCCATGGTTTTCTCGCTTCTATTTTCCTCTTACCTATAGTCTGTGTTGCTGTACCATGTACAGTCAGTTTTATTTCTTTCCATCTATTTTCTACGCTCCCTCCTACAGCTATCTCTTTGCTCTTATTATCTAATACTTGTTTATATTCCTCTTTTACCCTACTATCATTAAGCTTACCTAGATCCCATCCTCTTTTAACCTTTCTCAATTTTTTGAATTTTAGTTTACACTTCATTTTAACTAAGTTATGATCGCTATCTATGTCAGCCCCTGGATAACTACGACAGTTTTTAACTTGGTTTCTAAATCTTTGTTTAACTAAAATATAATCTATTTGGTATCTAGCCCTATCACCTGGCGCTTTCCAGGTATATCTTCTCCTAACATGTTGTTCGAATAGGGTGTTTACAGTTACTAATCTATGTTCCTGGCAAAACTCAACTAATCTTTCTCCTCTATCATTTCGTCTGCCATACCCAAATTTTCCTACCATTTTTCCCTCACTACCTTCTCCCACTGACGCATTAAAATCGCCCATAACTATTAAATTCTCATCTCCCTTTACTTTTCTCACTATACTATTTATATCCTCGTATATCTTTTCTACTTCCTCCTCCTCGTACTGAGTTGTTGGCATGTAAACCTTAACTAAAACAGTGTCTGTGGGTTTTGTACTCAATCTAACCATAATTATTCTATCACTAAATTGTAAGTACTCTTTAACTTTATGCCCTAATCTTTTACCTAATACTATTCCTACGCCTGCCTGTCCATTATTTGAAGAAGTTGTAATTATTCTTTAATTATCTTTCCAAAAGTCATTACTATCTGGCCATCTCACCTAATAAATTCGTTAACTTATCTACTCTAAGTAATGACCTTACATTCCAAGTCCCTATCACTAAATCGAACTGATGTTTTATATTCTTACGATGACGAGCCCCAAGTACCCCCTCCCGGAGATCCGAATGAGGGAGTATTTTACCTCCGGACAAGAATTTTACTTGTGAGCTCTCCATCATATGTATTTCGTGTTTTAGGCCACGCACACCTGGGAAATATTGTGGTAGGCTCCCATATCTTTCCACAACGCAGTTTTTAAAGATTTTAGCAAAAAGCCGTATCCGTCATGGCCAACCCCCAACAAGCTTATAAATTATTGAGGATCGCCCGAGACCAACCGGCCCTCCTCCAATATCTTTTAGCCAGCAAGGCTGCTGCCCCTTGCTACGCCTTTTAATCGCCTTTTACGATAAGCAGGCTTAGTATAGTAGTATTCTTTAGCCCCTACTATATGGAAACTTTTACTTTTACTGTTAATCATTATTTTTTCTAATATGAACATTCTACGTGTTTCATGCAGTGTGTGTGCAAGCGTTTTTACTGGAGGTGACGCCGTAAACAAACACAACGCGGAAGCACATCGAGATGGTTTATTTCCAGAAGGAACTAAAAATTACAGACGATGAGTTGGAGCAAATTAAGGATTTAGAAAATCAGTCGACCGCAGCGCATACAGAATGTATAAACGTGGCAATTCAGTTCGAGCGAGCCAAGTTGCTATTTGAAAAACCATACGCCATAACAAAATCTTTTTCCAAAATCATAATTGTAGGCCTGAGCCCGTTCGACGATTAAAAAATTACATTAAGATTTGTTGACATCATTTCGCAGACGGTACTTAATGTATCTTTCAACGTATTTAAGAAATTTATATCAAATCTTCCATATATTATACGCAGTATGGAAGTTGGCGTGCGAAATCAGATATGCAAGTTTGACAACTTGCGTTTTTATTTAAATAAGAATTGTTTAGTAAAGATGGTAACATTTGATGAGAATTATATCTTATTTACCAAAGAAACTTAGAACACTTTTTAGGGATATCTCAGATCGTTCTCTACTACGCTAATACTTTAAGAGAACTAACGGAAAACAGTACTCTTAATATAGATGTTTCCGTTAGATGTAGCAATAGAAAAGTATAATAGGAATGACATCTTACAGAATCTCGCACATGATATAATTAAAAGCAAATACAGTAATAGTGATATTGGGGTGATATTATACGAATTTATAAGAACCTATCCAAGATTGTTTAAAAACAGTATTTGTAGACAAGTTGAGTAAATGGAAGAATACAACAGGTTTGCATTCCACGCATTTACGAGCAATGTTTAAATTTTAAAGCATAAATTTTAGAGAAATTACTGTCGCTATAATCCTGCATATTACAGTTTATTCTCTTATACCTTTTTAAATTGTTGTACTTCAACTACAGGTATAGATCGAATTATGTTAAACTAGATCGGTTTTATATTCACTGGCGCTACAATATTATTACTTTAGTTTATCTCGGATATTGGTCCGTAATGCATTGTTACTCGAAAATGATTTCTAGAAAAACCTATACTAAGGAATGTTTGCAAGTAGCTCTTAATGAGGTTAAACGAGGTGTTACAACAATGTACTCTGCTAGTAAGAAGTTTAAAATTTCAAAGTCGACATTGCGTGACCATCTCATACGATCGCAGAGTAAAAAAGATAAAAGTGTAGACAGTTACATCTCTGATATACAAACAACTAATTTACAAACTGCGGAAATGTGCACAGGAAGTACTCTAAGATGTACAGCAACACCTATCTACTCAGATGGTAAAGATGATAAAGAAGTTTGTAAAAGAAGTTTTAAGATGCAAAAACAAAAGTTTAATATTGAGAAAATGAACTCTGCAAAAAATAATGGAAATGCTCGTCATAAACTATCAGAGCAAATAATAAATGGATCAAGTTCTATGGATTACACCTCAAATTCTGAAGATGAGGATTCAACACTGGAAAGCAATAGTCGGGGTACGAAAATACCGATGTATATAAGAAAGAATGTTGTATTAAAAAATACACACTGTACTGAGCACAGTTCAGATGATGCATATAATCACTTGTATAATGAACATGAGTTAATTGAACGACTGCAGTTGCTACTTACTGTTGATTATCACAACCAACGAGATATGCATAACCTAATTGAAATTAACTCAATAGTATCTAAACGTCGACAAATAGGAATAATAAAATAGAACGACAACAAAGTTAGGTTGGGGGTAAATATGTATACCTATTTCTCAAAATTGTAAAATTAAAATAGACTGCATCTGCATTTTGATAAGTAAACATCGTAATAAAAATGACTGGAGAAAGAATTATATTCATAGACTTCATATTGGTAAAATCATCACAACGCCGAGTTTCGGCTACTTTTCCAAGGTCGTGGTGACGTCATAGCCTTTTATAAATAAAGAGCAATGTAATTCTATTCTAAAATTTTTATTCTGACATTATACTTAATAAAATTTAAAAATATTTACTGCCAAGCATGGAGCCATTTAAACTTTCAGAAAAGTAGCCGAAACTTGTCGTTGTGGTGGTTTTACTATGTCAGGTGTGTTGACGATGAGTGAAAAAAGTACTAGTTAATAAAATGCCTTGAGTAATAACAAGCTGCCGTAATTAGGTATGACCATCTCTCGATGTAATTAGATTAATGTATGTCTATCTCTCACGCACTCACATATAGTCCATATAGACAAGATCCCAATTATTTCTTATGAGAGGGAATTCCTTCTCTTACACATTGGCTTAAATGGGAGGAAAGTTGTGTAGCAAAGACCGTATATTCCTACTACTGGAGTAATTACTTATTGCGAATGTGAAGTTTATTAATGGAAGCTTTTAAACTTGCACTCATTTTAGAAATACTATTACATAGTTAGTAATATAAATTGAAGTAAAGCTCGCTTAAAGACAGCGAGAACGGACACCAACAACGACGGTTTATGAAGGCATGTGTGTGAACGTGAGGGATGAACTCCTAAAATCATATTATCTACAAGAAGTTAAACAGATGGTAGGTAATATCTCACAACGACCTTTTTCTTTTTCTAAATACTGTTAGGAACAACAGATACTTGTTATTGAAAAACAAGTTGGAGAAAAAAGTGACGTTACATAATAAAAACTATTAGGAACTAAATTACAACAATCTGTGTAAGTAAATATTGCAGTTTATTCAGGACACTGTGCTATTGGCACATATTATCCTATATTATTGGGAATCGGAACATAGAAATATTATTTGAAGATTTTGAGGAACACCCTCTAAAAGCACAAAATGTGCCACATTCTTGTTTTTTCTGTCCAAATTAATTGTTAAACGCTAAAAAAACAAAACCTGCAACAATACCAATCGAAATAAAAAGTTAGGCTAACCAGAACAAAATTTTAGGTTGTTTAAGAAACCACTTATTTGGAGCATCATCGTCATTAGGTCTTCAGTCTTGGAACTGGTTAGATGCGTACCCTCATTGTTTCCTATTCTGAACTAACCTACGCATTTCCCTGAAATTTACACAGCCTGCATCTATCACTATCTGATCTAGATCTACATCTACCTCCTTCTTCCTATCTCTGCTTGTAATATATCCCATATTATTCCCCAAAAATGTCCTAGAACGTATTCTGCCCTTCTATTTCTCCTATTTTTTCCCTCAGATATCTTTAATCCCCTACTATTTCTATAACCAATTTGTTATTAATTTTGTCTGTCCATGCTATCATCTTCGTACATCTGAAGCAGAACATTTCAAAAGGCTGCAATCGTTTTTTTTTGTCTACTTTTCCTACTGCCCGTATTTCATAGGTATACTGTGCTGTGATCCACTGATATGCTTACAACAATTTTTTTTTTGTTTCTATGTATGTTGTCTTCGATCATAGGCGCTGGTCTTTCTTAATTGATGCAGTTCGGTCCCATTTTATTGTTTTACACTTATATACCCTATTTCTCCAACACTCAGTGGTTGTAAAGGGGGGTAACCAGCATGTGGCTGCCAAATTCTTCCAGCACTTAGACATTTGTTGAATTAATAATTTTCCAGTAAATCCTTTCACACAATTTACATTATTCGAGAATATTGCCCAAACAATATTTGTAGTTGCTTATAATAATCGTCATGCTTAAGTACAGTTATTTTTTCGTTATTAGTTTACCCTTCGTGGGACTGGTTGGATGCGTACCTCTATTGATTTCTATTCTGAGCTAGACCACACATTTCCCTGAAATTCCTACAGTCTACATCTTTCACTATCCGTGTGCAATAGTCTAACCTAGGTCTACCTCAACTTGGTTTTTTTCCTATTTTTGCTTCTAATATATTCCGCACAAGTCCCTTATGCCATAGTATGTGGCCTATCATTCTATCTCTCCTATTTTTTACCGTTTTTCACATATCTCTTTCTTCCCCTACCATTTTTAGTACCTCTCTGTTCTTAACTTTGTCTGTCCATGTTATCTTCAACATACGTCTGTAGCACCACATTTCTCTTGTCCGCCTTTTCTAGTGTCTAGGCTTCACAGCGGTACAGTGCTATGCTCCACACACATGTTTTAAGCAATCTTTTTCTTGTTTCTATGTTTGTTGTCTTTGAACACAGTAGTTGCTGTTTCTTGTTAATTCTAGCACGACCTTGTGCTAATCTTTGTTTTATATCATTGCCGCTTTTTCCATCTTGGGTTATTTGGCTTTCTATGTAGCAAAGATCCTTAAGCTTTTATAAGTTTTTGGTACCTATCTGTATTCTTGCTTTAAATTTATTTTCCTCTCTTTTGCATACTATTACTTTAGTTTTATTTTTATTAATTCTCATACCGAATCTCTCTGTTAGAACAGATTCCATTTCATTAAGAGCAGTTTCTAACTCTTCTCTGCTAGATGCTAATATCTAACCATATCCTGTATTCATTGCTTCTTCAATGTACAGGTTGAAAATTAATGGGGATAGGGTCTGTCTCACCCCTTTCTTAATGTTTACTTTTGTACGTTTCTGTTCTAATTCTATTACTGCTGTTTGCTCTTTGTACAAGCTATGTGCTACTCGTCTATCCCTATCACTCATTCCAATCTTTTTGAGTATTTCGAACTGTTCACGCCTAAGCGGAACGGCTGGTTTACAATAACAAAAAGAACTTGTAATAAAATATGGTTGCATAAAAAACTTACTTCGTATTCAATTGTCACTTTACACTCACCACTAAATACATAATTGGTTAGGCAGGAGAGGGTGATGAAGGAAGGGAAATAGAGGTACTCACGTTGTTAATTTAATTAATTAATGCCGACAAACCGACGCGAATGTGATATTTAATGGACTCTTCTAAGTGAGAGCTGTGTCGACTGTCTTATCTTATTATTTGTAATCAGCGCTCACCTTTGGCGATGCGCGAATAACAAAATCGTAGTCGAGACATAAGAGGAACATACTTTTTAATTTATAATAAGCAAGGCCTAAACACGAACATTTTTTTCCATTTTACATTGTCGAAAGCTTTTTCCAGATCTACAAACCCTATATATGCTTGCCCCTTTTTCAATTGTTTTCTCCATTATCACTCCCAGAGCTAAAATGGCTTCACTGTTTCGCCTAAACCCAAATTGATCTTTTCCCAGTATTTCTTCAGCTCGTATTTCTATTTGTGTTTGTACAATTCTAGTTAATATTTTTGACACGTGTGCTGTCAGACTTATTGTTTGAAAATTTTCACATTTATCTGCGCCTTTCTTTTTTGGAATAGTTACTACGATGTTATGTTTGAAATGTTCGGGTATCTTGCCTGTTTCATACAAACAGCTTACAAGGAAGAGACGTTCTGTTACTGCTTGTGCAGCGGCTTTTAAAGTTTCTGTTTGCACCTAATCTGTACCCGGCGCATTACCATTTTTCAGACCCTTTAATGCTAATTCAAACTCATCTTTAAGTATAGGATATTCCAAGTCATCATATTCAATCTCTGATTCCTGTTCTAATACTGCTAGTTCCTCTCCTGCATGTAAATTTCCTATATATTCTTGCCATCTACTCACTTTCTCTATATTTTCTATAATGGCGTTTCCTCCCCGCGTCCTTTATATTTTTGCTATACGCTTATATATCCCTAAAATTGATTCTAATAACGCTAGGGATACCATCAATCAAACCCTTTTTTAAGTTTTTGTTTCAATTGTTAGATTTTTATTTAAGATGTGTTAATTTTGAAGTTAGAATAATTAGCACGTTTATATTTTCGCGTTTAAACTCAATGTAGTACCTTCGGGTGGAGCATTGGGGACGTGGCCGCAAGCATAGCGGCCCTTAATTAAATTATAATATCTTCCTATATCTCCTGGCATCTCCCACGTATATCGTCTTCTAGCTTGATGTTGAAATAATGTGTTTGTGATGATTAGATTGTTCTTATCGCAAAATTCTACCAGCCTATTTCGCCTGTCGTTCCTCGTGCCTAAATCAAATAAATCTACTACTGCTCCTACCTTACCCTCACCTACCACTGCATTAAAATCCCCCATAATTATTAAATTTTTATGTCCTTTTACGTATCTTAATATGTCTTCGATATCTTTGTAGATGGCTTCTACCTCTTCGTCACTGTAGCTAGAGGTGGGCATGTATACTTGTATTATTACTGTGTTTACCGATTTAGATTCTAATTTGGAGCATGCGCAAAGAAAAATAATTAAGTGGGCAACGCTTGCCTTCGCATCTTTAAGAGGTGTATAATCGGTGGTTTTATATATTGAAGAGTCCTCCACACAAATGAACATAGTTGATTCGATTTGCTTCGTTTCAACGCTTCTGGTAACTTTATTACGAATCACGCTGAAACTGCAAATTTGACAGAAATGACAGATAACAAGATTTTTGAAAAACTTAACTGATTTACACATTCATTATGTCGAAGGCGCCAAAAAAGTATGTAAGAAAATACTGAGTGGACTGTGTAGTCTTGTTTCATTTCTCCGCTTAATGCTCATTACTTTTTATGAACAACAGCAACAAAAAACAGCTGTCATTACTTTTACACACAGAGCTAGATTCTTAATCAAGATATAGAAATACATATATCTTTAAATAGAATTCGCAAAAAATAGATAAATACAGAATTTAAATCCAAATTCATAAACGAGCTCAATAGAACACTTTTTGTATAGCTATTGTTCATTTCATAGAATCTTCAGCAACCACTGACAAGCTGTCTTTCAATCTCCAAACATAATGCTCAAAGCAACTTCCAATAGTTAGGTATCAAGTCTATTCGAAACTTTATCTATTCTTCCTAGACATTGTTTGTCTATATTGCTAACTTTCAATTTTCATCTTGGAAACAAAGACGTGGTTGGGTTTTAGAAAGGACAAATTGTTTCCAACTCCAACAAAACGGATATTGGCCATACCATTTCACATCGAGTGCTGATTCAGTGGTTGAAAACTTTTGCTAAAGTTGCCGTTTGATTTGTTGCAGTACATTTAGTGTGTTGAGTGTTTTAAAACTTTTATCAGCCAGTGTTCTGTTGTACGTTGAAAGCATCCGAAATAATGAACTGGAGAAGGAATAATAGACATAAATTATTTTTGTTTAGTTTCGAAGAAAACATTCTGCTGAAAACAAAAAGGATGAGCGTAATTAGTGCGACTCATTTTACCAAGTCAAACCAGCATACACAACCTCTGTCATTTCTGTTAAACTACGCGAGTTTGCTTGTTGTATGCATGCCTTGAAGCAGGTTTATATATTATGATTATTTTGTATGCTCCATAATACTAAAGCAAACGTTTATCCTATATACTTCAAAATATTTCATGCTTATTTCAGCGGAAATTCCACTTAAATTTAGTTATATCCTGGTTTAAGCTTACAGCTATCTTCACAAACAACCCAAAACCAGTATTTGCATTGTAAACACATTCGTGAATACATTCAAAGAATTTCGAAGGGATCTATTATATAAAACTTGTTTTTTTGTAGCAGTTTTAAATTAGGTAACAATATTAATTAGTTTTAAAGCTTATGTGGGAATACGTTACCCCTATATAGTATTAGCTTTAATAAATCCGCTCCTTAAGAAAACTGCCACGTGTGAATTTGTATTTCAGGCATATTTTTGTTCTGCTGTTTCATATCATAACACGTACCCAGAGCGATACCTGTTTCTTACCCTTATCCAAAAACCTGCTCTTGATATTTACATCAATATATGATACAGCGACCTATTTTATTGCCGTCACGCGGATGCAAAGAAATCCTGGTAATTAGTGCAAGTTATTAATTGTTTGTTATGATTGTTTGATGCGTATGATGTGTTAGTCATTTTAAATTTTTGACCTTTGTCGATATAATTGAATATAAATGCTTCTATTAATAAAACAACTTTAAATTTAATGGGTTTTTATTAATATGCACGTTTCAGTTCGCTGCGTAAATGGACGTAGCTGGAGGACACTACAAGAATGACCGAGTTCAGTCAGCGAGTAGGAAGGGTTTTATCATCATCATTGAGTCTTCAGTCCTGAAACTGGTTAGACGCGTACCATCATTGTTTCCTATTCTGAACTAACCTACAGATTTCCCTGAAATTTGCACAGTCTGCATCTATCACTATCTGATCTAGGTCTACATCCACCTCATTTTTCCTATCTCTGCTTGTCATATATCCCATACTATTCCCCAAGAACGCCTTAGAACATATTCTGCCCTTCTATTTCTCATATTTTTTCCCAAAGATATCCTTGTTCCCTTACTGTTCCTATAACCTATTTGTTATTACCTTTGTCTGTCCATCCTCATACATCTGAAGCACGGCATTTCAAAGGCTGCTACTGCTCTTCTGTCTGCTTTTCAGACTGCTCGTATTTCGTAGGCATACTGTCTGTGCTGTGCTCCACACATACGCTTTCAACAACTTTTTGTTCTATGTTTGTTGTCCTTCATCATAGGCGCCGTTCTTTCTTGTTAGATGCAGTTTGGTCCCCTTCTATTGTTTTACAATTACGTACCCTATTTCTCAGACATTCAGTGGTTGCGAAGGGGGGTAAGCAGCCTGTGGCTGCCAAATTCCCCGCAGCACTTGAACATTTACTGATTTAATATTTTTCCAATATATCTTTTAGCACAGTCAACATTAGTTGCAGATATTTCACAACAAACAACTAGTTGTTTATAATAATCATCAGATTTATTGCGCTTATTTTTTCGTCATTGAGTTTCCCGTCTCAAAACTGGTTGGACATGTATCTGCACTTATTTATTTTCTAAACTAACCTACATAGTTCCCTGAAATTCTCACACAGCAATACAGCTCGGTTCCCCTTATATTGTTTTCTAATATTATGCCCTATTTCACTAAGATTTATTGCAGGGGGTTAAGCAACCTGTGGCTGCCAAGATCCCCAACACTTAGACATTTGCCGAAATAATGGTTTTCCAGTAAATGCTTTCACGCAATTACCATTATTCGAGAATATTGCCCCTCCAATGCTTGTAGTTGCTTATAATAAATATCATGTTTAAGTGCAGCTACTTTCTTCTTCATTAATTTATCCATCTTGGGACTGGTTGGATGCGTACCTCCATTGATTTCTCTTCTGAGCTAGTCTACATATTTCCCTGAAACTCCTACAGTCTACATCTTTCACTATCTGTGTGCAGTAGTCTAACCTAGGTCTACCTTTTCTTCTCTTTTTTCCTATCTCTGCCTCTAGTATATTCCGCACTATTCACTCATGCCGTAGTATGTGGCCTATCATCCTATCTCTCCTATTTTTTACCGTTTTCCACATTTTTTTTCTTCCCCTACTATTTTTAGTACCTCTTCGTTCTTAGCTTTGTCTGTCCATGATATCTTCATCATACGTCTGTAGCACCACATTTCAAAGGCTTCTACCTTTTCTTGTCCGCTTCTCCTACTGTCCAGGCTTCACAGCCGTACAGTCCTGTGCTCCACACCTATGTTTTAAGCAATCTTTTCCTTGTTTCTATGTTTGTTGTCTTTGAACACAGTAGTTGCTTTCTCTTGTTAAATGTAGCACGATTTTGTGCTAATCTTTGTTTTATCTTTTGTGCTTTTTCCATCTTGCGTTATTTGGCTTCCTAGGTAGCAGAAATCCTTAACCTCTTGTAAGTTCGTGTTACATATTTGTATTCTTGTTTTTGATTTATTTTTCCCTCCTATGCATACTAGTACTTTAGTTTTACTTTTGTTAATTTTCATACCGTATCTCTCTGTTAGAACCGTTTCCATTTCAATGAGAGCAGCTTCTAGCTCTTCCTTGCTAGATACTAATACCGCTATATCATCTGCAAATCTAAGCATATCAATTTTTTGTACCTGCATAGTAATTCCAAATGTCTTCCTGCATTTGACAGTATTCATTGCCTCTTCAATGTACAAGTTAAAAATTAATGGGGATAGGGAACATCCCTGTCTTATCCCTTTCTTGATGTTTACTTCTCTACGTGCCTGCTCTAATTCTATTATTCCTGTTTGCACTTTGTATAAGCTATGTACTATCCGTCTCTCCCTATAACTCATTCCACTTTTTTGAGTATTTCAAACATTTTTTTCCATTTTACATTGTGGAATGCTTTTTTCAGATCTACAACCCTATATACACGCTTTCCCCTTTTTCTATTGTTTTCCCCATTATCACCCTCAGAGCTAAAATAGCTTCCCGTGTTCCCCTGTTTCGCCTAAACCCACATTGGTCTTCTCCTAGTATTTCTTCAGCCCGTTTTTCCATTCGTTTTTGTACAATTCTAGTTACTATTTTTGATACGTGTGCTGTCAAACTTATTGTTCGAAAATTTTCACATCTATCTGCGCCTTTCTTTTTTGGTATAGTTACTATGATGTTATGTCTGAAATCTTTGGGTATCTTGCCTGTTTCATACATATAGCTTACAAGTTGGAAGAGACGTTCTGTTACTGCTTGTCCAGCGGCTTTTAGAGTCTCCGCTTGCACCTCATCTGTACCCGACGTATTACCATTTTTCAGACCTTTCAATGCTAATTCAAATTCATCTCTAAGTATAGGATACCCCAAGTCATCATTTTCAATGTCTGATTCCTTTTCTAATGCAGTTAGTTCTTCTCCTGCATATAAATTCCCTATATATTCTTGCCATCTACCCACTTTCTCTACATTTTCTATAATGACATTCCTCCCGCGTCCCTTATATTTTTGCTATACGTTTCTATATCCCTAAAATTGATTCTAATTAGTTTGTATGCTTCATCTGTCTTTCCTACTTCCATCTTAGTTTGTACCTTTTTGCACTTTTCGTCAATCCATTGTTCTTGAGCTTTCCTGCATTTGCGAATAATTTCCCATTTTATGGCTTTGTATCTCTGTTTTCCGGTTTCGTCTGATATATTTTTGTATTTTCGTCTTCTATTAAATTCAGAATATCATTTGTTATCCATGGTTTTTTATTTTCTTTTTGTGTATACTCCAGCATATGTCTGGCCGCCATGTCAAGGCTGGATTTAATGTTATTCCATTCTGTTTCTACTTCCTTAATATCAGATATTTTCCCGATATCTTTGAGCAATTTATTTGACCTTTTTTTGAATCTTTCTTAAATATCCTTCTCTTTTAGTTTCTGTAGGTCCAAGTGCCTTTTTCCGTTTCTTTTTTCAAATTTTTAAATTTAAGTGCGGCCTTCATAATTACGATGTTGTGGTCAGTGTCTATATCTGCTTCTGGGTAGCTTCTACAGTCTTTTACTTGATTCCTAAACCGTTGTCTAACAAGAATGTAATCTGTTTGATATCTTCCTATATCTCCTGGCATCTTCCACGTATATCGTCTTCTAGCATGATGTTGAAATAATGTGTTTGTAATGATTAACTTGTTCTTGTCGCAAAATTCTACCAGCCTATTTCCTCTGTCGTTTCTAGTGCCTAAACCAAATAAACTTACTACCGCTCCTTCCCTACCCTCTCCTACCACGGCATTAAAATCCCCCGTAATTATTAAATTTTCATGTCCTTTTACGTATCTTAATATGTCTTCGATATCTTAGTAGATCGCTTCTACCTCTTCGTCACTGTAGCAAGAGGTGGGCATGTATACTTGTAGTACTACTGTGTTTACCGATTTAGATTCTAATCTAACCATGAGTACTCTTTCATTCTTTTGTAAGTAATTACAAAAAATAAAGGAAAGATCTGAGATAAAGAAAAGAAATTAACAGTGCTTATTAAAACTTATAATTACCCTAAATGACATTCTGGAGAGACATAAAAGCGTAGTATACCCAAAAACGAAAAATCAATAACAGTAGTTGTACATATAGCAGAAAAAACCCAAACAATGAATACTGTTTAACATGGAAAGCTGCGATTTTTAGGTCACTACAAATTTTAATTATCAAAGCAAAAAAAAATTACTACTTAGTTTAATCATTACATGGAGCCTGATAACTATACTGTTTCGACCAATTTCACAGGACCCATACAAAAAATTGTGCAAAACACTCACCCGAGCGTAAACGGTGTAGGTTTGGTCACACCTACCCTTAAAGACAGGGCGGAACAGATGGACTTGGGATCACGCAATGTGGGTGTCCTTCCATACCAAAAGGAGCGGCAATTCAATGGACTAGGTCCACCGGAGGAAGCTCTAATAAGTACGAGTAACGATTAGTTTATTTACGCCGAAAAGTACATTTTATAACACTGCAAGTACTTACCACACAGTGTGTGCACAAAATTTTTTTCAGAGAACGAAAACGACAATTGCTCTTAGTCGTATGCAGAAAAGAATAATTATTAACTTGTTTGGATAGCACCAAGTTACATCCATGCCGGTGTGATCAGATATACGAATGTGATTAGCAATTTGAAACAACCTTCATTAGTAAAGTAGGATTCATTATTTCAACGATTCTTCAGGTTGGAATAGTATAAGAAGTAATTACGTCCTATAGGAATCTGTATTACATCGACGGATACTTAAAACAAAATACCGACTATTCAATTGTAGAAAAGCTTTTCGTTTTGAAGTAAATAAATTTAAAATGAAATTTATTGTACAGCGTACTTGTTGTAGGAAGGCAAAATATACAGGATGTTGTTTGAGTATTAGAAAGCAGAACCTGTGTGAATAAATATTTAACTAAAAGGGTACGGTTTAAATTCACCAGCGAAATATGAACGTAACAAATCCCCCCCAGCAAAATTAAAAGGTTGGGGTAGGAAAGCAAAAGTAACGAAACAGGCAGTACGGTACTAACCAAAAAAAAACAACAAAAGAATCGCTTAAGAAACTCAAGAAAATCAAAGAACAATCAATTGGCATTCGGCTCGAAAAGCCCATATACAATAATAGGAAGAACCAGAAGAAAATTCGCTTAAGAAAACTAAAACGAATAAAACACTCCAAAATCAATAAAAGAATTTTCGTACGGCTCGAAGTACCAACGTACCGAACAAAACCAAAAGTGAAAAAGACCACCGGGAAGGATAGGTAAATAATAGCAATGAACCAGGGCAAAGGTAGAACGGCGTCAACACGCCAAAATCGTCAAAGGACGGATACTTCTTCTGAAAAGAAACGGTAGAGTTTCAACCTCAGAAGACGATTGGTTTCCTGCATAAAAACCAAAAGTAGAAAAAACAAGCGAGGAAGAAGACCAACAGTATTCGCTAAAATACGACAAAAGTGTCAAGCCGCAACGTAAGCCAGGGAACAACAAGAATGCTGGATAGAAAACAAAATTAAAGTACTTCTAGCTGTGGTACCAAAAAATCGCAACAAACAAAAAACCGAAGATAAGAAATGCTAAGTAGATCTAAAAGTCGACCAAGTCGTGGTTTCCGAAAAAAAGAAAAAATGGACTAGAAAGCACCTACCACAGGAAATGGATCGAAAAATTTAATCAAGTCAGCACGAAGACCGACAGAAAGTAAGACCAGGCAGAAGAAAGAGTTGAGGGATGTGGAACGAAAGCAGTGAGAAAAAACAAAAAAACCAAAAAGAATAACAGTAAGCAAGAAGTACAAGAACCGCATTAAAACAATCTAAGAATAGCACAAAAGAAAATAAAGTAGAATACCAGTGTAGTTATGTATGAGTATGTGAGAGAGTGTGTATGTGTGTGCGTAAATGTATGTGGGTGTGTGTGTTGTGTTGGACCGCTTTAGTCGCCTCTTACGACAGGTAGGTCGTACTATGAAGCGATTCTATTACCGGACCCACACGAGATACAAGAAGAGAACGAAAGAAAAGAAAACCAAGCAGAAAAGAGAGAGTGTGTGTGTGTGTGTGTGTATGTGTGTGTTGGACCGCTTTAGTTGCCTCTTACGACAGGTGGGTCGTACTATGGGGCTATTCTATTCTCGGACCCACACGGGGTTTGGAGTACAAGAAGAGAACGAATAAAAAAAGAACCAAGCAGAAATTTGTGTGGGTATGTGTTGGACCGCTTTAGTCGTCTCTTACGACAGGTGGGTCGTACTGTGGGACTATTCTAATCCCGGACCCATACAGGGTACAAGGAAAGAACGAAAGAAAAAAGAACCAAACAGAAATGTGTGTGTATGTGTGTGAGTGTGTGTGTGTGTTTGAAGTGTCTGTGTAAGTGTTGGGCCGCTTTAGCCGCCTCTTACAACAGGCAGGTCGTACCGTGGGAATATTGTAATCTCGGACCCACAGGGGGTTAGCGAAACAAAAAGAAAGAAAATCAGCAAAACAGGGAAGTAAATAAAAGAAATCGTAAAGTCCAAAAGTCAAATCCTAAGTAGAGTTAAATCGGCATAAGACTCTGTGGGCGAAGGGACTAGATATTTAGCTTTAGACGTTTGCGCCGCCAACAGGAAACGCAGTGAAGTCAAGAACATTAAGATTTCGCCGATATACATATTCAGGTTCGGAATCTGCATAGACTATTGTCACGGAAAATTTCAGTCAAGTTAACGGCCACTAGAAAAGTACTTAGTTAGCGGCTTTTGGTTTGGGGGTGGTGACAACTTTTGCTCCGGCTTAGTCAGAGTGAGATTCTAATTCAGGGTGTATTAGAAAATGTATTGCACAGATTATATAAATAAAGGGTAGTATTGAATCAGAGCCTGGACAGGGAATGCCAAGGCGCCAGGAACTGATAAAAATAAAGGAGCGTATGAAACCTAAAGTCTTAGTTCCAACAAACTTTGCAGGAACCGTCTTCCAGATCATACATATAAAACACACAACTTCACAAAATAACTATCTTTAATATCGCATCGGAACACAATATCAATTAATGACAAAAATTCTAAATACCAGTTGAATTTTAATATTACCTTAATCTAATTAACACAAGCATAGAAAATACAAAATTTGTAAATATTATCATAAGTAACCCCGCAGGAGTGCATATCAGGGAAGAATAACTTTTAATTTCTCACTCGCTTTAATGTTACTAATTACTCACGTACTCGTATATCCTTGGCCAAGAAAGCATGTAGTAGTACGTAAAATGCACCATAAATTAAGTGTTCGGTGTTCTAACTTCAATTTCAAATAAGCACCTTGTGGGAGCAATCTCTAACAATAATGTAAATATTAGATACCTTAACGTACTGGTGAAATATTTCACTAATTATACTGTATGTATATAATGTATACTCTTGAACTTCCAAAAGCTCAACTACTATTACTTTACAACGATATAATTTATATTAGATGTTCTAGTATAGACTGACTCTTGTATTTATTAGCGGTCTTATATATACTCTGAATAAAAGATATGACTCATCCTCCAGTAATTACGAGAAGCTTCCCGGTCCATTGAGAATAAACAGTGCTGGCGGCGTTTTGTGTGTTTGATTGCTAGAAGAATTCTCGAATCCTGGAGACTGTGCAGAGCCTACAGCGCTTGTGTTTGACGGGTTGCCTAATAGTAGCTCGCAACAATATTAAGTACTAGTAAGGAAAACTAATAAAACCACAATAGCACAAAATAAGCACAAATACTAACGAATAATAATACATAGAATAATCTTGCTCAATGATTAGCTTCTGTACGTAGTTATCTCACATCAAAGGTCGTCTAAGTCCTAGGCTGCTGTAATGGTAACTCATAGTAACGACAGCTGATTGGCAACGCCAATAAATGAGAAGTAATAAAGTTGGTAGTGCAACAACGTTCTTGAGATAAAAGAGGCAGGAGCATAAACAGAATAAAGAGCATACGCATAACAAGCACAATGAGAAAGTGTAAGAAGGAAAACTAAAAAACCCTAAAATTTAATATTAGAAATCAAGTTGCCAACAAAAATTAGGATATTAATTACCAAGTAAGTGGGTCAATTAAACGTGCACTAACTGATTTAGAGATAACAGGACGTTACGGTAATAAGATTTCAATAACGAACATCTGCACCTGCAAAAACTAAGATAATAAACTTTAATCTATTTCAATTCATTCCAATTATTAACGATGATGATGAATTTAAATCCACTACAAGTGAAAATGGAAGCTTGCAAAAGGCATTCTAGAACCATAAAACCAATATTGCCAAACTCCAATATTAATTTGTCAGTTCTACCTAAATCCGTAATTATTACGATTATATCGGCAGAAATCCAGCCTTTACCAGCAACGATCGAAATAAGAATGCTTCTTATCCACAAGGAGAAGCGCAAGGTACAGCTTATTATCATATTTGTAATTTTAAATGCAGATAAATAAGGTATATTTGAATACACGGCAATAACTTGTAATTATGAAGGTTAACACAAACGATAACGAAGCGGAAAGGTTACAACGATATAGATGGCGGGACAATACTATCACTAGACAATTGAATTTAGAAATTTTATATAAATAGAAGTGTCAACCGGAAGGCAACAATATTTTCTGCCTCTTTTGGGTAGTTTTCTGTAAAACAGAAACAACAGTAGTGTAGTAGTGGTAGCACTTGGTTCTGGAGGTGGCGGCGAGGGTGCTTTAGGAAACTGAAAACGCGTTATGGAAGAAAGTAGTTTGTTTTTAGAATTGGTTGCAAGAAAGCTGACGGTAGAAAAGGAAACATCATGGGTTGTCAGAAATCAACTGCAGAAAAAGAAAAAATATTGGCTGTAAGAGAATCAATCTTATAAAGAAAAAACACAAACAGAGCACACTTCAGTTACGTTAGATAAAGGGACAGAAGCAGATAAAATTTCATCAACGTTAGATAAAGGACTAGCAGTATCACAGCATTGGGCTGTAGGAGTATCAACCTCAGGAAAAGGAGCAGAATCCGATAACACTTCAGCACTGATTTGAAGTATGAGCTTAGCTCGTGGAGGAGGCACAGCCTGCGGTGAGAGTGAAAACGCAAGATCCATTTGATTATCGTTTGAATCGCAAAGAACAGAGGAAATTTGGCTCTTGTTAGTAGAGGTCCGGCGAGTAAGGACGTGATAGCCTTAACAATCAATATTATAATTTGAAGACACATATGGTTGAAAAGGACAGGATGTGATGGTAGTAGGGCGAGCAGAAGGAGGTGTAGAAAAAGATGTAGAACTAGAGACGGAAGAAATTGTGTTCAAAGCTATATTTGCCGAAGGAAGGTGTGTTTTGATAGTAGTAGTAGGATGATCTGCATGAGGTACAGAAGAGAACGTAGATTTAGCAGCAGAAGAAATTTGGCTCCTAGAGCTGAGAACAGAATTTGAAGTATGATTTGAAGACCTATTAATAGTAGGATGACAGTTTGGACAGTAGTGACGATAAACTTGCTTATGTCCGCAACCATAGCAATGGAGTACTTGAGGACGAGTACAACGTATCGAAACATGACCAGGTTTGTCACAATTAAAGCATACGACCTGACGAGTAGAAGCAGAACTAGGAATAAGAACAGTAGGAAGTACGGAATAAGTATATGATCTAGCCGTAGGCGTAGGAGAGAGCTTAACAACTCGGTCATGTGAAGTAAAAGTACTTTTCTCAACTGTAGCAGACTTATAAGCAAGATCCGGTTCAGCAGTGGCAGTATTTTGGATGTTAAAACTTATGTAAAATGTTCGGTATGTGGAGACGACACGACAAAAGGTCAGTCGTTTTTTGTAGTAGGCTTGGAACGATTGAGAGTAGTTGTTGAAAGTAAAAAATTCGTGTTCAGTCATTGTCAAAATAAATAGATATTAGTAATTTTAGTTAAAAAGGATAATAAAGAATATAAAACATGGCTTGTTATATTCAAGGTCTTGGAAGCTGAGTGTAGAACTGCGTAGGCACGGCAGCAAAAATATTAATTAACATATACCAACTACCAACAACCTAGTAGTCGAAAAAGCCTTTTCTAGGTAGGAAAAGCGCAATTCTTAACATTGGTCTTGACTATGTGATACGACATTATCGGCTAGAATCTTTTCCGGTTTTAACTTCAGACATTCGTGTTTTAATTCTTGTAACGAGCGGACAGTAGGCAAATGGGTTCGATAGAATGGAGCGAGGTTATAAAGCACAATGAACAATTTATCCTTCTTCATGAAAGATACATACCACTGAAATAAGGCCTTCATACACGTAAACGTCAGTAATGCTTTCTGAGGGTTCCTGTTGCCTATTGCAGATACCATCAAACAGTCTTATTCCCATATCAGTCATTTTGAATACGAATAAAGAAAACAAATTAGGAGAAAGTAATTAAATAAAGTCTCACCGCAACTCGATTGAGTTTTCAACGGACTAGAATTATTGGCGAAAACACAAGTTCAATAATCTGAAATTAGCAAATCAAGGATATTAAGCGATCAAGAAAATAAACAAAATCAAAATTTAAGAAGATCGAACTCACATAAGAAATTTAAAAAAACGCTCCCCATGTGAGGAACACCAGAGGGACGAAGGAGAAAATAAATACCAGTAAGGGAAGAAAAAAAAAGTAGCATCGGGCCGAAAAATGCGGGTAATGTAGAAAATTAGGCAGTAACAAAAAAAAATCGGCCCAGAAGTTAAGCAAAACAAAATCGGAGCAGAAGTTAAGCCATACTAAATCGAAGCCAAAGTTAAACAAAACAAAATCGTAGCAAAAGTTAAGTCAAACAAATTCAAAGCCCCATGTCATGGCGTCGAAATTTATGCTATGGACATCGACGTAGCTGGACGGCGGGGTTGTATAATTATTAAAAATAAAAGGAAGGCCTGAGATAAAGAAAAGAAATTAACAGTGCTTATTAATACATATTATTACCCTAATTGCATTTTGGAGAGACATAAAGACGTAGTATACCCAAAAACGAGAAATCAAAATAACTATAGTTGTACATATAGCAGAAAAAAAAACTCAAACAAAAAAATACTGTTTAACATGACGAGTTGTGGTTTTTAGGTCACTACAAATCTTAATTAACCAAAAAAAAAACCGACTCTAAAAACAACAGCTCTAAATTATCATCGTAAACATAAAGGTACGTATATAACATTGATATTACGATGTCTTAACTAACAAAAATTTACAACTAAAAAAAAAGAAAGCCCACAGTTCTAAATCATCCTCGTAAACATACAATTAAATATATAGGATGGTCGCAATAAATACAATATTAATAATAAACATCATCTCATATAACGATAGCCATTTTAAAACTACTAAGTTTAATCATTACGTGGAGCCTGATAAATATACTGTATCGACCAATTTCACTGTACCCATACATGAAAATAGGGCATAGACACTCATCCGTGCCTCCACGGGTAGGTTTGGTTACACCCTACCTTAAGGACAGGGTGGAACCGATGGGGTTGGAATCAAGTAACGTGGGTGTCCTACCATACCAAAGAAAGCGGCAATTTTATGGGCCGTCAGGTCCACCGGAGAAAGCTATAATAAGTACGAGTAACGATTAGTTTATTTACGCCGAAAAGTACATTTTATAACACTGCAAGTACTTACCACTGAGTGTGTGCACGAAAATTTTTCAGAGAGCGAAAACGACAATTGCCCTTGGTCGTATGCAGAAGAGAATAATTATTAACTCGTTTGGATAGCACCAAGTTACATAAATGCGGGTGTTATCAGACATACAAACGTGATTAGCAATTTGAAACAAGTTTTATCGGTGAAGTAGGATTCGTTATTTCAACAAGTCTCTAGGTTGGAATAGTATAAGAAGTAATTATGCTTTATAGGAATGTGTATCACGTCGACGGATACTTAAAACAAAACACCAACAATTCGATTGTAAAAGAGCTTTCCGTTTCGAAGTAAATAAGTTTAAAATGAAAATTATTGTACAGCGTACTTATTGTAAGAAGGCAAAATATGCAGGACGTTGTTTGAGTATTAGAAAGCAGAATCTGTGTGAATGAATAATTAACTAAAAGGGTGCGGTCTAAATTCACCGGCGAAAAATGAACGTAACAACCTGACTACTTCTAACACACTAATATGCATTCGTGTAAAGCAGAAAATGTTCAATGCTTGTTGACCGTTGAAACTTTTAAGAACTAGTGTTTGACTGTCGTACATAGTAGAGAGCATACTGGTCCGAGGACAACCCTTCCGCCTCAGTGCTTGACGACGCCGACGCCGCCACTGTAACCGCCACCGCGACCGCCGCTCGAATGATAGGCAACCCACAACACATGGGCAGCGCCTTATGACGCCATCTAAATGTTTGCAATTGGCACTTTGACACATTCGCCATTTTGTTTACGTTACGGCATCTATTTTGACATCCACCATGTTTAACACGCGTCATCTTTGCTTACGTCACCGTAACTATTTTGACATCAGAAATCTTGATTTTGTCGCAACCACAATTTCGAATAATACCTGTTTCGTGTCTTCGCACAGGCTGAAACATACCTCTTATAATAATATAAATTGGTATTCCTTTTGCAAATTACTATGTAATTCGAATACCATTAATGATAAATAGTCAATAATTGTAAATTTATTACCTGATAGTTTATTAATCATAAACCCATTAATTAGTAGTTAGCTAATGAGAAATATATAAATCTATAATTAAAAACTTATTCTAAAGGAAGTCGACATACAAGTTAAAGTAGTCTGATGCTTAGATAATTTATATCTTTTATTTCTCCGTTGTATATACCCGCAAAAGAAGCAGGATTGGTAAGTTGATTTTCGCATAGGTAAAAACACAACACCATATTTCGACTACCTAATTTTAGCTACTTTTCCATGGGCACGGTGGCGTCACAGTCTTCTAAAAATAAAGTGCAACGCAATGCTATTATAAAGCTTTATTATAACAATAGATAAATAACATTAACATAAAAACATTTAAGCAGCCAAGCGTGAGCCCAGTAAAACTTAATTAATAACAAGTTTGATAATGCTCGTTCGGAGTAGTTTTAAATCTATCTAGTTCTATCTGTAGTTTAAAATTGAAAACTATGTCTAAGTCTTCTACCTACTTTTTTAGCCAGTTTGGAAAACGTACCGAAGTTTGTTTCTCTACATAAAATCTTTGAGTTCATAATCAATCAGAGCCATTCCTTTGTTCAAAATCATGCAACTTGTAGCAAGCTCTTAGTGGTTCCCCAACTATTTCCTGCTTAGCTTGGTCTATTTATTCATGCTGATTGGAGGCAATCCTGATTCTCCCACAAATTGTTGTATAGTTGTGTTAAAACTTTCTAGTTACTGCTTGACGCGAGCGGACGTGGTTTGCAGAGCTCCGCTTCAGCAGCTAACAAGTAAGTTTTTATCTAGGGTTTTTGCTATTTATTTTTATATTATTTTTAATTGAAGCTTTGCTTTTTATTGTGTTTTATTTTTATAATTGTGTGGCATTAAATTTTAAATACAGGGCAGTAAAATAAAATTTAAAAACAGAATTTAAACCGAATAAATATTAAATAAACCCCGTTTTTCTTTGTAATTTAAACTAAACTCTGCGTTTTTAAATAAACTAACTAAATTTCGGGATAATAAACCAATAATCTATTAAACAAATACTCAAAAATAAATTTGAAATAATTTAAAAAGGCGTTTTTAATAAATTTAAAAAAAAACCGTGTAAATCGAGTAAAAAGCCGAGTAAAACAACCAAAAAGTGTGTGAATTTTTTATAGTGCGCATATAACAAAATAATAAGTTAAAAACTCAAAAACTGTAACTTTTAAAACAATTTTAATATAAATTTTCCGTATTTTAAGTACACACGTACTTAAAAGGTTCCTTTAAATTGATTTTTGGCGTAATTAAGCGCTGTAACAGTGAGTAATTAAGTGAAAGTGCGTTTCCGGTACCGCATTCCGATAGCGCTTGACCTTATTTGTTAAATACACATCTAAAGTTAAAGTGTTGTTATTTATAAATTAGATATTTTGAAGTAATTAACTTATTTAAATTTGATTTGGCAGATCAAAAATTTAAAATAAATAACTAGTGTTTGTTAGGATATATTTATTATTAGAGGTATTTTTATTGGGTTAGCGATTTTATTTGGATTTAGTTGTTATATTTTGTTATTTTTACGCTTAGTGTTTATTGCATTTTGTTAAATTTGAACTTTATTTGGACGGTTCGAAGTTTAAATAAATACAGGGTTGTTTACGGTTTACCCTTAACCAAAATATTTTTATTGGACCAGCGTTTTGCGTTTTTGTAGCGTTGTCCTTTTAACGTCGTAACGGTTAAGTAGTTTTTTGAGCTGCGTTTTAGGTGTCATTCTTTGTTAGTTTTGTCAACATGGTGGTCTACCGCGATGAGGAGCCGCTGCCCAGGAGGAAGAGGGGAGATCGGTCGGAGTCTGCTAGGACGGAGGCTGAAAGCGCTGTTAGGGGGAAACAGCTGAAGGTAGTGTTAAAGGATGTTATGTTAGGGATTCAGGAGGAGCTACAGTAGGTAGAAGAGCCTGTGTCTGCGGCGGTCGTGTCGGGGGAGTCGGGGCCTCCCGTGGTGGTTGCGGCGCCAGAATTGCCCTTTACTTCGGGAGCCCAGCGCACGATGTCGACTAGCAGCAACGTTAGCGTTGATGCTAGCGACCTCGATGAGCTGGAGCTCTTGAAGTTTAGGGTGAGGAAGGCACACGCTGCCGTTTATGGGAAGGTGCCGACGACTTCCGCCACTATCGTCGTGGAGGACAGGAAGATGGTTCGGCACGCCGTGGATGATATCCGCGACGTTACGAACCAATTTATAGGTATGGCTAGGGCGCTTCGTCTTTGCCTAGACGGTTCAGGGAGAGCTGGTGTTGTCAGGGGAAGTCTGGCGGCGAATTCTATCGTTTCAGGAGGCCAGAGTCAGGGTGCGTCGGTGCAGCGCAAGGTTTCCTACGCCGCTGCAGCTTCGGGCTCTACTCCTACGTTTGCTGTCAGCGTCGACGCCAAGCCAGGCCAGAAGGACGACGTGATGACGACCCTGAAGCAGAAGTTCGATCCCGCTCGAGATGGGTTTGTTGTGGTCGGAGCTCGTAGGACTCTCCGGGGGCGGTGTCGTTGTGGAGTGCGCAGGTCGCGACGACGCCAAGAAGCTGCAGTTGAAGGTCGGCGGTAACTGCAAAGAACTCGTGGCGAAGACCATCGAGAAGAAACGTCCACGGGTCGTTCTTCCGGGGGTCGAAGCGGGGATGTAGGTTGAAGAGCTCGTGCGGTTAATTGCGAGCCAGAATCCCCGCTTCGGCGATTTGAAGCTAGAAGATCGCCTGAGAGAGAAGTTCAGGTTTGGAGGAAAGGGCCCTAGGGATCCATTCGCCAATTTCGAAGTGACCCCGACACTTCGAAGGCGTATATTAGCTGATGCTATCAACCTCAGGTGGCGAAGAGTATGGGCCCGGGACCACTTCTCGATGACCCAGTGTTGCCGGTGCTACGAGTACGGCCATCGATCGATGGAATGCAGGGACAAGTACAGTGGTGCGGTAACTGTGCCGAAAGGCAGTCCCCTGCTGTGTGGTTTGCGCGACGGTCGATACGCGCCACGACGCCAAGTCGAGCAGATGCCCCACGATGCAGCGTCTGAAGAACGCAATCACGCAAAACATCGATTATGGACTGTGAAGGTAAAACAAAGTCCATAAGAAGCAAGAAGATTAAATTCGCGCAACTAAATCTCAGGAAAGGTAGAGGGGCAACAAATAACATCGTAAAGTTATTCATCGAAAATAATATCGACATCGGATTTATACAGGAACCGCACCTGTATAGCCACAAAATAACAGGTTTTAGGAGGGGAGTTACCGTATTAAATGCGAATGGTGAACGACCGCGTAGCGCGATAATAATAAATAATGGGACGTGCGCCGGAATTATATTAAATAATTTATCGAACGAATTTTTAACGACGGCCGAAATCAAATCAGGGGAAAATGCGTTCTACGTAATAAGCGCGTATCTCCCGCCGATCGATTCCCGGCGGGAAAATCCCCACACCGAAGACTTGACAATTTAAGTGGATAATATTATTCGTAAAATCGGCAGAAATAAAAATAATCATCGAAGGAGATTTTAATGCCAAGTCGCCACTATGGGGCAGCCCTGTCGAAAACGATAGAGGCTCGCAGGTTGCTGATCTTTTTACGCAATGGGACCTTAGTGTGATAAACACTAATGATTCACCTACGTTTGAGGGGCATAGAGGCAGCAGTTTATAGATATTACTGCAGTCTCGCACGAAATGTTAGAAACGATTTGTAATTGGAAATTAAGGTCGGACGAGGAAACGCTCTCTGACCATAAATTAATAACATGGGACGTTGAAACCAAAACAAGCGCAAACGAGCAGCTAACTATATTTCCGCGGTTCTGTAATAAAAAAGCAAATTGGGAGCGATTTAAACAAAAATTTGGCGAAAGTATCCCTGTGCTCGAAAATGAGCTATTTAACTGTCGAGAGGCAGACGAAGTATAAACACTCGCGAAAAAATTAAACGACGCAGTGGTAGACGCGTCGTCATATTCCATGCCGCAAAAGAGAACATTTAAAGACAGCGTACTCTGGTGGACCCGGGAACTAACCACCAAGCGGGCAGAAACGCGTAACCTAAGGCGCCGCTATCAACGCGCCTCGGGAGATATAAGAGAACAACGGAGAATAGAATATAATCAAAGTTACCGCGAATATAAAATATTAATAGAAGAAACGCGAACGAATAAATTTAAAGCATGCTGCACGCAAAACTCACAGAAAGAACCCTGGGGAACCGCATACCGCGTAATTAGAGGAAAACAACAAAAAATCGCGCTCAGTAATATAAAGAAAACAAATGGCGAATACACGGAAGGTTTTAAAACCACAACGGAATATTTACTAGAGAAATTTTTCCCATCGGATAATCCCGAGGGAGCAAGGAACAGGTGCCGATAAGGCAATCCTAGTTCACAAGGTCGTCAGGGCTCTTAGGAGGATGAGCCCTAAGAAGGCACCGGGGCATGATGGAGTCACTTCAGACGCAGATCTGGAGGCGTGCCTGTTAGCCCCGTGTGTCTCTGTCGGGTTGTTTAATCTTTGTTTAGAAAGGGGCGTTTTTCCGCGTTGCTAGAAAATCCAGAACGTGAAATTTATACCTAAACCTAAAAAGGCGGATCCGTCAGATCCGGGCAGCTATCGTCCAATTAGCTTGCTACCGGTGCTGGGGAAAGTTTTAGATCGCGTTATGACTACGCGTGTTGAGCACCTAGTGCGAGACAGCGGCGGTTTTAATAACCGACAGTTTGGTTTCATGGAGGGCAAGTCGACTATCGACGCGTTAGAGTTCGTTGTCGGGGAAATTAAGCAGGCGAAAGATGCTAAAGAATACTGTGTCGTTATTGCTTTGGACATTTCAGGAGCATTTGATGCTGCCTGGTGGCCATTAATCGTTTGCGAGTTAAATCGTAGGGGTTGTCCGCGAAACTTGATGTCTTTGGCCAAGAATTATTTCTCGGGGCGATTGGCACAGGTTGAAATTCCGGGTGAAGTTCTGTCGCGTGAGGTGGAAAGTGGATGCCCGCAGGGGTCATGTTCTGGTCCCACATTTTGGAAGTTGTTGTATGAGAGCATTTTTAGGGTCAAGTTGCATGCAGGAAGTTCAATCGTTGGGTTTGCGGAGGACACGCTTTTAATTGTAAGATCGAGATTGTTAATGGATATGCGCACAAAACCGAACGGGCGCTTAATACATTACACGAATGGTCGCAGGCGGTAAAATTAAAATTTAACACGGCGAAGTCAGAGGCGCTTTATTGCGGCACGAAACCAAGACAGAGACCTCCTAGGCTAGAGCTAGGAGGGGAGAAAATTCGTTTAAAGATTGTATTACCTATCTCGGCGTCAAGATCGACGATAAATTAAATTGGAAAGCGCACGTACAATACGTTAAAAGTAAGGGCGGCGAAATATCAAATAAAATGATAGCGGCGGCTAAAATAAAGTGGGGTTTCAGGGGCGAATCGCTGAGGACGGTTTATACCGGAGCAATTGAGCCGGCAATGCTGTACGCAGCTTCTGTATAGGCAGAAGGTTGTAAAATCAGGGAGATGCGGCAATTGACGAGCGTACAACGCATAACCGCGGTAAAAGCAGCTAGGGTGTACAAAACCACCTCCACGGAGGCGGTCCTGGTGATTAGTAGGACTCTCCCTATCGAATATGTCGTTAGGGAGATTAGAGATAGGAGACTTATAGATATAGGGAAAGGGCGCGAAATTATCGAAGATATTAATTTTGGTAATAGGGACGTTGCAAGAAAGATTGTGGTATCAGAGTTGGGGCACCCGGCCGATATTAGAGGAATCGAGTTTGTCGAAGGTGATCGGGACGCGACGGGTATCAGAATTTACACGGGCGGTTCACGTATGGATGACGGGCAAGCAGGCGCGGCGTTTGTCGTGTTTAAGCAGGAAAGGAAGGTGTTCCAGTTTCAAACCAAACTCGCGAACTGGAGCACTATCTTCCAGTGCGAATTGGTAGCCATACGAGAGGCTATCGATTACGTAATAAATCACACGGGCAGAGACGATTATTATATAATCAGCGACAGTAATTCAGCGCTGACGGCATTAACTAACATGAACACCTCGACAGACCTCCAGGCGGACGTCTGGAAAATAGCGCTCGAGTTTCGACGTTTAAAGTTCTGTTGGGTTAGGTCGCACGATGGTAACGTAGGAAATGATAGGGCTGCGGAATTAGCTAAAGAGGCCGCGACGGGCGACTTTCGGATAACACATTCGTCGATACCGAGGTCTTTAATTAAAAGAAAGCTGCGCGAAAAATCAATTCGATAATGGGAAGAGAGGTGGAACAACGCTGCCACGGGCAGGTTGACCCACAAATTCATACCGAGCATAGAAGCTAGAGGTAGGATCGAGGTTAAGCTCGACTACAAAATGGTGCAGTTGATAACAGGGCACGGCGCCCTGAAGGCGTATTTACAAAGGTTCGGGCTAACCAACAGCGACCGCTGCGAATGCGGTGAGGGCGCAGAAAGCGCAGAGCACGTGCTCTTCGACTGCCCGCTTGAGGCGGGAAATCGAGGGTTGGCTGATAGCAAACTAGCTATCCTAGGTCTGGCATGGCCAAAGAGCCTAGAGGAAGTCGGGGAAGTGGTTAACCAGAAGGCGTTCTGGACAGCCTTAAAAGAATTCGCGGGAAGGGTCGCGAGATTAGACAATGACAACCGCGTGTAAAATTCGGTGGGGTTGGTGGGAGGATTGGAAAATTTTAGATTGACTTGGCGTGAGTAAGAATACGAGCATAGATATAACCAAAACCTGATATAAAAATAATAATAATAATAATAAAAAAAAAAATAACATGATAATAATACCCAAATGTCCAATATGCACGAGAAACCCCCACACCATTAATACAGTCACTGCCTATCTTCATAATTATGTGCGGAAAATCGGGAAATCTGGAATAAATAATAACAAATAAACAATAACAAATAAATCAGAAATCCTCATTAAATTAAATCAATAAAATAAACAAAGATAATAAAATAGAGCGAATTCGCGCATCCCCCCCAGGACTTGAAAGTGAAGTGATGGTGATTGTGATCCCCCCCAGAACATTTAGTGTATACCCACCAGGACTTTAGCAGTGCACCCCATCTTCCCCTTAGAAGTAAGTTACAGTTAGATGTAGGCAAACGACCAGATCTTCGGATGCTGGAGAATTTTTCATCGAGGTAAGACTTAAATTGTGGCGGCTGTACTCGCACAAGCATTGATTTACATTAATTAATAGTTTTTGAAATAATTTAACAAGCACGTTTTGTGCGTAATGGCACTAGCCGACATAATGCTTGTGCGAGTGCACCTGATAAATAGGGTGATGCTTTTGCTATTTTGTGCACTGCTATATGCTAAACGCTTATTAGACATTTATTTATATATTTATATAATTATATTTATTTATATTTTATATTTACACTTTATATTTATTAGCATGTATTGTAGTATTTTGGGGCATATTTGTTTTGTTTGACGTTCTGTCGCCATTTTGGTTGCAGTATATATTTGGGAAGTAAGAGTAAATTGTAAAGATCGTAATCATAAATCAGTTAGGGAATGATAGGAAAGCTAGTGATGGATTTAAATTAGTTAGCTAGATTTGGATAGTTTTAAGACGACCCTTCAGGTCGCACTGGTAAGCAGAGCCGGCGTCTACTATCCGGTATTACGGATCCCTCCCCCTCTCTTGTTGATCGGGTACACTCCAAAGTCAGCGCTAGGGATACCATTATTTACAACCCTGTTTTTAGTTTTTGTTTTTAGTTTTTGTTTCAGTTTGTCAGATTTTTAGATTTGTTAGATTGTTAGAGTTTGTTAGGTTTGTTAGATTTTAAGTTTGTTAGGTTTTTATTTAGAATTTTATTAGGGTGGATTAATTATGAAGTTAGTATTAATTAGAAGAACGATTATTTTTCGCGTTTAAACCCAATGTAGTACCTCCGGGTGGAGCATTGGGGACGTGGCCGGAAGTATAGCGGCCCCTTATTCAAATCATAATGTATAGTTGTGTTTACCACATTTAGAAATATACTATCCTTATAGGTTGTAAGACCATCGGTTATAGATGATCCGAAAAGTTCTGTATTAGGCAAATAGACTATGTTTAGGGAACCTCTTTACGTATTATGTACGTCAAAGTTACGAATGCCACCTTCCTTAGTTCGTCTATGCCATTTTAATAAATAGGTTCTTAGAAATTTATTTTAAATAGTATACCAATTTAGTACTATGCCTTTCCGCATGGACGCTCACATAACTGAAAGAGTCTTTCTTGCTAACCACAAATGCAAATAGCTCATAAAATCCAGATGTGATTAAATCGCTCCACGGGTACATAAAATAATCTTTTAATTTTTTCTCATGTTTTCTAATAAGATGTTCTTTGTCCAACGCACCTTTGTATTGTTCTCGTACCGCCACAGTATTTTGCATGTAGTTCAACTTTTGTCTTTTTGCATTCATTTTCTCTAATTCCAGCTGTCTTTTTCTCCTTCCTACACTACATTATATTTTTACAATCCTCTACCCGGTATTACATTGGCCAGAAGGCGAGTTTTTTTACCTGAAAATTTTTGAATTTTGCAGAACCCTTACTGTTCCTAGCAAAGTAGGGATTTTAACGTGTGTGAGATTACTCACACACGGGATCTCCATTTTACCTCTCATCCGAACGAGGGCGTATTTTTGTGAAAAATGTTTGTATAACATTTGTCAAGCGGACCATGTCGGGATTCGAACACGGAACCTTGGGCCTTCTTCTACCTACAGCGTACGGCGCGTATAACGGAACAATTTTGTAAACGGACAGAGTTTGTTACCACTAGTTATGCGTTGTCTTACAACTTCAGGGCACAACGGTGGAACAACGATGTAGCTAAAGCTAGAAGAAGATGCCTTCAAGCTAAAGAAGTGAAACATTTGGAAACAAAAGTGTAAGACTAAGTGAAATAGAGACACAAACACTGAATGAACAGTACAACGAAAAAAGATCGGAAACCAAGAAAATTATGTGTATGGCTAAAGTAGAGTCTTAAAATAAACTATGTAATGAGATAGAGGGTGACGTCTGGGGTCAAGGGTCTAGCATATCAGATAACAGCGAAAAGACTTAAACTACAGCTAAAAATTACACTAACAGATGAAGCTCAGTATAATATAGCATAACAGCTCTTTCCGTGGCAACAAAGCACAAAAAGGGTGTGCATTCAAAATAAAAGTGAAAACATCGAGCCTTTATCAGTAGAAGAACTCAAAGGAACGGCGGAAAAATAAAACTGAATAAAGCCCTCGGGTCAAGACTTTAGCGAACACAATACCGAACACGTTGCTAAAAATAATTAACTGTAAGTATACAAAAGGAAATTTCTCAAAGGTCTAGAACGAAGGACGACTGGTACTGATACCAATTAGAAAGGATGGGTCCACCGTAGACGCGATGGAGGAGGTCAAAAAAAAAGTTTTGCCCACCAAGAACGCAGTATAACTAACAGGAAAATGTGTCTGTTGTCACAATAGATATCCAAAACGTCATTTACATAGTCCTCTGGAATAGAATAGAAAAGGCGATGCATGGCAAAAAAATAAACCCGAATATAAGTAGGGTGATAATGGGATATCTGGGGCAACCGCAAATTGTACATTGTGAAGCAAGAGGAAATGAAAATAACTTGTGGAATCCTACAGGGGCCGAAACTGGGATCGCTTCTGTGAAACTATACTATGACAAGGTTATGCGAGTGGAAATGCCGCTGGGAGTGAATGTTGTATGTTATGCAGACAATATAACTATAGTGGTAACAAGCAAAACGATAAAACGGCTCGAAATTAAATGGAATATACCAATGAAGGTGCTCATACAAACGAGGAAAGCCTTAAGATAGCAAAAAAGAAAACAGAAGTAGTCATCCTACACGGGTGCAAAAAAATGAAGAACATTACAATTAAGGTGAGCAATGCCGGAGTTTCATCCAAGCAAGAAATAAAATATCTCGGAGTATGGCTGGACAGTAATCATCAGATGAAGACCCATGTAAAGCATTCCACCACAAAGCGGAAAAAAGCATTGCGATGTTAATAAGATTGACACCTAGTAGAAGTGGATCGACAGAGGGAAAAAAGGAGAATGCTGAGCACACAGCGCACCCGATTTCGCTCTATGGGTCCTAGATATGGAAAAGAGTTCTATCATTCCAAAAATACGTTAACCTGTTGGAAAGGCATTAAAGAGAGACGGCCCTAAGAATAATAAGTGGATAACGCACAATCTCCACGGAAGCGGTACTGGTGATGGTATCACTGTTACTGATATAGCTGCTGGTAGGACTAAGGAATCGCACATACAGGCAAGACCACAAGAAAAACAAATACAAGGAGAAATCACAATGAATTGGCAAAAAAGATGGGCCAGATTAACCGGTAAATCAAACTGGAGAAAAACCCTAATAAAAGACATGGTGGTCTGGGTCAAAAAGCAAACATGGACAGGTGGACTATTATCTAACGCAATTTCTAAGCGAACATGTGTGCTTTAGGGCATATCTAAAAAGCTTCGGAATAACAACCGAAGGCCAGTGTACGGAATCCAAAAAGGAACACACTTTCTGTAGTTGTAGCAGATGGACGAATGAAAGCCTTGAGCTTGCGAGAAAAATAGCAAGGGACATTACACCAACAAACACCGAAGACTTGATGTTACATAACAGATAACTGGTAAAAGATACACATGTTTATTAAAAAAGTTTTGAAGATAAAAGAAGAAGAAAAAATACATTAAGGATTATAATATATGATTAACAACCAATACCCGATGCCCTGAAGTAATACCAATAGATGATTCCAGAGCAGCAAGATATTAATGATGGCAGGAGGGGGGGGGGGCAGCTGATTAGTTCAAAGAGTACCTTAGCTATAGTGCTCCTTAAAAAATGTCATATATACGAACCATTTATTATAGCAATCAGTATAAACATAAAAGCTTATAATCACTCACGGTTTAATTCTGTTAAAAGTTTAAGAATATCTAGAGAACCCCATGTTTTAAATTTTTTACTCTACATACATCTCTTTTAAGTCACAACACAAAATTCCAAATTAATGGAAAGGTAACCTCTCCAGACTCATAATTCCACAAACATGTAAAATGAAAATATCCCGTTCGTGGAAGCGTTAAAGTTAAAAAGATGAATCGCGCGCCGAATTTTTATCTGCAGTCACATTACGTCTGAAACTTGAAGCTATGTTTCTCTGCAACTCGACTTAACGCCCCCGCATTGGAATCTATTACTACATTTTGACTTTTTAATTAATTGCTGGCGGATAAATCATTCTAATTGTTCTCCGTCCACTGTCTTGCGTTTGTTCTTTGTTTTCTACTCTTTATACGTTTGGTGGATGTTATATCATGGTATTACATTCCTATTACGTGTGAAACAAGCATGAATTCCTACGGTAGTATCTGACAAAGACCTTACATGTGATTTTCCAATGCTCCACCCGAAGGTACTACATTGGCCAGGAAGCGAGTTTTTTTTACCTGGAAAATTTAGAATTTTGCCAAACCCTTGCTGTTCCAAGCAAGGTAGGGATCTTTAACGTGTATGACAACACTCACACACGGGATCTCCATTTAACCTCTCATTCAAACGTGGGTGTATTTTTATAAAAAATGCTCGCCTAACATTTTTCAAGCGGATCGTATCGGGATTCGAACCCGGGACCTTGGGCGTAGTAGTCACACACATACCACTACGCCACGGAGCCACCTTAGTATCTGACAAAGACCACGTACCTACGGCTATTTTATTATTCCAGCAGTTGGAATAGATGCAGTAAAAATCTTGTTACTTTGTGCTGAATGATATAATTAGTGATATGTAACTTGATCTTGTTGATCTCCACTACTAAGCGTCTGTTTTTGTTTTAAATAAATACTACATCGTCCGCGTATTGAGGTTATCTGGATTTACTTTACGTGTGTTTCAGCAACATTAATTTTACTCCATTTAACTAAACTTTGCAAAAAGTTATCCGCTATTGTGGATAAGTACAATATAGAACATGCCTATCAGTCATTTTACTGTTATTAGCATAATAATTCTAAAGATTTCTTAAAATGTTATGACCACGCTATGAATATTTACTGTTATAATTATTACACTTACCATTTTTGTGGTTTTGAAATAATCTATGAACCTGAGTTAGGCACAAATATGTATTCAGCAGATATTAAACGAGGTTCTTGTAGTTTTTATGTTTCTTACCCTTATAAAACTACAATTTTATTAAAATGTCTTGCTTAATCCAGGAAATCAGATTACGCAGGTTGCACCAATATTAATTTGTCCGTTCAAAATTAATTTTCCTATTTTTTTGCATTTGGAATTCATTTGACGTAACGCCAAGGCGCTACAGTTTTTTTAAGCATAAACTACTAAACAGCTTCCTAGTATCATTTCTTCTATTAAAAACCTTAAACCACTAAAGCTAATTTAACTGAGCCGATACTTTTGAACAAAAGAAAAAGTTTAGCGTTTGCATATCACAAAAAGAAAAACGCCAAATAGACTAAAAATAAGTTCACTAGTTCTTAATAAGGTTTATAGCTTCAATTTTGGTGTGCATAACCTTAGAAATTCTGTTGTACTGAAAACGTATATATTTTGTATTTGTACAACATATATATATATATATATATATATATATATATATATATATATATATATATATTTCATCCACAAAGAAAATTTGCAATGTCAGCAAATGACCGACCATTAACTTTGTTTGCTCAGGATACGGCTCCTTTTTACACGGTTCAGACCCAAAAGGAACAAGAAATGTATACACCATGTGTTGTTTCTGGGGTGTAAATGTTACTTGTAGCAAACTTCCGACGTGTTCGGATGTATCCCCTAAGATCTGCCGTTGCGTAAATTTTAAAGGCCCAACCGCTGGAAAACCTTTCGTTACGCTTTTTACTTCTAATTTTGATGGAGTCTAATATTTGTAGGCTAAAGTACACAAGAGCATGTATTCTCCCAAAGTACGCATTAGTAATATTTTTTCTTAACTTGAGCGAGGAGCTTTCTATAACGCAGTTTCTCAGATAATTAAAGATGTGTGAATTGCCGCAGATATTACCGCTTGCAAGCGAATATAAAAAATTTTACGATAGGCCGTAACATCGGTGTAAGATATTAACAATCTAGTAGAAAAATAAATTAAATATCAACAATTTTCATTAATTAAATGCAGCCGTCTTAAAGGTATAGAATTATTATGTGAATTCCAAGATTTGTATTAAAGTTTTAGGCTCTCTTGCATAATAAAAATAAATACATGTACTTTATAGTAAAGGATGCGGCAGACAAAGCCCGTGCTTTTCAAATAACAATAACTCGGTAGCTTTTTGATATAACCGACATTTAATTGCAGAAAAATAGAGCTAATGCAATGCAGTTTGTGCTGACAATATTTTAATTACACCTGAAAAATGTTTGTCAAGTGACGGCCTTCTTTGTGAATGCACTGTCTAACTATATTCAAAATTGTTCAGTACTCTGCTCAACATTTCTTCTAAGTGAATGGATTCTTTCAGTTCCTAGATGTTGCAAGGTTTGAATATGCATATCGTTGATTTGAGGTAAACCCACACAAAGTATTCGCCTGCATATATGTCAGACGAGCAAAGCGGCTAATGTGTATTACCAACACGGGAGATGATGTGTTGAAGAAATATGTCGTGCACCACCTGCATTGATGTTCGCGGAATGTGTACTATGGCACTGTCTTGTTGGAACCAATCTTGTTGCGCGAGTTACGTTTCGGGTCTTGGAAGTGGTCTTTTTAAAGACTTCTTCCAAAACTTGTTGTAACAAATTTTATTTCTTACACAGATATTACAATGAAATTTTGACAAACTTGATTAATAATTTTAAGTCGAAATAAAATAATAATTGAATTAATATTAGGGTGAGTAGGCTAAGCAAGCGGCAATGTTAAAAATGAAATACTCAAGACTGACTGACTGATCAGGGGCTCCTGGGGTATTTATGTTATCTCTGTCCCCTACATGTCTGTGGGAACTTGCAGAGCTCATGTCTGCTTATTTCTTAATTCTATTTATTATACAATGTAACAATCTTTCTTTCTAAGTAATTACGGTTCTTAACGGTCTGTGACCTGCCACTTGCAGTATCACTATCGTCTGGAATACAATGTATTACATCCGTTCTCACAACTTGCTTGTGAACTTTTAATAACCTTTCTGATTTATCCTTGAATTTACAATGATGCGTCTAACTTAAGTTTCTTATTGATTTTCTAATAATTTCTATTTATTTGTACATATATAGATTGGGGGATACGTGTCACTTTTTTTTACATTACATAAATAACTACCATTTTTAAACAATTATTTATTTCTGTAACTTAATGTAACGTTTTTCACGTAGTAAATGTATATAAATAATTCCTTAAAAAATAATAAACCTTTAAATAGATGTATAATTGTCCCTTAGTAAACATGTAAACAAATTTGGATATAATAACAGGATACTTGTGCAGACCCCTGGTGTGTAGATGCCGTAATTATAAAGTTGAAGAAATAAAGACTTGTTCTTATTTAGAACCGTGGTATAAGTAGTTCCATTGTTTCCCAGCGAGATGCTAGGAAATTTTTCTTAATATTTTCAAGTTTTGTTAGTTGGAGATATGGTAACATAGGCTAACAGCAGATTGAAGTTGAGCGCTTCAAATATTTTATGATTTTGAAATCATCCTTATGGGAATTTATTTCGTAGTGCAATTATGAAACGTTAAGTGTTGTAGATTTGCCTAAATATTGATTGTATTGCTTTCACTAGTTTCTACCTCTTATGAGGGATATATTCTTCATTTTACTGCTGTTAAGCCACCTGTGGAATTTCGCCATATTGATCTTTTGGGTATGTATCATTTAATACTTGTAAATATGAATTGGTTTATGATGTTTGAATTTGCAATTACGTGTCTATTCATATTAGAACCTAATTAATGGTTTCCTTTGGTAGAAAGGCGAAGATTATTGAAGATCATTGTTGGACGGAAGAAACCCTTACTGTAGGGTAAGATTGTTTAAGTTTTGGTTACATATAAATTAGGGTTGATCATTCAATTAATAATGTTACTTGAGTGCGAGCGTGTTGATAATTAAATGTTGGATATATTTGTTCCTTAGTCGTAATTTTAATGCTGGTTGTTTATGTAATTGTTGAACGTGTGTGTTAATTTTGAGATGTATAGATAAAATATTCATTAGTGCCATAATTTAACTAAGAAAATAATTGATTGGCTAGTTACTTGTTTCTCTTTAGGGTTTTCTTTGTAATCGGAAATTTAATTTCTGGATCGTAGTTTATGGTATCGCATTTGGTAAAAGTTAGAGCAGCTGTAGGACCTGGCTTCACATTGAAAGCGGAAGGCGTACTTGGATCCTAGGAACACGCAAGTTTTTAATATCTTTTTATTTGACGATTTATTCGTCTTACAATGATAAATAATTAATTCAACTATTTTAAATCTTACAAGTTAAACAACAGTTAATGCTGTAACATATAAATTTTCGGTAAATTTGTTCATTGATCTTAGCGCGGTGTATCTGTTATTTTAGTTGTTATCTAACAACATTTATATAATTCATTCAGTCATTATTGCATATTTAATAACTAATAAACTCACAAAGCACATTTTAATCCTAATTAAAATTAAAATATACATACTACATATTCCTTTTTGATAACATTTATATATACAAACTTGTTAACGTGTTCCTACATCTTAAAGTATCTAAGATTTTAAATTGTTCCAACGATTGGCGATCGTTTGGCACTTTTCGTTTCTTAGTTGAACTGGAAGGTTGCTCCGTGTTGAAAACATTCAACATGTGCAGGAAAATCAAGTTTTCCTAGCGACGACGTCGTAAAAGACGAGCAGCCTGTTGAAAATTGTCCAAGACAACTATTGTAGTAATGTAGTGTACAAATCCCTTGGCGAACGGTTTGTATAAATAAATTAGAATTGTGAAATTAATTATTTTATTATAGTGCAACCTTGATTCCGTACAACTTTGCAACCACGAAATAATGAAACTTTGAATTTTAAAATTTCTTTAACTCTGGAAATGTGGATGGTCTTGTAATAATTTTGAAGTGATTTCACGTAATTTCGATGCAGTCTTAGATGAACGAAAATATTTTATTTGGTATGATTTAGTTCAATTTATGGAATTCGTTTAGCAGGCAAAGCTGTAAACTGCTGTGATCCACACGTGGCCGACGTCGCTTGTAACCAGAGTGTTCTACTGATGCACAGGTCGTTTCAAAGTTATACGTCATTGCCGCTGTCGGTAAGAAAGTATTAGTTTATAAAGTAATGCTGACGTTACAAAGTCCATTGCGTAAATTTTGCATGCAATGATATGCTTTTGAAACTTGTTTTACATTACGTTGCCGTATGCAACATAATATGACTTGTATAAATGTTTCGTCAATTAAATTTTAAAAATCCCTTTGTAAAGTATAAAGTACAATGAGTACCATAACCTATTTCTAATTAATAGTGTGTTTAACTTAAAATATCATATCTCACCGATTGTACAGGTGTGGATATACCTCGTCAGTTATCTTGTTTATGACGAATTGAAATATTAATATGTTAAATTATTACACTTGAAAGCTATATGATGTAAATTGGAATTTAAAGTAATCTGACAATTTTTGATTTTTGCCAAAAGTTTAATAAGGAATATTTAAACATTGTGAGGTCGCGTAGCGCTACAATGACTAACTTATAAAAATATAAAATGTCCATAATTAAATTTCTGACTTACAAATCATTTTCATAAGAATTGAATTTTTTAGTAATGTTATTTACCATGATGTTATTTACTTTTCTTTAAAGAGAATACAGAATTATTTTATTGGACTTCAGTTCATTTTTCAATAATATTAAATTCTCCAAAATTTGTACGGTGTTTACAAAGTAAACTTATCCGAAAAAGTATCAAGATAGTAGAGACAATTGAACTTAATTCAAAGATACTATATTCATATTGATTCGTAATATATATATATATATATATATATATATATATATATATAGGGTGTCTATGTTGGTAGAAACTATGTTTCAGAGTCACCCCACTCATCATTAGATCTTTGAAGAAGATGAACAGATGTAAGTATGATATGTGTGACTATCACACTTTGTATTCAAAGTGGTTTATGATAATATAGGTTTCCGAATTTTCCTTTAAGCAAATTTATTTAGTCACTTGCTTTGTAAAAAATTTAGGTGGCGTCCTTTATTCTGTTTCTTTAAATTCAAATATACCTACCCAATTTCATGCGACCGTGGGCCAGAAAACCCAGTTAGCTAAATGTCTTATGAGTGTTCTTTTACTATAAGCCAATTTCCATCCAAACCTAACCCTGGGCTTGATACAAGTGCATAGGAATTCTCGATAGGTAATGTTAATCTACCACAATTCATTGTGGAATAGGTTGATAGAAAAAATATACATATCAATGCGATTATTTAATTTACGCGTAGTTGATATAATTGTCTATCCTTTTGACTTGTGCGACGACACCATTGCTGAATATAAATCGTGCGTGCGCCTGAGCTTAAGCGACGTCCATAATATCAACCATCCGTTCGCATTAACCATGTTATTTTGTTTTATTATTTTGTCGTACTGAACATACATTGTTTATGATTAACTAAATGTTCTCAAAGATTATTTAAATTAAAAACAGAAACTGTCCCCAATATAAATTTATTTTTACCTGACTTACTGGCATCATTTAATAATTTAATAGTTTATGACAAGGCATTATTTTAGTAACAATATCTCGGCATATAGGTACCCGTACTTATTTAGTATTTTGGTAGTGCGAGGTACTTAGGTTATTTTATTTTTTTTGTCTATAGCACTTTTAGGAGCCACTCCGTCTTCACTGCAGCTCATCGGCAACCGACCTACTTGTCAACTTGAGCCGTAGGTAGCGACACGTAATTGTTACTCAAATAATATAGTTAAATTGTACGTCGCACGTTTCGCCTGCTTAGTTCCAAAAGCAAAAAAGTATTGAGCATTTCCACATAGCGTGCAGAAATCACGAAGGTATTCTTCTCTTTAGAAAAATAAAGACCGTCGATCTCAAATTCAGTAATATTATTGTATTATACTGTTGCTTCGGAGCTGTGGAGAGATACTTGATGTAACTGTCATGAGCGCTCTAGCGCCCAGTACCTGCAGTTTAATTTATTCGCAATCCCATCTAACAGGCAATGTGCCTCGTTATTCATCGTTAACGCCCTGTTCCTTTCAAGAATGTTGAGCATAGTCTTACAAAATTCTCTTCGAACTTGTACCGGATGTAGGCAAATAGCGGTCCGCAGATCACATGCCCGCTACCGAGATTCTATGGCCCGCTAAGGCAGAACTATCTGCTTTGAACCGAGTTTTCATTTCCATGCACGACTGAAAATTCGTCTTGTATTTTCCACTGAGATAGCTAAAGGTGCGACCTTGCGTTAACCTTCGTTCCCACAAAGTGGTCCCCGAGTTGAAACAATTGCCCACTCCTGATTTGGACTACATTATCTTGGAGGGTCAAACTTTAAATCTTCGTTTAGGATACGACGTAAGTATTGATCCGACATACCTACATTTGACTTTTTGATGCTCCACATTGGCCAGAAAGCGAGTTTCTTTTATCTCGAAATTTTGAATTTTGTCAAATTCTTGATATTCCAAGCGAGGTAGTGATCTTGAGCGTGCGTGACAACTCTTGCACACGATACTTATATTTTACTTCCCATCCGAACGAGGGCGAATTTTTGTGAAAAGTGTTCAGCTAACATTTTTTAAGCGATCCGTGCGGGAACCAAACTTGGTACATTTGAACCAGCGGTCATTTTCAAGCTTGCCTGATCCACGTAGGCGCACGATCTGAGATACCCGAAGCTAACAAAGCATCCAAAGGCCAAGATAAATGCGTTTTGGTCCAATTTATGTAGCAACTCCGAGTGCATTGCTCTTATAGTTAGGCACGTGAATAAAACAACCCACAGTTTTTCACGTCTCCGACCAACGACAACGTCAAGTGGGCCTAAACAATCAAGTCCGGTGTAGGTAAAGGGCAACGTGCATGGTGCTAAACGCCCTTTTGGAAGATTTTCCATTAATAGAGGAGTTGGTTTAGCTCGCAATAACTTGCACTTATGACACTGACTTTAAATGTTCTTTATCAGCTGAAGCAGTTTGGGTATGTAGTACAGTTGACCTCCTGAGAACTGCCATTCTCATTCCCTCAACTTTTTCAGGCGTGCCACAATTGCAAGATTGCCAGGTTGTTTCCTTTTCATGATAGATCATGTAGTTCTAAGAGTTTTGACTCATCCCAGTATTATGTTACAATTAGGATTGTTTTCATAGCGATCAGTATTAAACTGTGCACGGAAACTGTGCCGAACAGTTGTTACGGTTTTTATTTCAATATGAGTTCCAAAAAAACACACTTGATAGTCAAAGGTCTACGATGCCATGACTACTGACGCTATCTAAGCTGTCTTTACAGGAGGTGACAATCCCTACTATTCTCTTTAACGGGCCCAATCGACTAAAAAGCACATGCTTCCATTGTCGCACCCCGTACAATGTAACAAAGACAAAATTTATCCAGAAAATCGTAATTTCTTATAAAAGGGCGTTGCCAAGTAAATGAGTTACAATTGTTGCAATAGAATACGTTAGCGAATATATTTTTAAAAATTGAATGCCGATTTTTACACACCCCAACTAGAAGAGGTTTACGCTAACAATTGTTTCGCATTTAACCATTAGATTTTTAATATATTACACAAAACCCGTTTTACTTTGCTAGGATAAAATCGCATAAAAAGTAGCATTTTTTTTACCACAGATAGTCTTAGAAAATACAGAAATGTGTAGCAAGTGAACAGGTTGAATTCCTGCTTTATGGTTTTCGTTAAATTTTGGCTTTACTAAACTTTAATTAACGTTTCTATATGGCATCCTTTCAGCCGCCCTACGATTTTTCTGCATTTTTTCCTAGTTCTTAAATCTCTCGCCCTACCTTCAAAAATGTCTTTTCTACACTTTTCTACTATATGCTTATCTGTTTCAGTATCTATAACCCTACTGTTAATTTCTTTAATATTTTTGTCTACTAATCTCAGGCCAATATCTAAATTGCGCATTTTAAATAAACTCTTTGAATCTATTATTTACTAACCAATATATACTTTCAGTAGACACATTATCGCGCTGCAGCAGCATGCTTTTTTTCGGGAAGATCGACAACTACTAACCTTACCATCCATACCAATACTTCAACAACATATATGGATAACCAGGAATAAGTTGTTATCATTTATTTTAAATTAAGTAATGCTTTTGACAAAATTACACATGACCTTTTATTAAAAAAACTTGCACGCATGAGAATACGTGGTGATTTACTACGTTGGAGAGAGTTCTTAAAACATCGAACTCAAATTGTTGTCGCTATCGAATACGCGTTTTCCCTCGTAGAGATAACATCTGGCGTGCCTCAACGTTCTCAGCTAGGCCTTCTGCTGTTCCTATTGTTCTGTGCGGATTTAGTAGTTATATACATAAAAATTCCTACACAATTTTTCAACGGATTCTGGTGAGTATTCAGCTCATGGAAAAAAGGAATTTTCTAAACATTTTGAAAGATGATATTTAACGATAGCGCCACGCTGAAATTCCGATCACTTTTATGCACACTGATCCGCAGGAAGGTCTTTTTAAATCAGACCGCACTCTATTTTACGTTCCCGCAATCGCTGCAAAACGATTGGAATAAACTCAATCAAGTTTAGTTCCCTTTTGAGACAGTGATTCAATGAGGGCTTAGCATTTTCAATCGCACCGCACAGCAGTTGTAGAACCCTCTTTCTACACGGCCGGTGTGGTAAGAAATGTCCTCTACTAGTTTGGTTGTGATCAAGTGTTTTTGTAATTTTTAAGGATTCTTATTCTTTGAAAATTGCGATATATCGTTAAAGACTATTCCTTCTAATTTACTGAACGGTAACATCCGGCCTCTTCTTAGCGATAATACTAGTTGTGGCTGACGGAGAATGGACATCTATCTACGATAATCTTGTCTGATATCGGCATTCCGCGTTAACGGTGACAGTTTTCATAAAAATTATTTAGTCGGCATCGCCATTTCCTCCTTATATAATTTCGCAACATGATCCTCAATAACCAGTACTTGTAACTGCCAGAAGTTCGTGACTGAAGCTAGATCTAACAGAAACCAAACAGATCAGGTTGATGGGTTGGTCTTGTGCTTATTGCTAGATCCAATGCTTCTTACTGTCCAACCTAGATAGGTTTCCATGGCCAATATTCCAGATTTTAACGGATGTTGATTACTCGTATACAAAGTAGTTGCAATTCAGTTCCCAGTAGAAGCTATATTGGGTCCTGCTTATTTACATTAGAAATATTAACTTTTATTTCTTTAAGTTCCTGCATCCATGGGCCATAAAAATCTAACAAACTTCATTACAAATGAAATGCTGATCTAACATTTTCAAAGTACAGCGATACATGTGATGCAATACAATCAGATCGTAGTATGAATGATGTATAGGAATTTTTATGTAGATAACTGTGTCGCTAGTGTAAGAAATATTTCCTACTTAAACAGATTTAATCGCGTATCTCTTTTGATTATGGCAGAAGAATAGTTTGAATTGAGAGGGTAGGAATTCTCCATAGATGCAGCAACCAACGACCACAGTTTATTTCCTTTGGGCGGCCAAAACAGGACATGTTAACCATAAGCGCAAATCTTGAGCTGTAAGCAGTACACGACTTGATAGTGTCAAAACGGTGGCTACTATCGGTGACACTAATTGTATTTGATCCCATAGGATTTTTCGTCACCAACCACATTGATGCCCAACCAGTAACTGTAGAAGTTGTGGCTTGAGGAAATTTTATGGGACACACCTATTAATAGTAAGATACCTAGCTGTATTTTTTAAAAGGTGACTTGGAGAACCAGCGTTTTTATATGTAATAAGAATTCCTCTGGATTGGTTGCTAGATTTGAATTTAACTTAAAAAAAATTATTGCTCTTTCTACTTTGAGTCAATTGGGATTAACAATAAAAATTTTGACGATAGGAGAGGAAACATTTCGTTGAATTTCGATAGATATTTGCGCATTCAACAAATACCCCTTGATTCATTTTGTAATTTTTATAAAAGTGCTAATCCGGCAGAGTTGTAACCGAAGGGATTGTAAGGTGCATTTATTGCCTACTAAGTACAGGATTGCATTGTTAAAATATGTGACAATCCGTTGTTTGGAATTACTAGGGGTCAATAATGCTTTTACCAATTTAAACTGGGAGCATATTACTCGAATAACGTGTATTCGGAGATTTGTTGACGTTTCAACCCACCAAGCGCTGTATGACCGGGAGGGTTTTATGAGCAATTAAATCTATTACTTAAAAAGCTGTAACGTTGTGTACGAGGCTGTACAAGCTTGAGTTTTGAAGAATTATCAAGCACATTGTGCGACTGTGAAGCTGTAATCGGCTTTAGAGCACACATTTTTTTTTCTCAGAAGCTTCGCGTGATATACTAACTTTAACACCTGCTATGATTTTGCCACACTAAGCCATAGATGAGGTCCCTGACTGTAAACTCAACGGCAGTGGTGAATGTGGACGTTGTGGTCTCAATTGGCAATGACAATTGCAAATTGATGGAATGGTCATTCAGACGTGTTGAAGAAATTAATAGCAGGTAAAGGTGGGTTCTTCAGGTAGTTCGCGTTTTAACAATACACGGCACCTTGTTAAGACCTGTATAATGGTTGTTTCTTCTCAAATCTATTAGTGCCGGTGATCAACCTGTTGTAATAAGTCTAATATATAATAAGGAAGAGTGTACAGAGGAAGAAATGGAGAACAATGTAGTAGGTGCAGGAGTATTTAAAAGCAAAGTACTGGTACCTCTTGTGTTGTACACGTACAGTAACATTGATGAACCACCCCCCAAGAGGAGCTTCTGCTTAATTAGGCTAAAAGAGTTGCTTTGCTATCGCTCAGGATGCGTATAGATGTATTTTCGAATCTGCGTTCCAGTATGGCGTTAGCACCATGCATGATGGCTATAACTTCCGCTTGAAAGACAGTTACCAGTCTACCCAGCGTAACACTTTCATGAAGGTCTAGGTCATCGAAGAAGATGCCTGATCCGGTACCTTTCTTTGTTTTGGAGTCATCTGTGTAAATGGAAATCTCCGTTAAGGAGACGTCCTCAGTGTTCAGACAAACCCCGAAGCGCTTCTTGGAGATCATTATGAATGCGATCGCATCAACCACTTCTCCCAAGAAAGAAGTGACTCACACCGTCTCTCTTAGTATGTTGTAGTGTCTACCATTGCCTACCTTGTCGATCCATCATTGCCGCCATCAGAGCCATCTCCTCCACATGTAGATCCAGCGGAATGAGGCCTAGGATGGCTTCAAAGGCTGCAGTAGGTATAGATCGCATTGCGCCCGTGATGCATAGACAGGCCACTCTTTGGATATGAGTAAGCTCTTTGACTGCATGGGCCAGTCTGATCCTGGGTCACCAGACTACAGCGCCGTAGCAGAGCATCGGCCTTACTATCGTGGTGTATAGCCACAGGACAGCCTTTGGTGAAAGACCACAAAGTTTGCATATGGCACGTTTACATTGCCTAAACACTTAGTTGGTTTTGGTAATTTTTGCTTGTAAGTGTTGGGCCCAATTCGGCTTCTTGTCAAGTATGACGTCTAGGTACTTCACTTCTTCTGATGGGGGCAGAGAAGTTTGGAAAAGCGTTGACAATCTAGTTACCATCAGCTTATTTTACTCGTGAACAGCACCAGCCCCGTTTTATTAGGGTTGATTGTTAGGGAGTTCTTGGAGCACTATAGCTCCGTGATCCTTAGTCCTGCTTGCATTAAGTTACACAGCACCTGTTCAAATTTGCCGACTACTAAGAGGTTTTAAAAGAATAACTGACAAATTGAAACACACGTGGCGCTATGAATTAGAAGAAGAGGCGCTTATTAAGGGTACTTGAATAATGATGGGATTATTATAAATGCATGTATAAAAAGATATTTAACTATGCAAAGTGTGAATTAAGCGTATAATTGCACTAGATTAGAGATGTTCGTTTTGGTTTTTGTAAATATTCCTTATGATAACATGTTTGTGAACTAAAGGATTGTAATCAATCTCTCTCCTGAGGTTTACTATTTATCCTTCTGTGTGACTCATCCCACTCTACTGCGTTTTCAGTTAGTACGACACTAATTGTTTGGATTCTACTTGTTTTGTTACGGTATTCGGTGCGGGCCATTTTCGTTTGCTTACTTTACTTTTCTTTCTTGTCTGCACGGAATACCGTAACATACGTAAAAGCAAATAATTAAATTTAACGAACATTAAAGCACTTTCTGTTTGATAATTAAATAATTAAAGGAACAATAGGCCAAAATGTAAAGCTGGCTAAAATTCTATGTACTTTAGATTGACTTAAAAGTCGAAACCCCTTAATAAAGGTTTCAATGTCTGGTTTTATTCATTTAGTGGTACATCATAATGTACATATTGCAGATTCAGTTTCACTAGGTTTTTCTTGTTTGTTTAAACACGAAACTCCGTATTTTAATTTGCACGAACAGGAGCCTAAACTGGCTTCAAAGGTAATATGTGGATTTTAATTTTGCATAAATTTGATGTTTAATCAATACAACTGCACAGTTTAAACGCTTTGTTCAAACTACAGAATTTATGAATAATATATGCCAGCTTGTCCGATTAATATTTAAGCCATTAAGACCATGTTCGTGCAAATTTATTAAACGGTGGGATATACTGAGTGGTTCGCTTTAGATTGCACTCTGATATGTCTAAGATATTAAAAGTGTTTGAAAATAATATTCGTAATAAAAGTTAATTATAATCGAAAAGGAAAGCGAATAAGCGTGCAATTTCTAATTGAATAAAATTTCCTAGAAACTCAAAAACAACGAATCAAATGTTCTTTACTCTGCAAAAATAATATTGCCTGAAAAATTGTTTTTCAATTGGAGAAGGAACGCCTCAAACATTAAACTAGCTGCACAATAGTGGCGAAGCCGACTGCAGAGGAAGTGCTGTTGAAGGTAAAAATACGATAGCTTCGACGAACACCTCTTCAGGAACAGCTAACTGTAAGTGTTGAAAAATGGAACTTCAAAAAGAGCATCAGAAACCTTCAGCAAACCGGAAAAAATGTGCAAACTAGTTGTGTAAATAAAATTTTTTTATTAGAACGTATACAATTAATGAGTCAAAAGGCAAAAACATTACGCCAGTGCCAATGAGTACAGGAAATGTTTCATATTTACACACCGATCTACAAAGATCATAACCGTTTTCTGCACAGAGTTCATTCTTTTCTTGTTAGAAATTTCGTTCATTAATGAACCCAGAAGCAATTTAACTCTTAACTGAGTTTGTCAAGCAGGACACCGTAATTATACCTTTTGTTAGACCGCGAACGTTTGCGGTTTTTTAGGAGGTGTTTGCCTAAAACAATGTACACGTAGAGCAAACGAGAAGTTGTTATTGATTGAACAACACGAAAAATAGATCGCGAAGGCATAACTATAATAATGCTTTTGTAAACTAACTGAGCTTATGAACTACTACATGTATACGAGGGACACTATTTATGTATTGAGAATAGAAAGAATAAATAAATGATTTTGATAAAAAATACTTTTATTGTTTTTCAAAATAATCGTCCTTATGATCTATACACTTTTGCATGCGATTGAACCACCCTTCAAAGCACCTTGTCCAGTCAGAAGATGGTAGCTCTTAAACATGCGTTTTAAAAGCCCCAACCGCTTCTTCGGGCGATGAAAATCGTTGTCTGCGCAGTTTATCTTTAATTACTGGGAACAAGAAGAAGTCATTAGGTGCCAAGCCGAGGTTGTAAGGCGGATAACCCATCAATTCAATCTTATGTGCGTCCAAATAACCGTTTGTTGCATGTGATGTGTGTGAGCTTGTATTGCCCTGATACAAAATGATTTGTCGTTTTAGGTTGGTTTCTCTCAATTTACCAAAAACTTCAGGCAAACAAACGTATACGACACTGAATTAACGGTCTTTTGATTTTCGAGTCACAGTTACCACAGGACCGGTTTTCGTGAAGAAAAACGCCATCATTTGCTTCTTAACGCTTTGAATACGAACTGCTTTTGTAGGCTTTGCTTCACATTGAAACACCCAAACTGCCCACCGGCCTTTTCTTTCTGGCTGAAACGCATAAATCCACGACTCGTCACCTATGATGGTGTTGTATACCACTTTGGATGCACTACAGTTGTATTTTAAAATCATTTTACGGCACCAATCAACACGAGCATTTTCTTGAGCATCTGTCAACAAATGTAGAATCCAACGCGCACATAGCTCCTGAACACACAAATGTTCGTGCAAAATCTTATGTATGCTGATTACACTAATGCTTAAACATCTCTCGATTTCTTGATATGTCACATGACGAACTTCTTCATTTAGTTTTCGCACGGCATCGATATTTTCCGACACAACGACCAGTTTTTAACGACCTCTGACTTTGTCCGTGAACAAACTACGTCCACGTTTGAATTTAGTGTACCAGCGATATACAGTGGCTGTGGATGGCGCTTTATCGCCAAAAGTTGAATTCAGTTGATTGATGCAGTATTCTTGAGTTAGACCACGTTGAAAGTCGTAATAAATCATAGCTCGACAATTTTCGAGAGTTAATTCCATAATTTGGCTGAGATGAAATTTTAAACACTGCAAAAAAGATAAACAGTGCTCGCACGTTAAAACGTTCTGTGTACCTATAACCTAAAAAGTTAGCCAAAAGCGAGTTGAGCTCGCACTATTAGTGTTCCGTATATTATATATTATATATATATATATATATATATATATATATATATATATATATATTATATATTATAATAAATAATAAATATATTGTCCCACATTGTACTGGTACCTTGTTTGTAAATACTTCCTGTATGTTTGTTGTGGTTTGTTTAGCATTCTTCTTAATCTTCTTGAAGTTATTATTATTTTGGCAGCGATCCTTGGTCATGGATCGAAACGTAAATAAAGATGATTTTAAGAACTATGAATGGTGTAATTCCCAAAGAAGATTAAGAAAAATTAGTAAATACATTCTATATTACTGCGTTTAAAAAAAATTTCCCAGAATCTATTACACTGTCAAAAAACCTGCAATTTTCCGATAATCTATGACTCAATAGCTACTATCCCTATTAAAATCAAAACTTTAGCTTTGGAAATGTAGAAGAAAAGGGTGAAGGACGGTGATTTTTGGCACAATTTAAGCTATATCATGAAGACTACTGGACCAAAAATTGTAGAAAAAATATTTTTAGAAGCCCTATAGAATCCTCTTTCAAATGATATCTCACACTATTTATTTATTATTTTTTTTCTTTTGACCGAATTAGCCCCGCCATTTTAATTTAAAAATATTTGTTTTCTTTTTCTGACTGTCGATGTATGTGCGCCTCATAAAAACCTAAGATTGTGCAAAATTTTTACGTTATTCCTATGTTACATAGTTTTCGAGGAAAACCTCTGTGACAGACGGACACGAGAGTGATCTTATAAAGCTTCCGTTATTCCTTATAAGGTACGGAACCCTAAAAATGTCACACTTGACGATGGCAATTTCAGATTTTACCTGACAATACCAGTGTTGCCAGTTTTCAATACATACATAGTGTTTGTCGTAAAAAGCATGAAACCGATTGCCCTTTCTTTCAATAAGAACGACATATATAAAATATGAAACTTAATTGTCGAGTAACTTTTGACTACTGAACTTGAACAACTAAATGTGAACAACTAACGGATGTGTAGTTTAACATTGCTACATCTTCTAGCTATCGGCTGCGGAAAATCAAGAACTGCAACGACATGCCTCCTACAACTATCGACACCTGGAGATCGAGAAATCATGCACCGTTATATTTTTTGTTAATCGTGTACAAATTCCTTAAAGATTATACTTCCCCCGCGTGGTCACTCATGCACAATGTTGAACGTAAAATATTACGCTTACAAACTGGGTTGCCAGGAGCTTACCTGGTTTTTACTAAACACCACGGTTGCTACCTGAGCCTCAGGGGTAGTTCTTTTAGGGGGTCTTTGCGGTCCAACTTTTGTCGTCGACAAAGCTAAAGATAATTTGCTGATATAGGAAGGAAACAATAAGGAAAGGATCACTTCGCCAAACTCAACCGCATACATCCGTCGTTGTCAAATGTTGAGAGTAAATCCATCTCTTTTAAGAGGCTTAGTTCTCATGAGCTGTATTCCCCAATTATTTAACACGGTCCCACGGTCAAAATCCCTAAATACAACTGCACTTTTGTAGCCTGGTAATGTAACGTTTGCGGTTAAAATACCACAACTCAAAGGTTATTTTCCTAAAGTGCGCGAGAAGTTAATAATCGTAGAGCTTACACGTAAAATCTTAAATTTAGGATGAGAAAGGAAAACTCTCCCATACTAATTTTAAAAATGACCTAAATTTAAATAGTAAAAAAAAAGTCAAGCCAAAGGTGCAACAGCACAATTTTGCATTCCTAAATTTAATTTAATTAGTAATACAGAAAAAGCATATTACTGAATTGCCCAATTTTACACATGGAATAGCACGAAAAATAACGCTGTAATAATACCTATGGACCACCCGTTTAATAAAACATCATAGATAGGCCATCAGCAATGAAATAAACGGTTTTAATAGAAAGAAATAGTGAGGTAACAAAACCAAGTATAGGTAAGTGTGCCAGTAGGGATGTTGCTTATTATAAAACTTTTAGTAGCTTGTATATGGATCAAGCAATTAATAAAATATAGGAGGTAGAAAAAATAGCCATTTAGAATGGACCTGCATCTTGCCGAAGTTCTAGATTACTAGAACAGGTGAAATGGGTTGCGTGTTCTAATTAGCTAAAGAGCCAAACTACAACTCCAACCAAAGTAGTAGGGTCGTTAGTGAGGAACCAGACTAAGACAGGTCAACGAAGGAGGGCAGTGGCTTTTTTGGTACTTAGATTGGCAGAAACCATAGGCGTCGGTATAGCAGTCTAAGACACACTACCGCGATGTGAAAGGCAACGGGAAACCATTTCCCAAGTACACAGTGCATTTACATTTCCAATGCTCCACCCGAAGGTACTACATTGGCCAGTAGGCGAGTTTTTTGTTGCCTGGAAATTTAGAATTTTGCCGAACCCTTGCCGTTCCAGGCAAGGTAGTGAAACTTTAACGTGCGTAAACAAAACTCACACACGGGACCTCCATTTAACCTCTCATCCGAACGAGGGCGTAATTTTTGTGAAAAATGCTTACCTGTCATTTTTCAAGCAGTCGGCCGTGCCGGGATTCGAACCCAAGACCTTGGGATCCGTAGCCTTACGCTTACTACATTGATCCACGGCAACGCCTCTCAAGTACACAGCGTATTTAAATTGTAATAAGCATGGTGGCATTCTCTGGGGTAAAAGATTTCAGAGTTAAAATAATTCCCCATTCCGATCTCCGGGAGAGGACTACTTCGGAGGATGAGATCGGAAAGTTCAGAATAATAGTCGGAAACTGTGCGAAGAGATATATTAGAAAAAATAGTAAATCGGCAAATGTTCAAGTGCTGGGGAAACTTGGCAGCCACAGCCCGCTTACCTCGCTTCACAACCACTGAATGTCGGAGAAATGGGGTATATAATTGTAAAACAATAGAAGGGAACCGAACTACATCTAATGAGAGGGAACAGCGCCTATGATCAAAGACAACAAACATAGAACCAGAAAAAAATTGTTGAAAGCATATATGTGGAGCATAGCACAGTATGCCTACGAAATACGGACAGTAGGAAAAACGGACAGGAAAACGGTAGTAGCCTTTTGGAATGTTGTGCTTCAGATGTATGAGAATGATAGCATATACAGACAAAGTTAATAACAAATAAGTTACAGAAATGGTACGGAAATAAATATATCTGTGAAAAAAAATAGGAGAAATAGAACGGCAGAATACGTTCTAAGGCATTTTTGGGGAATAGTATGAACTATATTACAAGCAGAGATAGGAAAAAAGAGGTACATGTAAACCTAGATCAGATAGTAATAAACGCAGACTGTGCAAATTTCAGGGAAATGTGTAGGTTAGTTCAGAATAGGAAGCAATGAGGGTACGCGTCTAACTAGTTTCAAGACTGAAGACCTAATGATGATCATGATGAGAAAAAATAGGCGTCGTAATTCATGGATGGATAATTCTTATGCTAATATAAGTATAAAATATATAATATTAGCAGAAACATATAAAATGTTAGAAACACAGACTGCTTAAAAAATGTCAGGCGAGTATTTTTAACAAAAGATACACCCCCCATTCGGGTGGCAGCTAAAATGTAGGTTCCGTGTGTAAGTGCTGTTACGCACGTTAAAATCCCTATTCCACTAGGAATAACAAGGTTCGGCGAAATAAAAAGTTTCCAGATAAAAAAACTCGCTTTTTGGTCAATGCGCTACCTATTTAAAGCTCGATGTCGGGAAGCGGCTCCGTGAATCAGGTTGGTTTGCGTTTGACTGCCAATTCCAATATCCCGGTTCAAATACCAACACGGGCCGCTTGAAAAACGTTAAACGAGCGTTTTTGACAAATTGTAACGATTTTTTCCTCTCTCTAATTGGCTCCGCTAGCCTCACGCATGGGCGCTAGTGAAACGCTTTTCTATACTTCTGGCCGACAATACTTTATAATCACCATGCTCCAAGTTAGGTGTCTGCAAAACAAAGTCTTCTGACGTAACTAGGGGTCTATTCCTTGGGTAGAGCTATGAGCAATGGGGGTAAGTCGAAATCTGTGGGGGTCACACTCAAACTAAAACAAACAGGCGCCACCAAGTCCAGATTGATTCATGTAAATGGCATGGCTAATTTCTAAGGGCGGACGTGGAGACCCAAAGAAAAAAGATCGCCTTCGCTGACAAAAACCTGTCTTAACAGAATAAGACGCTGTTCCTGTAAGGAAAAATAATAATTAAGTCACATAAAAATGGGAACACTATTTGTGTCCCTCAAATATATCTAAAATGCAAAAGAATGTTTCCTACATAAGGGTACCATAAAATTGAACTCTTATTGCTTTTTGTTTATCAGGTCTGATCAAACTAGATCAGAATAAAAAGACTTTAAGCGTGGATTATAAATTTACTAGAAAGAATTTTTCTGTTTCTGTAAATAAAATTTAATGCAATAAAATAAAATGAATACTTGAATTACTTGAAGAATTATTGTAAAGTTTATCAACTTGATTCTTACTCAAATATATTACAACCCAGTGTGACTGGTTATACTAAGGTTTTCTAACCCAATCAGATCTGTGTAGGTCATTTACAAATTAATATACAAAACTTTCTTTTTAAGTTAACAGTATTAAAATCGATTTGAAGTCAAAATATTCACAAAGATATTCTCTAATTTTATCAAAGGTGGTAGTAATGTAATACTAAACATCTGCTTGCAATTGTGCAATTGTTGACGGCATATTTCAAACAAACAAGTGACGTAGCCGCAGCTGTTAATTTATGCTGAAGCCACGTGTAGTCACATATCTACGAAACTAAGTGAAATTTAAATTTGATACTGCAGAAAACCAGCTTAGCTACAGATAAACTGAATAACAAATTTGTGCTTCTATAAAACAAAACGAAATAACGTGCTTTTAGAAGGAAGCACTGAGGAAATCTTAAAGCTATTACGAACCAAACCCCAGGCTGCTGTCCTTGGCTAGATTGGGAACTGCATCGCCGTGCGGAGTCTGCAGCTAATTATTCCTGCTTATTCCTGCTTTCCATGCTTTAAATACAGGTGTCGAAGCGAAGTGGGTTTCTTACATTGATTCAAAGTTGCATAAATTTTGTAGCGTAATCTTCCGTGGTCTAATCTTAGTTATAAATATAATTTTCGTTGCGTAGTTTGTAAGTCGTAGTTTGTAAGTCGTAGTTGCGCGTTACTCAGGAAGTGTGTTACACAATTAATGCGACCCGGAGGTCACTCGCCATTCTCTTCGAATGCATGCTGTCGCTGCTTTTACCTATCGACGAGTGCCCCTGCCGCGTTTTTGCATGTGGGAGGGTCCCGAGGGGGGTTGTCAATCCTCTCACGCGCGTGCCTGTGGCTGTGGAATACACCGACCTCCGAAACAAATAGACTAACGACTCTAGATACTGTATTAATGCAAAAATTTGATTGTTACACGTATTATTACTTTAGTTAATAAAGGTGTTTTAACATTCGTTATACCTTTAATGCAGAGATTTTTAATGCGAAAATAAAATTGTTACACTACCCCTTTCCTAAAAGAAAAAAGTTTTTTTTCCTTTAAGGAACAACTTCAAATATAACAAATACAAAAATTTTTTTATTATAATAATACTAGCCTTTTCTACCTTCCTAATTAACTATGCAATTTTATGAATTTATTCAAATGGGGAGACAAATATTTACAAATGCGAGTGTGTTGGTAACTACGTGTACCTGACGTCCATCGGGAGACAAAATCGGGGAGTCACAATCGGTATTAATCAAAATTGGGAGGGTCAAATTAGAAAGTCAAACACTCCACGGGACAAAAAAAATTCAAATTCACGATAATTCTTTAACTTGAGGTTCTTACCTCAAACAAGGCTAATATTTACTACCTGTAACCAAACATTTTACAATTTATTTCAAATTCCACAAAAAAACTTCACTTCCTGGAGCTCAATTAGCTCTCTCTAAAAAGGAATGCTTCCTCATCAAAACAGCATAACTATTCAAAGTATTATCACTATAAGGTGACAATCAAAAAGAAGACCCTACTAATAGGTCTAAATTTAAAACACTATCATCACAAAGTGATAATCAAAACAAAAGTGACCTAACCAAAAGGTTACTTATCAAACCCAAATACAAAATATTATCACTTTATTGCAAAGATATAATCAAAACAAAAGTGACCTAACCATAAGGTTACTTAACAAATTCAAAATACAAAATCGAACCAGTTAGGGCTGTAATATCCTACACCCTACTGATTATCCTATCACTAAGTTCCAACAAACAACAGATCTCATTAGTGATGGACCAAATGGTGAAACTCACCAAGCCAACCTTGACCTTATCAAACCAAAGAATTTCGAACGGTCAAAAAACAAGGAAAGAATAAACTAATATTCTCTACCTAGATAAGTAGAAATCAGGACTAACAATTAAATAGCCCACTTACTTCTACATTGTAAAGATATCTGTTAAAGACATCTTCTAAACACATCTCCGAATAACGCGCGAGCAAAACGACCAGCGTGCACACCAAGGCACACCTCAAACTTACAAAACCTATAAACTCTCTAACCACTTATTTCACTTCTCAAACAAAATACTCAAAATTAATGAACCGACACTAAATCAAAAATCGGAACAAAACAAAGCAAACCACTACTGCATTACTTAACATCAAAGAGATGACCGGACCGGAACTAATCGTCAGGATCATCATTTTCATTTGGATACGACGCTTCAACTGGTTTCAAGTCCTTTACGTGCCATTTCCTGCTCTTGTTCCATCTTCGTTCTCTAACTCATACACTAAATTGGAATGTTTTTCGAACTTTACTCATAATGAACTTTGGAGCTAACTTAGCGGAAAACTTATCACTAGCACTCGAGAGGACCTTATTAGCTCTCCAAACACTTTCTCCGACTTGGAACGAAATGTCTCTTCTCCTAAGATTGTAGCGTTTACTCGAACGTTGATAAGCTACATGCAAATTTTCACGGGCATTCCCAAAAATATCAAATAAAAGTTGACGATCCAAAACATAAGAAGGTCTACTACTGGAGACGACATCAACATCCTCACCAGGTTTAAAATCATCATTATAAGCTTTTCCACTTAAGGGTACCTGACGACCAAAGACTAAAAAATTTGGAGAATAGTTGGTGGACTCATGTTTTGCTGAGTTGATTGCGTATTGGATCTTTGATATCTCACTATCCCACGTATCATGTCCTTCTACGTATGAACGGATTGCTGTACCAACTGTCTTATTGATTCTTTCCACAAAATTGCATTGGGGAGCATAAACAGCATTATACCAAATCTTTTGAATTTCGTACCTTGCACACAAAGCTTTAAAAATACGTCCAATTAATTGTGGACCATTATCACAAATAACAAACTGTGGTACACCGTAGACAAGAAATACTTTTTCCTCCAAAATTTCTCAATCAAATGTGCCGTGGCACTTCGCAAAGGTTGCAAAATCGAATATTTCGAAAAACAATCACCAACAACTAAAAGCCATTTATGTCCGCGTTTGTAACGAGGAAACGGACCCATCAAATCTAAAGCAATGGTTTGGAACGGTAGTCCAACCTCTTTCTCCTTTCCCATCATCCCAAGGGGACCTTTATTGGGTGGTTTTGAACACCACAAACCAAACATTTCCTACAAAATTTACGTACGTCAAAGATCATCTTTGGCCAATAATATAATTCTTGGACACGAGACAAAGTTTTAAAGAACCAAAATGTCCTGCTGAAGGGGGTCATGACATGATTTAATGACATTTATACGCTGAGATTTTGGCACTAAGTACTTCCACTCTACAACATTCGCCGAATGCGGTAATAGGAAGGTATAAACTTATAAATAAACCCATCTTCCACTTTCCATTGTGGGTAGCTTTTGGGTGACAACAAAATTTTCTTTCTCAAAGATTCATACCACAAGTCTACACCATCAAGTTTAATCTCTACTAAATTAACTTCTGGATTTTCTAAGGGAACACCACGACTAAGACAATCTGGGACTATATTAAACTTTCCATTCCTATGCACCAATTCAAATGAATGTTGCCTTAATCGAACTGACCACCTGGCGAGTTTTCCAGTTGGATTCTGAAGATTACTCAACCAAAGTAACGAAAAATGATCGGTGACAACTGTGAAGCGAACTCCTTCTACCCACGGACGAAATTTCTCAATGAACAAAGTATTATTCTTAGGCTTCGGAGAGTCCTGACAAAAATTTTTAACAACTGTAAGCCATCTCGACCACTCGTCTTTACAAAAGTATTTTTCTTGTTTACAAATCATAACCATGGCCTTATTACGCGGAACAGGATGCCGACCACTATGCGCCTGCCGCCTTACTGGTTTTTTGAACATTGTGGACATGACGTTGCCTTAACGCCTTTTCGACCACATCCAAAACAAAAAATTTTCTTGGTTGCTCTACAATCTCTAAACCAATGTCCACTACGGGAGCAATTCCAACAAACAAAATTATTTCTCTTGTCGGGACTAAAGAAATTACAAACTGAGGACTGAAGAGCTCTTATCCGCTACTGTTACTTGGGGATTAACTAATTTATTCTGAAACACCCTACTCTTAACAGCACAAACTTTTCATTCAACCCAGGATGTTTGTTCTCAAATAGATGCTTAGAGGGTTGCAAATCTTGTTAGGTTTACTAGAAGATGCTAAAACCAAGTTTAGTTTCATCAAAGAAGCTTCTTCTAACCTTTTACCCAAATTTACTAAGGTAGACAAATCTTGAATGTCCGACAATGCAAGTGCTGAAATATATTCAGGAACCAAATTTCTTCTTATCATCTTAACTTTAGTAACTTCTGCTGGCTCGTTGGTCAGTCTACTAAACAGGGTTTGCATATGCGCGACAAATAAAATAATCCTTTCGTCTTTACCTTGACGACGATTTCTGATCTTTTCCCAAATGTCATGATCTGAAGAACCGGGTAGAAAATCTTCCTTAAACGTTCTAACAAGGAGTTCCAGTCTCTCAATGAATTTTTACTGTTCTAAACCAAACTAAAGCGTCACCCACAAAAGTTCACATGCTGATCCAAATAAATCAGTTTCGGATACCTTACGAGATTGTGCTAAATCACTAACTCTATCTAAAATGAATATAGTTGTTTGGGATCACCTGAGAATTTTACAGGCCATGAGCCTATAGGTACGGAAGTCGTTACATACGAAGTCGAATGAATAGGTGCACTAGCAACTGAAGGAGATACTACAACGGACCGATCCAAATAGGTGGACTCTGTACTTTTATTGGTTTTATCGTATAACTCAGCTTCAAGGGTTAATATCGTTGCTACTGTCTCATTTCTGAACTTAATTGCTTCCTCGGAATTTATTGAAGGGATTTTCATGCGCTTAACTCGCCCCGAAAGGTGGTTTAACCTTGAACAAGCTCTCCTAAAAATTGAGTCTGATGAGTCACCTTCAAATTCGGACACAACATTACGAACTGACTCGGCTGAAACTGAAATTTCTTTACTTTCCGTTGCAAAGTCTACTTCATAACACGAAAGATCGATCAAACAACCAGGCTTATCTATTTCTTTAGCTAATAATCTACCTAAAATTTTCCTTTTCTCCAACACTGGTCTCTCACTCACCACTCCTCTGATTCTCAGCTCATACTCCAATTCTTCTTTAAGTAGACAAACAATTTGGAATTTTTCCGACATGATTACTCAAGCGTAATGGAATCAAACCGATAAATCTAACTGATCTGAACCTCAAAGTGATCAAAACAAATTCGTAGGTAAAAATCAAAAGGTGTTTTTGGTAAAATAATTTTTGCCAAAACAATATCAAAAAAATTATATGGGGTCAAAATAGAACGAAAGTCAAAAATAAATTTGACCAAGTTAATCAATTGACTGTATGAGGGTTAATGTTACAACCAATCTTTTATCAAAAGCAAACAAACAAATCTAAATGTCAAATCGACTTTAAGCAAACAAATTTCGACGCAAAATAATTTTTGGACAAATAGATTTCAAAGCAAATTAAATTTTGAGCTAACAAATTTCGAAGCAAATCAAATTATGAATAACAAATTTCGAGGTAAATCAAACTATGAACAAACAAATTTCGAAGCCCCAAACGTTGCCGGCGCCAGTGTAACGATTTTTCCTCTCTAATTGGCTCCGCTAGCTTCACGCATGGGCGCTAGTGAAACGCTTTTCTATACTTCTGGCCGACAATACTTTATAATCACCATGCTCCAAGTTAGGTGTCTGCAAAACAAAGTCTTCCGACGTAACTAGGGTCTATTCCTTGGGTAGAGCTATGAGCAATGGGGGTAAGTCGAAATCTGTGGGGGTCACACTCAAACTAAAACAAACAGGCGCCACCAAGTCCAGATTGATTCATGTAAATGGCATGGCTAATTTCTAAGGGCGGACGTGGAGACCCAAAGAAAAAAGATCGCCTTCGCTGACAAAAACCTGTCTTAACAGAATAAGACGCTGTTCCTGTAAGGAAAAATAATAATTAAGTCACATAAAAATGGGAACACTATTTGTGTCCTCAAATATATCTAAAAATGCAAAAGAATGTTTCCTACATAAGGGTACCATAAAAATTGAACTCTTATTGCTTTTTGTTTATCAGGTCTGATCAAACTAGATCAAAATAAAAGACTTTAAGCGTGGATTATAAATCTACTAGAAAGAATTTTTCTGTTTCTGTAAATAAAATTTAATGCAATAAAATAAAATGAATACTTGAATTACTTGAAGAATTATTGTAAAGTTTATCAACTTGATTCTTACTCAAATATATTACAACCCAGTGTGACTGGTTATACTAAGGTTTTCTAACCCAATCAGATCTGTGTAGGTCATTTACAAATTAATATACAAAACTTTCTTTTTAAGTTAACAGTATTAAAATCGATTTGAAGTCAAAATATTCACAAAGATATTCTCTAATTTTATCAAAGGTGGTAGTAATGTAATACTAAACATCTGCTTGCAATTGTGCAATTGTTGACGGCATATTTCAAACAAACAAGTGACGTAGCCGCAGCTGTTAATTTATGCTGAAGCCACGTGTAGTCACATATCTACGAAACTAAGTGATCTTAAATTTGATACTGGAGAAAACCAGCTTAGCTACAGATAAACTGAATAACAAATTTGTGCTTCTATAAAACAAAACGAAATAACGTGCTTTTAGAAGGAAGCACTGAGGAAATCTTAAAGCTATTACGAACCAAACCCCAGGCTGCTGTCCTTGGCTAGATTGGGAATTGCATCGCCGTGCGGAGTCTGCAGCTAATTATTCCTGCTTATTCCTGCTTTCCATGCTTTAAATACAGGTGTCGAAGCGAAGTGGGTTTCTTACATTGATTCAAAGTTGCATAAATTTTGTAGCGTAATCTTCCATGGTCTAATCTTAGTTATAAATATAATTTTCGTTGCGTAGTTTGCAAGTCGTAGTTTGTAAGTCGTAGTTGCGCGTTACTCAGGAAGTGTGTTACACAATTAATGCGACCCGGAGGTCACTCGCCATTCTCTTCGAATGCATGCTGTCGCTGCTTTTACCTATCGACGATTGCCACTGCCGTGTTCTTGCATGGTGGGTGGGTCCCCAGGGGGGTTGTCAATTCTCTCACGCGCGTGCCTGTGGCTGTGGAATACACCGACCTCCGAAACAAATAGACTAACGACTCTAGATACTGTATTAATGCAAAAATTTGATTGTTACACGTATTATTACTTTAGTTAATAAAGGTGTTTTAACATTCGTTATACCTTTAATGCAGAGATTTTTAATGCGAAAATAAAATTGTTACAAAATATACGCCCTCGTTTCTATGAAAGTTAAAATGTAGGTCCCGTATGTGAGTGTTGTCACGCAAGTTCCTAGTTAATGTGGTACCTTTGAGCGCAGCATTAGAAATTCAGATGTAAGGGCCGATGTCAAGCATTTTTACAAAAAAACCGCCCACATTCGGATGCGGTGTAAAATATGGGTTTTGTATGTTGCCGTGTTCGTGCACGTTAAAAATTCTTACTTTGGTTGGAATAGCAAGTAGCAAGGGTCCGGCAAAATTGATAATTTCCTAGTAAACAGAACTCGCTTTCTGGTCAATGTAGTACCTTCGGGTGAAGCATTGGAAATAATCAATTTTAGGTACGATGTCGGGATTGGGTAGCTTCGTGTATTAAACTGGTTAGCGTTCAATTGCTGATACCAAAGTTCCAGCTTGTTACCCGACACGTACTGCTTGAATAATCTTTAGCAAGCACACAAATACGCCCTCGTTCATAAGAGAGGTAAAATGTAGGTTTTGTGTGAGTATTGTCACGCACGTAAAAGATCCGTACCTTGTTTGGAATAGCAAGGAATTGGCAAAAATCATAACTTCCAGTTAAAGAAACTGGCTCCTGGCAATGTAGTATCTTTGGGTGGAGCATTGGAAAATCAAATATAAAGACAATGTCTGGATTCGAACGTTGATTTTAGGAACTAGTTAATCGCAAATCAGGCAAAGCTACGGAGCCGCCTGAGCAGCTCGGGATGTCGTAGCTTTGTGATATTTTCAATGTTATATCCAAAAGTACCTACCTACTATCTAAATATAACTGGATTACTACCCATTTCAAATGGACCTGCACCTTGCCGAAGTTCTAGACTACTAGAACAGGTAAAATGGATTGCGTGTTCTAATGAACTAAAGAGTCAAACTACAGGTCCAACCAAAGTAGTAGGGTCGTTAGTGAAGAATCCAACTAAGACAGGTCTCCGAAAGAGGGCAGTGGTTTTTTTGGTACTTAGATTGGCAGAGACTATAGGGGTCGGTATGGCAGTATTAGACCCACTACCGCGATGTGGAAGGCAACGGAAAACCACCACATTATCTCGCAAGTACACAGCGTACTTAAATTGCAATAAACATGATGGCATTCTCTGGGGTAAAAGATTCTGGAGTTAAAATAGTCCCCCATTTGGATCACCGAAAGGGGACTATTTCAGAGGATGTGATTGGAAAGTTCAGAATAAGGGTCGGAAACATTCTGCGAGCCGGAGGGTGGAATGTTAGAAGTATGAAGCAAGTAGGTAAGCTAGAAAACCTAAAAATTGAAATGAATAGGTTAGCACTAGACATAGTAAGGATCAGCGAAGTTCGGTGGCTAGAGGCGGGGAATTTTTGGAATAGAGACTTTAGGGTAATTCATACAGGAGCTGAGGAAGGAAATTTGAGTGTGGGGATAGTTATGCAGAAAAAGATAGGATACTGTGTAGAAAATTACTTACAAAAGTACGAAAGAGTACTCATGGTTAGATTAGAATCTAAACCGGTAAACACAGTAATAATACAAGTATGCATGCCCACCTCTAGCTACAGTGACAAAGAAGTAGAAGCGATCTACAAATATATTAAAGACATATTAAGATACGTAAAAGGACATGGAGATTTATTAATTACGGGTACAGTGATAGGTGAGGGTAAGGAAAGAGCGGTAGTAGGTTTATTTGGTTTAGGCACGAAAAACGACAGGGGAAATAGGCTAGTAAAATTTTGCGACAAGAACAATTTAATCATCACAAACACATTATTTCCACATCATACTAGAAGACGATATACGTGGAAGATGCCCGAAGATATAGAAAAATATCTAATAGATTATATTCTTGTTAGACAATCTAGGAATCAAGTAAAATACTGTAGAAGCTAGCCAGAAGCAGATATAGACACTGACCACAACATCGTAATTATGAAGGCCGCACTTAAATTTAAAAATTGGAAAAAAAAACAAAAGGGAATTTTGACTTTGAGAAACTAAAAGAAAAAGATATTCAAAAATAATTCGAAAAAAGTCACATGAATTGCTGAAATTTATGGGAAAAATATCTGATATTAAGGAAGTCGAAACTGAATGAAATAACATTAAATCCAGCTAACACAATGACGGTCAGAGATATCCTGGGTATACACAAGAAGAAAATAAGAAACTATGGATAACAAAGGATATCCTCAATTTAATAGAAAAAGACGAAAGTACAAAAATAAATCAGACGAAACAGGAAAACAAAGGTACAAAGCCATAAAATGGGAAATTATATGCAAATGCAGGAAAGCTAAAGAACAATGGATTGATGAAAAGTGCAAAGAGGTACAAACTAACATGAAAGTAGGAAAGACAGTTGAAGCATACAAACTAATTAGAATCAAGTTTAGGGATATAAAACCGTATAGCAAAAATATAAAGCACGCGGCAGGAAACGTTATCATAGAAAATGTACGAAAGTGAGTTGATGGTAAGAATATATAGAGATTTTCTATGCAGGGGCGGAAGTAATAGCATTATAACAGTAATCGGGAATTGAAAATGTTGACTTGGGATATCCTATACCTAGAGATGAGTTTGAATTAGCATTAAAGAGTCTCAAAGATGCTAAAGCGCCGGGTACAGATAAGGTGCAAACAGAAACTCTAAAAGTCGCTGTTCAAGTGCTGGGGGAACTTGGCAGCCACAGGCTGCTTACCCCCCTTCACAATCATTGAATGTCGGAGAAATTGGGTATAAAATTGTAAAAAATAGAAGGGGGACCGAACTGCATCTAACAAGAAAAAACAGCGCCTATGATGAAAGACAACAAACATAGAAACAAGAAGAAAATTGTTGAAAGCGCATGTGTAGAGCACAGCACAGTATGTCTATGAAATACAGCAGTAGAAAAAGTAGACAGAAAAACAGACAGATAAAGTTAATAACAAATAGGCTATAGAAATAGTAGGAGAATAAAATATCGGTGGAAGAATATAGGACAAATAGAAGGGCAGAATACGTTCAGAATAGGAAACAATGAGGGTACGCGTCTAACCAGTTTTAGGACTGAAGACCTAATGATGATGACTACCTATAGCTGCTGTGTTAGGAGCTCCTTCAATAGCAATCATATACACATTATTAGACTTATGTTATGCATGTATTTTTCAATAATTTAGTCGAAACAGATTGTTTATTAAACACATGTAATTATGCGATTACCTTGGACCTGGCCACAATTCGATGGCATTCTTAAGTATATATATTTTTCAAACTTTTTGTTGCTTATTGGAAATTCTGCTAAATCTGTGAGTGGGGTACCCTGCAAGAGCTTATATAGTTTATCTATGCAATTTACAATACTAATCATTACTAATTGCATTGCAGGATCGTCATTCTTTGTGCTTACCCCACTGAAATGATGTTACTAATACAAATACATAGTCATTCTACGGGGCTATTCCACCCTATTCTGGTGAGGTGCAATTTTACCTTACATGGCAATTTCACCCTACGGGACAATTTCACCCTATTATGATAATGGAGAAGATTTGGCAATCACTCAAAGTGGTATACGCTAAATTGATCTATGCGGGCTTTGCGATTTTAGACATCTTTGTGTAATGATTTGCAGCAAGATTGTCATGTATAAAAGTAGAAAAACCACTTAATATTCCTCTTCTAAATTAAAATTTAACCAGCTTATTTTACAGAAAAACCTAACCATGTAAATGATTGCTAGATCTGACTAGTTATGGTTGAGCTAACAAATTTGTAAATGCGTAAACTATTTGAAAATCTTGTTTGGGTATTTAAAGCTAAAAACCAGCGGCAATATTTTATAATGTTATTTAATATGATTTTTATAGAGTTGTTACGATAATAATTTTTATTTCTCGAAAATCAAATAGGCATCTCATTACGCTAGCAATTTTCTTGCGACTTGAAATTTGAGAGTTGTACTTGTGGAATTAATTTTTGTCGAGGAAGACATCTAATTGGTTGAGATAAAATTTGGATAAAGAATAAGAATTAAGAAACGCTAATGGGTTTTCTGTATTTGCCTTTTAAAATTAATTAATATTTGTTAGATACAGTGGCGTTCAACTTATAATTACATTTTTTCTTTATTCAACTAAGAAATTCGGCCCCGATCACCTCTAAATCTCTCTTGGTGTAATAGCCAAGTTAGCCGAAGGCATACAGTTTTTTAGACTTTTCAGCTTCTAAGTATAAAAGTTTATACTTTTAAAGTGTAAAACTCCAATAAGTATAAAACTGTAGGAATAAAAGCAAATTTATTTTGTTCCATACAGACCAACAGTCTAAGAATAAAGGTTTAAATATTAACTAATCTTATTTTGCTAAAATAATTGTTCCTACTACAAATATGGAAAAAGCGTCCATATAACATACAAGAAAATTTGCTCACAAGTGAGTGTTTTAATAAATCAATACCTATAGCAATGTTATGTGTAGTACTTGTAATGCTTCAGTGTTTCACTTCATTATTCAAATCCGATCTAAACTACACTAAAATAGCAAATGTTCATAACGAGGGCATGCTTTAGAATTAACGAAATTAATCAAAATGCCAGTAGATATATCTAGATCTGCTAGAAATAAGCGCCACACTCACAAGCTACAAAATAATAGCGCTCCAGTGTATCTATTACATTCACGCTAAAGCATCTTTTTAGGATGATAACTAAGCGAATCCAAATCTCAAGCTCCATACACAAACTAGAACAAATAAAACAAATACCGATTTGTAGAATTAATTTTAGCGTATACGTAGGAAGTTATATACAGTTTCTTGCAAACTTATTAAGTATTCGTACAAGCTTTAGTTCTTAAACAAAGTGTACCAAATGCTATAGAACTTTTAGCAAGAATCATCTTGGGTTTCTCCTTAAAGTTAGAACTAAATTTTGAAATAAGCCGTATATACCTAAGAGTAGAAATAATTCGACATAGTAGATTGTGTGGGTTTCAGGTACAGATTTCGACTTTCAACTCATCCTCTGTAAGAAAAGATCAATTACTATCTAGTAAGCCAGTATTCTGCTACCTGCGTCAACTCAGCCGCAGCGCTTTCAGGGATTACTCAGGTCCGCGCGTCATCACTATGCCCAAAATTCTTAATTCGATATCCAAGATTTCCACAGACAGCTTAAAAAATGTGAAACGAGATTTTATAAAAATTTATTTTCGTTCGGATAGGAGATAAATGTAGCTTCTGCTTTTCAATGTTACCACGCATGTTAACAAAGGGTTTGGCTAAAATCTTAATTATCAGGTGGTCCCTCCGGGTGTAATATCAAAAATTTCAAAAATCTACGACTCCCGAATTGCACAGCGGCTCCGTAGCTTTGCCTGATTTGCGAGTAACTAGATTCTAAGATCCAAGTTCGAATCTAGACATGGACCTTATATTTGATTTTCCAATGCTACGATAGAAGATACTACATAGCCAGGAGCGAGTTTTTTAACTGGAAATTTTGAATTTTGCCGAATCCTTGTTATTACAAGCAAGGTATCGATTTATTACCTGCGTGAAAACACGGGACGTATATTTTCCTTTTATCTGAACGAGGGCGCATTTTTATGAAAATGCTTCCTTACATTATTCAAGCGGTCCGTGTCGGATATCGAACCCGAGACCTTGGGATCAGCAGTCATACGTGAATCTTTCTGATACATGGGACTACCCGACCAACATAGTACCTTTGATTTTTTCAGAGCTCCACCCGAAAGTACTACATTGGCCAGGAAGCGAATTATTTTACCTGGAAACTTTGAATTTTTCCGAACCCTTGCTATTCCAAGAAAAGGATCTTTAGCATGTACGACAACACCCACATACGGGAGAAATGTGAGAAATGCTTTCCTAACATTGTTCAAGCGGTGCGTGTCGTGAATAGAACCAGAGATCTTGGGATCAGCAATTATACGCGAACCAGTCTGATTCGCAGAGTTACCCGAGCCCGACATCGAACGCCAGATTTAATTTTTTTTTGCAACTTTGCACTACATTGGCTAGGAAGCGAGATTTATCTGACTGGAAATTTTGAATTTTGCCGGACACTTGCTATTCCAAGCAAATTAAGGATTTCTAACTTGCATGACAAAACTTACATACTAGACCTATATTTTACCTACCATCTGAACAAGGAGTATGTTTGTGAAAAATGCTCGCCTAACATTTTTTAAGCGATTCGTGTATGGATCCGGTTTCGGGATCTTGAGATCAGCAGTCATACATACGCAAACTCATCCGATTCCTGGAACCGCCTTCCCGACATCGACCCTCACATTTGATTTTCCAATACTTCACTCGAAGGTACCACATTGGCCAGGAAGTACTTTACCTATAAATTTTGAATTATGTCAAACTTTTGTTATTCCAAGCAAGATGTAAAGTTCTAATTAATCAAGTAGCAATAAATAGTAGCCGAAGAACCCGTACATAAATAATTATATACACGCGTGACCTAGTATATCCATTTATATTTAAAAGTCAAGACACTCACCTCGACAAAACACCAAATGTAATCTCGACAAAACACATCACGTCTTCACTTCGAAAAGGATCGCGGCAGACAGCCGCCTGGAATGTTCGTCTTCAATCCACCGGGCAACAAGGATGACAGCATGTGATCGGGTGGTGGTTTCACTAAATTAAATTTGAGTTTGCGCATACAAATTTACAATTCAAAATATTAATTCTAAACACAAGGTAAGGATCTTTAACATGCGTGGCTACACTCGCGACACGCGACCAACATTTTGGTTTTCATCCGAACGAAAGCGTATTTTTATGGAAAATGCTCCCCTATCATTCGTATCGGGAACCGAATGTTGGATCATGTGCTTACTAGTCACACGCGCACCAACTAAACCACAGAGCCGCGTAAATTTGATATTCAAATGCTTTATCCGAAAGTACTACATTGGCCAAAGAGCTAGATTTTTTATCTGGAAAATTTGAATTTTTGTCGGATTTTTAACATGATTGACAACACTTGCCACACAGGACCAACACCTTGCCTCTCATCCGAACGAAAGCGCACTTCTGTGGAAAATGCTCGCCTAACAATTTTCAAGCTGTCCGTGTCTGAAATTAAATCCGGACCTTGGGCTTAGTAGTCACATGCGAACCAACTAAGCCAGGGAGCCGCATAACTTAATCGGCCTACATTTGATTTTCTAATGCTCTATCCGAAGGTACTACATTTACCAGGAAGCAAGTTGTATTTACTTAGAAATTTTAAATTTTACCCGTCTCTTGCTAATCCAAGCAAGGTGTCTGTAACCGTGAAGCACTCGCATACGGAAACACTGTTATACTGTGATTCGTCTGTAGACTCGAGGCCATATTTTTGATTTCCAATGCTACGCCCGATGGTGCTACATTGGCGAGGAAGCAGATTTTTTTACTTAGAAATTTTTAATTTTTCCGAATCTTTGCTAACCCAAACAAGGTAGGGATCTTATGCTGACAACGCTTACACACGGTACTTACATGTTACATCTCATTCGAACGAGAGCATATTTTTGTGATAACACTCGCTTAACACTTTTCAAGCGGTCCGGATCGGGAATCGAATCCGGTACCTTGGGCTTAGTAGTCACACGCAAACCAACTAAGCCACGGAGCCGCCTAGCTTCATCAGCCCTACAATTGATTTTTCAATGCTCTACCTGCAGCTATTGCACTGGCCTAGATACTAGTTGTTTTTACCTGAATATTCTGAATTTTGCCTAACCCTTGCTAATCCAAGTAAGGTAGGAATCTTTAAAGTACCTGACAACATACACACATGGAAACACCGTGTTATATTGTGATTCGTTTGAACACTTGAAACCTTATAATTCATTTTCAAACGGTCCACCCAAAGGTACTACAGTGGCCAGGATCCGATTTTTTTTGTCTAGAAATTTTGAATTTTGCTGAACCCTTGCTATTCCAAGCAAGATAGGAATCTTAAACGTTCGCAACACCACACACACGAGTCTACATTTTACCTCTTATTTTACGAAGGCAGATTTTTGTGAAAAATGTTTGTTTAACATTTTTCAAACGGGCCATGTTCGAAATCGAACCCGAGACCTTAGGTTTAGTATGTTATCGTGTTCAGTTTTCATTTGGCTCAATATTATATGTTTAAATAGAAAAATGTACCGATATGAAGTACTTATTTACTTTACTTTTCGTTTCGTATAATATTAATTTAATCTATTGTAAACAAAAAAAAAATTTTACCTTCGTGAATATCAGATAACAAATTGCACCCTTATATTTCCTAAACCCTTACCTGATATCACAAGATCGAGAATTTCTTCAATGAAAGCCCAAGGTAAAGTTGGATGGAAGACGGCTTGAGGAAAAGAAAAACTCTTTAGACATAAACAGCTAGTAGAGTGTTAGCTCTGGGTAGATCATGAGTTAGGGTCATGGGTTGTCAAATAACCAAAAATATAAATAATGAGCGCCACCGTATTTTTCAATACAACTACCTACAAAAATTATCTGTGCTTGTATTAGGGGAATGCGGAACCCTTATATCAACAACACTAATATAGCCACAAAACCTGAATTTCACCTTCGTAAAGTACTTACCAAAATTTCAGTTACTAGATGTCTTATAGATGTTTCGACTTAACCTGTGAACAAACAAATGCACAACATAGACACCGTTTGTGTCCTTAAAAATATTTACCAAAAATAATAGAATTTAAGTTCCAAAAATATACAACAAGGGTATTTGTTATCAGTAGACACAATGTCTGCTCATCAATGACCTATAAGTTTTACTTGTATTTTGAATAATCAAAGAGTTATGCAAAAATGAATTTTATTTGATTAAATTCCTTGATTTGTTTTAATATAATCTTTTTCTATTATTAATTTTATAGAACAAAAATCAATAAGGTTTTGTATTTAAAAAATACATAAATACTCTAAATGGAATATTTCATAATAAATTTTCTAAAAAGTCTTAGTTCACTTAATAATTCATATTACACATTTTAATTCCCAGCCAGGTGTAGTACTACATTGACTTCACAATTTAATTTAATTATTTACGATCTCATAAAATAGCATTTTTCAACATATAGTTAGTTTTACTTAATATGTATAAAAAGAATTTATCACGTTGTTTAACAATGAAAGTACATGACCTCAAAATTATTAAATATATTTTTAGATTAGCGTCAAATAACATGTGATATTTAAATTTGGACAGCTGAATATTTCTTTCACATCATATGTCACTAACAACTTTTTCAGTTTAGTTAATGTTATGTGTTTGTGAAATAATTATGATAAGCAAACAGCATAGCCATCTTTAAAGTTTATGCAAGGTGACAAATTTATTACGGAATTCTTTCTTTCACTAAATAATTTTTAAGTTACTTTAGTCTAGGTAAAGCTTCAACCTTGTATTTTTCGTATTACGATTAAATAATTATAAATGTGATTAAATGCTAAATATCACTCACGTGTGGAAGTACAGTACGACCAAAAGAAACCGAACTATGGCCTCAGCTGTGGGATATTCCATTACATCTGCGTTCTGCGATGCACAAACAGGAAACACATGAATACGGACGAATTTATCGCTGGAACTATGAGAATTCTTCTGAACCAAACATTATTTAACGAAACCAATTCCTCTTTAATTACATCCTATAGAATTTAATATTCTAAATCCCAAACTAAATTTTCTAGATATTGCTTCCGAAATATTGCACTAAGAGAAAAATATTAATAAAATTTATTTACTTGATTATACCAACTGTTTTAACGATGAAGGAAAGCTTCTATTTCTTTTGGTCTGCAGGAATCAACTGAACTGCTCTAGGTGAAACATAAAAAAATCATCAGGCTAAAGCCGCTAGGAACCACTTTCAGACACGAAGATTCAATCAATTCTAACTTCTTGCGGACTGTGTTACAGGCCACGTGCCTGGATACCACCATCTTGACTTTACTACGCCGCTGATAGCAGCTTACCCGTTCAAACCCCGATAGAAAAGTGACACGAAATGACAACTCGACGAAGCTTATTAACGAAACTTAGACCTCAAGAGCAAAGGAGTCTATATGCTATTATAAATTTTATGAATTATTTTTATTGTACGGAAATTTACAAATTATATTTTTATATTATTGCGGTATTATTTTAGATTAATCAGCAGAGTGTAACTACGTAAAATAAATACATTACACTATTGTAAAAAAAGTACCTTCCTTATATTTTATAACGCATCTAATCTAAGGTTAAAAAGCACGCATTGCGATTCGAATTTGATGCTTGCTTGAAAAGTATAATGTTCTCTGATGCAGAAAATTGGCGATGTATTACTTATTAAAGATGAACAGGTGTGCTCGGTAAACGCTATTGCTTTGAACCACCGCATGGTACCGTAGATTAGACATACAAGTTGAATATAGGCTCAATTTTTGAAGGTTCCTTGTGAATGTAGTATTACTCACCATAGGCAAGTTTTAATAGAGTGGGCATTCTCATTTTCATTGTCGTGGACTAGAGTCTTCGTGTTTTTAATAGCCAGTATGCAAACAAAATTTAAGTAGAATGAACTTAAAGTAAAATTACAGTAACATAAAGTAAAAGTGAATTAAAATTTAGATTTTTAATATTATGCGAATACTTAAATCTGAAAATGGCGTGGCGCAACAATTCAAATTTTGATGGCATATTAATAAAATAGTAAAAGGTTGAAAATAAAATAAGTTGGCTGAAACTGCATCATTAAGAATAAGAGGTATTAATTGGTTTGCTGAAGTTTAAATGGCGATTCATTAATTTTGAGTTGAAGCAGATGGTTTATGGTGTTATGTGTTGACTTCCAATTTAATTCAACACATATTGTTTGAAAAATCTTGGTATTTTTGTTGGGTGTATTATTATCTAATGTAAAATGTTCTTTACTTATTTTACTTGTTTGCGCTGTTATCGATGTTTTAATTCAAATAAAGCAAAAGTATGCGTAAATTTATGGTTAATTCTTGCTAGAATATTCCTGCAAATTTGAGTAGATAATAAAATAGTTTTCTAGTTTCGAGTATTTTTAGTACTTAAAAATATCATTGTTATGCTTAAACAGTTAAGTATCTTATGCAAAGCTCAATTTATTTTACTAGCTAAATGATAGATATAGTTCAGGTTACTATTTCCGTACATAGCCTATTTGAGAAACACTTTAGTACTGTTAATTCAATGTTTTATAATATTTTTAATTAAAGTACATTTAAGTAAACATTTATAGTACATTTGTTATCATTACGTCAGATCTGAAATACTGAATTTTTAATTCAGTATTTCAGATCTGACCTACGATAACAAATGCACATATTCACATGGTGAAGAAATTTTATGAATCTAAAAGAAATTTGTATCATTTTGTAATAGCATGAGATTACTATTAGGTATAAAACATTTTTAACGATAACATATTATTTTGTTTGAGATTTATATCATTACATCTTCAGTCTTGGACCTGGTTGTTTCCTATTCTAAGCTAGCCTACACATTTCCTTAAAATTCCGACATCCAAAATCTTTCACTATCTGCGTACAATAGTGTGATCTAGGTATATCGCTATGTCTCTTTTTTCCTATCTCTGCTTGTAATATACTTGCACTATTCCGCAAATGCCTTAGAGCGTGTCCTATTTTTCTCCTATTTTTTCTTTGTTTTTTACAGATATCTTTCTTCTCCTACCATTTCAAAAACCTCTTTGTTATTAGCTTTGTCTGTTTAAGCTCTCATCATCATACATCTGAAGCACCAGATTCCAAAAAAGAGATTAAAATAAACTGTAATGATTTTTCCTTCTTGACGAGTTAATTTCTGAGGATGGCCTTATCGAATATGTAGCAGGGCCAAAGGGTGTTGCAAAGAAGAAAAATTTAAGCTCTCAGTCTAAACTCGGGGTTTATTCCTGCGGAGACATGAAATGGTCGAAGTACTTTCTGAGATTGAACTTTTCGTTGAATAAACTAGGGCGCCACTGCCTCAATAAATCTGACTCAAGAAAAATATTCTCGTCTTAAGGATAGACGCAGTTAAACCTTAAGGGAATTACTTGTGCCTGATTTTAGTGTTTTGCTTGTAACCTAATTTCTTCCTTTGTAACGAGTCTATCATGGTTAGATGAGCCTCTTATTTCTCTTATTAAACTTTCATAAGTAAAACTATCACGAAACTTGACTAATATCTAATAGAATTAGTTTCGTTGTTTTTATGTACAAGAATGAAGAAAGATATTTCACAGTGTAGATACGAAGTAGTATGAAATTTAGTACTGGTAACATTTACTGAATTGGCAAAAGACTAACAGTTATTAACAGGAAGTGCCAGTCACAAAAAAAAATACTCTAGACATTATTAAATCAGTTATATGCTGTGACCATAGATCTTTGATTCGGCTTACATCAATTGTTCTTAACTCTAAGGTAAAATGTTTCAGTTCTCTTTTAGTAAATTTACTTTTTATCAAGAATTACTTTACTACAAAGCGTATTGAGAGCATAAGTGCAATGTGTTTTTAACATACATGAAATAAATACTGATCTTGACATATGTGAACTTGAAATTCTATCCTAACGAATATTCAAAACAAGAAAATAGCTACACAAAAAAAAATTTGCCATATCATTCTATCTCACTTAAATAGAACAAGATGTATTTTAACAAGAAAACTTTCATATTCATTATTTAAAAAAATTTGCTGAATCTTACATTATTTAATTGAATATTCTTCTGACTAACGAGGCACATTTTCTGACAAGAAGGTACTTTTCGTACAGGTAATGCTTGTAGTTTCTTAAAGTGATAGTACTCACCCAATTCGACGAAATTTTAGTGCAACAAAGATTACCAAACACCTTTATAATAGACGACACGTGGCTTCACCATCTTTAGTACAACCAACAAAATTTCTGGTCAACAGTTAACAAATATCTTAGTATAAGAACTTGAACTTGACTCAGTTTCCGTATTTTTGTTCTAGTTTTGTAATTCTAATATTTAAAGCTTGCGTTTTATCTCAATTTAATACTTGGCTAGCATAGCCTGGAGTTGTTCACAAGCCATGCAACATACCTTTCCCACGAATGATACTCTTTTTCCATTCTGGCTTGAAGAGCACCCACTTAACACAATAAAAAGTACGTATTTATCGACTACCTGCTACTAGGAAAAATAAAATGTCCCCTTATCGGACCGATACGTTCATGGATCCAGTTCGCGGCTGCTCAACTCTTATGTACGTCTGCAAGCATTATATCGCCTAGAGTCCGGCAACCCACATAGCGTAACGCGGATTCCAAATTTGGCCAAAACTAAAACGTTATACTGCCTCTTTCTGTAAAGAAAAAAATGAGAAGTGTAACAAAATCTAAATACCATTAGCGACACATTTTTTTTATTAAACAGCCAAAAAACAAAATAAAGCTTAACTCTACCCATAACTTGACTTTAAAAAAAATTAAAAAGTAAGGAATTAAATTGGGAAGGAGGAGTCATAATTGGAAATACACAAACAGAAAATGTCAATCGAGTAAGTCCGACACTCAAAAGTTATGAAAGGAAAAAATGAGACAAAAAAATGCAAGTCGAAGATAATCGTGCTAATACCAAAAAATTAAAAAAATGTCCAACTTATATCAATAAATAGTGATACTAATGTCAAAAGAAATTTACAATATTTTCACAATCCTATTAATATGAACCTTAACGAACTCTATTTACATAATTAAAATTATATTCGTTAGCTTTACTAAATAAAGGAATCTTTAAATGCTGAAGAATAATGAGACATTGAAATCGGTATCACTATTCAAAACAGAACTCTGCCTAAACAACTTTTTAAATCACGCAACTCTGTGATTATCTAGTCCCTCTTAGACATCACCACAAAACATCAATATTATAATGAACCAGTTTGCTTAAGAAAAATGTACTTGACAGTAGTCAAAGTAAACACCTCTATAAATCACTTCCACTATATATCAATTATAGGACATAATTAAATCCAAATTGAACCTAGTTCAAATAAACCAAAGACATTGGCTTCTAGTCATCATACTGCAAAAATTGCCTACTGGTAGGCAGCTAATAAAAAACTTTACCAGAATTACTAAAAACAAAGTTACACCCATAGATAGGTATTCCTCATCTATAGCGTACAAGCTATGACTTCTAGAACAATCACTGAATTAAAAGAACAAAAAAAACCTAATATTTGTAAAAGTAAACTACTGTAAAGCAGCTTTTTTAACAAAGGTACGCTAGTAAAAAAAAAACAAACAATATACATTGAGATTTATATAAAACGCACGCCCAAAAATATGCGTGCACCCATATGCACTCCTCTACAACGAATACTTTCCTAATCAACTCAACATCTTCAGCATTAGTAACGTAAAATTGCAACATAAGAAATAGGCAAGATCGAACTACTAGAAAACAAAAAAACGATCTAAAAGCCTTTCCCTACTAACTGTCTTATAAAGGTATAAAGCCAAAACAAGCAAGTATCCTTCCAATACTGTAACTAAATGTGAAAACTTGAATTCATCCTAAACATTCTATAAAACCTAAAAAGATAATTTTCAAACTAAGACAAACAAAAGAAAGGCAAGAGTGTTTATTATGTCTAATTAAGGCATCAGGAATATTTCTTAATGTTCAGAAGCGTCATTAGGATCCAAAGTAGAAAAGGGCGTCAAATCTTTAATATGTAATCTACTGGCCCTTGATCCATCTACATTACTCAAATCGTATACAACACCTGAGCACTTCTTTTTGACGATACTCAATACAAACTTAGGAGCAAGTTTTACTGTATACTTATCACCTGCGCTAGAGAGTGCTTTGTTTACTCTCCACACTCTATCACCAACTTTAAAAAAGATATCACGCCTTCTCAAATTATATCGTTTACACAAACGTTCATAGGCTAAACGTAATTTTTTTACGAACATCTTTAAATATCTTAAGTAGACCTAGACTATCTGAAACATACGAAGGATGACTATCTGGTACTACTTCAATATCTTCCTCAGGAAGAAAATCATCCCAAAAAATTTACCACTTACTAGAACATGTCTTCCGAAAATTAAAAAATTTGGGGAATAACTCGTAGACTCATGTTTAGCAGAATTTATCAAATATTAAATGTGTGGTAACTCAAGATCCTACGAGTCATGCTCATCAACATACGATTGGATAGCGGTACCAACAGTTCTATTGAATCTTTCTACAAAATTACAGTGGGGGGAATACACAGCAGTGTACCAAATCTTTTAAACTTCATATCTATCACACAGAGACTCGAAAATTTTACCAGATAGCTGCGGACCATTGTCACTAATAATAAATTGTGGAACTCCATATGTAAGAAAAATTTTTCTTCAAAAAAACGTAGTAAGAGATGCGCTTTGGCATTTCATAGGGATTGCAATATGGTGAATTTTGAAAACCAATCCCCTACAACGAGCAACCATTTAAGTCCCGCCTTGGAACAAGGGAATGGACCCATAAGATCCAGAGCAATATCGGAAATATCACTCCTTTCCCCTTACCCATCATACTCAAAGGACTAGAATTAAAGGATTTCTGCGCACCACACGTTAAACACTTGCAACAGAATCTTAACACATCAATATTCATTTTGGCCAATAGAAATCCTCTATAGTCGTGCCATAGTTTTTGAAAAACCAAAGTGGCCTGTTATAGCCGGATCATGGCATGAACGAATTATTTCCTCTAGTTGTGACTTAGGAACAAGATACTTTCATTCACAATATTCGACAAAAGATGTAAAATAGAAGGTAAAAATTTTAATACAAAATTATTTTCAACTTTCCACTGTGGATAGTCTTCAGGCTTCAATAAAAAATTTTCGCACAATGAGAGATATCATGGATCTAAATTATCTAAATTAACCTGAACTAAATTAACAGCATCCTTTTCTTCAGGAAGAGCTCTACTCAAACAATTCCGAACAACATTAAACTTCACATTTCGATGCACTAAATCAAAAGTGCGTTGTCTCAAGCAAACAGCCCACCTTGCTAGTTTTGGCTATTGTTTAACAGAATAGCGAAAACTGCTCTGTCACGACAGTGAAACGGATACCCTCTACCCAAGGACGAAATATCTCTATGGCGAAAATTACTGCCAAACACTCTTTCTCTGTAACTGAGTAGTTACGTTCCTTACATGTGATTTTCCAATGCTCCACCCGAAGGTACTACATTGGTCAGAAAGCGAGTTTTTTTACCTGGAAAATTTGGAATTTTGCCGAATCCTTGCTGTTCCAAGCAAGGTATGGATCTTTAACGTGCGTAAAAACACTCACACACGGGACCCTCATTTTACCTCTCATCCGAAAGAGGGTGTATTTTTGTGAAAAATGTTCGCCTAACATTTTTCAAGTGGACCGTGTCGGGATTCGAACCCGGGACCTTGGGCGTAGTAGTCACACACATACCACTACGTCACGGAGCCGCTCCATTAGTAGTTACGTTCCGCACGACTGACCGATATACTTGCGATATACTTGCGCACCAAATTACTTCATCATCGATTTTTTAAATTAGAACGGTACCTAGACCGGTATGACTAGCGTCACACTCTACGATAAACGGAACAAAATAATCAAACTATGACAATAAACAATCTGAAACTAAATCCTGTTTAATTTGAAAGAATGACGATTCTGCTTCTGGGCTCCAATTAATAATTTGACCTTTTTTTTAACTAAATCATTTATATGTGAAAGTAAGGCAGAAATTTTTTTTATGAATCTACGATACCAGCCAATAAAACGTTTTATCTCTATTGTTGTTTTTGGACGCGGAAAATTTACCATGGCAGAAACTTTCTCTGGATCTGTCCTAAGAGAATTCGAACCTACTATATAACCCAAAAATTTCAATGACTTCTTAAAAAAATCCCCCTTCTCTAAATTTATGGTAAGATCAGCATTCTTAAGACGTTCTTTTACTTCGTTCGGCAAATCAACATGTTTTTCAAAAGACGACGAACAAAGGATGATATCATCCAGGTAGCAAACTACATTGGGTTCAAACTGAGGACCAAATATATTCTGAGAGATCAATTAAACAATCGGATCTCTCAACTTTTTTTGCTAATAACCGACCTAAAATTTTTCTTTTCTCATGTACAGAGCTAGTACTTTTTATACCACGAGTATGTAATTTATATTCTAGTTCCTCTTTGTGTAGGTATACAATCTGATAAGTGTAGGCCATTTTTTTGTTAATACTTAAAAATTATTCTTCTTAATCTTTTTTGGGAATTAAACCACTCATAGTTTTTAAAATCATCTTTATTTACGTTTCGATCCATGACCTAGGATCGTTGTCAAAATAATAAAAACTTCAACATTTTGACAACGATCCTAGGTCATGGATCGAAACGTAAATAAAGATGATTTTAAAAACTATGAGTGATTTAATTCCCAAAAAAGATTAAGAAGAATGCTTAACAAACCACAACAAACATACAGGAAGTACTTCAAAATTATAATCAATGTTTACAAAAACAATAATTCACTTATGATTGCAAACAAATTCAACAATATCGACAAAATATACTAGCTTAAGAATTCAGCGATACTAAAAATTTTTACAACTTCAGGCTTAACCAACTTACTTCATTAAAATCAAACTAACCACAAGTCAAAGTTCAATCGATCCTAAACTTCTCTGTAGTGTTTTCTAACGAGTGACCCTACGTTGGGGGTGACAGTGTAGAGATCGGGTTCCACGTTTGTGGCGTCAGCGTAAAGATTTTTCCTTCATGACGAGTTAATTTCTGAGGATGACCTTATTGAGGATATAGCAGGCCCAAAGGTTGTTGTAAAGAAGAAAAATTGAAAGCACTTAGTCTAAACTCGGGGTCAATTCCTGCAGAGACATGAAATGGCCGTGGTACTTTCTGTTATTGAACTTTTCGTTGAAAAAACTAGAGCGCCACTGTTAAACCTTAAGTTAAACCTTAAGGGAATTACTTGTGCCTGATTTTAGTATTCTTTTTTGTAACCTAATTTCCTCCTTTGTAACGAGTCTACCATGGTTAGATGAGCCTCTTACTTCTCTTATTAAACTTTCATAAATAAAACTATCATGAAACTTGACTAATATCTAATGAAATTTGTTTCGTTGTTTTTATGTACAAAAATGAAGAAAGATGTTTCACAGTGTAGATACGAACTAGTATGAAATTTAATACTGGTAACATTTACTGAATTGGCAAAAAACTCACAGTTATTAACAGGATACGCCTGTCACTAAAAAATAAGTCAATACATAATTGAATCAGTTGTATGCTGTCATCATAGATATTTGATTCGGCTTACATCAATTGTTCTTAACTTCAATGTGTAATATTTCTAATTTCCTTTTAGTAAATTTACTTTATATCAGGAATTACTTTACTATAAAACGTATTGAGAGCGTAAGTGCAATATGTTTTCTACATACATAAAATAGATATTTATCTTGACATATGTGAACTTGAAATTCTGTCCTAACGAATATTCAAAACAAGAAAATGGCTACACAAAAAAAATTTGCCAGATCATTCTATCTCAATTAAATAGAACAAAATGTATTTTAACAAGAAAACTGTCATATTCGTTATTTAAAAAAAATTGCTGAATCTTACATTATTTAATTGAATATTCTTCTGACTAACGAGGCATATTTTCTGACAAAAAGGTACTTCTCGTACAGGTTGATGCTTGTAGCTTCTTAAAGGGATAGTACTCACCCAATTCGACGAAATCTTAGTGCCACAAGAATTACCGAACACCTTTATAATCGACGGCACGTGGCTTCACCATCTCTAGTACAACCAACAAAATTTCTGTCCAACAATTAACACATCTGAATAGTAGAACTTGACTCAGTTTCCGTATTTTTGTTGTAGTTGTGTAATTCTAATATTTAAAGCTTGCGTTTTTCCTCAATTTAATACTTGGCTAGCATAGCCTGGAGTTCTTGTTCGCAAGCCATGCAACATGCCTTTCCCACGAGTGATATTTTTCCCCATTCTGGCTTGAAGAGCACCCACTCAACACAAAAAAAGATACGTCTTAATCGACTACATGCTACGATGAAAAATTAAATGTGTCCATCTATAGGTGCATGATCTATCCCTGAACTAATCGCTTGAACTAGCCGATCACCTTATTGGAGGTTGTTCTTACTCGCCAGCCATTTAGTAAGCTATGTTCTTTTGGTTTATATTTAATATTTGACGTGTAAATTGCAGTTTGGTTTATTGTAGCTTCCAATAATTGTAAAAATCAAGTAAGAGTTTATTTTTAATATGCTTAAAAGTCAGATCCCTAAATTTTATATTAATTGTAAGGCACAAAATAAAAATTCTAAACTAAATACAAATTTATCCATACCCCAAATATCCTTACTCTTGCTCCTTACTTTTTCTCGATGTTATAAAAAGAGTAATTGCATGACGAAGTATAAGAAATACTTCGGCTCAGCTTGTATCGACCTTTAAGGTTGCGGAGGCTGCATGAGATTTGAAATCACAGGGTAAGTGGAATGTTTAGAGAATATCTGAATGTTAAAATTTAAATAACAAAACACTTGTTTACACAACTGTAAAATAACTTAGAGAAACAAAAGTTAAAACACGATAAGAGAAATTTGACTAAATATGTCTATTAGTTCTCAGTTATTACTACTCCAAAGGCATGTATAAGATATACGCTTGTGTCATTAACATTGTAGACATCGGTATATATTTTAACATGATATAATTCATATATTTAATAAATGTACGCGAGAAAATTTCTATAGAGAAATCAAAATAAATAATCTCTATTTAGAAACTCAAAATTTAACTTAATGCGAGAGTAAATCAAAAGTGATCATAATTGTAATATTGTCATGTAACAAATGCACATGAAATAAAAGTTCAAGTAATAAACCTTTTTACCATAAGAAGCAGCATGAAGTTCCGAATGTTTACATATTTTTAGGTTATGTATTAGAGAATTATATTTGAAATCTTTTAAGATAAGTAAAATGTAATTAATAATCAAAATAAAATATTTGTAGTGACAAAGACAAATTTAAATAGAGGTTAGGCCTCTTTATTTTAACAGAAAAACGATAAGGTAAAAGTTTTAATCTTGTACTTGTAGTATAAGTAACTGAACTAATACTAATAGTTGTTTAATATATAGGAATCCTTCATATCTAGGAAACTAAGACATCCTGCATTAGTGAATTTCCTAGTGTAGGTACAAAACAGCATGTGGTCGACTTCAAATGTTGTCTTTAACAGACTTCTATTTCATAAATTAAACTTGTAGATATTTATTTTAATAAGATGATAACTGAGCGGCAATATGTAAAGTAGAACAAAACGAAATATAAAATTCTTGTGATGAGAGTATTTATTTTACATCATCTGGTTGTGCGAATGCACGAGCAACTTTTCCATGTAGAAATCTGAATGAGAGAACAAGTCGCCGTAACATCGGTAACCAAAACACAGGTAATCGGAACATAGGTAACCGGAGCACCCTAAAAAATTCAGTTGTGTTACAAAAGTAAAAATTTAACACGAGGTGAAACGGAAAATTAATCCATTAATAACTTACCATCTGTATAATTATTGGATGGGTTAAACGAATAAACTTCTTTATCCTTCATACTATACATCTAAAATTATATTTAAATGTTAATTTACGATTTATGATCAGAAAATTTACATACCAGGTGAGCACATGAGGCAAGGTAGAAGTTTAAGTCAAAAATGGCCAACAGTGCCAGATAAGCAATCAGATATCAAAAGAGAAATAAAAATTTGACACTTCAAATAAATTATTTTCAGCCATCTTCGGGATGGACGATCTCTAGCAATTATTCTCAATAATACAGAATTAGAACCAAGCCAGTTGTGCTTTTAGAATAAACACTTCAGAAATAACCAATAGGAAAATTTCATATAGATATAATTATTTGTACTATGTAACAAATTAGGAACTTGTGGATTAAAATTAGTAATCCAGGATTGTTCGAGATAAATTCTTGTAGAAAATATTTATATAATAGAGTAATTTTATATTTAAATGTAGATATAAACATTTGTATGCTAATAATGCCAAGCACAATGTAACATGCTTAAATATAGGCAAATAGGCATGTTACACTTTATTAGAAACCTTTTAAAAAGTTTTCAATAGCTATAAGGAACTCAAGGTCACTACTACTTAAACGCAAACACCTAAGAGTAAAATAACAAGCATCATCATCATTTTGTTTTCGACCTTACTTAAGATCGGTTTGACGCAGCTCTAATTTGTTTTCTATTCTATTCTACATACCCTTATGAACCTAAATTTCTAATAATTTGACTAATATATCTTGGTCTAGATTTTCCTACACTCTTCTATTCTATTCTTATCTACCTGGTTCTACATAGATATTAGCAACCTGATGGTTGTTAAAGAACTCCAACATGTTTACATAATTCCCATTTATAAGAAAATAAAATATTACCTGGTTATCTCTTCCAAAAAGGAAAAGTGTTAAATTAAATGTTATGGTGAGGCTTAAGCAACGAATCGCTACCAACATGCCAGACCGCTAACTAATTGTGAGTTATGTCATGGCGACATTTAGTTAACTGATTTCCATTTACTTTTTGTTTTGTTTTGTTTTCGAACTTACTTAAGATCGATTTGACGCAGTTCTAAATTCTTTTCTATTCTGAGCTAGTCTAAAAAGGTCTACATACCCTTCACAAACTAAATCTCTAATAATTGTCTAGGTCTTCCTACTCTATTTTTCTTTGGTTGTCTATAATCTAAGACCTTTCTAAATGTCTTAACCCGTGCCCTATCTTTCTATCTCTCCTGACCTTTAATCGTTTCCACATACAGGGTTCCTCACCTATTCTTTGAACTTCCTAATTTGTTAGTCTATCTGTCCAACTAATCTTTAACATTCTCCTGAACAGTTTTTAACTTGGTTTGTACATCTTTGTTTAACTGAAATATAATCTATTTGGTATCTAGCCCTATCGCCTGGCGCTTTCCAGGTATATCTTCTTCTAACATGTTGTTCGAATACGGTGTTTACAGTTACTAATCTATGTTCCTGGCAAAACTCAACTAATCTTTCTCCTCTATCATTTCGTCTAGCAAACTCAAATTTTCCTACCATTTTTCCCTCACTGCCTTCTCCCACTGACGCATTAAAATCGCCCTTGACTTTTAAATTCTCATCTCCCTTTACTTTTCTTACTATACTATTTATATTCTCGTACATCTTTTCTACTTCTTCGTCCTCGTACTGAGTTGTTGGCATGTAAACCTGTACTAAAACACTGTTTATGGGTTTGGTACTCGATGTTACCATAATTATTCTATCACTAAATTGTAAGTACTCTGTAACTACGTCCTAATCTTTTACCTAACACTATTTCTACCCCTGCCCATCCATTAGATGAAGAAGTTGTAATTATTCCATAATTATCTTTCCAAAAGTCATTACTATCTGGCCATCTCACCTCACTAATACCTAAAATGTCCAGCTTCCTTTTTCTTATTTCGATTAATAAATTCGTTAACTTATCTGCTCTAAGTAATGACCTTACATCCAAAGTCCCTATCACTAAATCGAACCGTTGTTTTAAATTCTTACGATGACGAGCCCAAAGTAGGAGGTATTTTAGCTCCGGGCAAGAATTTTACTTGTGAGCTCTCCATCATACATATTTCGTGTTTTAGGCCACGCATACTGTTACGGTTGAAATTTTCACGACGACTTTTGATTTTTAGCATTGTATTAAGTAGTTAATTCTTTCCGTATTAGATTGTACATACTTTAATATTGATAGCGCGTTATCAGGTACGAGTTTGCAGACCAGCTTTAGTGGTATCAGCTTGACATAATTCTTCATTTGAATCGTACACTTTTAATATATGCTTTGGGTTCGTATATATGCCCGCCTTCGTTGAAGGGATTTTAGCGAATTAATTTGAAAGAAAATTATTCTGAGGTAATTGAATATAATTTTCCTTATTGCCTAATTGGGATTACGGCGATTCAAAAAGTTGAGTCCTCGACTGCTATTTGGTAACCACCTGTTACACATTTTGTTTGTTTGCACATTGAACCCGATTGTGGATCGGTAAGTAAGCCGCGATTTTACTGACTGTAATTAGGGGATTATATTTTAGGGTTCTAGTTCTAATTCTAGTTCAAATTTTACTTCAGTTCCATTCAAGATTTATGTTCTACGTTTTGTTCCACGTGCTACATTCCACGTAGTACGTTCTGCTATTCTATGTTCTAGTACCGTTGTAACCTGTATGTTGAATTTCGAGTTCTAGATGTGGCATCTGTAATTAAAAGGAGAAGATGTTTACAAGTAAGGATCCAGTGGACCCATGTGAGATAATTGGTAGCGATATTCTACCTGCACGCGCCATTGGAGCTGGAACATCGCCATCCACATCAGCAGTTGGTGAGTCCGTTCCATATCTTATTTTTATCATCGCAACCGTTTGGTTGACTTTGCATGCTGGTGAATTACATTGTAACATTATTGAGTTTACTATAATAGGGTTGGGTTCTGATTTAGGGTGTTGAACATTGCATATTCACAACACTTAATGGAGTATGTAAAACTAAGCCAACGGCCCACCTATTATAATTACAGGTATTATTGCAGATACCCTCAGTACTTAAGGGTTATCCTGCTAGGATCCTAGTGCAACCCTTTATTTGCGTAATAGTCTTTTTAAATCGACCGTATGGTCGCAGATTTATGTTGCCTTGTTGGCTGTGTTAATATTTGAGTTTAAAGTAAAATTTGAATCAGTCAACCGATGTATCGGTATATGTATCATTAGAGTTGCACCATAACAAGTGGGTAAGTCCAGTTAATAATTAAATTATAGTATATGTGTTTTATTGTTATTAATTTGATATATTCTTGTATAGTAAATGTATTGAAAGCTATGAGGTTTACATTACTGTGTGTCAACATATGTTAGCTGGATTGTATGCTGTGTGGGTATTATTTGTGATCGTTAGGAATTTCCTATCTCAGTTCCGTCGGAGCCCAGCTGTTAGAGTTAGGTGGCGCTCATTTTTGGCAAGAGGTTTGGTTGATGGTTTACCCCACTCCCCGCCTCGGTACTGGGTTAGCTCAGGGTACATTGAAGCTGATTGCTCCGACTGCCCCGATAAGCATTTACCTTGCTTAACCTCATTAGCGATTTTAGTGTAAATTAGAATTCAATTTGAAATCCCCCTTTGCTCGTTGTCATTGTATTGCGAGCGCCACGTCCCGTTATAATACTTGGGAAATATTGTAGTAGGTTTTCATATTTTTCCACAACGCGCTTTCTAAAGATTTTAGCAAAAAGCCGTATCTGTCACGGCCAATCCCCAACAACCCTGTAAATTATTTAGGATCGCCCGAAACCAACCGACTCTCCTCCAATATCTTTTAGCCGGCAAAGCTGTTGGCCCTTGCTGCGCCTTTTAATCGCCTTTTACAATAAGCGGACTTACTATTGTAGTATTCTTTGTCCCTTACTATAAGGCACAAATAACACGCTTAATTTACGAAATTCTATACGTAAAGAGATATACGATGGTGTACATTGGAAAAAGAACCAAAATTTTATAAAACAAATCACAAACTGCTTTAACAAAGCGCGAACAGAATGTGGATATAAAATTAAAATGCTGCCAAATACTTTGCCAGATATACTGATATAAATTGACTGTTTAGAAACTACGTCCACTAACTCATGCAGAAAAGGTGCTAGAAAGTTGGCTACAAAGTTTAGTGCCAATTCATCATAATTGAAAAACGTGCGCATTAAACGTGCAAGAAATTTAGATACTGATCCTAAATCACTTCCATTATATAAGCAACACAAGGTGCTGCTAACCACAAACCAGAAACTTTACAAGTTATAATTACTCTGTAAAACAGCTTCGAGTTTAAGCAAGCGTATATTGGAAATTCGGCGTTCTTTGCTACAGTTTCCAATAAACTTTGAAATTTAGTCCTACACAGAAAATTGTGAATGTTTTGGGTTTCATAATGAAAAACTAATGAAGTTTAGGATGTAGTAGAAATCATTAAATGAGAAGTTTCTATAACCTAAATTGCTTTTTCTTACACTGGAGTTAGGAAAAAACATAAAAGCAGTATAAAAGCTGGCTGTTTAAAGAGATCTACTAACACTTTAATAAGAAATTTTAAAATAGGATACTTTGATGCTTTGATATTTTGTGTATCGCTGATATATATATATATATATATATATATATAAAGTATAAAGTATAAAGTATAAAGTATAAAGTATAAAGTATAAAGTATAAAGTATAAAGTATAAAGTATAAAGTATAAAGTATAAAGTATAAAGTATAAAGTATAAAGTATAAAGTATAAAGTATAAAGTATAAAGTATAAAGTATAAAGTATAAAGTATAAAGTATAAAGTATAAAGTATAAAGTATAAAGTATAAAGTATAAAGTATAAAGTATAAAGTATAAAGTATAAAGTATAAAGTATAAAGTATAAAGTATAAAGTATAAAGTATAAAGTATAAAGTATAAAGTATAAAGTATAAAGTATAAAGTATAAAGTATAAAGTATAAAGTATAAAGTATAAAGTATAAAGTATAAAGTATAAAGTAAGTAAAAGTATAAAGTAAAAGTAAAAGTACAAGTAAAGTACAAAGTACAAAGTACAAAGTACAAAGTACAAAGTACAAAGTACAAAGTATCAGCAAGTACAAAGTACAAAGTAACAAAGTACAAAGTACAAAGTACAAAGACAAAGTACAAAGTACAAGACAAAGTACAAAGTACAAAGTACAAAGTACAGTACAAAGTACAAAGTACAAAGTACAAAGTACAAGTACAAGTACAAAGTACAAAGTACAAAGTAAGTACAAAGTACAAAGTCAGTCAAAGTACAAAGTACAAAGTCAAAGTACAAAGTACAAAGTACAAAGTACAAAGTACAAAGTACAAAGTACAAAGTACAAAGTACAAAGTACAAAGTAAGTACAAAGTACAAAGTACAGTACATCAAAGTACAAAGTAAGCAAAGTCACAAAGTAAACAAAGTACAAAGTACAAAGTACAAGTACAAAGTACAAAGTACAAAGTACAAAGTACAAAGTACAAAGTACAAAGTACAAAGTACAAAGTACAGTAAGTACAGCAAGTACAAAGTACAAAGTACAAAGTACAAAGTACAAAGTACAAAGTACAAAGTACAAAGTACAAAGTACAAAGCAAAGTACAAAGTACAAAGTCAAAGTACAAAGTCAGTCAAAGTACAAAGTACAAAGTACAAAGTACAAAGTACAAAGTACAAAGTACAAAAGTACAAAGTACAAAGTACAAAGTACAAAGTACAAAGTACAAAGTACAAAGTACAAAGTCACAAAGTCAAAGTACAAAGTACAAAGTACAAAGTACAAAGTAAAAGTACAAAGTACAAAGTACAAAGTACAAAGTACAAAGTACAAAGTACAAGAAAGTACAAAGTACAAAGTACAAAGTACAAAGTACAAAGTACAAAGTACAAAGTACAAAGTACAAGCAAGTACAAAGTACAAAGTACAAAAGTACAAAGTACAAAGTAAAAGTACAAAGTACAAAGTACAGTACAAAGTACAAAAGTACAAAGTACAAAGTACAAAGTACAAAGTACAAAGTCAATCAAAGTACAAAGTACAAAGTACAAAGTACAAAGTACAAAGTACAAAGTACAAAGTACAAAGTACAAAGTACAAAGTACAAAGTACAAAGTACAAAGTACAAAGTACAAAGTACAAAGTACAAAGTACAAAGTACAAAGTACAAAGTACAAAGTACAAAGTACAAAGTACAAAGTACAAAGTACAAAGTACAAAGTACAAAGTACAAAGTACAAAGTACAAAGTACAAAGTACAAAGTACAAAGTACAAAGTACAAAGTACAAAGTACAAAGTACAAAGTACAAAGTACAAAGTACAAAGTATAATGTATAAAGTATAAAGTATAAAGTATAAAGTATAAAGTATAAAGTATAAAGTATACGATGGGTACTCGATATATATCGGAGACTGACATCACTAGCGTTGCTGGGTGTGATCTGACGTTTCTAAGCTGAAGTTCTACATTTTAGACAGTATACATACATATAACATTTTGCCATATGAACACTATTTGTTATATTTTGATTGAGTTGAAAATTTCGTTTCGGCCAGAAATTAAAATAACTCGTGAACATTTTTGTGCAATGATTTTTTACGATTTTCGACGTGGATTATCTTCACAACAGTGCCTGAATCAACTCATTTTTACTTTTGGGGAAAAAGCTCCAACTAAAATCTGCATATTGTTGGTATAGTGAATTCAATCGTGATCGTAGTTCACTAGCGGATGAGTTTAAAGACAGTCGTGCATAATCGGCCGTTGTGTCACAAGTCATCGATGCTGTGCGCGAATTGATAATGCAAAATCGTCATGTGACTTATCGTGAGATTTAGGCATCCCTAGACATTAGTGTAACAAGTATATATTCGATATTACATGAACATTTAGCTGTGAAAAAGCTATATGGATCACTCATAAGTTGATAATCGTTCAAAAAAGACTAGTGTCGATTGGTGCAAAGAAATGCCCAAAAAATATGATTGCGGTGCATCAAACGCAGTGTATAAAATCTACACAGGTGACGAATTTTGGATTTATTGGTATGAACCCGAAAGTAAATAGCAGTCAACTGTATATGTCTTCCAATGTGAACAAAATTCAACAAAAGTTGTTCGCGCTCGAAGCACTTTGAAGAAAATGGTTGCGTTTTTTCGGAATAAATGGACATGTCACGACCGTTGCTTTAGAGGAGGTAAATTCTGCTTGGTATACAACCATTTGTTTGACAAGTTTCCTGATACATAAGAAAAAAAACCAAGGACGCCGTCATGACCATGCGAGCTCACGCGCATCGACTCAAACGAATGAATATGTGAGCACTCAAACCATCGAATTGATGGGTCATCTGCCGTATAATCCTAATTTGGCACCTAATGATTTTTTTGCTCTCACACGTGAAGAACAAACTGCATGGATAATGATTTTCGACACCAAAAGAGACGGTTGATGCGTTTAAAACCCATGTTTTTGAGATATTTCAATCAGAATGGAAAAAATGCTATGCAAATTGGTTCCAACGTATGCAAAAATGTATCAATCATCTTGGAGAATATTTTGAAAAACAGTAAAAAGGTTTTCACACTTCAAGTTTTGTTTTTGTTACTTATTCCCGACACATATCCAGCACCCCTTGTAGATCGCAAAAGATTTAAATCCAGGCAATTACTGAATCAACAAAAACGTTTCTTTCCTATTTGATATTAATTAAAATAGCTTGAAATCCGCTAAACCCTAAGATTTGATTACTGAACAAGACAGAACCCGCAAATGAACAATGTTTGAAGGTCTTATAATTTATAAACAATATAGTCATCGTTCAAATATCACATAATTCAGTTAAGAAATATAAGATACGCAGAGTGTAATCAATCACGTAAATATTTACATTTAATTAATGGTTTGACGGATACAAAACCTTCATAGGGAATCGGAGATATAAATTTATATAAGCAATTTTCAAAAAACATTTAATTATTATAAAAATAATCCCCATGGACTGTGTGGAAAAATATTCTTTCTCCTCTTCGGAAAACTACTACTTTTTTCCATATTGAAGCTTTTTTGTAAATAACTAAAACAAGAATGAAGAAACAACAACCTTTCTTCAATTATTAAATGGAATTTAAAAAGTTTAGTCCCACCTATTATTACAACATCGACCAACACCAACTTTAAATACTCTCTAAGTAAAAAAATAATCAGTAAGTATTGAATGGGCACTTATCAACAGCAGTACGTCTGATGTGTTCAAATGACGTACTGGCAGAAATAAATAACGATACAATTTGGAAATGATTTTGAAACACCCTTCTACAGACAAAACAGAGAGTTTCCCGGAATTTAATTCTTCAAATATTTCCAAAATTACTTGTGAGGAAATTATGAATGCAATCAGATTTCTTCGTACTGGCTCTGCATGTGGATTAGATTCCCTTAGATTTTCACATATCCTAGATATGTGCAGCTATAGCGCCGATTCTTATGGCCAGAATTTTGTAAAAGCAATAACCGCCTTATGTAACCTAATGCATTCAGGTAGAGTACATCAAAAAATTTGTCCTATATTCTATAGTGCATCATTGTGTGCGCTGAAGAAATGATATGGAAATTTAAGGCAAATAGCAGTTGGAACTTTCTATCGTCAACTAGACGCAAAAATTTGTTGCTTTAAAATAATGGACAAAATTAATGAAATACTTCTACCTCACCAATTAGGTTTTGGAATTGCTAGCGGAGTAAAAACTGTGACACATTCAGTGAGGATAAACCTCTCTAACATGAACGAAAAAATGATTATGAAATTAGATTTCAAAAACGCTGTCGATATAATATACTGAGACCAAATGCTACAAGCAGCATTCAAAATTCCAGAGATTTATCTATTTACGGAACAGTGTTATCGAACAGTCATTTTTGATGCTTGGAAATCAAATAATAAAATTTCAACGCGTTATCCAACAAGGAGACATCTTGACCCCGCTCTCTTTTGCATTGCTATAGAAAGTACTGAATAAAATATTCAAACAGAATTCAATTGCTGACATCTAGACGGCGGATCATTAGGCGGTAATTAAGAAGAAATCTGAAAACCGTTTACAAATATAATAGTCAATTCTCATAATGTAAGACTGGTATCAAAACATCAGCTACATTAGACTGGTTCCTTCTTGGCTCTCCACTTTCTATTCCCGCCTTATGTATTTGTTTAAAAAAGAAATTGAGTTGCTTAAAGTTAATGTGTTCTAGATCGAACAGTCTTCCATCACATATCGCTTTTTTTCTTTTAAAAAACTATCTTGCAATACCTAAATTACTATACACTACACTATACTATATACTATACTACTATACTATACACTATACACCTAAATTACTATACACTTTAAGATTCGGCCCTTTATGGCACTGTATTGAAATTGGTGAAGAAATTGGTGTGTTTAAAAATGCTCTAATATTAATAACGAATAACCAATAAAATGATAAAACATGGTTAATAACTACCCTTTCAGTAAACAAAGGTGGATTGGGCATTCACTAAGAATTATCTTTAAGACTACCCTCCTTTTTATCCTCTTTCTGCAGTACATCACACTTAACAGATATGATTTTACAAGATAGAACGTCTAATAACTATTTTGAAAAAGGAGAAGCATTTCGGTTCTCATGGTACAATTCATTGCTCCAAAAAGTTTCTAATTCTTCTAAACGTTATCTGTCCTGGTCTGTAGTTGACAACATCCTTGTTGGTTGCCACAAAATCTATGGCTGCCGATTCTCCGGACGATTGAAAAATCGTCGTACCTTCTGAGCCGCGTGAACGTCTGATATCCTTCCATCGCGATCCTTCTACTTCCAACTATTGTAGCGTGGTCAAAACTTCTGCTTGTCGCCTCCAAAAATATTACTGGCCTTGTCTCAGGGCTGACGTCAGTCGTTACATCTAACGTTGTCTTGTTTGTGCTGCTCACAAAGTTGAACAGTTACCTCGCCTGGCCGCTTCGCTCCTAGGGCCAACGCATGATATCCTTAACAGGTCATTTCTTGTGACATAGTATGTCCTATTCCTCGTTATACTCGCGGTCATACTTATATCCTTGTGGTGGTCGACTACTTTACTGACATTTTCTTTGTTCTTTCCTATGCATGGCGCCACTGTAGTATTCGTATTCAAAATTCTTTAAAACCAAATCTACTTACTTGTCGGTGTTACTTAATACTTTATTACAGATAACGGTGTGTAATTCCGCAGTTGTCACTTGACTTCCTTGTGTGCTCGTTATCATTCCAAAATTCTTTTCATCACCAGTTACCATCTTCAAACCAATCCTGCTTAACGTGTTAACCGCTCCTCCAAAACTATGCTTGCTTCCTATAACCGTAACAACTAGCGTCATTGGTATACCACTCTTCCACAAGTTTCCTACGCAATAGATCCTTGGTTTTACTTCTTTCTTTGCCCCGTTTGGTCATGAATATATCCTCTCCGGCGATTATTTCGGACAACAGTTCGAGATCAACGATGTGTATATTCCCAATCCCGAACATCCATCTCCTGAGCCCGAACATTTTAAAACACTCCGCCCCCATGTTTTCAAAAAACTTTCCACTGCCTACTGTAACACCCACGCCGTGTGCTCTTTCAATTAGGCGATTCTGTTTGGCGCCGTAATTGCGCTCTGTCCGACGCTTCCCGTCATTTCAACGCCAAACTCGCTCCTAAATCCTTGGTATTTTCCCATCAGTAATGTTGTTTCCTTTTGAGCGTACGAACTTACCGATCCTTCCGGTGCCAAAAGCATCTGCCACGTCAAAGACCTAAAACCTGCACACCATGACCATCATAATGCCCCTAACCTGACTTCATTTTCCTGCTGACGACGCAAGTATTTTAAACTTCATTCCTAATCTTTGCGCCCCCAGATTCTTTTATCGAAATGCAGGTATTTGCTTATTTTGGAGAATTTATAAGACGAGGAGTTTATTCTTTGCTAAATAATAGCAAATTGTCATAGAATCGATCCCAAGAACTTGCCATCGTACTTAACACTTAAACAACTCGTTAAATGAAAGTTCGTATGATTTGAAATAACATAAAAAGTGTGGTGTTAGAAATTTGAAGAAGAGTTTCTCAATGTGGAGTAAACGAAGTTAGATAGAATTTAGTGTTTATATACAGGATGCACAAATCGATTTATTTCAGAAATTTAGCCTATCAAATAACCTTCTAGCAAAATTAAAAGATCGTGGTAGCAGAAGCAACGCAGCAGGTAGTAAAATAATAAGATAAATCAAAAGAAAATTCGTTTTAGAAAATCCAACGAAATGCTAGAAAAAGAAACTTTTATCCGGTTTGAAGGAGACTAATAGGAAGAACGAAAAGAAACTTCGTCTTAGAAAACTACAAGAACCCAAAAACCAACAAAATAATTTTTTCCGACTTAAGGATCAGTACACCGCACGAAGTCAAGAAATGTAAAGGAAATAGGGAATGAAAAGGTATAGGGTAGCCATCACCGAGGACAAATGTGGAATGGCCTACTACTGCAAAAGTAGTCAAAGGGCGTTCATCTTTAGATGAGAAATAGTAAAGTATTTAGCATCAAGAAAAAAATGAGTTTCTAGCGAAAAACCAAAAAGTAAGAAAAGGAACGAATAGGAAAGCCAACAATGCAAGCCAAAACAAGACAATAACTGTCAAGCCTCAAAAGGGAAGGACGAGAATGCTGGATAGAAAAATTAAGGTACTTCAAGCTGTGGTAATGAAGAATCATATTAAATGAACAACTGAAGAAAAGAATAGCCAACTAAGCCGAAAAATTGACTAAGTCGTAGTTTCCGAAGAAAAGAAGAGAGGTCTAGAAAGTACCTACCACAGGAAGTGGATCAAAGCATTTAATCAAGTCCGTATGAAAACTGACGGTAGGAAAATCATCCAAAGGTAAGAGAAAGGAAAGTGGACCAAAGGAACAAAAAAAAACTAAAAACACCAAAACTTAAGAGAAAAAGCAACTAAAAGTATGTGTGTCTGTTGAGAATGGTGGGTGTGTATGTGTGGTGGACCGCTTTAGTCATCTCTTACAACAAGCAGATAGTACCGTTGGACTATTCTAATCCAGAAACACACGGGGTTGAGTGAGTCAGTGTGCGGACGGAACGATAAGAGAAGATCAAGACCAATAAAATAAAGAAATAATAAGAAAAGTGAAGAATCCAGAAGTCACGTTCCAAAGGAAAGCAAAAATCGATACGAAAATCTGGGGGCGCCATGTCTAGGAATGAGGTTTAAGACGTTTGCGCCGTCAGCAGGAAAACAAAACTAGGTAAGGGGAATTATGATGGTCATGATGTGCAGGTTTGAGGTCTTTGACGTGGCAGATGCTTTTGGCACCGAAAGTATCAAGAAGTTCGTAGGTTCAAAAAAAACAACTTTACTAATGGGGAAATACCAAGAAATTTAGGAACAAACTTGACATTGAAATGACGTAAAGCGTCGGACAGAGCGGAATTACGACGCCAAACAAAATCGCCTAATTATAAGGATAGGGCGACAACAGTGGTTATAACGGTTATGAGTGTTACGGTAAGCAGTGGAAAAGTTCTTGAGAACATGGGAGCGGACTGTTCTAAAATATTCGGCCTTGGGAGATGGATGTTCGAGATCGGGGATATAAAAATTGCTTACTTCGAACTGTTGTCCGAAATAATTCGTCAGAGAGGGTATGTTCACGACCAAACGGGGCATAGAAAGGAGTAAAACCAAGGATCTATTGCTGGGACGTACGGAAGGCGCTGAAAACTTGTGGAAGAGTGGCATACCAATGACGCTGGTTGTTATGGATTTAGGAAGCAAGCATGGTCTTAGAGGAGCGGGTAACGCGTTCAGCAGGATTGGCTTGAGGACGTTAACGGGCGGCGAAAAGAATTTTGGAATGATAACGAGCACACAAGAAAGTGAAGTGACAACTGCGGAATTGCATACCGTTATCTGTAATGAGGTATTAAGGAACATCGACAAGTAAGTAGATTTGGTTTTAAAGAATTTTGGATACGAATACTGCAGTGGCGCCATGCATACGAAAGAACAAAGAAAATTTAATAAAGTAGTCGGCCACACAAAGATTTAGGTATGACCAAGAGTGGAACAAGTAATAGGGCACACTATGTCACAAGAAATGACCTGATAAGGATAGCATGGGTTGACTCTAGGAACGAAGCGACCAGGCGAGGTAACTGTTCAACTTAGCGAGCAGCACAAACAGGACAACGTTGGATGTAACGACCGACGTCAGCTCTGAAACAAGGCCAGTAATCTTTTTGGAGGTGACGAGCAGACTGGAAGTAGAAGGATCGTGAGGAAAGGATATCAGATGTTTACACGCCTCAGAAAGTACGACAATTTTCCAATCGTCTAGAAAATCGGCAGCCATATATTTTGTGGCAACCGACAAGGATATTGTCAACTACAGACCAGGAGGGATAACGTCTAGAGGAGTTAGTAAATTTTTGGAGCAATGAATTGGACCACGGTACGACATGCCTGTCGTAGGCTTCTGTTTTAAACATACAAACAACTTTAAGTAAGATATGGCATGATGGTAAGTGTTACCAAGCAGTCTTTATTCCTACAATATCAAGCGGAACATGAAGTGAAGGACAACGTTTAAAATGGTGAATTACTATGGTAAGAAAGTGATTGTTTTGTTTACGTTAATATACATGACATTTAATTGTAATTTTTGTATAAATTTTTTTAACGCAAGACTGCATTGAAGACTGAATCAACCGCAAAATGCTATAACTAAAAAGATTGAACTTTATGGTGAATATTCGGAGATGAAAAATGTTACAAACTTCAACTTGAACTTCTGTGTAAAATCCTCTTTTCTCTTTTTCTTTTCTATGACCTTCATTGTACGACTATCTAGTTAGCACAACATTCTTCCGGTTCCTTTTTGTTGTGGTAATCGGTGCAAACTAATACTTTGCTTCCGTTGCTCTTTCTCTTGTCCGCCCATGCCATAACAGTTTGTTTGTTTCAATTAGAAACTTGTAATGTCTTGTGAACTTTCCTCATTTGTTTAACAATTCAAGGTAGGCGATTAGTTTTATACCCGTTGTCCAGCGACCGCTTCGTTTTGAAGTTTGATGAGGAACTTGATATCGCATATGCACGCACAGGTTGGCCTGGAAAATATTTGCTTGTGTTGTTATGCAATGGGTATTTCCACCCGAAGTGTAAATGTTTGCGTTTGGGGGTAATATTGATAAGCTAGAACTGGTTTGTATTGCACGGACTGGACAAACGATTGTAAAAAGATTGGATTTTAAAACTTGGGGAAGTAGTCATGAAAGTGATTTAGTGTAGCTATTTGACTCATATTTTAGGGGATTGCTTAGCTTTGGATTGATGTTTAACCTGTAGTCCAGCTATTTTCAGTAATATTGTGGACTTGTATATGCGGATCTGTTTATCAGGGGACGTTAAGTGTTGTTTTATGAAGAGTTACTGTTTTTATGTGTGTATGGTGGAAAGCGTAAGCTTCACTAGAATTGGATTTGTTGCCGCTTTCTGAAGACTTTGGTTTTTTTGGTGAGTATTTGTGGTGTGTTTTGTAAGTGAGGTTGTTAAACACAAGGGGGAGTGCAGACTCATTGAATGAATGGTTTTATTGTATTTGATATTTTATTTGGAGGAGCTGCATCTAAAAGTGGGGGTATAGTTCTTTGATTTGTGTTTCTAAATAGATTAGATATTAATGGTGACCTATTGGTAGTCATCTTTACAGTGTGTTCTGTCTGATTTAGTCAGTAATATTACTTAGTTTTTATATTACTAAGGGTTTAAATCGACAAGTACTTTTGTAGTGTTTTCCTACAGAAGTCCTCAAGCAGCTCCAGCGTTGTTTGATGTCAGATGTAGTTTTATTACATTAAGCAATTTAATATATTTCATTTGTCATAGCAACCAAAGTTGTGTTTCTTTTGCAATAGCGGGGTGGTGGGAGTGCGCCTCTTATGTCCTTTCTTTGCTCTTACTATTCTGTTATATTACAGATATTGCGCACTCTTTTTTGAAACTATTTTCAAACAGCGAATGCAATATTTTTCTCCAGGAGTTTCCATGTTCTCCCTTAGCGTACATTTGTTTTGTATGTGCCCAGAAGTGGTGGCGCTCTATTTAATTATACTAATTTTAGTTTCTAAAAAGTGTTGTATAGCTTTTTAAGAGCCATGACCATCTGTCATTGCCCTACTCAGGAATAGGCCCTACCTACGTCGGAAGACTGCCTTTCCTCTAACTATTTCTCTTAAGAAAGAGTTTTTGTAGTTACCCACCACAAGGTGAGTTGGCAATATTAGTTTTAGTACCGTTAGAAGAAAGAAGTTAGTGCATATTCAAAACAATAGTCTAACCCTACTTACATTTAAAAATGATTCCGTGACATCGCTTTGCATCTCAAGTTATAATTAAAGCAAACTAAATGTCCGACTACTAGTGAGGACCGACCCACTGGCACATCTACTCCACATGTAAGTGGTATTCCCTGCCTTAGGCAAACGACTATACGGAAAGGTTTCGCATAGAGCTACTTCAGCGCTGAATGATTGTTGTAATTAGTAACAGTTTATCACCGGTCACATTGTAACTCACATAGTCGTATTAGATAAATGATAAAAATATACGTCGAATGAATCGTTTTTCATTACCGCCTGTGCTACAGATTGATGAGCTTTTAAAATGAACGAAATTCTGAATGAATTTGTAAAGCTGCAGCAAATTAATCACGTCTGTTTCCGTTACAGCGACGCCTTGTCAGCGATAATTTTGGAGGTATCTTATAAAAGTATTATTTTGTCTGAAACCTTTTTTCAGTAAAGAGTGTGAACACTTGAACTGCCTCCGAAATTTATTCTGCGGAAGCAAACTGATAAGACGGATCCCATTACTCATTTAACAGGAAAGAAGTCAGCACAATATGTGTACTTTAAAGCAGAGCTTTATCGAGAGACCTCCCTGTTACATCAGTGTTTTTACATAGCGCAAACTTCAGTAACCCGATTCTTGGGTATCCTAGCTAAGATAAGGCTACTAGCTAAACGCCACTCCATTAAGTTTATATAAAACGGTATATTATACTGAGGCCTAGCAACTACAGCGAAGTTTCAATATGATACTATTTCCTGGCTTAAGCTTGTTTACCCAGCTACAATTTAATTATTGTAATGGTGTTGTTAATAATTTACACAATAGACCAACACCGCATGGATTCGTTGATATGGTGTGACAGCCTGATTTTGTGCATCATGCTGCCACTATGGGTTCTATTAAGTTAAATCTTATTCAGTTTATTGGGACTACTTAAAACCAATTTTAATTGTAGAGATTATTTTATTTTGGATTTTGTAAATACCTTAAGGTCTCTGAATTATAAGTAATGATATTCCAGTAGATATTATTTGTTGGCTCAGAAAGTTTCAACTTTTATATTACACACATGTTTATACTATTTCTGTATACAAATGCCAGGACCTAGAAAGTGCCATGTAGTACAGATGGGAATAACTGCTGAGGGAAGTATTTTCTAGTAATTAATTTACAATTGATTGTAGTCAATCATTTCACTAATGGTTTGGTTGTATATTATCTTACTTAAATATTCTGTTTATATTCATGCAATTTGTGAGGTTATGTTACTTGTCACTCTTAAATTTCCTTTCTAAGGGTCATAATTGCTTGTCCTAATTGACATGCTTGTTCTTCAAGGTTTCTTTCAGTGGCGTTACCATTTTCGATTAAGTTCACAGTTACTTCTAAATCATCAAAATAATTTAAGGCATAGGCACATTTATATATTTCTAATGGGAAAAGGTAATTCATTATGGGCACAAGATTGGTTATTTATTTTATACTAATTCCGGTACAATTATGGCTTATCGATCTTTTCAATAAGTAGTACGCCTATGGCATGCATGGAATTGGAGGTCAAACGTTTTATTACCTTTCGTAAAATGTTAATTTAAATCATCCATCTTTGATTTTGAGATCCCGAGAGGCGGTTGACCGCATGGTGGTTCCTGAACATTCAATGGAGTTTATCAGGTTTCTTTTATATTTGTCGAACCGATCCGTTAATTTTAGTAAACGGGATTTAACCACTGAATGTTCCAGCTTTTCAAGATAAATATATTTTTATCGGAAAACATATTTTTCTGGATTTGTAACCATCGCGGAGAGCGAAGCATCTTTTACATTAGCTCATGGGACTAATTCCCGGCGTTCACCTGGTTCTCTACTAATCCGTTGGATGGTAAATGATTAATTGTCTGGGTGGATTTCCATTCCTCTGCCATTTGGAAGCACTACGTGGGGAAATTTTCTTCCCGAAGCCAGCAAGTCCAGGCTGGACAGGACAGTAAGCACATCAAGAGGTTAAGCACGTTTAATCAGTCTACAGTTAATTACGGAAAGGTATCTCTCATCAATGTTTGTATATTGATATTTCATGTTGCATCTGATCAATAATAATTATAGTTGATTATTTAAAGTTATATATTTGATAATATTGGGTATTAATATTTCAAGATAATTGTAACAGATTTCAAGGTGTTCTGTAAACTGATTGCATGCAATTGGCCCTATGAACGATATGATTATTACCCTTGGGATCAACTACCAAACTTTGTAACCGTAAGTAAATAGATATCCTGAGCCATCATTATTAACTGTTGTTTTTGCTAATTACATAGTTTCAGGGCTAAAGGATCCGCCTGAGAATCAAAGTACAGAGAAGTATTACTTCCTGATCCTAGCTGGACGACAACAGTTTCCCGAGGTAAGGGTGATTGAAACACCTTAGATCAAAGTTATAAGGATTCTGGTAAGAAATACTTTTGTTCTGAAGTTCTTCTGCTATAGAACGAGTGGGGAACTCTTATCATATAGGGTGTAGTGAATCTTTCGTCATAATGGTAATCAAATGATAAGGTAATAAAATATCATTTTTTGAAATAAGAAGTATAAAGGTAGTGATGTAAAATTATTGATAATTTATTTTTCATTGAGAACTTACGGTAAGTTTTGAGAATTTTATAGAACTTTGGCTAATTTTGATGTCCCAATTGGAGAAGTCAAAATCGATATAAGGGAGATTTATTTTCAGAGTAGTTCAGGTTATTATGGGAAATCTGAACTAAGTGAAATGTTTTATTTGGTATTTTAACATTGTATTACTATTGAGGTAAATAATATTCTGCTTTAAACGCCACCCATTCTAGTTAAAACGTTATTTATATTATTCAGTTCAATGCATTATGTACAAAACCTGAGTTTAAAAAATATGGTTAAGTTGAAACTTAAAATTCACTAAATAGTTAAATATTACTACTTAGTACGCTTCTACAGTCACCAATGCAATATCCCAACCAACCATCAATTGTTTTTATTCATCACCTGAATCAGAAAATTCTTCACCCAAACTCAAGTCCGTGTCATGAATAGATATTTCCTCGAGTTCGGATTCTGAATCATAATTTCCAAACTGCTGTGGTTTAGATTTACGTATCTTTATTTTTGAATTGTGGTAATGACTTTGTGAAATATTTGTAGTTTGTGTTCCGCTAATGCGTTGCTACATCCTCCTGGACGATCCAAGTTTTCAAAAAATATGATTAAGCTAACGCAGTATTGACACTATGTTGTCTTTGTTCATGGAACAATTTGGAGTTGTGTGCATTATATAATAGTTTTCCAGCTCTTTCAGTAGATAAGCGATTTATTTTCTTACAATGCAAAAGGAATGTGTTGAAAGATCTCTCTGTTGCAACAGAAGACGCGTGCAGTCCCAGAATTACAATCGCCAAATCTTTAAGTTTAGTTTTACGGCAAATCCTTTCCACCGTATTATGCTACTGATGTTTTTAACAGTTTCTCATACATAATTTACAGCTCACACATCACTTTTGCTAAATAGTTGGTGAGTTCTAAATATAGTTTCCTTAAAGTTTCTGAATCGAGGCATAGATTCGATGTGTTGTTGGTTTGTTAATTCAGAACCGTAAAATGTAGAACCAATAAGTAAGCTGCTAGATGTAATGACTGAAGAAGCATTTGCTTTCTTAAAAAAAAGCGCATCAATTCTTGCTCTTCGGTGGATTTAATAGACAGTGGACATTTGATCTGATGCAAAATTCAATTTATTTCACGTCAACGTAGACGTGTGAAAATTTTTGCTTGTCACCCTCTAAAATAGTAATCCATTTTATTGATGTTTACAGAATGTTTCGTAGTTTATCCAGTCTCACCCAAAAAATATCATTATCTAAGATGTGGTTTTTTGTAGCTTTCAAAATCTTTATACCCTCACTTTCTTGGCTAATTATTAAAATCTGCAGAGCCTCTTTACATTTAATTAAACTTTAAATGCAATTCAATATAGAACCCCCAACGAGTACTAACTAGTGATTTTAAGGAATCTTATTTTGCTATACTTACTTTAATCTCATTATAGAATAGTTAGTTCCTATTTGTTCTCAAGAAAAGAAATTTTTGGGTTTTGTAAATTTCTATCCGACATTCGTATATTTGAAAGACAAAATTCTCCTGTTGATGATTAAAATAAATCGACTATTCATGTTGGTGCTTTGTTGTGACTATTGAAAACTTCGCATGTTGAAGAAAATTGTTCATTTTTTATAAAATTTTTGTGTGAAGAAAAGTTGTCCAAAATGGCAGAGACTACTATGGTAAACTACTTATTGAAAGATGAATTAAATTATGAATTAGGAATTAGAGGTAAAGTGAACTACAGAGAAATTTTCGAGAAACGAAAGATGTTGAGTAAAAGACTGGCAAAAAAAGTTGCAAATCCTGGCTATTTGATTGATTTAGAGAAAAATCCAGAAAATTTTGAGGTCGGATGTAGAGAAATAAGATCTTCTAGTGATTCTATCCTAGACATTTTAGCAGAAATGAAGGAAATTTGTCAGATTCCACATTTAAGAGAATCTCGACAAGATTAGTCCATCTTATTGGTCGTATAGAACGTATGCTAAGTCCCGAAACACAATTTGATGAGAACGTAGAATTTAAAAATAAGGCTGTAGCTACAGCACTTGTACTAGAAGCCGATCTTTTTGAAAAAGTTGTGAAAAATGAGGAAATAGATAGAAAAGTCGAAATGTTAGCTTTTTCTACAGTCTTTAACCCACCTATACATACAGTTACTTATTTGCTGCAACCTGTATCTTTTGATACGTGGGGTGTTAAATTTTCAGGTGAGCCCGGTCAATTGTATCCATTTTTAGAAAGGATAAACGAATTAGCGATAGTTCGCAAAGTAAGTCAAGAAGTCATAGCTCAGCAGTAAAATTTTTTAGCGATAGTGCACTCGTGTGGTATAGGAGTGTTATGAATACAATAGATATTGGAATTCGTTAGTCAAACGTTTGAAAGAAATTTCTTACCCTCACATTTAGAAGATTAAATATGGGAAGCACTAAAAAGTCATAAACAGAAAAAAGGTAAATCGGTAGTTTTGTTTATTGCTCACATTGGTAGTCTATTTAGTCGTCTACCTAATATCCCTGCCGAAGTTACTAAAGTAAAGATAACGAAAAACAATTTACTTCCCGACTATATTACACATTTAGCTTTGTTAGACATTACAGATATACAGACTTTGGTTAAATCGTGAAAAAAATTAGAAAAAGAGTCGTCAGTGAATAAAAATTTAGTTTTTAATTCTTCAGATAACATACAAAAGGAACCCAATGTTAAAATTTTATCTACTCCAAATAGTTTTTTTTAATAGAGGCAAGAAATTTCCACCACGTATATTTAAAGATAGTTACATATCCCCGCAAGTTAAAACTCTAAAAAATGATACACATTATTCTGAAGATAGAGGCCAATTAAAATTCTCTAAAGCAAAAAGTAAAGATGTTTGTTGGAATTGTTGGCGTTTTGGCCACACATTTAGTACGTGTGGATTTCCCAAAACTTTATTCTGTTATGGTTGTGGTGAGAAAGGTGTTATTCCTCCGAACTGTGTGGAATGTACAAAAAACAAGTAACGAGGCAGATGTATTATAGCTTGAACCAGTTTGCTCCGAAAGATCAGACATTCCAGGAGGCGTGGACACGAGTGGCTGCCCTTGCAGATGTTAGGCCAGGCTAGCGGCAACCCCTCGCATGCGGTATTTTCGTGATCCTTTTAGTTTTACGTGTTACAACTTGTAGATATTTAATAATAACTCGTAGATGGATTTATGTAGTTTAATGACTTGTAACCAATGTCACAACATAAAAAACAAACACAGCTAAATAAAAATTCGCAGCAAGCACCGTAACTACAATGCGACCAGCGGCGTTGCCATTAAAAAAAACAACAAAGAACAATACTAAAACTATAACTTATCTGTAAAGTACAATCCAACTGATCCACATTAGCATCCTATCACTGCCACACTCTTACGGATCACTCTATAATTTAATTTCAACGCAAAGTTCACAAATTAAACTAGGTTCTAGAACACCCGACACGCGCTGGGATTAACGTGCCGCACTCTCTCGCGCGCTTAACCCGACTGACTTTTACCTATCGGACCAACTTAACCCTTACGGCTCCTTCTAGCTACTATTATATGGGGCGGCCTAGTACAAGCTGACATCATATCTTTTCCTTAAAGGCTAGTAATCAGAAATATAAAAATAATTTATTTTGTAAAAATGCTTGGTATAATAGGTTGGACATTGTAAAAAATTTTTATTCATCTTCTAGTGAGAACACAACGGACACGTTGTTTGAAAAGAAACCTTGTGACAATCGTCCTTATATTACAGTACAATTATTTGGTAGAAAAATTTGTGGTTCGTTAGATTCAGGTTGTACCGCTACAGTAGTAGGCTTATTAGCTCTACCGTTGTCGAAGAAATTAAACATAATAATTTTTCGTTCAAAGCAAAAAGGTGTGTCTACAGCTGATGGTTTAGTTAAAGTGGTAATTGGTTCCGTTGATTTACCAATTCAAATTGGCAAACATTGTCACGGCCTAACGTTCTAATTGTTTTTTGTCTTCCACTTATGAAGTGATTTCACTAACCTTTTTGGATTAGTGGCAGATTTTAAAAATGATAAGTGACACATTTATGATAATTTGAAAAATGACGTTTCAGGTATTGGTAGCCCGATATGTCCTTCTGACCAATCAGACAATTTATTCAGTATCGACGATTTGGCGAGTGAGCAAAGACATCTTGAACAACAAGCTATAAAAGCATTTGACGATATTAGTGATGAAAATAGGTTAAGTCTTACGGACAAGATTCAGTTGGACATACATACAGATAATGCACTTCCCATTCGCAAAAGACCCTATGTAATGTCACCACACATGAGCAAGATTTTGAATAAAAAATTAGATGACATGCTACAACTTGGCGTGGTAGAAGCGTGTAAAAAGTCCATGGTCTTCGCGTGTACTATTAGTGAAAAAGAAAAACAGCGACGAGTAACGGTTTTGTTTTGATGATCGCGCATTGAATGAAGTTACTAAACATGACAGTTATCCGCTACCAAATGTCGATAGGATTCTAAATATGTTAAAAGGCGCGAAATACATTTCTTGTTTAGATTTACGAAAATCATTTTGGCAAATTCCGCTTACTGAAAAAGTTATAGATAAAACTGCATTCAGTATTATTGGCCGAGGGCAATATAAATTTGTTTTTCATTTGGGCTCAGAAATTCCGCTCAAACGTTACAATGTCCCGTTGATGCAATTTTTGGACCACGTTTTGAACCTTCCGTCTTTTGTTATCTCGACTATATGATCCTGTGCTCCCCAACGCTCGAAGAACATTTAAAGCTTCTTCGTGAAGTCAAAGATTGATTAAAAAAATGCAAACTTAACAATAAACTTAGAGAAGTGTTAATTTTTTAAAAAGCCATTAAAGTTCTTAGGATGTATTGTAGGCTCAAACACTCTTCAGACCGACTTCGAAAAAGTTTCGTCTATGTTAAATTTCCCCCATCCTACAACTACTACTAAAGTTAAAAAATTTATTGGCATGTGCAGTTGGTACAGACGTTGCATCAAAGATTTCTCCTTCTTAGTATCTCCTATTAACGATCTATTAAAGAAAAGAAAAAAGTGTCAGTTCATTATTTGGAATGAAAACGCAAAGTCGTCCTTTATGCTATTAAAGCAAGTGTTAGTTTCCGCTCCCCTACTATCTCGACCAGATTATTCTTTACCGTTTACTGACGCAAGTGACACCGGTTTTAGGTGCCGTTTTAATTCAGTTTGTTTATGGAATAGAACATGTGATCCCTTACGCAAGCAAGTCCCTTAGTAGAACAGAAAGGAATTATTCAGTCACCAAGAATGCGAGAAAGATTGTTTGGCAGTTATTTTCGCAATTGAGAAGTTTTGACCTTGAATAGAAGGTAAACGTTTTACTGTAGTTGCTGTAGTAGTAGCTGTTCGTCTCAGACGAATTAGTTCGAATTAGTACACCGTAAAGGCAAATTTAATGTGATCCCAGATTGTCTTAGTCGCTCTAATAACTTAGTGGTTCCAACTATTGATATAATAGATACAAAAGTTTATAATTTAGACAAATGGTATACAGCGTGATTCACAACTCTATAGAAATATTTTAACTGATGCTTAAGAAAGGGACGTAGATTCATATTTACGCAAAAAGAATTTTTTCTTAAAAACTGAAAACCCAAAATTTGAACTGATGTTTTTAAGAAAGAGTGTACATGTAAATGTATAGTTGAGAGGCGACATACCACATCAAGTAAGGAGGCGACACGCCACAGTCTCTATCGGAAGTCCAATGTATCTTATGAAGTTGTGATTCACCCAGTGTTCTTAATTACTGTACTTCGAAATTAAGGTAGCAACTCACCAACCCACGCTTATAGAAGGTGTTCAAAATTTCCTCCATTTTGCTGAATGCACAAACGTGCTCTTCTGAGCCAGCTTTGCAAAATACTTTGATAGACATTTGCGTCCTAGTTTCGTATTTCTTTCACCGAATCACTAATGCGTCGGCGTATTTGTCCACAGTATCAATGTTCACATTAACGGTATTCACGATATCTTTTAAAGCACCCATAGAAAGAAGTATATTGGATTGAAATCGGGCGAGCGTGCTGGTCACGGAACTGGCCCTCATCCACCTATCCATCGTTGATCAAACTCCCGATTTAAATGTTGCCGTACGTTTACTGCGTAATGGGGAGAAGCGCCGTCAAGTAAAATCCACATGTGGCGACAAACCTGAAGAGCAAAGTCATCCAGAAAATCTTCCAAATCATTTTGTAAAAAATTTAAATAGCCTGCACCGTCCAAACGATGTTGTAAATAAACTGGTCCTAACAATCTATTATTTATCATTCCAACCCAAACATTAACGAAAAATTGATGTTGGGAATGAGCCTGCCTTGTTACATGTGGATTTTCGATAGACCAATAATGGGTGTTATGTCTATTAAATACAGAATTTCTTGTAAAAGATTATTCATTCGTACATAAAATGTTGTGTGCATAATTAGGGTTAATGTTTTGATTCACCAACCATTCACAAAACTGAATTCTTCGCGGATTTTCTCCAGGTTGTAAGCACTGCACACGGTGATAATGAAACGGATGCAGTCTTTCGTCGTTCAATATTCTCCACGCTGTTGGTTGAGAAATGTCAGTCATCGCAGCAATCTGATGTGTACTAAGATTGAGTTGGTTCGGAACCAAATTTAGTACTTCGTCTTCGACGTTTTCAGCGTAATGGGGTCGAACTCTACGGCCTCTCAATCCACGACGTGGACGCACATTACCCGTTTCTCTACCGCGTTGCACCGCCTTTATAAACACTTGAATATTTGGAAGCCGTCATTGAGGATAACCATACGTTAGAACGATATCAGTTGACTCCATATTAGTAAAGTCATCCATACTTATAGATTAAGAAATGTGCTGAAATTATGGAATATTAATTATGAGATTTATAAAGCCAGGTTTTGACTTGAATAACGTTTGTTGTAAGCAACTGCTTCTAACAGAGTAAAAACAATACCTAATGTAGGAACATTTAAGTCGTTGTACTATAATGCATAGAATAATATTTTGTACACCATTTTTCTTTAACTTCATATTGGAACCATTATCGTGTCCCTGGCCAAGTATGTTTTTTATATTTAAACTATAACTCACTAGCAATTTCTTGGTAAAATAATCACACAATTCTTTTCCTGTTGCATCCAAAATAAGGCAAAATTCTAGGAATAGCTATTTAATTTCAATAGGAAATACATTCCTCTGAACGATTCTGATAACAAGTAAAGTTTGTTCAACGTGACTTGAATCAGACGTACAATCTAAAATAACTGAAAGGTATTTTGCTTTTTTACCAAGTCTTGAATTTTCGTTTTAATTGAATTATCTAATAGGTTGATAATTTCATTTTGAAAAGACTATCCTACGTAATAAGGAATGCGACTATTATATTTTTTGCCTTTTGGTATTGTATCAATGTGATTTGAAATAATGAGGTCCGATTTTGCCAGCATTTGTATTCTTTTTCCTTTTTAAAAATTTCAATTATTCCTTTCATATAATACTTCCGAATCATCTCGAAAAGCTAAAAATTGAACAATCGCATTAGTTTTAGTAACTATATCACGCTATTCTTTTTTCGATTCAAAATATCGTGCAAGTATAATACAATGTACAGAGCGCTTTCGATTTTTTTTTAAATCATCTTCAGTGTCTATAAAGCTACAAATTAATAATTAAAAATAAAATAAAGTTTTTACATGATTACCTTATGTAATTGACAAGTTGTGAAAAATTTGACAATGTTGAAATCATGGATATCAAAGATTTTATGAGTGTAATAAAAGTGTGAGATGTCAAATGCGTTTGAATAAAGGGTAATAGTTTTTGAGTTTTGGTTTTGGGTGTTGCATAGTTTTGTATTGTTTATTTTATTGCTATTTATTTCCATTTCTTCTAATAGGTATAGCCTTGTAAGGTTGTTTGAGGTGATATCGTGTAGAATTTTAATGTCTTTGTTTTTATTGAATTTGTGGTTTTGTTCGAGTAAGTGGTGGCCAAATGCTGATTGGGTAGGTCTTTTATTGTGTTCTTTAATTTTGGTGTCAAGGTTTCTATTTGTTCTGCTTATATATGATGTGTTACATTCAGAGCAGCATAATTTATAGATATCGCTTCTTAATAAGTCTGGTATAGTGTTTTTGGTGTTATTTAGGTAGTGGTTGAGCTTTGTGTGAGCGGTAGGTTAGCTTTATGTCGGGGATCAATTTTTGTCAAAATTTTTATATGTTTTTGTTGAGGTTGTTGTTATGAATAGTCTGCGGATAAATTTTTTGTTGGTTTGTTTATTAATATTAGGATAGGCTTCTTTTTTTAATTGAAAAGTAGAACACTTTAAACCAAACCCATAAAAAAATCTTAAAATTCTTTATTTATTCGATGACTATAGTTTCAAATAACAATGTATTCATTTCAAGTACAAGTACACTAAAAAATAGAAAACATGGAGCAACATTAAAATGGTAAAGAAGTACCGACTTTAAACAAACTATTTACATGTCATATAAATACAATTATATAAATGAAGTGACAGTTAAAAATAAATTAAAAGTGTGACTTGTCAAAGAGACAAGTTATATATATTTAATGTCGCCTATTTCAAATAGATTTATAAAAAATATGGTAATGGTATCATAAACATGATGAAGTTTTTATAAAAATAAGGTTCGGATTAAATTCGGTCACTTGAAGTTTTGTGTCTATGTATTTCCAACCATTCAAAGTAATTTAGACTTTTATTTAAAAAATGTAGTAACCTTAAATTTTGGAACTGGTTAAAATCATGAATTTTTTTAACAATGTGTTCAGCAAAATGTGATTTAAATTTGTAGTCTATGTATAGTGCTCGTTTGAATTCAGACGTGTGTTCTTTGAGACGAGTAATTATAAAAAAAGACTACTTACAGAAAGTCGAAACCTTTTTAACAGCACAATGGAAACGATTAAATAATCCAAATAAAATGATATTTCGATTTTTACTCGATAGTTCGAAGTGTGAACGAAATAATCTTATATTTGTATTACTTGTTCATTTCGTTATACAAACTACTAATACACACTAGTAGATACGCAGTACTTTACTTAAACATTATTACAGTCCCGTAAACTCGGTACATGCGACACAAATGACAGTTGATAACGATATTACCTAATGTGGAAATTAACGCGCCAATTGTCAATGACATCACACAATATGCAAATTATTACAATACGTTTTTTTATATATATAAATTTTACCAAACCCCTAAGGGGTACTTACGTGAACATGTATAGCTTCCTTCAGAATTACTTCCTGATGGCGGCTCGTGGCTTCCTTCAGAATTACTTTCTGATGGCGGGTGGCTTCCTTCAAGATTATTTCATGATGGCGGCTGCAGGGCTCCGTAGATTCGTTATTTCTCGGGTCGTGGATCTTGAACCAGGTTGTATCCAAATTCGCTATCTTCTTCCTATGTAGAGATAACGACAGGAACGGGTTTATAAGGAACGATAATCAAAGAGAGAGAAAAAGGGATCTACATACAAAAAGATACGATAAGATACCAGACCAACTACTCTACTTCGCGTTTCAAAGGCAAGTTCTTCCGCGTCTTTCGGAAATTCCCCACTTTCTTGCGCCGCCACACGCGTCGGCCTGAAGTCTCGCGCAACGCACTTCTGAACTGAAGGAAATACGCGCAACTAATCTTTTAAATTTATGGCGCGAAATCCTTTCATATTAACACTTATTTAAAAATGTCTAGTGCCAAAATTTTTGGCACGTAACAACATACAGGGTTATTGTAAATGCTGAACCCATTTTTAAAAATTCGTATTTATTAAAGTATAAATCCAAAATGAACAATCGTTATACCAGTGAAAAGCGGAAGTTTCAATGTTTTTTTTAAATATATTATAAATGTTCAATGTGTCCACCGTTTGCTGCGCGGCAAACATCTACGCAATAGGTAAACTCATCCCTCAAACGAGAAAGCGTACTTGTTGTTACCGAGTGTACAGTAAACGTCGTCTCTCAGAACTTTCCATACAGTTGGTTGGGGTATTCCAAGTTTTCTACTAACTGTATTGGTAGGCTTACGTGGACTGCGAACAAAACTTTCTTCAATTCGTCTAACATTATCCTCCCACACATGCGGCCAACCTCTGCTTCTTCATTTACACACACTTCAAGTCTGTCGAAATTGCTTAATCTATTGGATAATGCTTCTTGTAGGTGGTGAATCAATACCGAATTTAGTACGAAATGCTCGCTGCACTAGAATTTGCGACTCACTTTTTGCGAATTCAAGAACGCAGCAAACCCTGTGCTCCACAGCAGCCATATCATTCACAACTGACAGTGAAATGTAATGACGATCTGTTGCCGCGCGAACTCTACCGGCCACTTGTTGAACCATAACCGCCTGCCTTCTTCTTTTCATTGGTATGTGGAACCGTATCACTGCTGCGTTGCACTCAGTAACAGCAGATACGTTTTCTCGTGTGTGGGATGAGTTTACCTACCGCGTAGATGCTTGCCGTGCAACAAACGGTGGACACACTGAACATTTATAATGTACTAAAAAAAACTTTGAAACTTCCACTTTTCACTGGTATAACGATTGTTTATTTTGGGTTTGTAATTTAATAAATACAAATTTTTTAAAATGGGTCTATCATTTAGAATAACCTTGTACTTTACCTCCTAATTTACAGGTAGAACGAGTTTTACAATTATATAAAATATAAAAATTTTTGATCATGTGCTGCGAGTTGCGTACTTAAATTGCTACCACCACAAACCACGTATTATGACTGGTTAGCGTTTTGTTGAAGCAAGTGGCCGCGGCCTCCTTCTATATGCGCTGCCTGCGTGCACGCACGCTCTGCACGCTCGTCAGAACCGGGTCTATATCTAACATCACAGCGTAAGATTTGGCGTCAGAATATAACAGAAGGAAAATAATGTACTTGCTAGCCAGCGCACGAAGGCGCCATATTAATGAGCATATTAGTACTATTTCCCATTTGGTTATACAGCGACTTGAATGGAAAATGCTAGAAATTTGGTTCGCTTGGATGGCTACATATAAAAACGTTTTAGTTTTTGTTTAAGGTAGCTTAGGACTGAAAAATTTAATTAGATGTTTTCAGTAACTAATCACTTTTTATCGGTTAGGCTACTGGATGTGGGCGCTTTGCTACATTATTTCTTACCTAGGATGTATGCGGGCAGAATTATGCATCGGTAGATGAAGTAGCTCATTTAATGGAATCCCTTTGCAGCAACTTTTGTTTGCTTGACTGACCGACGACGTAACGTGTCATGGGTAATGGATACAGGTTCTTTACAGTCGTTCCATTATATTAAACGGAGTTGTTAAATTAAAGTAAACAACTATTTTATTTTTATTCCTGATAAGATTTCGAACTCATAACAGCAAAGTATCCAACAAAGTTAGTTCAGGAAAATATTGTTGCGTCCAAGCAATAAGACTTCAGCTTTAGTTTCGCTTTACGAGCTTATTTTTTCTAAACCTAGTTATTGCCGTTGGATGGCATATAAACCATTTATTTTTAAATCACGTGCATTTATTAATAAAGTGTTGAGAACCTGAAACACTCCTATTAAATAAATTAAGCAGTAAATCATCTGTTGACGTTAAAACAATGGTAAAATATCACCATGGGATTTCTACTGATCAAATCATAAAACGCAAATGTATAATCTTGACTATAAAGACGACTATAATAATATTCAAGATGTGACCTTTAGTAGGGTCCAGAAGTATATATTATGTCCGCTTTAGTTACATTCGTATTTTTTTATAGTTGGCTGAGTGCCAAATAATCGTTGAGGAAAGCGAAAATCTTAAACCATTTCGATAAGAATGAGAAAAAGTCGATCGGATAGCTTTGGGTTATGAACCAATATACGACCACCCAGACGCTCATATTCTTTTACGACTCCCAAATATCTTATTTTTGTAATTAATCGAACCTATTGGACCTGAGTTTAATCGCGTTAACACGTATTTCAAACATACTGCAGAGCAGAAAAACTTTCAGGAGACAATTTGAATGGGACCGATTGAGTTGTATGTACGATATCCCCGCCCATTTGCTTTAATATTAGATTAATAGCTTAAAAAATTTTCCTGTATATAGATACAGCCTAAAGGCGATGTGGATTTTAAATCACGTCTCAGTGTAAACTGCGAGTTACAGTAAAACAAGAACTATATACCAATTATCCCATACATTTCAACAGTACATGATAAAGTGCACTGAAATAATTTTATCAAATGAATTTCTAGATTTTGTTACATAAACTACGCTGGCTTCTTTTTAACGCCATTTAATTAGAATTGCAAGGAAGTATTTATATGCATTACTTAAAAATTATAACTAGAAAATAATACAAGACAAGATTTATATCAATTTCTAAAATCAACCTATCCATAGTTTCCGTCAACAATGGTTATTAGAAAAAATAAGTGCACGTCTCCGCAAAAGCTTAGATGCAGAAAATATTAATCAAAAATATACGCATTAGTACACTTAGAAAACGCATACAGAATGCTTTCCTTAACAGACATCGCCTAGTGATAATTATCTTTGACATAGAGAAAACCTACGACACAATTTTGCAACATGAACCTTATGGATGGACTCGGGCTCGGGCTTTCGAGCCGGCCCGGGTCGTGCCGGCCCGATTTAGAGCTCGAATCCGGGCCGGGCTGTTGAATACTTTATTCGGGCCGAGTCTGGGCCGGGCCTATTTTTTTTCGGGCAGGGCCTGGCAAACGATTCGGGCCGAACTTTCGGGCTGAAAAGCGCATGAGTAGATAGATACTCCACCGTCCTTTCACTTCTATCTCACATTGAGAAAGTCATCATCATTTTGTTTTCGACCTTACTTAAGGTCGGTTTGACGCAGCTCTAACTTCGTTTCTATTCTGTGCTAATCTAAAAAGCTTTACATACCCTTCACAACCTAAATTTCTAATAATTTGACTAATATAGTTTGGTCTAGGTCTTCCTATATCCTTCTATCTTTTTCCTATCCAGCTGGCTCTACATAGATATTAGCAACCTGATGGTTGTTAAAGAACTCTAACGTGTTTACATGATTACCATTTATAAGGAAATGAAATATAACCAGGTTATCCGCTTCAAAAAGGAAAAGTGTTAAATTATATGTTATGGTAAGGCTTAAGCAACGAAACGCTACCAACATGCCAGACCGCTAACTAATTGTGAGTTATGTCATGGTGACATTTAGTTAACTGATTTTTATTTTTTTTGTTTTGTTTTCGAACTTACTCAAAGTCGGTTTGACGCAGCATTAAATTCTTGTGTATTCTGAGCTAGTCTAAAAAGGTCTACATAGCCTTCACAACCTAAATCTCTAATAATTTGACGAATATAGCTTTGTCTAGGCCTTCCTACTCTATTCTTATTTGGTAGTCTATATTCTAAAACTTTACTAAATAGTCCCTCATGTCTTAACGGTGCCCTATCATTCTATCTCTCCTGACCTTCAATTGTTTCCACATACAGGGATCCTCACCTATCCTTTTATAAACTTCCTCGTTTGTTACTCTATCTGTCCAACCAATCTTTAACATTCTCCTATAACACCAAGTTTCAAAGGCTTCTATCTTTTTCTTATCTACTTCTTTAATTGTCCAAGTCTCACTACCGTATAGTAGAACGCTCCATACGTACGACTTTAAGAAACTTTTTCTATTATTTAAACTAATACTATTAGCTATTAGTAAGTTTTTCTTTTTTAAAAACATTTTTCTAGCTTGAACTATTCTAGCTACTATATCTCTTCTGCTACGTCCATCCTTTGTAATTATACTACCTAAATAGCAAAATTCATCTACCTCCTCTAACTCGGTATTACCTATTTTTAATTTTGGTTTAGAACTAGGCTGTAACTCACTTGTCATTATCTTTGTCTTTCCTGAGTTAATTCTCATACTACAGTTACTCTGTAGTATCTCATCTAATATATTTAAAAATCTCCTAACTCTTTTCTAGACTCTGCTATAATAGCTATATCATCTGCAAAACGTAACATGTCTTTTTTCTGTCCCTATACACTAATACCTATCTCTTTCTCTCTCTAGCTAAGTTTAAAAGCTTCCTCAATATAAATATTAAAATCAAGGAGACAGTATACAACCCTGTCTAACACCATTTCTAATCTTAGCTTCCTTTTCTATTTCATCAAATCTAATTACTACGCTTTGGTTTTATATAGACTGTAAATAATTTTTCTATACCTATGAGAAATTCCTATTTTTCGCAAAACCCTGAACATAACAATCCAATTCATCCTATCAAATGCTTTTTCTAAATCTACAAATGCGAAATAAGTCTTTTTATTTTTTTGTAACCTTTTTTCGATAATTACCCTAATCATTAGTATCGGTTCTCTAGTCCTCTGTCTTTACGAAAACCATATTGGTCTTCGCCTAAATAATTCTCAGTCAAAGCTTCTACTCTATTTTTAATTATTATTGTTAGTATTTTGGAAGCATGAGAAGTTAAACTAACCGTTCTAAAATTCTCACACCTATCAGCTCCTGACTTTTTTGGGATTGGAATAATAATATTTTTTTCGAAATCTATTGGAACCTCACCTGTGTCATATATTACATTTACTAGTTCATATAATCTGTCTAAAGTTTTCTGACTTGCATATTTTATTAATTCTGCGGGAATATCGTCTATCCCTGGCGCTTTATTTAATTTAAGATTCCGAACAGCTCTATCAAATTCCTCTCTTAATATTGAGAACCCTATTTCTACATCCTCTTCTTGGTTGTACTCTAACTCATCCATATCGTCTTCTGAATATCTTTTCCATCTATCTGCTACCTCAACTTTATTTATTAGAAGCTCATTATTCTCGTCTCTAATACCATTACATTTTTTCCTATCTTCCCCAAAAAACCTTTTAACTGCCCTGTAAGCCCTGTCTGTCTTACCTACTCTCAAATCATCTTGTATTCCCTTACAATTCTCCTCCATCCATTTATTTCTAGCTTTTCTACACTCATGTACTATCGTATTTCTAACTGTATTATATTTTTGCTTACTTTCACTATCCACTTCTCTGAAAGGTTTAAGCTTTCTTCTATTCTCTATTAAATCTAATATCTCCTTTGTTACACATGGTTTTCTCGCTTCTATTTTTTTCTTAACTATAGTCTGTGTTGCTGTATCATGTACAGTCAGTTTTATTTCTTTCCATCTATTTTCTACATTCCTCCTACAGCTATCTCTTTGCTCTTATTATCTAATACTTGTTTATATTCCTCTTTACCCTACTATCATTAAGCTTACCTAGATCCCATCCTCTCTTTTCACCTTTCTCAATTTTTGAATTTTAGTTTACACTTCATTTTAACTAAGTTATGATCGCTATCTATGTCAGCCCCTGGATAACTACGGCAGTTTTAACTTGGTTTCTAAATCTTTGTTTAACTAAAATATGATCTATTTGGTATCTAGCCCTATCACCTGGGGCTTTCCAGGTATATCTTCTCCTAACATGTTGTTCGAATAGGGTGTTTACAGTTACTAATCTATGTTCCTGGCAAAACTCAACCAGTCTTTCTCCTCTATCATTTCGTCTGCAATACCCAAATTTTCCTACCATTTTTCCCTCACTACCTTCTCCCACTGACGCATTAAAATCGCCCATAACTATTAAATTCTCATCTCCTTTTACTTTTCTCACTATACTATTTATATCCTCGTATACCTTTTCTACTTCCTCATCCTCGTACTGAGTTGTTGGCATAAACCTGTACTAAAACAGTGTCTGTGGGTTTTGTACTCAATCTAACCACAATTATTCTATCACTAAATTGTAAGTACTCTTTAACTTTATGCCCTATTCTTTTATCTAACACTATTCCTACCCCTGCCTGTCCATTAGTTGAAGAAGTTGTAATTATTCTATAATTATCTTTCCAAAAGTCATTACTATCTGGCCATCTCACCTCACTAATGCCTAAAATGTCCAGTTTTTCCTTTCTCATTTCGACTAATAAATTCGTTAACTTATCTACTCTAAGTAATGACCTTACATTCCAAGTCCCTATCACTAAATCGAACTGTTGTTTTATATTCTTACGATGACGAGCCCCAAGTACCCCCTCCCGGAGATCCGAATGAGGGAGTATTTTACCTCCGGACAAGAATTTTACTTGTGAGCTCTCCATCATATCTATTTCGTGTTTTAGGCCACGCACACCTGGGAAATATTGTGGTAGGCTCCCATATCTTTCCACAACGCAGTTTTTAAAGATTTTAGCAAAAAGCCGTATCCGTCACGGCCAACCCCCAACAAGCTTGTAAATTATTGAGGATCGCCCGAGACCAACCGACCCTCCTCCAGTATCTTTTAGCCAGCAAGGCTGCTGCCCCTTGCTGCGCCTTTTAATCGCCTTTTACGATAAGCAGGCTTACTATAGTGGTATTCTTTATCCCCTACTATAGGGTAAGTAAACGTTCTTAATTATATTTTCACGTAGTGTCTTCATGAACCCATTAATAATCACTTTTTGTCTTGTTCAGTGTAAAAGAGACGTGATATTATAGCGCACATCTTATCCCAAATATTTTATTCTAGTCCTATTTTAATGTCCCTCATGTTGTACTTTAGGCAAGTTAAAAATACCCAGGAACATCGAACTACGTGATTTATTCAAAATTCAAAAGTTTGCACAATTTAAATTATGTGTATGTATATACTTCAAATTTCAATCATGCAGCGATGTCGATATTATCAATCGCGTGTATAGTTTATGTCTTCTGCCTAAAACACCAGAGAGTTATTGCAACGTTCATTTTACCAATTTTTTTAATAAAGTTTCCCTTATTTGACATTTGCACATGCGCAATTAACACACCTTTAATGTTTGTACTGTATTAAAATACAGGACATATTTATTTAATTTAAATACAGGCAAGGAATGCTTTTATTTAAGGCCCCTTAATTTTGACATACACCAAATGCCTAACGTACAAACTTACATTTATTTGTCTGCTTTCTGTATAGATATTGTGAAATTAAATTGCTTTTTGTAGTGTTATTTTCGTAATTAAATTTAGAGATATAATATCCAAGTTTATAACACGAAAAAGATATAAAACGTCAACACTATACATACGAGGATGCGGTTTTGTAATGCTTTTCTTAGAAGGATGGTGTAGAAATCCTTTTGAAAACAGATCTGCTATAGGCTTGGGAAAAAGCAAAAAACAGTGTCTTAAAGTAAACTCGAAGAGTATTCCGTGGAAACACTTTGACAACACATACAAATGTTATCGAATCAGTGGGATATGAAAAACTCAAATAATAAAAAAGGATTCATCTTTGTGTGAATAGAATTTTTTTGATCTTTTCCAATATAGTTAAACATGCATTATAGGTCACCTCACAAAAGAGATTAATTCTTTTTTTAAAACATAACCTATAGATATAGAATACTAAACATATATGTCAAAATAAAGAGTAAAGGAAAAAACACTTGCTCTGAAATAGTGTAGGAAATTGAACTATGTAGTACCAGCGCAGCCTAGCATTTTTCAGGAATTCTTAAGAATACTGTCGTTGTTTTAAATATACTATTTCCATAGCAAGGTGTGATGTAAAGCCATTATATAAACATATAAATTCTAGCTATAGCTTAATCAGTTAAGTGAAAAAATTTTGTAATAAAACCATGCAAACGGTTGCACCTAAACCACGAAATTATTTTAGCGACCTCGACAGTATATTGCTTTCGTCGCAAGCGATGTATACGATAAACTTTCTCTTGATACCCTAGAAAACAATTTCGCGGCCTTGATATACAAATAATTAGTTAAACACTACCATGTAGAATATATTAATTAGCGTTAGATGCTTTACTGCTGCATGTATTTTAAAATAACGATTTTATTAAAACTTTAGAAAACAATACGTTAATCGTCTATTCGTAGACTATTGTTATAGCAGACACTTCTGGGGTACTTGAAATTATAATTTCATACTTCAAATACTTTGATATTAGTACCGGTAACGTAACTAACCTTTTAATGGGGAAGGGAAAGAGGGACAAAATAGCCATTAATCATTTTCTAAATACAATTTTATTTTTAGTGTTTTCTGAACACCCTTTTTGGAGTGGGTTAGGATATTGGTGGGGGATTATCCTTCTAAGTCTTTTACTCCCTAGCTACGTGGTGCATGATTATCACTTAATTTATTTTTGAACAGTAAAATTTGGCTGCAGATATAGTTTTCTATTAATTGCGGAAAAATGTATAATTATCAAACTCATGCCATAATAAAAGAACTAAGTAAATAAAATTTTATTGGTATATAAAAGGAACTATGTACTGATTTATATCTTTTGGTAATAATTTTTAAAAACTTTTCAATCTAAAACAATTACATATTACATATATATATATATATATATATATATATATATATATATATATATATATATATATATATGCTTGCCATCTGTCCACTTTTTCTACAATTTGTATAATGGCCTCTTCTCACGCATTCCTTATGTTTTGCTATACAACTTTATATCTCTTACATTCATTCAAGTTAGTTTGTATGCTTCGTCTATCTTCCCTATTTTTGTACTTCTTTGCTTTTTTCCTCAATTTATAGTTTTTTAGCTTTCTTGCATGCGCGAATGACTTCCCATTTTTGGGCTTCTTATCTCTGCTACCATGTTTAGTCTGGGCTCTTTTTGTATATTCGCCTTTCTTCTATTAAATTCAAAATATCCTTTGTCGCCCATGGTTTTTTATTTTATTTCTCTAACTGTCAGTTCTATGCTGGATCTTAGTTATTCCATTCTGCCTCTACTTACGTAGTCTCAGACTTTTTCTCAAATCTTTTGTGAACATCCTTATCTTTTAGTTTCTCAAAGTCTAAACGCTTTGTTCCTTTTTTTAATCTGGGTGCGAATTTCATAATTACTATGTTGTGGTCAGTGTCTATATATGCTTCTGGGTAGCTTTTATAGTATTTCATTTGTTTCTTAAAGCATTATCTAACAATAATATAATCTATTTGATGTCTCCATATGATTCCTGGCATCTTATACGTATATCGTCCTCTAGCATAGTGATAAAAGTGTGTTTGTGTTGATTAAATTGTTTTTGAAGCAAAATTCTACTAGTCTATTTCCGCTGTCGTTTCTTGTGCCTAAAACAAATAGACCAACTATTGCTTTTTCCCCTGTCCCCATCTACCCCTGCATCAAAATATCCCGTAATTATGAAATTTGCATACCCTCTTACGAGTCTTAGTATGTTTTTGACATCTCTGTATGTCGCTTTTACCTTTGCCTCTGTGTAGCTAGAAGTGAGCATGTAAACTTGTCATATTCCCGTCTCTACTGGCGTAGATTCTATTTTAGCAAATGAGTAGTTTCTGATTCTCTTGTAAGCAGTCTTCTACACAATGAGATGTCTTATTCCGTGTAACTGTCCTCACAGGTTTTTTTTACTTCCGATCCTGTTTGAATTATCATAAGTCTGAGCTTCAAAAATTCACCGTCTCTGACGACCGAATTTCTCCAATCCCTACTATATCAAATTTTATCCTATCCATCTCAATTTAAAAATTTTGTAGCTTTACCTACCTGCTTCATGGTTCCAACATTCCACGCCTCTACCCGCAAGGTGTTCCCGATTCCTTTTTTTCTTCATATCGCAGTAGTGTTTCTTAGAATGCTATTCCGACCCCTATGGTCTTTGCCACTTTATGTACACAAAGAGCAAATGCACTGGTTCGGGGTTCTGTCCTAGTCTGGTTCTTCACTAAAAACCCCACTAATTTGGTTAAACCTTTGGTTCGGCTCTTTAGCTTACTCAAACCTTTTTGCCCATTCTAGTATTGTAAAACTCCTTCAAGGTGTATGTTCATTCAGAACGGCATATACTTGGCAGGGAAACTACATAATGGTTCTTTAATTTTGCTCTGCATAGGTTCAACTCGAGCAACCGTCTTGTAGTTCTACAAATGGCACTTTAACACACAAGTCTTTTCATCTTTATGGTTTACCAAGTATTTTGTAAAAATTCCGATTGTTGCCACATTTTTGTAATGCCCAGCATAGGTAAACAAAATATGGAATCATAAGTTTTAGTATACGTGCAGAATTAAATGGAAAATTTAATAAATTCCTTTACAAAATTGGTGTCAACGTGATGTTTCAAACATAGATAACGACACTTGTTAGCAAATACCAATACAAAACGTTGAAATACGTGCAAAGTTAAATGCACAGAGTGAGCAATTTCCAACAGGTTAAGAGATAGGAGGAAACGAACTTGGTCAATATAAAGAACTAGAACTGATAACATAGATTCATTCCATTAAAGAAGCATGGCTGTACCAGTCTAGTTGACTTTAGTAAGTGAATCTAAAATTAAGTGAAGTCAAAAGTAATACAAAATAAAATAACGTAAAAATTCAAGTGAAAAATAGTAGAAGTGCGAATGAATTAAGAGTTCCTGAAAATTTGTCGTTAGCGTTAAAAACGTAAGTCTAAATTTAATTAAAGTAAACATAATCCTTACCATTTATTAATTTAGGCCTTTAAGTAATGCTCTAAGTAATGTTCCAAGAAACTAACTGTGTAAGGATCTAAGAAATTCTTTAAGTAATAATATAAATAAGGATCTAATGACGATGTTAAACTAAATAAGCAACTAAAGGATTCATTAAAGAACGTCTACAAGTTATTGAAAAACTGTGAACTACTGAATTAAAAGCCAAGCTATGAGTCAACGACTGGAACTAACAATCGATCTGGATCACGAGGCGTCCGTGGGAGTCAACAGAAAGATACAAGGTCAGAATTTAAATTCATAATTTCTTCAATGTTGCTTATCTTATTTCAAATATTTCATTGGGCATAAAACTCACATGTAATATAGGTAATTTAAACGTTATCAAAGTTCAAAATACAGAAGAACAAAAGGAATGTGCAGCGTTCTAACCAAATATTGTAAGTTGAACCAACCAAGAGCAGCGATGCACCAAGAAGTTCATACAAACAGTTTGTCGAATTTAACCCAAGTACTCTAATTGAACACCAGACATCTAACCTCAAAACCAGATTTTATACAGCATTAAAAATCAGCTTAACTTCCAATTTACGCCTCACGCTAGTTGCATGCTACTTCGCAATCCACTGTTGCTTGAAAGTTACAAGACGTTCGAAAGATGTATGCTTAATGAAGTTTCATCAGGATTAATTACCGTGACTATGAAAATGCACCGCTAGTCGCCTTCAAGCCCATTTATATGTCTTTTTTAAGAACACCATGCAAGTTTCCCAAGACAATGATGATTTTCTTACACAAAAACTTTTTCTTCTCCTAGACCAGGCCCATTTGGCCATGGTTATCAGTAGATAAACCCACTGGACCTTCACCCTAACAAAATCAGAACAAAAGTGACAAGCTTTGTCAAATAACAACTGCTTGCAAATTATTACAGTACAGACATCGATGAGGAGAGCTGTAGAGCCTAACCTAACGATGTTGTTACTATAATATAATATGTCACTATAGTAACACTACAAGGATACATATTATTGGAGTATTCGTTTTGCATTTCAAGAGATATTATTACACTCCTGTAATTAGAATTGTAATTTAATTTAATAAACCAGATATCATCTACTATTGTTTGTATACCACTATAATGGTTTAACGTGCACAATTAAATTAAGTTTATTTGTCTTTAGGTCTTAAATATGGCTACTGTATTACAATATATACATTGATTGGATACTAACAATTAAAGAATTTCTTTCTCAAGTAAGTTTGACCAAATAAGGATAGCTAAATTAATCAATTAGTTTTGTTGCTGTGATATTTAGATTAAGAGAGCAGTTTGGGGTTTTTATTTGTAGATCTTAAGTTAGCAATTACAGGAAAAAGACAAGAGTATACAAGGTTCTACCAACTTGAATTGCAAGAACTTATTACCTATTTTAGTATCATCTCTAAATCACTCGCCATGTAGCGAGACTACTATAAATTCCAAGTGAGGTTGGTGCCCAGCATACATTATTGAACTGAGAGTTCAGAGACATTTCCAGGTAGGTGCAATTGTTAGAATTGTATACCCTTACAAACAAATCCTGTTGTTTTCATAGAATACGCCCCTCGTCACTGTAAGCTAGGTGGTGCAATTTTTCTATTACGCTTCCGTGGTGAAGTAACTTCAGGCGGCTCCGTCGCCTAGGTGGTGCGCATCTGACTACTAAGCCCTTTGTCCAGGATTCGATTTCCGATAAGAAATCGCTTGAAAAATGTTAGGCGAGTGTTTTTCACAAAACTACGCCGTCCTTCGAATGAGAGGTAAAGTGTGAATGTTGTCACGAACGCTAAAGATTCCCACCTTGCTTGGAATTGTAAGGGTTCGGAAAAATTTAAATTTTCCAGTCAAAAAGAAAACTCGCTTCTTAGCCGATGTAGTACCTTTGAGTGAAGTGCTCAAAAATCAAATATAGGGGTATAGTAGATTCAAAAGATCACCAGTGTCTATTTCACACATAACATGCATCAACGCCGATTATAGTTTATTGGATCTCGGAAATTAATCGCGTTTTACGCCGTCTGTGGTCGGACCATCATTATCCCATCATCATTAGGTCTTTAGTTCTGGAACTGATTAGACGCGTACCCTCCTTGTTTCCTATTCTGAACTAACGTACACATTCTCATGAAATTTGCACTGTCTGCATCTATCACTATCTGCGTGTAAAAGTCTGATCTTGGTCTATACCTACTTCTTTTTTCCTATCTCTGCTTGTAATATATTCCGTACTATTCCCCAAGAATGCCTTAGAACATATCCTGCCCTTCCATTTTACCTTTTTTTTTTGTTTTCCACAAATATCTTTATTCCTCAAATATTTCTATAACTTATTTGTTATTAAACTTGTCTGTCCATGCTATCATGCAAATACATCTGAAGCACAATATTCCAGAAGGTTGCTACCTCTTTCTGTCTGCTTTTTCTATTGCGTCTATTTCATAGAAGTACTGTGCTGTGCTCCACACATATGCTTTCAACAATTTCCTTATTGTCTCTATGTTTGTTGTCTTTGAACATATTCGCTGTTCTTTTTTGTTAGATGCAGTTCGGTCACCTTCTATTGGTTTACTGTTATATTTTCTTGATATTCAATGGTATGTGAATTAAGGTAAGCAGCCTGTGACTGCGAAGTTACCCCAGCACTTGAACATTTATCGAATTAATAGTTTTCCAATATTATTTCGCACAATCAACATTAGTTGAAAATATTTCACGACCAATACCTATAGTTGTTTATAATAATCATCAGATTTAAGTGCATTAATTTTTTTGTCATTAGATTTTCCGTTTTGAAACTGGTTGGACGCGTACCTCCACTTATTTATGATCTGAGCTAGCCTACATAGTTTGCTGAAATTCGCACAACAATCTATATACAGTTCGGCTTCCCTTCTATTGTTTTCTAATTATATGTCCTATTTCACAAAGAGTCAGCGGTATGTGAAGAGGGTTAAACAGCCTGTGGTTGCCAAGGATACCCAACACTTAGACATTTGCCGAATTAATAGTTTTCCAGTAAATACTCTCGTACAATTAACACTAGTTGAGAATATTGCAAGTCCAATACCTGTAGTTGTTTATAATACCCATCATTTTTAAATACATTTATTTGTTTCATCATTAGTTTTTCCATCTTAGGACTGGTTGGATGCGCACCTCCATCAAATTTTATTTTGAGTTAGACTACACATTACCCTGAAATTCCCACCTCCTACATCTTTTACCGTCTGTGTGCAATAGTCTAACCTAGGTCTACCTCTACTTCTCTTTTTTCCAGTCTCTGCTTCTAATATATTCCGCACTATTCTCTCATATCTAGGTTTGTGGCCTATCATTTTATCCCTCCTATTTTTTACTGTTTTCCACATATTTCTTTCTTCGCCTACCATTTATAGTACCTATTTGTTTTTAAGTTTGTCTGTCTATGATAGCTTCATCATACGTCTATAGCACCACATTTCAAAGTCTTTTCTACCTCTTTCTTGTCCGCTTCTCCTACTGTCCAGGCTTCACAGCGGTACAGTATTATGCTACACATATATGTTTTGAGCAATCTTTTCTTTGTTTCTATGTTTGTTGTCTTTGAACACAATAGTTGCTTTTTCTTGTGTTAATCTTTGTTTTATATCCTTTGTGTTTTTCACATATTGCGTTATTTGGCTTTCTAGGTAGCAGAAATCCTTAACCTCTTGTAAGTTTTCGTTACCTACTTAATTCTCGTTTTTGGTCTATATTCCCCTCCTTTGCATACTAGAACTTTAGTTTTACTTTTGTTAATTTTCATACCGTATCTCTCTGTTAGAACTGATTCCATTTCATTAAGAGCAGCTTTTAACTCTTCCCTGCTAGATGCTAATACCGATATATCATCTGCAAATCTAAGCATGTCAATCTCTTGTCCCTGCATAGTAATTCCAAATGTCTTCACCATCACCACCAAACCACCACAACCACCACCCCCACCACCACCACCACAACCACCACACATGCAAAACAAATATTCGCACGTATGGTAACAGTATTAAATAACATTGTCATTTTAAATCTGCACAATAGTTTTCAACTAATCATTTTTTAGCTTCCGGCATGGATTGTTCTTTCGACATTCTGATCTGAGCCATCAAGCCCCAGCATCCTTCCACAGAACCACCGAATCTGCAAATTCTTTCGCTAATTTGTGGTAATATTTGTATACATCTACTAAATTACTACCATATCAGCAAATATTGGCACATCTAGTAACAGTATTAAATAACAAAGATCTACTACAAAAATCTTCTATTATACAATGCTTATTAAAACCACATAAATGTATAATAATTAAGAAAACAGTAGTGGATAGATTGGAACCACAGCGAGCTAAATGTTAAACTAGGAAGGCTCAAATGTCAGGATGTGCCTATATTTATTCATTATAGTACATATACTCACGATTAATTCATTAAAATCCTTCCTTTCCTCTCATAAGTAATACACATACAAATTCTTCCGCTAATTTATGGTAATATTTGTATAAATCTACTAGATTAATCCATTAAACCTAATGCAATCGTTTACAAATTAAATTCTTATTTGTCTCGATTTCATAAGTGGAATGACAACTTGAACGGAACTGCTCAAATACCTCTGCCAACAACAATACATCAGTTTGCATATACAAATCAGAATATTGATCCAGGTTTTGAATATTAAATGTTGCCAATGACTCTGTGCATGCCCATACTGTTTTTTAGAGATTGTCCTATCCTCTAATGTGTTAAAAAATTGCTGCTGACTAGGTAAACATGTATAGTCAAACTTTGTAAAAGAATCGATGAAATCATATGGATAGACACCTTTTTGAGTCAATATTTGAAACTGTTCTTCATTTAAATGTGAGAATCAACTTTTTAACATAGGATAATTAGTCAAAAATAAAGCAAGTGTGTCTAAAGATGAACTCATAAGGCGAAAACTGTCAATAAATCGAAAGTTAACCAAGTTCTCAGGAATACATTACGTAAAAAAATATATTTTTCTTTAGTTACAGGGAGTACCTGTATACGACCATCTAGATTAACCGCAATGTCTTGAATTATAAAATGACAATCATAACCACCTAGGTTGTGAAAAACGATAGGAATTGTTCGAAAGTCTTGATGATTTATATTACAATCCGAATGTGTTAGGACTCTATAGTTATTAGTTGGTATAAAATGATTATTATTACGAACCTTTATTTTCATATATTTAAGTATGGCATCGATGGGTGTAATTATCATTTTGTTATGTAGTGCCCTTTTGGTTTTCTTCTTATAATTTGAAAACGGATGGAGATATTTACATTGTATAAAGAACATTATTTATATATTTAAGTACGTTGCATGGATGGTCGTGATTATCATTTTGGTAATTAGTGCCCTTTTGGTTTTTTCTCATATCTTGAAAACGGATGGAGATATTCACATTGTATAAAAACAATTATTTATATATTTAAGTACTTTGCGTCGATTAACGTAATTACAAGTTTGGTATGTGGTGCCCTTTTGGTTTTCTTCTTATAACTTGAAAACGGTGTAAAATATAAAAATTTGTAAAAACAATTATTTACATATTTAGGTCTAGTGAATCGACAGGTACTATTCTCATATTGGTACCTAGTGCCGTTTTGGTTTTTGCTTATAACTCGAGAACGATGCAAAATATAAAATTTTTGTAGAGGAGATTATATCATTATCCTAGTAATACGCATTGATTGCTGTAATTGTTATATTTGTATCTAGTGCCCTTTCTATTTTTGATTTATAATTTGAAAATGGGTTATATTTATATTTTGTATAGACAATTATTAACATATTTAAGTATATTTTATCGACTTATGTAATTCTCATATTTATGATTAAAAAGATTTAGCCGAGATAGTGTTGTAATTTCCGAAATATACATCAATACTTTGTTTAGTTAAGAGAATGATTTTGCTATGGTTAACTATGTTGTTATAATTGCATAGCATGCTATGATAATTGCGTGGGTGGTTGCCCTTTGCATGTGCTTTTGACCAAAGCTAGATCCATGGAGTACGCGGCATAGTTCCAACTAAACATCTATAGTCTAACAACTGGGATATGAAGTAAACGTTAATGCACTGTGCTACCTAGCATTCAAATATCATGACAATAAGCAAACACATAGTTTTTAAAAATAGCATTATGGTTGGGTATAAAGCTACCGGTAAAATGAATTGGGGTTTGAACTGGTGATCGGCCATCTTTTATACGACAGGTACCACAACGTGGGAGTGTATCGGCATTGAATAATTTTTAGCCCTGCCTACAAACCAGGTTGTCATCCGTAAATGTCAGGTGTATACAGTATAGTGAGAATGCTGCCTGGTGGCTATAAAGAACTACCGGATCCCCCTAAACTTCATATTGTTGAATACTTTATTACGAGTAAGCATGTTTTAACATATAGTATGAATAAAATGGGTGTATTATACTTCTTTTTATGCAACTGTGTAGGTTTGAAGGCTTGATGATAAATCGACCTAGTTGGGTTACTTTCAACGGTCAGACAGGCCCAATCCCACCTGCTGGGAGTCAGAGCTACAACAATTCACATCAATTTTGCCCTCGCCATCACCTTAATTGCACTGTTTCTCGGTTCAACCAGAAATAGTACCACTCTAATGATAAAACTTAGCCATAATATCCATTTAAGTTTCAAAGACAATTTATTTAAAGTTAGTTGTTGCGTATAGCTTTTGTGATATTGCAATCCTTTTATTTGCTTTTAATGCGCACTCCAAAGCATGCGCACCTCTGAGCATGCGCACTACTGCTTATGCGCGCCCATGAGCATTCGCGCCCTGCGCATGCGCGCTCCTGAGCATGCGCACCCCTGCCCATGCGCTCCCTTGAGCATGCGCACTCCGGCCCATGCTGGTGTATAAGAAGTATTATTTTAATTTGAATCAGTTTAAACTTATATTTGAAAGATGTGCACCAAGGAATCTTTAAAGAAGGCAATTAGTGAAATACAAAAGGTGTGTTAAATACACGTAAAGTTAGTAGATTGTACAATATACCTAGAACAACTCTACGCGATCGCCTCGACAAACTTGGTGCTCGAAATAAAAGTAGATAATCATATATCTCAGAAAGCTGCAAGACAAAAAGTTCAAATACCTATACAAAACTTTGATACATATACCACTTCTAGTAAAAAGGAAGTTTGTAAACATGGATCTTTGTTTCCAATATAAAAGCAATGGCGATGTTTGTTCCGTATTTAAACCTTTGGTTAATATGGCAAGTGGCATGGTATACCATTAGTTGACTAGGTTATGACCTAGTGGTCATGTGGCCGAGTGGCCATGCATCCTGGTGGTTGTGTGGTCGTGTGATCATGTGAGCAGGTAGCAATGGATTGCTATTGGTAGCAAATGGTTGTAATTGACCGCTATTCGTCACGATTGACTAGATTGGCATGTGTACTATATGCGCTCTTTCATTGGTGGAGAAGGTAATGTGCTGGTGGTAGTGGTGTAGGGAATTGTTTAGTTTATATGCAGCCTGGTAGAGGTAGGTAGTTTGTGGATGAGAAGCGCTGTTAGTTTAATTTAAGCTCTGTGTGTCATGGTTGATTTGATCGGCAATACAATGTGAGGGTGTGTCGGCATCGTATGAAGTTGATGTAGATATTTTAGACATTTCTATGCATGAAATTCGATTAGTGTCTTTTTAACTTAATTCTGATCATGTCAAGAAACATGTTTGTGATCGTTGTCTCCATTGCTTCACTACACAGGAAAAGTTAATAAAACATGTAGATGATTGCAAAATGAAACAATTGGGTGTACCTCGGTTGTCTACAGAAGAAAATAAAATCCTCCGTTTTGGAAATTTTCAAAACAAAGTTAAAGTTCCATTTGTAGTATATGCCGATATAGAATGTCTTTTGAAGCCCACTGGGGATGCTCAAAATATCAAGAACATATACCGTGTAGTGTGCGATATTATGTCAAGTGTAAGTATGATAACTCGTTATCGTTTTATCGGTCATATCACGGTGAAGACTGCATAAATTAGTTTTTAAAAAAGCTACAACAGTTTGCAGAGGATGTTGAAATAGTTTTTTTGTGTCCGTATGATATAACCCCATTAAAATTGCAACAGGAAGCTGATTTCAAAGCTGCAACGCATTGTTACATCTGTGATAAACCATTTAATATTGGAGATATAAAGGTTCGTGATCATAATCATTTTACACCAACTAATAACTATAGAGTCCCAACACATTCGGATTGTAATATAAATCATCAAGACTTTCGAACAATTCCTATCGTTTTTCACAACCTAGGTGGTTATGATTGTCATTTTATAACTAAAGACATTCCAGTTGATCTAGATGGTCGTATAGAGGTACTCCCTGTAACTAAAGAAAACTATGTTTCTTTCACTAAATATATTCCTGAGAACTTGGTTAACTTTCGATTTATTGACAGTTTTCGCTTTATGAGTTCATCTTTAGGTACACTTGCTTTATATTTGTCTAATTATCCTATGTTAAAAAGTTGATTCCCACATTTAAATGATGAACAGTTTCAATTATTGACTCGAAAAGGTGTCTATCCATATGATTTCATCGATCCTTTTACAGAGTTTGACTATACTTGTTTACCTAGTCAGCAGCAATTTTTTATCACATTGGAGGATAGGACAATCTCTAAAAAAACAATATGAGCATGCACAGAGAGCATAGACAACATTTAATATTCAAAACTTAGGTCAATATTCTGATTTGTATCTAAAAACTGATGTATTGTTGTTGGCAGAGGTATTTGAGCAGTTTCGTTCAAGTTGTCATTCCATTTATGAGATCGAGACAAATAAGAATTTAATTTGTAAACGATTGCATTAGGTTTAATGGATTAATCTAGTAGATTTATACAAATATTACCATAAATTAGCGGAAGAATTTGTATGTGTATTACTTATGAGAGGAAAGGAAGGATTTTAATGAATTAATTGTGAGTATGTACTATAATGAATAAATATGGGCACATCCTGACACTTGAGCCTTCCTAGTTTAACATTTAGCTCGCTGTGGTTCTAATCTATCCACTACTGTTTTTCTTAATTATAATACATTTATGTGGTTTTAATAAGCATTGTATAATAGAAGATGTATTGTAGTAGATCTATGTTATTTAATACTGTTACTAGATATGCCAATATTTGCTGATATGGTAGTAATTTAGTAGTTGTATACAAATATTACCACAAATTTGCGAAAGAATTTGCAGATCCGGTGGTCCTGTGGAAGGATACCGGGACCCGACGACCCAGATCAGAATGTCGAGAGCACGATTCATGCCGGAAGCTAAAAAATGATTAGTTGAAGAAAACTATTGTGCAGATTTAAGATAACAGTGTTATTTAAAACTGTTGCAAGATGTGCGAATATTTGCTGATATTGTGGTGGTTGTGGTGGTGGTAGTGGCGGTGGTGGTGGTGGTGGTGGTGTTGTTGAGTCTACAAGCCAGATCAGTGTGTCAAGAGCAAGATCCGTGCTTGGAGCTAAAAAATGCTTAGTTGAAGAAAACTATTCTGCAGATTTACGATGACAATGTTATATAATATTGTTATTAGATATGCGAATATTTGCTAATATGGTGGTGGTCGTGTTGGTGGTGGTGGTGGTCAGTCTAGAACAGACTTCCTCGTTCTGTGGTGTGTGGTGATGGGTCTAGAACTGACATCCTCCCTCCAAGGTCGCCATGGCGACCTCGGGGTGGATGACTTTTGTATCTACCAAAAGTGGTCTTTTTGAACCTTAGAATTTCCCATGTTAAGTCTCATAATTAAACCGGTTTTTTGATCTCGTACGAACATAGCTTACCTACTCCAAGTGATCATTTTCAATGTCTGATTCGTGTTCTGTTGCCGTTAGTTCCTCTCGTGCATATAAATTCCCTATATATTCCTACCATCCAACCACTTTCTCTACATTTTCTATAATGACGGTTCCTCTCGCGCCCCTTATATTTTTGCTATACGGTTTTATATGTCTAAAATTCATTCTAATTAGTTTGTAAGCTTTGTCTGTTTTTCCTATTTCTATCTTAGTTTGTATCTTTTTACATTTTTCATCAATCCATTGTTCTTTAGCTTTCCTGCATTATCGAATAATTTACCATTTTATGGCTTTGTATCTCTGTTTTTCTATTTCGTCTGGTCTATTTTGGTATTTTCGTCATTCTTCTATTAAATTTAGGAAATATTTTGTTATCCATGGTTTTTTATTTTCTTTTTGTGTATATCTCATTAACCCGACTTTTTTTGTTATAGAAAAAATTGCAGGGGGTTATTTGCTTGTAAAATTTTCCAACTTTCAACAGCTTTTGCTTAAACGCTTGAGATGTTTTTAGGTTTGTATTTAATAATTAGGCGTTTTATACACTCCTGTTTTATTATAAGTACCCACGTTGCCTTTTACGTTTCAATTATTTGACTTGAGAAATCGAATTTTGTATGGAATTTACTCAGAATAATTTCAACTTTTCCATTTTTCGCATTCGATTGTCTGTTTTGTATTATAAGAAATACAAGATCACTAAAAACAACTTCCTTTCTGCGGTAAGTTCTTAATTTCTCAACCAAAAAAGAAAAATTTCCTCGCTTTTATTTCGCTCAGTTCCAACTTTTTATTCGTATTTTCCAACACAAACAGTCAATTTCAACCGTATCATATCTCTGATTTATCGTCGTCTCATAAGAAAAATACTAGTCGTGTTTCTGCCTGCGGTATTAAGGTTCTTATAGCTAATCGTGGAACGAAACGTAGCTGCGCTTCAAGAGATTTTGCGTAAATATGGCGCGGTTCCCGGTGGATATTGATCATACCAAAATACAAACAATTTAATACAACTAAACCTTGCGTGTATGACAAGGGAATAGAATACACACTTTTCAATTTGTTGGTGTTTGTTTGGTATTCACATGAGCATAAAATATCCGTCACTTGCGTGCTTCGCGTGCATATGAGTGGTAACTATTTTTACGGTTTGCAGCACCTAATTTTTGTCGACCTTGTTCGTGTACAGCAAAATGTAATTTTTTCATGGTAATTTGGTAAGTTTGGTTATGAAAAGGTCATTAAGCTTAATTATTTATGTCCGAGGGTTTTCAAAGACCATGCTTTATAGTAGAAAGTGTATTCTAGTTTTTAACATAATCCCCTTGCAATTCTAAAAATTTACTCCAGCTACTTGTCAATTTTGTTAAACCAATTAAAGGATGTTTTGGGAGTTCTTCGAAATAGGCTTTCGTTTCGACCATCACATCTCATTTAAACTGAATCCTTTTCTACCAAACTTTTTTCTAATTTTGGAAACTAGAAAAAAAATCCTTAGGAGGAACATCAGAATTGTTTTCGTTCAATGTTTGAAGTGGTATAATCGGTGACACATTTATTTTTCTTTCCAATCGAATAGTTAACACTACATCAAATCGTACTAGATTTTTACCAAATAAGCTGGATAACATCCTGTTACAAAAAGGATTTTTTATGATCTATTTATGATAATACACCAGTTCGCTGCAGCCATTATGTTCTTAAGTTCTATCTAAATTCGTTACTGGATAGTATAACGACACCTAGTTTTGTATAATTCGTACACCATTTTTCAAAATAATTATGACCAGTAGCACACTAATGAACTATGGAATACCTTTACATAAAGGTTCTAAAGCTTTGAATAAAGAAGCTTCTAATAAAATCTTACTACAAGAGCGCAAAATAGAGCCCAAACTGAAAAGCTTTAATATAAAGAGGCTGCACTTTGTTCCCATTCTTTATATAATAGCTGCTTCCACTATCAATTGTCAAAATCGTCTGTGGGCCAAATTAAATCCAAATGTTTGCATGACATTGGTTTCTCTGAATTCTTAAAATTCTCTTTGAACACAAACTATCAAATTAACATCTGTAGGCATATACGGTAACTGCTTCTCCAAAATAAGACTTGACCTTACAAGATAATTCCAAAAACTTTTATTAATTATTTACTTAATTATACTATTTGCTAAACTATATATATATATATATATATATATATATATATATATATATTGTAGTGGTTTTAAAGGGTTAAATTTAAGTATAAACAAGGCAATTTCAAACACCCTGTATAGAAAAAACAACTAGAATTTACGTGCGAAATTTATTTCATTTAGTGAATTTGAAACAAATATTTTTATACAGTGAAACCAATTTTTTATATATATAGCTGGCCTCACGCATGGGCGTCAGTGAAACGTATTTATTGTTCCAAAAATCTTCCGACACAACTAGGGGTCTATTCCTGGGTAGAGCAATGAGAAGTGGGGGAGTCGAATTTTGTTTGCAGATCAAACTTAAGCTAAATCAAATAGGCGCCACCAAGTCCTAATGTAATCACGATAATCGCATAGCATAGTTCTAAGGGCGGACGTGGAGACCCAAAGAAAAAAGGTCGCCTTCGCTGACAAAAGCCTGCCTTAATAAAATAAGACGCAACTCCTGTAAGAAATTGTGATAGTTAAATAAATAAAAAAGTGGAACACCATTTGTGTCCTGCAAAAATACATAAAGAAATAATAAAAAAGTATTTCCAATATAAAATTGGCATCAATTTATTACTCAGAAGGGTTTTAGCTTTATGTAATGAGATTTGATGACACTTGATCAAAATAAAAAACCTTTAATCTTGAACCAATTGTTTACTAAAAGATCTCTTTTAAAATAATATAACTTGTAACAAAAAATTTAATCATTAACTGCATCAATCTTAAAATTTTAACTTTCATGTTTGTCTTTATTATTTTCAATCAAACACTTTACTTTAAAACATGAACTTGTACAAATAGGGTTCTGACCTGGGCAGATCTTTTCAGGTAAATAACAAATTAATAGCTCCTAACAATATTAGCATTTGAGCTTTCAAAATTATGTATACTAATTTTAATGTAGATAAAGCTGATCACAAAAATATACATGTTTACATATATCGTACTAAAGCTGTTCAAAGCATTTGTTTTTAAAATAACATCTGTCAGCTATACAAAGTAGAAAAATATGACGTCAGTAACACCTGTTGACATTACTGACGATTCATATGGAACAAAGCATGTTGTTTTTAGAACGTTAAATCAATGAACTTTCGTTTTACAACTGGTAAATCCAGCTCAACAATTAGTTGAAACTTTTTCAGTGTACATGTATTACGCATCAAAGCAAGTTAACGTGTTCCAAATTTTAAAACACATAAAAAGAACTTATAGCTATCTACGAACCAAAACTGCAATTTGAAACCAATTCATGCAAACCAACTTCTATAATTCCTGCGTTCCACGTGTCGAATCATATCCTGTCGCCTTACATTCAGCAGCAATCGTACTCTCAAAGTTGAATTACGTCACCTTCTAAAGGTAGCATCTTACATGTGTTTTACTGTGTCCTTGTGTGTCTTTAAAAGTTGCATCCTACTTGTCGCGCTAAATAAATTATCTCAAATTATACAAGTTCGCAAAATATATACATTACCGACCGTTATTCGAAGATATCCTAACTATTTGAAATGGATTCGCAGATTGCCGGCCTCCAACCAAGGGAACATGTTGATATCTCTATCACCTGTGGCAGACTATCTTATAACCAGCTCGGGCGGTCGCGCCGTCAGGAGGGGAACAATCAAACAGAGATGTGCTTGTAAATAGCTGTATACGACACAGATATCTGAATATAACTAGATTATTAAAGGACGATGCAGGCTTAGCGTATTACTTTTGAAGTTGAATGCAAATTATTATTGTTATTAATAAAATTGTTACACTATTCTTGAAATTATATGCAAAGAATTATTATTATTAATAAAATTGTTACACTATTCTTGAAATTATATGCAAAGAATTATTATTGAAAATAAAATTGTTACAAATTTAAAGTAACAAGTATTAACAAAAATTTACAAGTAGTGATTAAAATTTACTTAGGTTCGTAAAGAAAATAAATTATAGAAGCCATCATTTTGTTTTCGACCTTATTTAAGGTCGGTTTGACGCAGCTCTAACTTCTTTTCTATTCTGTGCTAATCTAAAAAGCTCTACATACCCTTCACAATCTAAAATTCTAATAATTTGACTAATATAGCTTGGTCTAGGTTTTTCTATACTCTTCCATCTTTTTCTTACCTACCTGGCTCTACATAGATATTAGCAACCTGATGGTTGTTAAAGAACTCTAACATGTTTACATGATTACCATTTATAACGAAATGAAATATAACCTGGTTATCTGCTTCAAAAAGCCAAAGCAATTTATTAATTAATTTAATTGAGTTTAATTCAAAGGGTTATTACGTTTAATACGCATAAGAGCTTAAAAAATCGATAATACCATGGTGAAACGCTTTGCTAACACATAAACAGCCGTTAAATATAAAATACCTTGAAAAGCCAACTCTTAGAAATGTTGTGTTAAAACGTTTGTTAATTAAACACCTGCAGGTTTTGGAAATGTCAGGTTCCCCTAATTTGTGTAGATAAAAGACGAAATTCGAGGTATATTGTGCAACGGTAGAATGTTTCGCATAAATGCTAACTAAAAGTTTCCTTAAAGCGCCGAAGGGATTAGTTCTGGCAATAAAATTCGATTAATCGATCATTCGATTAATCGATTAATCGAAAATCGCGGTTTTTAAAAATTAACAAATCGAATATTCGAATAATCGATTAATCGATTAATCGAATAATTGAATAATCGAATATTCGAATCATCGAATATTCGATTAGTCGACCAATAGGACACACCTATTAAAAATTATGGGTAAATAAAATACAGTTAAAAGAAAAATGGCTTGCTTTTATTTCTATTAAGAGGCAAGTTTTTACAGAACGAAAGTTCTAGTAAAATTAAAAATATAACAGTACGAACATGTTGTAAAAGATTTATTCTAAAAGGAGCAACGTTCGTTTTATAATACAAAGGAAGACCCTCTATTCTACTTTAAACTAAACCTTCCAAGAACTAATAAAACTTAAGCGTGCTCTGACCTGTGTACAGAAACCGAACCAGTACACAAAATTACAAACGATATATTTTTGTCAAATAAATTAGACATACAACGACCAACACCTTTAATCACTGTTATTTAATTAACTGACTTGAATCGATTGGAAGAATAATTTTTTATTGTGTTAATTGACTAACATGATCCGTGACGTATATATAATTCAGTTTGATTACCTAATAGATTAAAATCAACTACCTACGTGAGTGTACAATAATATAATAAGGAAACGCCTATATTAATAGCTGTTCGATTTCCGATTACCTGAGTGGGTCCACTATTATAGTTTATAATTTAGTTGTTTCTTATTGAACTGCAAGTTCATAATTTTAAAATTATTTTTAAGTTTGTTTCTAACTTGAACTTATAATACCTAACTAAATTACAGCCGTATTATTTGTATTACGTATATAGAGCCCAAGTTCTCTTTTTCCTATGTGTGAAAGCTATAACGTGAGGGAAGACAAAAAAACAACCATACATAGTACAAGTTCAGGACAAGATCTTACTATTGAATGGAGGATTCTTGAAAATGAAATGAAACACGACTTGATGGATTTTGTATTTGGCTATCCCGCACGATAGTGAATTAATCAGAAAAAACGATTATTTGGTTAGAAATAATTTGTTTGACTAGTTGATTAGTCGATTAAACGGTTAGTCGATTAATAGATTATCTAGACAACCATACGATTGATTGACTAACCGATTAATGAACTAGCCAATTAGTTAACTAAAAAATTTGTTAACAATCGAATAATCGGTTAATCGAATATTCGATTAACGGATTATTCCATTAATCAGCTAATCGAATAATCGATTAATCGATTAATCGATTTATCGATTAATCGAATATTCGATTAACCGATTAATTGAATATTAGATTAACCAATTAGTCGAATATTCGATTAAGCGAATATTCGATTAACCAAATATTCGATAGAAAATCGATTAATCGGTTTACGAATACTGCAAAATTCGATTAATCGAATACAACTTTTTCGAATTTTGCCAGCCCTAGAAGGGATGGACAAATTATGATATGCTTCGGAATGAGACAGGCATAATAGCAGTTCACTTCATAACGCACGTATTCAGTCCGCATGGGTTAGTTTGAAACGCCGACAGTAATAGCGATTTTCTACCACTTAAACAAGGAAAGAAACATAATATGCGTAAGAGGAATAGCATTAATATAGGCGGGGTTTTTAAGACGTCAATGGAAATTCCATTGGTAGATATAGTTAGTTGTAGAACAGACAAACACGGGAATATTTGAAGTCGAATTTTTCGGAAAATATCATAACGACGAGTTAAATTTCGAAGATTTCGAAAACGGTTAAACCAAAATTTGAGGAAGTATTATTTTAAATGAGGTATTTCACGGGAAGAGTGGCCGAGAGGTGGCATTCGGAATGATATAAATACTTTAAGAGAATTAGCATCGCTCTCTTTTAACTTCGATCTCTTAGTACTACCAGCGCTTCAGATTACGCACAGAAATTTACCACGAGCTTGTAAGTATACATATTTTTAATTTAAATAGTACTGTGTTGACCTCATAATTTGATACGCGAGTAGTGTCGAGTTTAAATTCTATTGAGGTGCAATATTTATTTTAAACAAGCTCGTAAAGTGAAGTAATGAAACGTAAACTAAATTAAATTAAACTAAAGTACGCAATTATGAAGAAGTGTAATAAATTTGGATTTGGATTTGGATGCATCGTGAAGGCAGAGCATGCAGCACAACTTAGATGGTGCTCATCTACAAATAGCTAGAAGCGGCCAGCTGTGCGGAGCGAAACAACTTAACGGCTTCGTCAACGGAGTAGAGATCTTCAAGAAATTCAGGTAACGCTTTAGAATTTGTTGTTTTTAGAAACTATGAAAATTGTGATGTGTGAGAGTGAATTATGAAGGTATTTTGCATTATTTTGCGTATTGAAAATAATACGTATTGCTAACTTTTATTATGGTATTTAAATATAAATCTAAAGGTGTATATATAGCTTATTAAAACGTTCCATCAGGAATTTAAATTTTTTTGTGAAGAGTACATGGGTTTTTTTTTGCTGTAAGAGTATGCAAAGTAAAAAACATACATTATTCATAATTAACTGGGTTATCATGAGCTCACCATACTCCAGAGTGTCCTAATTAAAATCAATTATAAATACAGAAAGAAAAATAAGGTATTATTCAGGGCCCATTTACTCCTGTTCCGTTCAATGTGTTTAATATTTCCAGTTAGAATTCTGGACTTTACAAAAATAGAATTTATTGAGGTGTAACTTGAGCACCAAAATGTAAATAATCGTAAAGTTTTATCTGTAAATAGTGGTAAATAATTATTGTATGATTATTGTATTATTTTGTGGTTTTATTGGGAGTGTGCGTGAATGATAAAGAGTATGATAGTGAATCTAGGTATCCAAGAAGAGGTCCAACTGAGCTAGCCAGGGAAGCGGTTGAAGAATTAAGGTGACGAAGAAAGGAATCTGTGTAAAAAATTAATTTTTTTTGAAAATTTTTCTATTGGGTGCAATTTTCGATTTTTTGAGGCTCGATTGAGAGAAGTTACACGGCAATATATACATATATATATATATATATATATATATATATATATTTATATATTATCGTGTAAATTATAGGTTAAGAGGGATAGATAAGTCAAGAGAATAATTTTGTAACGACCGTGTATATAGAAAATAGGAATAATTTATTTACGTTCCGAATTAATTAGTTTATACGTGAAAACTCAAGCATGATACAAATATAATTAGCTTTAATATTTTGAAGGGTGTAAATCAAGCACGTCAAATGATAAGGAGAGCTTTTGTATATAAAATAAATAATTTAAACGCATATTTTCCATTTTACCAAACAAGCGTTTATTAAAAAATAAATCCTAAGAAATTCTACAGGTTGAACAACATGAAAAGTACAATTTCAAACGAACAATCGGTTCATAGACAGCCTGACAGATAAATAAACAAGTTCAAGGAACCAGAATGTACGTTAGAATACACTTCTGTAGAAAATTAGTTAACGGTCGATGCGAAGGCTACGAAATTAACAAGTGGTTTGAAAGCAAATTGAGAAGGAATACCATTAGCATAAGGCAGACAAAGATGACATATTATAGACGTTGAATGTAACAGTCGCTTAAAGTACGCGACAAAATTTAGAGGTCAACCACAATATCGATCTTATGTTGATAGAGTGGGATCGTAAAAGAGACAACCAATATAAGTTAGACGAGGGTAAGATAGTTGAAGGCTAGACCTTACAATGGGAGTAATGTTTATGATTAACTGATTGCTAGAATGTGAGAGAAAATTTCAAGAAGAGCGCGACCGTTGAATTGGTAACCAGTGTTTCGGACTAAAGCGACGATGTAATGAGAATTATGAGTTTTAAAAAGTTCGTTGAATATAAAATTTTCAGAAGTCGGTTACGGGGGGAGAGCTTTTCGATTGAAATAGGGTGCAGGATGTGTGTTTCAGCCATTATAAATACACTAGAAGACGTAGTAGGGTTCTCTTACTTCACTGAGCTGTTACTTCACTGAGCTCATACTTTGCTTAGCTTTTACTTGACTTACTCCTACGGTCCGCTTCAGACTTGAATGGTAACATCCAAGTTTAAAATTTTATAAATCGGAGTTAGTGCAGTTCGTCTAAAGTTAATTAAAAGTGTGGAAGCACGAGTGGGTGCTATATTGTAAACGGTACTGTAGCTACATACAAAAATCGAACGAGGGATGTTACTGAAGTAAGCGTGACTAGAAATTTTTGGAAAGAGGATGCTGGGTGTTTGGTAGATACGGAAGGTGATTAATCTGTTATGGACGAGCATATAGGTAGAAATATTGAAGGCGTCTGCAGAGAATTGGATAGCGATTGGAAATGAGTTTGATCTACATATAGCAAAAAGGTGATGGATTGCTACGATAAGGTTTTGGGTGGACAACAACTTCAGACGTGAACGGCGAAAAAACTTATTCCGGGTAACGAAATTAATTTCTATTGTTATTGCTGGAACATTATGTGCTGTTACTTTGTGCTAGAGTGATTTGACACATTGGGTGTGTATTTTATGAACATAAAAGCTAATTTGGAGTGTATATTAAAAGGACAATTGGCATTTATTATTTGAAGGTGTAAATAAATGACGTAAAAATTTGATGTAAAGAGTAAACGGGTCTTTAGAGCTGTTGCAAACAAAGATGCGATTTATTTATGTATTTAGAGTAACAGGGTTTATTCTGAACTCACTATAGATTAGAGTAAATTTCAATTTAGGGTTTCAAGACAGGCCCATCTACTTATATAAAACAAAAACTGTTGCAATAAATTAAAGTCATGAAATTTAAAAAGATTTAATAATTGAGATTGTAATATTTTATGAAGCTGTATATCCGAATTAGAAAATTTTCAACTGGTAACGGAGAATTTTGATTTGTATGAATAAAAGGTTGTATGTTTCGTTGCATTATTTGAGTGATAATTTTATTTGGTAGTATAAGTGAGAAAGAGTAAACTTGGGATGGTAAGTATCGCTGAAGAAGCAGATTGTAGAGTTAGCCGTGGTATGCTGAAATAAGGAAGCGTTCCAGAGGTATTAGCAATATTTTTTTATTTTTTAGGATGAATATTTATGTAACCTTCGCAGGGGCATAATCTCGAACACACTGCAACTTTATGACGGCCCAAGCGTGACACTCGATTTAAAAACTTCACAGCAATTTTATGGTGCCCAATTCGTGGGGCGAGAATAAAAAGGGTTTTTCTCTCTCTCTCTCTCTCTCTCTCTCTCTCTATATATATATATATATATATATATATATATACTAATGTGTTTGAATAATGACCTTGCAATGAGTATAATTAATATTATTTAATTAAGGGTTTAAGGTCAGCTGGTAGGATTTAAAAGTAAACTCTGTTTAAACGCTTAAATTTTTGGGTCTTTATTTTATCCTTGATCACAGGCTTTTCTAAAATAATGTTAACTAGGCTAAAGTTTACATAAAATAAATATAACTTACAAATTGAGAAAATAATATTGACATCTAAATGAATGGATTTTCTATATAAAAATTCTAGATTTTATTGCTTTTTGAAGTTGTAAAATTGTATAATTTATAAAAGTATTAAAGTGTCAAAAAAATTTTTGTTTCTAAATTGATGGATTGTATGATTTTGTATGTGTGCCTGTGAATTTCTGTTTGTAGGAGTGTTTGTGCCCATGTTTGCTTATGTTGTGTGTATGCGTGTGTGTGAGTGCATGTGTATGCATTCGTGTATGTGTGCGCGTGAGTGGGTGTGTGTGTTTGTGTTTGGAAGAAGAAAGGGTTCAAACGTTATTAGAGGAAGAGAGCCGTGCTCTGTCTAATGATTGCAGCAATTTAAATTACTTGACAGTATTGGAAATTATTAAATGTTACCTCATCCAGTACTTAAAAGATGCGAGTGCAAGGCAATCGCTTGCGCAAATGTTTAGAGATTTGGCGATTCCCAGATTCACCAGACTCTGGTTACCACAGCGGTTTGTAGATGTTATCAGTACATGTATGTATTTTATTTAAAACATTATATTTCTTGATAAAGTTTGTTTTTACATATTTGTATCGCCTACAAGTTATTAATAAACGTATTAAACCATCTTATTTTTATTTTTAGGTTTGAAGTGGTGTACCCCGCAGATAATAAACACAATACACCGCATGTCAACAAAAAAATTGTAGAGAAATTCAAAGACTACTTTAATGGTGATCTAGTATTAGAATTCGTTGGTACAAAAGCCAAGTCCTACTGTATTGTAAGCGAGAAAGACACGATTAAAAAGATTAAAGAGGTCTCACAAAGTGTAGTTAAGAATATTAATGTAGATAGTTTTAAGGACATTGTGCATTGCGGAAGATTTAGTTCTAGGAAATGAGCTACCTACAAAAGTACGGAATACTTGATATTAATGCTAATTTGTTTAGCGACCGCGTTTATGCACTCTTCGAGTGTCTTCGGCATTCTTCGATTGTTTCCAAAGAACATATTCAAGCCTGTCATTTCAGAAAATATGACGTAGAACTTATTTAAAATTAAATTGCTTTATTAATAAGTATCCTGTAGACAACAAGTTTGGTATTCCCTTAGTAAAGGTTTAAAGTGTTTGTTTAAAATTTGTATTTCTCTAAATACTTATTCGAAGACGTACTAGAAAGTACATTGTGTTATTAATAAACTACAAGCAATTAAACGTAAACTTTCTAATGCACGACATTGAAATATATTTCTTGTATTTCTCAAACATATAGTCAATAATAAAGAGAAACGTCTACACTGCTTTCACTTCTACTTCACATAATTGTAAAGCAATTAGTTCGGAAACAAAATGTATTTTCCAAAGTACATATTTAGCATTTAGCATATAATTATTTGTGACGTAGTTAGTAATTAGGAAAATGTTAAACCAGAAATTGATAACTGTTTAAAATTTTAAAAAGCCGCGGTTTTGAATATTCTAAAAACAGTACATTACTGATTGAAATTAGTTTTAAAAATTAAACACTTATGGCTTAGATAGAACTCATTTCTAAAATCCCCGCAGTTTTAGATTTTCGGTTAAAGCATATGTCATAGATGAGCAAAAAAATTTAGAGGTTTATGTTTTTAAAAGTGCAACTTTGTAAGAGGTGGTGGGATTTTAAATCTGTTTGCAGATTTGAACTCAGCGTAAAATTCTAGACTAACTTGATGTATTGCATAGTTAAAAAATTTTATAATGACGTTCAGAAATCGCTACCAGCAAAAAATCTTAAAATTAGGGTAGCTCTCTGGAAGATGATGCAATCTAAGAAATTCCTAAAGATTCGGGTAGCTGAGAAAAATCTAATATTAATTGATACCAAACAAGATAGGTTTATCTCGAAAGATGCAATGACTAGTCAAAGAAAACTATTTGTTAGGTTTGCTTATAGAGCAAAGCGTAAAATTTAGAGGTTTAGGACTTTAAAAGTGCAACTTTGCGGGGGGTGGTCCAATTTTAAATCTCTTTGCAGATTCGGATTCTGCATAAAATTCTAGACTAATTTAATGTATTGCGTGTCTAAAAAATTTATAAGGACGACCATAAAATCGCTACCGGTAAAAAATCTTAAAATGAAGGTAGCTCTCTGGGGGGTGATGATATTTGGAAAATTCCAAGAAATTCAGGTAGTTAAAAAAAATCTAATATTAATTGATACCAAACAAGATAGGTTTATCTCGAAAGATGCAATGGCTAGTCTATGAAAACGTAGATTCATCTCCGCATTTCCTCCTAGGAGATTCATCTCCATATTTCCTCCTATGAGAATTTACATGTAAATAAGGGAGCAAATGGGAAATGAGAGAGTCACTCCTCCTCATTTCCTCCTTATGGGAATTTACATGTAAATGAGGGAGCAAATGAGGGATTCGGGAGCAAATTAGGGATTCTGGAGCAAATGAGGGAGCAAATGAGGATGCTGGAGCAAATGAGGCGGCAGGATGCCTGTATTCCTTCTACTATTAATGTTTAGTAGTTATGAAATATTGTTTTTTCGATTTAAGTTGTAAATTGCATTTGTAGATTTTAATGCTTGTGTGTAAGCAATCTTTGGAAAATGTGTTATGAAGAAAGATATTTGTGGAGGTAGCTAGTATAATTCTTTGTGTATTTGATGATATTATAAAGTTAATGTTGGAGTTTCGTTGTTTCATTTAATCTGAGGTAGGAAGACATCCGGACATCTTCAATCGATAATTCACACCAGATCATATTTTTATATAGCACCTTTTATTGACATCTGGGTATAGCTACAAGTTTACAGCACCTTTTATTGACAGCCCAACGTTTTAGGCTTGATTGGGTCGTCTGAAAATTAAAGTTTCCTTCGTAGAATTTTGTAGGAATTTTCTGTTTGTAGTATATCTGAATGGTTTCCAGCATGACTGATGGAATAAAAGAAATTCGTGAGGGATTGAGAGATTAAGAAACACAAATTAGTTTTCAAGAAAACGTATATTTGGAAGACCCGAAAAAGGAAGATCCTGAGGTAAAGAAAGAATAGAGTGTAGGAGAAACTTGAGAATCGAAAATGTTATCTCTTTTATTAAATTTAGAAAAAGTTTGCAAAAACAGAACGACAATAGGAAGAAAATGAGCGAGAGAAATAAAAGGAGTTTTAAAGAAATGTGTGAAAAACATAAAAAGAATGAGAAAAGTGTAAAGGAAATGGGTGAGATGTGTATCAAAGAAATGAGTGAGAAATTTGACAAAAATGCTCAAGAGTTAAAATCAGAAAGTGAAAAGAATGAAAGCAAATTTAGAGATCAGTGACAAGATAACTTCGGGCTTAAAAGAAACTAATAAGGCTATAGAGGATCTGAAATATGAAACCAGAGATAAAGTGGTACAGATTGTAGAGGATATAGGAAACAAATAAGAGAAAATTGTTCAAATAAATGCGAATGAGAAAGCACGTGAAAAAGAAACGAGGTGAAAAATTAAGAATTTAGGTCAAAAAGTACATGAAATTGAGGAAAGCTTTCAAACTGGATTTAAAACGTTTAGAAATGATTTAGGAAATCTTAAAATAGATCTTAGAAACAAAGTAGAAAATTTAGAAGCTGGAATGACAATAATGAGTGTTGGGAAACCCAAAAGGTGAAATCGAACGTCTCCCATTGGAACAATATTCAAAATTTTATGGAGATAACAAACTTAACCCTAAAATACTCTTAACCAATTTCAAAAATTTAATACAGGGTAGCTGAAACAAACAGGCTGAATTACATATAGTAAGATCCATGTTAAAAGGAAGTGCGGAAATCTCGTTTGGACTTATTGAAAGTGAGCTAAACTCATTTAATAATTTTGTAGTCAAATTTCTGAACATCTCTGGGGGACAAACAACAATTTAAAGCGAGAGACAATTTGATCATGGGCAAATACAGTAGTGATTCTAGCATTACAAGGAAAATGTGTGCCAAAAAAAATTCTGTGTGGCGGAACAACTGAATGCTCCTTTAGAGGATAAATAAATAGTTAAACATTTTTGGTCGTTCCAAAACAGAGGTAAGGCTAGGCATCGCCTTAGAGAACGTAGTAGACAGAGATGTATTCGTAGAATACCTTCAAAGGTATGATGAAATGGGTCAACCACGGAGAATGGAAACCAGACCTATGAGCCAGCGCATAAATTTCTTCAGACATCAAAGAAGCAGTGAACCTATACGTTAGAATGGCAGAATGTTCGATAGTGGAAACGCCGATTATACCAAGTGGGGTCAGAATTATGCCATCAGAAGAGACGGGGGGAGGGAAAATGTGTCCCAAACCGTCGAGAAGAGGACCATGACTTATGGAAGTGAGAATTATGAAAATGCACAGAGAGAGGGCACTAATATAGAAAAACATAAACAAATAAGACCTAGCTCGAATACATTTCTTTTTTGTAGTTTACTTGGTTCGGTTGCTTCAATCATTTTATATAAAAAAAATGTTATTTCCAACCTAATTAATAAATTTTTAACAAAACTAAAAAGTGGTTTAATTGTAGCTGCTTCCAAAGCAATATAAAATAATGCATATGTGATCCAGAATAAATTTGCTATATACAAGGAAGTAACAAACATACATGCATGTTTTAGAAAGTTGTCGAATACAACAAGACTTAACAGTAAGACAAGTAGTTTGAGACGACAATCTCTGCTTTAGTAGAAAATCTGGTATTGAACTTAGCGTCAGATGGTGTTGACATTGTCATTGACGCCTATGACTGTGATATATATTTGCAGATTTATTATTCCAAAGCGCTTCACTCCATCAACGTTGATTTTATCAATCTTATAACAATCACGTATTGAATAAACGTCCAACTAATTGGAAGAACAATCAATCAAGTACTATTTAGATAGAAGCGTTTCTAACACAACACCTGCGTCAGGAAAGATACACACTAGGGTTTACTGCTGCAAATTTCCCATGTGGCGTTCTTTGTTAACCTTTAGGCTTAAAAGCAATACAGCTTTTACGTAAATACAAATTTTACTAGTAATTGATCATCAAATTTACATACTTCACGTTTGTGTAAAATTGGACACAAATTAATTAAAAAAATTTTCGCACGTTGCTGTGTTTGAAATGCAACTCCAACGCATAATTCAGTCCTCGTAGAAGTATTTTCGTTTCTTATATTGTTCATACTTAAAGGTTGTCAAATTCATTGTGAAGGTTTTTAAAAGTTTGTGGTCGACTTATTTACGTGAGACTAAGTCGGAGTACAAAGTATTTTATAAATACTTTGGCGGGGCTAAGCGTCAACCGTTGGTAGCTGCGGAAAATACATGAGACTTGAATCATCAGGTATCATAAGGCAATTAAAAGGTAATTGATTAAAGACAGCTGAAAGAAAAATATTTATAATATAATACCTAATAAAACTCGATAAACTTAAATAATACCTTTACTGTATTCAAAATTAATGTATTCAATTTGTAAACGTTAACATTTATATGTTTGCATATAAATAGAAATAAGTCTGTGCAATTAAAGAATTTAATATTTTGTAGTATGTTACGTGCCAAATTGGCCCTTAAACATGTCTTAGGTTAATTTTGATGTGCGGAAGTTTCGCGCCATAAATTCAAAAGACTCGGTGCGCGTATTTCCGTTACGTCACAGTGCGTTTGCGCCAGATCGCGCGATGCGAGTGGGTTGGACGAATTACTTCGCGCCGACGCGTAAAAGACAAAAGTGGGGTGAAGTTTCCGTTAGACGCTTTAACGTAGCTTTTTGGCCTGAACCTTCGAATGGGGTGGACGTTTGAGGTATCGTATCGAGCCTTGTTTTTATCTATGTAGATTCCCTTGCCTAATTGTCTTTGTTTGTCGCCTTATACCTGGTTTCATGTCCATTCCCTGCATAGATAGAATAAATTTGTAGCCTTGGCCTAACCGCTTCCACGCCGGAGCAGCCCACGACCCTAGACGAGCCGGATGTCTATGCTCCGCCAACAGCACCGGAGCAGTCACCATCTTTAATCACTTCAGGATGGAGCCCTGATAGAAGCCTTTGATAAAAACCAACTTTAGCTCAACCCCGCAGGGCGTTCGGATTTCTGATGTAAGTACTCCATTGTTTAATTTGTTCGCTGACATAACCTATTGTCTTAAATTTATATATTTTTCCGATAATTGCGTAATTTAATTTGCCCATTGGTGACGTCATTGTCAGGTGAGCGCGCCAAATCTGTACAAAGGTTAGCGTTACCAACCGCCAGTGGAGTCGCTTTTTTATTTCGCGCTTGCGCGATGTATTCATGTACTTTTTATCTGTAAGAATTCGCGGTTTAAATCGTAAGAAAATGGCTCCTTCAACGTGGAAATGGTGAACTTAAGAATTTTCCTTTGTTCTTATGAATATACAATGTATTACCTAATGTAATTTATAGCTTTTTCACTAAAAAATTATTTATTTAATATCTGTTAACCTTGAATTTTATGTTCGTGTTTTGGAACATACCACATTCCTTTAGATGTCAAAATCAGTTGCCATAGTAATTAAAGGTGAATACCGCCATTTTGAAAAAATATAACTGTTGATAATAAAATGTGTTTTAATATAATGTTTTTCCAAATTTTGAATGTGGGATCTGTTTGTTAACTTCAGTTATGTTGTTGAGTGATTAGTTTGCTTTTAGATGCATATATATAAGCTTTTAAGAAAAATCGATCTTTTAACCTTACTTCTGTATTATACTGGTAAGTGAATTATTTATACACAAATAACAAACAATCAACTACATAAACAATTAAGTAATTGCATGCCTTATACACGGTTACTATGAAATTATCTACTTTATATCAAATTAAAACATAACCCTTCCAGTTTTTTAAAAAAAAACCGTACATAAATTATCTTGTGTGTTTACACTTTTAAAAAAGTGCTTTAGTCATTTACCTGTTTGATTAAGATATTCGAACTTACTTTTAAAAAACCTGTAACGTGCATTTTTAATCGTTTAACATTTTACGCTTTTTCTCAATTAGTAAATACCTTTCGGCAATTACTATTTCTATATTTTATATTTATTAGTGTAAAGTAAATTACTCTCCAACTTATCGGAAATGATAAACCGCTGTAATTAATTATTTAGATATGATGGCTGCATTCATATAAATTTTGTTCCTTATGTGGATATACGAGTCTAGTTGATAGGCGATAAGCGGATGTAATAAGAACGATTTTATATCTACAGACGAGCAGTTGTGGTTTGTTCTTCGTTCCTATATATTGTTTACATTGATAATACTGTGTCCTGTTTGCTTTGAAACTTGTAGTTCTGTTCTGTGTTCCGATATATTAAGTACGTTGAAAATACTGCTTCTTTCTGCTTTGAGAATAGTGAGAATTACTGCGGTCTCAATTTTCGTATTGTACATGAACAAGCAAACCGTGTTTTTAGTTGATTTTCTGTTGAAAATAAAAGTAGTAGAGTTTGTTAAACTCGAGGCACGTGTGCTTTACGGAACATTTGATGGACGTTTTTATTTGTTTACGCGTGCCTTACTAATTGTCTTTAGTCGTTTTTCTTGTGAGATAAATGTTTGAGGAACATTTGACGGACTTGTTTTAGTGATACACGTGCTTTACTCGTTATGGTTCTTTTTAGTTGTTTTGTCTTTTGATATTTAAACTGTGTGTGCGATCTAGTTTCGCGGTCCTTTTTTTTCTCAGAGTAGCGCATACTTTGGATTATTTAAATACAGTGATACTGTAGTTTCTGAATTTTCTAACAACCAAGAATCTACAACAGGTCTTTGCTTGCGCAAATTTCGTTATTTGCGAAATATAACAGATTACCGGTTTACAAAGGTATTGGTTGAAGTTTCTCACTGCTTTTTGGATGTTTATGAAGATAATATACATTTGGTCCCAGTTGAAATTAAACTAGTGCTACAACATACTTCGAAATTATTGTCTTAGGAAATAGAATTACCAAGAAATTTATCAAGGCTACATAGTTCCGACGCGTGATAATATCTGCTGCTAACACCAGTGAAATACGTAGGTGTGATTAGTGTAACGTGTGATAAGTTCCATCAACACCCTCACAGTCAAGGGTGAAGTGCTTTGTTAGCGCAGGACATCGTTGAATCCCACACTTCAGTTGCAAGGAAGCGTTGCTGAAGGACTTTGTAAGTTGAACTATTTCCTACTGGTTATTACTTTAAATATCTATCCGTTGCTTTACCATATCTTTGTCGTTCTGATACCTTTTACAATAGACTTGCATGCTATTTTAAAACATAAAAAGAAAGAAAGAAAAATCAATACTACTGAATTACTCATACCAATTGTGTCTTATCTATTTATCTTTTGTCAACATTTTGTCTGATTTATGTTTAATTGGTGTGAGGAAACGTTTCTGCTACTCCCCAATATTACCTCACTTTGTACTAAAAATTTTCTGTATTGCTTTGACGTAGATATATCGTTACCATTTTAAATCTCGTACTTGCCCAACCTCAACCAGTAGGAAAATCCATACCTGTTTACAAATGAGGTCTAACTTTTGAAGGGTTTGACGCGCAAGTCTCTTTATCGTCCTTTCTTGACCGAATTAATGATTTCAAAATTTCTCGCCAGTGTACCGATCAGGATTTATTTGTTTCTATCGATCTTAGACAAGCTTTTTATCAGATACCTCTCGACCTATCTTCTCGTCAAAAAACTGCTTTTTGTGTTCCAGGCCGAGGTCTTTTCGAATATAATTTTTTGCCATTTGGTCTTTGTAACGCACCACAAACCCTACAACGTACTATGGATCAAACGTTAGGTCCTATATTACATCAGGAACGTGCCTTTGTATTTTTGGATGATATTTTAGTTATCTCAAGTTCCTTTGATGAACATATCGCTACATTAAATGAGGTTGCAGAACGTTTAAATGCAGCAGGTTTTAAGATAAACTGGGAAAAGTGTCAATTTTGTTGTTCATCCCTTACATTCCTTGGTTTTATTATCGATGGAACTGGCTTACGAGCAGATCCTGCTAAAGTCGACGCTATTACTAAATTCAAAACACCTAAAACTGTTACCGAAATCAAACGTTTAATTGGAATGATTAGCTACTATCGCATCTTTCTACCCAACCTTTCAACTATATCTGCACCCATTACCGCTTTAATTAAAAATAAAAATCAATCCCAAACTATCGAGTGGAATTTAGAATCTCAACAGGCTTTCGAACAAATTAACACATTAATCACTTCAGCACCTATCTTAATTTCACCCAATTTTGATGAAAAGTTTTATATACAAACCGATGCCTCGCTTACTGGTTTAGGTGCAATGTTGTTCCAGGTAAGAAATGGTTTAGAACATCCAATCGCTTATGCAAGTCGCGCCTTAACTTCTGCCGAACAAAAATACTCTGCTACCGAACGAGAATTATTGGGTGTTATCTTTGGCATCGAGAAATTTAGGGGATAAGTCAAAGGTACACACTTTACCGTAATCACTGATTGTGCAGCCCTCACTTGGCTTAATAACTTGAAACAGCCCGCAGGTCGTTTGGCAAGATGGAACTTGCGTATCTCTCAATTCACTTTTGATGTTAGGCATAGGCCTGGCAAATTAAATATCGTACCTGATGCCGTATCCCGTGATGTTGTTTCTCTTAACCTTCCAAATTTAATTCCTGATACCTGGTAACTTAATATGATTAAAAAAGTTTTGGACAATCCCGATAAATTTCCTACCTTTCGCGTAACTAGTAATAGATTATATAAATTTGTAGCTTCTTCTCCACATAAAATATCCAATATTCCTGAATGGAAACTGGTCGTGCCTACTGCTAACCGTAGTAAGGTGCTTAAATTATGTCACGATGATCCCATAGCTGCGCACCTTGGTGTTACAAAAACTCTCGCTAAAATATCTGAATTATATTACTGGCCCACACTAAAGCAATCCGTTTGTCGCTATATTAAGAGCTGTAAAATTTGTGGTTCTCATAAGAGTTCGCAAGACGCTCGCCCTGGCTTAATGGGTAACTTTAAACGTGTATCTTATCCCTTTCAATTAATTTCGCTTGACTTATTAGGACCTCTCCCCCGATCGAAAAGAGGTAACCAATATCTTTTAGTTGTCACCGATTGGTTTTCTAAATTTGTTATGGTGCAACCCTTACGTAAAGCTACATCCGCAGTTATAATTAAATTCCTAGAACAAAATGTATTTCTTATCTTTGGCGTCCCTCAGATTATTTTTTGCGACAATGGGGCACAATTTATCTCTAAAGATTTTCAGAATTTCGTCAAAAGTTACAAAGTACAAAAAATTTGGTTTAACGCAAAATACCACCCCCAAGTGAACCCTACCGAAAGAGTAAATAGAGTTTTAGTTACCGCTATTTCTTCCTATATTGATTCAGACCATACTACATGGGATGAACATATTTTTAAAATTGCTCAAGCTTTGCGTACATCTAAACACGAAGCAACCCAATTCACTCCGTCATTTCTTGTTTTTGGAAGATATACCCCAATCGATGGGAGTTATTATGGTTTAGTGCCTAACGATACTAACGTAATTGAATTTGACGATAAAGTACGCTGGGACAAAGACCAACAATCATCACCTTCTATCTTTAACGATGTTAGGAAGAATTTGTTAAAAGCTTACGAAAAGAGTAAGGACCACTATAACTTACGTAAACGAAATATTTCCTTCGCCTTGGGCGAACAAGTTTGGAAAAAGAATTATGTTTTATCGGATGCATCTAAGAAATTTTCTTAAAATTAGCCCCTAAATTCATCCTTTGTAAGGACATTCGTGTCATTAGTCCCCTTATCTACGAACTTCAGGATGCTGAAGGAAAACGCCAAGGCAGGTGGCATATTAAAGACCTTAAGCCATTCTCTGCTGACCCAAATGCTAGTTAAGTTTTTCACGTTCCATTTTCCTCACAATTTACCTAATATTTTCTGTTCTCACCATTAATTACTAACTTTAATCGCTTATTTCCTCTCTTGTACTGTGTATACCCCCTACACGTTTAACCTTACTTACATTAAATTAGCTATCTTTTTCTTTTGGTTGACTTTTCCTTGACCATACTGTTACTTATATATCACTTCATTCTCTTTACCCCCCAATATAACTCTGTCGTTTCATTTAATCAACCTCGAACTTTTCCTACTGCATATTATTTGGTTTTTAGTATTTTTCTTACGTCATTTAATTTTGTGTGGTAATTGTCGTAACTTTGGTTGAAATAACTCATTGAATTTTTATGATTGGTTTGAGCTGATGTTAGAGTGGATGCTTTCTTCTTTGGGCTCACATAGAAGCCGCGGCCTATGCCATTGAAAGAAATAGTCCATGTTTGCAGTTGCAAAAAACTAGGATTGTCTATTCCATGTGTTTTTCCTCTGAATTATTACAGTCGCCCACATTATACTATAGCATTATTTGTTTCTTTTTCTACTAAATCAACATAACTTATAAAGATTTTTTTCATTGTTTTTTTATTGAACTTCGTGGTGAGACGCTATTGCTTCTTATTGTTATCTTATTAAATTCTCGGTTGTTTTAGCATATTGGGACAGTGTACCTGTATTTAACTGCTTATAATTAGGCATCTTTGTGTGTTTAGGGTGCTACCATTTAAAAAAAAAAACTACCTTAAAACAGTTTGTTTTTGTGTGAATGTATCTGCAATGATACTTTTAAGTTGTTGTGTCAACTTTTGTCTGATTTTCTTATCGTAGTGGATGCACTCGTTAGGAAAATGATCGTACTAGTTCTCTTAAGAGCTAGTGAACTTTTAAACTATGATATACCTTATCTTGTCGGATTAATATCGCAGGTGGTCCTTCAGACCAATCTGTGCTTTAACAGGGACCACTCTCTACCTTCTCTCGGACGCTTGTCCAAAAACTCTACTTTTTCTTATCCCGCTGTCTTTGTTTATGCCTTATTCTTCTTTCGGTGGACCTGTTCTTGTCCCGGAACACCCGTCTGCCACATAAGAGTGATGTTCCCTCACTCCGAGCTACTGGCTACATTGGCTGGTTGAGTAGCGCTTTGCTATCCACCTTTTTTCTGTCTCTTATGCTCAATGCGAGCCCTTCCTCTACTTTCTTCTACCTGGAAGTGCCTCTTATGCATTCCAAATAACCTACCTCCCTCTTTTTACCGTTCCTGTTTCTCTACTGCCTTTTCATTTCCGTTGGCCACCGGGTGGTTGCGCGGGAGGTTTTCACAGACACCTGGACCCCGTCTCTGGGAATCTTTCGTGAGGTCATGCGGTGCCGCTGTCAGCGCATGGGCTCTGGCAGTGAAGGTATGTATGAGTGTGTGAATGTGTAAGTGGATGTGTATATAGGTACCGTGTATACCGTGTGGGTATCGGGTGATTGTATCACCGATATCAATTAACGCCGGGTGCAGGGATGCACCCAAATGCCTTTGCCGGTACCTCGTGCCGTTTCTTGTAAACGGGCCTGTTTCACAGGTCGCTCTTTTTAGAGGGTACGAGAAATGCCCATTTAACGACTCCACGGAGTCACTCTATCTTTACCTTTATCTATTGTCTTTGGTAATAACTAAGCCAGTATCTTTGTCTTATTTATTATCTTAGATAATACCCTTAGTTTTAATATTGTTATCTTACCGATTACCTATAATAATACCCTTAGTTTAGTATCGTTATCTTACCGACTACCGTTAGTAATAACTTTGGTTTAATTTCGCGTTATCTTACCTATTATCTTTAGTAATAACTTTCGTTTAATTTCATGTTACCTTACCTACTATCTCTAATAATAACTTTAGCTTAATATCGCGTTATCTTACCTAGTATCTCAAATAATAACTAAAGCTTGACACCGTTATCTTATCCATTACCTTTGAGGATAACAATTTAAGCTTAATATCGTTATCTTATCTATTATCTTTAACAACAATTTGAGATCTTGTCTTATCTTTTTATCTTCCTAACGTTTGGTATTTATGACCAGACGTGGGAATTATTTTTTCTTGAATTTTGAGTGAAAAAGCTAACCTGATATAAAAATGTAATTTGTTAGGTTAGCGATATAAAGATTTAGTAGGGTGGTACTTTTGGTAAATTTGTTGATTCACAACTATGTCATGGACAAGTTTTAATGTGTATCGTTAGTAAGCCAAAGTACCAGTAACAAAATTTGCTAGAGTGTAGAGTGACTCACTCTATGAACATTTTTAAATTTGGGCACCTCTTGCCAACAAAGAACAGTTTTGATGCAAGGCTCATGCGTGTTTGCACGTAAGAACTTTAATGTTAGCTTTAGTTTAGATAGGTTAGGCGACTTGTCGCATCTGTTTTAATTTAAGTAGTGTTTCATGCTCCCCGACAAATTTGTGCTGTCGATGATTAGTGTAGTCAAAAACAATGGGGCTACATATTCCGTTTCCTGGTAATTCGGTAGACGTGTTATTGGTCAAAAAACCAGGTAGCGCCTTATATAAACATTTTAAGTTAGGTTTTATGTAGGGTAGTTAGGACTTAGATTTTAAGCTGTTACTATGCTAACAGACTTTTTCTTTTTTTAAGTTTTTTTCTTTTGTGGCTTTGTCGCGATTGTTACGTGCCAAATTGGCCCTTAAACATGTCTTAGGTTAATTTTGATGTGCGGAAGTTTCGCGCCATTAATTCAAAAGACTCGGTGCGCGTATTTCCGTTACGTCACCGTGCGTTTGCGTCAGATCGCGCGACGCAAGTGGGTTGGACGAAGAACTTCGCGCCGACGCGTAAAAGACAAAAGTGGGGTGAAGTTTCCGTTAGACGCTTTAACGTAGCTTTTTGGCCTGAACCTTCGAGTGGGGTGGACGTTTGAGGTATCGTATCGTGCCTTGTTTTTATCTATGTAGATTCCCTTGCCTAATTGTCTTTGTTTGTCGCCTTATACCTGGTTTCCTGTCCATTCCCTGCATAGATAGAATAAATTTGTAGCCTTGGCCTAACCGCTTCCACGCCGGAGCATCCAACGACCCTAGACGAGCCGAATGTCCATGCTCCGCCAACAGCACCGGAGCAGTCACCATCTTTAATCACTTCGGGATGGAGCCCCGATGGACTTTGATAGAGGCCAACTTTAGCTCAACCCCGCAGGACGTTCGGATTTCTGATGTAAGTACTCCATTGTTTAATTTGTTCGCTGATATAACCTATTGTCTTAAATTTATATATTTTTCCGATAATTGCGTAATTTAATTTGTGCATTGGTGACGTCATTGTCAGGTGGGCGCGCCAAATCTGTACAAAGGTTAGCGTTACCAACCGCCAGTGGCGTCGCTTTTTTATTTCGCGCTTGCGCGATGTATTTATGAACTTTTTATCTGTAAGAATTCGCGGTTTAAATCGTAAGAAGTATCTAAGTTATTCTAAATATTAATATACATTCGACGCTAGACTGTTATCGTGAAGTCGTTTTTAAGGAAAAGAAACACAATATGATTAGTGTGATAAAACTTGTTATTAATGTACCAAAATTAAACAAGAATTTCACGAAACGCTTGTTTTTACATGTCGTAATTTAAATTAAGTAAAAGCATAGTTTTTAGTAAGATCACTTACTTATTTGTAATTGTTAGATAAAATAATAGATAAGATATAAAGATACAACTTGATTACTTTCTCAAAAATGAATTAATAATTTCCTTTATGTAGACAAAAGACAAAAAACATACCTGTGAGCAGGATATATGATACCTAACACATAGTTGATTAAATCCAGTTAGACTGCAGCTTCTGTAAACCATATGTTGAAAACAGGCAGATAACAGAAACCAAAGACAGCTGTGTTCACCTTTAACCACACGAGAATTTAAGACACGGTGTGGATCCACCATTTTTACCGATGTCACTTCAGGCAAGGTAAAGTTGCTTCTTGATAAAAACTTCCAAGAAGTTAAATTAAAGCTGCTATTAAATTTTCAGATGTGCTGTAGCAAAGGACGGTTGTTGTACTTAGAGTTATATTTAGTTATAGCTTCTGTGCAAGACACAAGGATACTCATTTTAAAATTTTCTAAATTATTCTTGTGCATAGCACTTCTATCTCGGACATAGGTAACCTGTACATCCACCATAAACACGATAACGGGTAAAACTACATTGGAAAATCCATTTTGCTTAAAACTGTACACCACCATGCTCAGTCTAAAAAAATAAGAGAGAATGTTCCGCAGAAACATACTCAAGGTAAGACCCCGGAAGAAGTGACCGATTGAACGTGTATTTATCATTTTTAAAAACCAGAAGGTGGGGTTATTGATTTATACTTCAACTCCTGAATTATCAAGAATCGAAACTACACCACTTGTGTATTAAGCATCCATACTAAGACGAATGAACCTAACAGAGATCAACCTATGACTTCTAAATATAGTTGTGAAATTTAGTATAAGAGATTTTGTAACAGATAGCTTGTAAACAAAATGAAACTTTATGTTATATTTACCAAAAAAACAAAGCATTTATTTTGTATGATTTTTCATACTAAGAAAACTTATATAATCTATCATAAAGGAATATTAAATTTATACCAGTAATGTTGATTGCAGATAGTTTTTATAAACAAGACTTTGTTTTAAAGAAAAGACTTTGGCCTTCACAGCTGTAACATGCACTGCCATGGTACACTGCCCCGGACCAAAGGAAAAAAAATATATGACAGGAATATTGTTTTCTGTAGTAAGACAATACGTTAAAATTAAACGGTAAGAGAGGGAGAATAAAAAATAAGTGTGTTGGAAAAAAATTTCCATATGAAGAAAAACTGGAAGAGAACAACAATGAGTGGTGTGATAACTAACGGGTACCAAACGTCCCAAAAGGATACATAATCGGTGAGGTAAAATCTAGAAGGTCATAATCGGTGATGACTAACCACTCATTGGTGACATATGTTCAAGAAAAAAAATTGAAAGAGAAAAAAATTTAGAGGAAAACTTATAACGTTTTGCCTTACTAAAGGGACTTACTTATTAGGTTTTTACTCCTATGTGACCAGCTGAAAGGCACAAGGATAGATGAGGATTTCCAGTAAGGGTAAAAAGCCCACGGCAAGTTTCGGTGGAAAATGGCTCGTAGATGAGGAAACCTCTAAAGGCTAAGCGGCTAGTCGAGCTATTTGCTCTGGGTAGAACATGAGCTGTGGGTCGGGGTTGGACTGCGACCAAAAATGTAGAGAATATGGCGCCACCGAATTTTTGTATACGAAGAAGACCTTACTTGAGTCTCTTGTATAAGGCGAATGCGGAAACCTTTACTCAATTACCGCTATATAACATATTACTGAAACACAATCCCTAAAGTTTCTTACCTATGGCTCGATATTGACCTTTATAAATGCACTGCTACACCTGTAAACAGATTAAAACAAAGATAGCACAGTTTGTGCATTTATATCCAAAATTTATAATTAATTAGAATCAACTCTCATTCGTTCCAACTAATAATCATAGTCTTGACCAAAATAAAAATCTATTGCTTCAGTTGCAGTGAAATTATTTACAAGACATCTTCTTTAAATAAATTTGATTAAATAATATTAATGAAAGACATGTACATATGTACTTGATAGTCATCAGTATTTCTCACAAATAAAATATATTAATTTTTATATTACTAAAGTCTAGCAAAATTTATCTTGAGAGTGATTAAGTATGAGTTTTTAAATATTTAACTTTATATTACAACTTCTGTTGGTATGAGTAGTACTACTTGAACCTCACATTCTATGGCAAAATATTCCAATTAACATTTAGTGAAATGTGAAATGTAAAATGTAACAATTTAGTTCTCTAAGATAGAATAATTTATGTTTCAAATAATCGCTTCAATTTTCATTAAATATAAAATTTAACCTTTTCTACCTTCATATTGACATCTAACGTATTTTGCTAGTATTAATGAAAAGATTAAAAGTGAAACTTTATAGATTCCTGTTGCATAATTTAAAAATAACTTGTTTGTCATTTACCTAATAAACTTGGAAATTTCCACGTGAACAAACAAAACTTATTTGTCTGCTATATCCAATGCTCCAGCTGCCGTATAAGAAAACAAATTACATACCAGATGTTAATCCGTCGGAAAAATGCTTGCTAGGTATAAGGACCATGCCCGTAATAATAATTGATAATTTATAATCCTCTTGTTTCAGCAACTACGAATTCAGGAATTTCCATTACTGCACAAACCAATTAGCTGCATACTGAAAATCCAACACGACATTACAGCGTCCACATTAAATAATTGCAGCACGCCAATTTGACTTTCATACAAGGTTAAATTTCACAAAGTTACCAATAAATTTTCATTGCTTGCCCAAATAAATTTTATATATTTATTAAATTTCAAAAGCTAAGATGTACAAATTATCCTAGATGCACTAAAAATATCAATTTAGTAAGGCTCTAAACTCAGTAATACTTACTGTTAACCTAAGGCCATTCAAACAATTTAACGTCCCGTCAAATGCGAGCTAATTCCAGAAAAGCATGGACATAAAATGCGCTTCGCCGAGACAATATCATCTTAAAACAACTTTTTAATCTTTTGGTGCTTCCAACACATGGTTTGCAACAACGTCATGTTCTTTGATTTAAAGAACAATTGACCTACTCTAACGACAGCTTAGTTGGAAGTGATTTCTTGACGTGTGTTGCCGTCTGACAACAAGCATGATATTACAATCATCAAAAGGAGGGGACTCTTATGGTGACACTAACAAATGACATCTTTTGTCACCGCTTAATTTAAAATTGTATACTTTCAAATCGAAAGCTTATATTGTTTTCAACAAAATATAATATTTATTACGTAGATTGTGTAGCATTATTATACTTAAGTTGGCTATTAATGAATTAAATAAATTAGATATCTGCGAAAATATTGTCAGAAAATAAAATTGTTACAAACTAAAGTTATTATTGGTTATACGAATCAGATAACAAAAAAATTAATAGAAAAAGGAAGGCGGGGTTGGATTGATTATACAAGGAAAACTAATTTATGCCAGTACCAGTATAAGGTTTTCTTTGATGTGCCAATTATTCGTTTTTGACCCATCAGGATTAGTGAGGTTATATACAAGATTTAACAGTTTTTTATTAACAGTGCACGAGATATATTTTAGTGCGAGCTTGGAGGAAAACCCTTCTTTGTTCTCCAGACAGTATATCCGACTTTAAACGAAATTTCTCTACGACGGAAATTGTATTTGTTTGCCATACATTTGAACGCTAAATGATGCTTATTACGAATTTCTTTAAAAAGAGCAAAAAGCCCGTGGTGGTTAACGTCATATGTCTCTTTATCTTCTGGCATAACATCGACATCCTCTGAGGGTTTGTAAGACGAACTATAAAATTTACGAGAGATAGGTACATGACGACAAAAGACAAGAAAATTTGGTGTGAAACCAGTTACTTCATGTTTTGCGGTATTTATTGCGTATTGTATTTTAGACAAATTTTTATCTCACTCATTATGTGTACTAATGTATGACCTCATGACAGTGCCTACAGTTTTATTTATCCTTTCTACAAAATTATACTGCGGTCAATACACTGCGTTAAACCAAATTTTTTCTATATCATATTTGGAACATACATTTTTAAAGACATGACCGGTCAACTGACTGCCGTTATCACAAATTATAAAGCGGAGTACGTCGTTAGTTAGGAAAACATTGTTTTCTAGATATTTTTCTATAACTTTTAAAGTTAACATTTCTTCTAATTTTTCATTTAATATTTTACACATACATGGCGATAAGGGATTGGGACGTATTCGTACTGGCTTATGATCACCAGTATCAAATGCAGATATTTTATCAGTATGACGTAATTTATTGTCCGTATTGACAATACTGAAAAAAGAGTCAATAATTTTTTTAGATTGAGAAAATTCAGTTGAAGGCAAATCTTCTAATGAGCAAAGATTATTATGTGTTTGAGGGATTTTTGTATAAGAGTTAAGATATGTTAAAGGGACCGTTTCATTTGTTGATGAAAAGACTTCTCAGGAATTATTTTAAAAGTCCAAGCTAAGTTCAAAGTTTTGTGCGAAATCAATGCCAAAAATAAATGAATGCGAGGGTGTGAAGGAACGTCTAAACAGGTAATAAAACGACAAAGTTTTCCTACAAAAATGGGCAAGTCGATGGTACCAGATATTTTTTGAGGTGTGCCATCTGCAGTAAATAAATTATGTTCATGTAAAGGAAAGATTTCCAACTTTAAATCATTCATAATAAGAATACCATGTGGGCCTAAGACAAAAATGTTACTTATCGAAAAGTGCAGTGATTTCAATATCTAGTAATTTAACTTTTATGTGGGGTCTGTTGTCTAAAGGTTTAAAAATAAAACTAAATGTTTCTATGAAGGAAGTATTTTGTTTATAAAAGATTTTTACTTTATTTAACCAATTTAACCAATCTTGATTATTTTCAGATTTATTATTGTTTTGGTGATATATATTTTTAGCCTTATAACGATGAGTACTAGGTGGGCTATTTTTCCAGTACTTCGATGTTTTCTTTAACTGTTTGGTCATGAAGAAATTGTTACATTTGGGTAACCGCATTTATAGCAGAAATTTTTTTTATATTTACGGGAAGGATAGGTGTGTCTTTGCTCTTGGCAATTCCAACAGGAAATTTGTGCCGGCTGTACATTTCCTGAAAAATACATTGTTTTATGTAAAGGTAAATTATTTTATTGGTGCATTTTTATTGCTAGAAAAGATAGATTGCTTTTGAGAATGTTTAAACGTATTAATCTGAGTATTATATCTTAGAGTATTATTTTGAAACTCTTGTCTAGGGGAGTGGTATTTATTAGTCTTATTTTGTTGCAAAAAATTTTTTGTTTGTGAAATATATTTTGTAAGGAATTTTGATTTTTACTAAATACTGAGGTACTTGATTGTTTATAGTTATTTAACAAAAGTGCTTGGTTTTGTACTCTAAAGGGATCTTCTAATCTCTTTGTAGCAATTACTAGATCTGAGATTGTATTTATTGTAGGTAAAATTACAGAGAGACGTGTAATAAAATCAAGTAATAAGTTTTGTGATATTATTTGAATTCTTGTTGATTCCAGTGGTGGCTTTTGAAATCTACGAAACAAATTTTGTATTTTCATTATATAAATAGTTAGGAAGATGAACATTTATAGTGGGGGTTAGATTTATTAAAGAAACATCGTTTATGCCAGTAGATAATTCATATTTTTCCACTTTTTCGTGAAGGTCAGCTTCTAACAATAGTGATGTTGCATAACTTTCATTTTTGAAAGTTGTCTCTTCTTCATTATTAATTTCAGGAATAGATAAACGCTTTCTTCTGCCACAAACATGTGCCAGGCGCGACTTTATTCTTTTAAAGATAGAGTCATTACTGTTATCTTCGAAATCATTTAACAAAATAGTAACCGACTTTATTGTAATAGTTATCTCTTCGCTATCTTGTTCAAAAGTTATATTCTAATTTAAAAGATCTTTATGAGGAGGTGGTTTAGAAACTTCTTTGGTTAATAGACGAGCTATAAGTTTTCTTTTTTCTTCTATAGGTTTTTTTGAAACTACTGATCTTATACAAAATTCATATTCAAGCTCTTATATTAACAAATGACCTGCACTAAAATTATTTTCTATTTTAATAATTATATTTATTTTCAAAACAAAGATATTTTCTTTTTAATATTTTTTTTTTATATTAAATTATTTCAATATATTTATTTTGAAATTATTTGAATACGATACTAAATCGAGCGTAGTTATACGGAAATATTCATAGAGAAATTGTTGGGCGCTAGTTCTATGTAGAACAAATTAAAAAAAAAGTATTCCATTTAAATTGTTTCCTTTTTTAATTAGAAGTTTATAAATAGTACACTTTTTGCGTAGGTAGATGTGGTAAAAGAAATAAATTACCGCGAATAAAGCAATGCGCGTATAGGAAATTTTTTTTACAAAAAATGTTGTACGTCAGTGTAATGTGGCGTTGTATGAAAATGTAAAGAGAAAAAAGATGCGTTAGGAGTCGGTATGATATGGCATCGTTGAAAAATTTTAAAAAAAGAGCGTAGGTTAACAAAAGCTTTAGAAAAAAGAAAAACACGTGGGCGCCAGTGTGGCGTTGGGTATAGAAAAATTTAAAAGAACGTTGAGCGCCAGTTTGGCATTCGGTATAGAAAAATTTTAAAACCCGTTGGGCGCTAATGTGGCCGACTTATTTACGTGCGACTAGGTCAGAGTAGAAAGTATTTTGTAAACACTTTGGAGGAGCTAAGCGTCGACCGTTGGTGGCTACAGAGAATATATGAGACTTGAATCATCAGGGGTCATAAGATAATTGAAAGGTAATCGACGTAAAGACCGTTGAAAGAATAATATTTATAATATAATACCAAATAAAATTCGATAAACTTAAATACTACCTTTGCTATGTTCAAAATTAATGTTTTCAGTTTGTAAACGTCAATATTTATATGTTTGCATATAAATAGAAGTAAGGTTTGTGTAACTAATGAATTTAATACATTGTAGTATCTAACTTATTCTAAATTTTCATAAACATTCGACTCTAGACTGTTATCGTGAAGTCGTTCTTAAGGAAAAGAAACGCAATATGATTAGAGTGATAAAACTGGAAAATATAAAAGAAATATATAAAGTTTTACAAATCAATCAATTTGAAACTAAAAATATTCACAAAAATTGCATTTTTATATCCTCACTGCAGATATTGCACACCTTTTTTTAACATCCTAAACATATTGGGGTACTATAAACTAAGCATTTATATGCAGTCATTCTCTTTTTGTGGGGGGCAATATTTGCATGTGTTGCGTTTTTCCAACCTGCGGTACGAGTGATAGAATGTTCATTATCTTGATTTTCGTGTGTATCCGGGTTTATTACCTTCTAAATTATATTTTTCAAATCTGAAGATAGATCACTTATCTGTAACCTTCTTTCAATATGCTTTCTAATTATACGCAATGCCAGATTGTATATAAAATTGTAGTTACTCTCCTTTCGCTTTTTATTAAATCAACTTTAAATTTAAGTAACTTATTGCAATCATATTCTAAAAGATTGCTAATGGATAGCTTTGTGTACGTCTGTTCGGAAAATAGCATGCAACCTTCCGATAAAGAGTATCCACACCTGATTTTGTGGAATTATTGAAACTTATAATTTCGGGCTTGCCCGAAGTTTCTCTATCGTTTGAATGATGCATTGATGAAACCAATAACACAATTTTTTCTTTTCTTCTGGCATAAACGATAAGAGAATAAACTCTTTTGTAAGCACATACATTGTAGAACCGATAGCCCTTTCCTTATAACTAAGAAATTTTTCGGGAATAAAAGACTTATGCTTCTTTAGTGTTCCAACATAAGTGAGTTTTGTCTCTTTTAGTTCTTGTAAAAGTTCCAGGGAGACAAACCAATTGTCAGCTGTAATATTCCTGTTTGAATTTACAATAGGCTTGTCAAGTTTCAAAACAGCTTGTGTTGACTTGAATAACTCTTTTTCATCGTCAGATAAAGTCGCACCATCGCTATTCTTTCCTATATATTAATATGCCTTGAGTAAATACGAATTATCAGCATTTCTAGGACACATTATTTTTAACCCGTATTTCCTGGCTTATTTGGCATGTACATTCGAAATGCACATTTACCTATGAATGCTAATAGCATATCATCCATACAAGTGTACTTGCTAACAGCATGGTTATTGGCAATTGGAGACAAATTGTAAAATATAGATGCTATGGCAGTAGCTGGATCTTCTTTTTTCGCTTCCCTAGTAGTAGCATCATTAAAACGTAAAGTCAACAGCAGGTTTCGGCAACGTTTCAAAAACATTATTTCGCGAAATATTGGTATTCCTACAACGCAAGTTGAAAAAGGCGAAGATGAATCCTCTTTACCGGATTTGAAAATAGATCAGAGCATTAGTAAACCTATAAGAGCTGCTATTTCTACAGAATCTGTATTTGTATAATTAGATTTTTCATTTTTCAATTTTGATCGCATAACTTGTAATTTTGTATTGTTTTGTATTACTATTTCTTCTATAATCAAATCATCAAATAGCAATCTCCAAATATCTTCCGATGTGCTGGTTCTATTCAGATTTTTGCAGAGCCTCTTAGAGGTGATAATTCTTCTCTAATATTAATAGTATGGCTAACAGTTTTGGCAATTTTAGGTGCAAAACTATATAGCAAACGAAACAACGTTTCTTACCATAGTAACATAAAGGTAAATTATCCTTATCATCTTAGGCCCAGACTTCATAACTTTCTACATCATTTACAACTACCCCAATTTCCAGTTGGTGTATTCCTTGATTTGGTGAAATATTTTCCTCATCGTTCATAATAGCGTCTAAATTTTCTGTACTGAATACAGAGCGCTTAGTAGTTTCAGTTTCTTTTAGGATGAAATAATCATTTATGTCTGATAAGTTGTCTGAGTCTGATTCAATTTTAATATTGTAACAACGATCAATTGGGGAATCATTGGATGAATGTTTTTTATCACAAGTGTCACTTTCACATGATAGAGACGCACGAGGTTGCTGTTTTGCGCTAATTTTGTTCTTTATCAACAACAGGATTATCGCTTTCATAGTATGCGTCTAGGATCTGGACGATTTATGTTCCTTTTCCTGACTTTCCAAATTTTTGTTGTATGTCTGCTTTTGGTTGCTGTTTCCTGTTCTATTTTCGAATTTGGCTTGGACGATTTTGTTCCACTCCGATTTTCCTTTGAAGATGCCTTCATCGATTATCTGAAACAGTTTGTTGATAACCGATTAATTGTCGAAACAATAGTCTTTAGGTATCCTACCGACTGCCCCAATTTTGTTCTTTATCAAAAACAACATTTTTACAAAAATTTATTTCAACAACTTGGTTTGCTGTTCAACGCGCTTGCGAAAACTGTTTATTGTCACAACTTCGGTATGACGTGAACATCTATGTATGTGATGACGCTTTTGAAATTTTACTGTCAGATTTAAACGCACTATATTAACTATATGCCCAACAAAATATATTAGGTGTACTAGGAAATGTTCGTCGTTATGAGAAGGCACCTTTGTAATATGGCAAAAGTGCTTCAGACGTTAAAAAGTACGAGGTCTGGGTTAAATCCGAAAAAGTTTCATTTTACGGAGAACTAATGCAGTTAGGGCACGTAGCCAATACGGCTGGAGAGATAACTGCCACTGAAAAATGTAAACGTGCAAAAATAGCCTACGCGTATAGATAAACGCCAAATCTATTGTATCGTCGGGCTACGCATGTATTGCCGAAGTTATGTGCTTTGTTTTCTATATACCAAATATACCTGATAAGAATGCACGAAAAAGGACAATACCGAGAGTATCAGCGCGCGTTTTGAGATCGGAAACAGGTTTTAAGCGTTCTTATTTCGAACTTCACACAGGTTGGGCTAATTCAAATTAGATATTGTTGCAAGAAACGTGGCCGCAAAAAACTTCCATTTACCAATTCATACATGGACTAGGAAAGGCTAACTGATATTTTAGTAAAGATCTGTTGAAACCTGATGTAATTACTGCACCATCAGAAGAGCTGCTAGGCTGCTAAGTAATTCGAATGTGTCTTTAAATAGCTTAGAGAAGATCATATAGCGCTCTATTGTTTCTCTTACTACGTATTCCAGAAGGTGATGTAGAAGAACTGTATAAATATGATTTTGACAACAAAAACCAGGATTCATCACAATATCCATACCTTGCTGGGATAATCTTGTTCACGACAGCAGTCACTATTCTTGACTAGATATTGAATAAACTTTCATATCATCGTCAAGGTGTATAATTCTGGACGTTTGAACCCTGACAAATTCTGGCTATAAAGAACTGGTCTGAGGAGTCATTGGCGTCATTGCAGATTTGGGTACTGTACAGTCTGCTTCAATTTCTGGGAGATTTATCAAATAAAAACAACAATCTGTAACATGATCTTTAGGTTCTCTCCACACCATAGGCAATGCAAAAAACATTGACCTATGGGTGTTAAACCTTCTTTTTAAATTCATATCACAAGTAGCGCAAATGATATGCGGCGCTCAAGGTCTATTCTGATCTCATAGTATTCTCCAAACTAAATTTCATGAACTTTTTTGATTAACGTAGTTATTGCCTTTTTGTGAGATTTAATTGTAAACTCGCGACATCCGTAACCAAATGCATCTGTTTGATTTGTATATTTTTGAAACATTCCCTAGAGTCAGTAGCATGTACTGTAGAGTGAAATATTATTTATTTATTTATACTTTACATCTATTTAGGGGCGCGTATACGATATCAGCTGCTAGTAATCCTGTACGTGGTGCGTATGTATCTTAAGCTGGCCTTTCCAGAACCTTTGCCAGACATTATGACGCTGCTTACATCCCAACGATGAGTCACTTGCCGGATTCCGTATGTTACAAAATGTTATACAATGTACTTCTGAGTGCAGATTTGGTATCAGTTATCAAAAATACATAAATGGCGCTTATCAGACATCAGGAAACAAAAATCGTGTTGGTCTGCGTAATTAATTCTCATATTAAGAAATCGGCTAGTAACGGATCAAAGTTTACATTAATTTCACTGGTACTTTGAAAGACGAAGTGTTTATTTATAACGTACAAATTAAAATGTGAAACTAAAGTAAATTCGATAAGTAGGATTCACTGAAGAAATCCTTTTAAAGATACTTTTTTGATAGTGATCCGAACCCGGTGGTGTAGCAAGCTTTTATAGCCAAAATGTGAGACTCCTAACGGCATACCCACTAAAACCACTCCCCTTTCGGGTGTGTCTGCCAAACCGCTTCGCCGCACTGCAGCCTATAAGGCTTATTGTGCTAACCCTGGTTAAGTATCATACCCAATCTGCAAAACCTGTATCCTGAATTGTAGCGTACAGGTCCCTCGATGAAAGTGTATCAATTTTTTTTGGGTCTAACTTTGGTCGCCTGAATAGACGCTGTCTCGTACTACCCAACGTCTCGCATCAGTATAGTACATGCATTGCAGTCTCCGGTTCCTTTAAGCAAAGTCTGTATTCGAGGTCTCCGTTATATTTGTGCACTCTCTGGAGGTGAACCTTTGCAAAAATATATTTTGTCAAGAACCCCACAGTGATACTGAGATACCCCAAGCAGCAGCACTATACGACCCAATCTATTCCTGGCTCTTGAGGCGTTTAGTTTGCTGCTGGGGTTTGGATGGTATCAGTGTGGACGTCTCGGAACGGGGTCTTTTACTATCACCGCTCTCCTTCTGCACCGACACCTTCTTTGTGGACGGGTTTGACTTCGTCCAAGTCCCAGATTCGGCTTTCTTGGCTTGCCTCAGCTATCCATGTTGAGCACCCAAACACCTCTTTGCTTGCAGTTCAGTGCCTGCAAGCTTCTTTAAAGTTTTCTCCATGTCTGGTGTATCAGACTTCGGTTTTGCAAGCGGACTTGCAACCTGGGACTGCTCTACATCCATGAATGATAAATTTGGGTTACCTGAGGGATTCCCCATTGCTGGGTCCACCTCTTTAGGGTCAGTTTTACTTATGGTACCAATATTTTTCATAATTGTTCCCATGAGTACGGGGGATGTAAATGGTCATCATGCTAGATGCCCCCCGTTGGCATGGAATGCGTGAATAAAACGGGGTGCCGCCCTGTTCCCTAAGTTTTGGACCGATTGGGACTGGTCAGCTATTCAGGCACACATCTCTTGGGCTTGGTCCTACACCTTACATGTGATTTTCCAATGCTCCACCCAAATGTACTACATTGGCCATGAAACGAGTTCTTTCTTTACCTGGAAAATTTGGAATTTTGCCGAACCATTGCTGTTCCAAGCAGGGTAGGGATCTTTAACGTGCGTGACAACACTCACACACGAGACCTCCATTTTACCTCTTATCCGAACGAGGGTGTTTTTTTGTGAAAAATGCTCACCTAACATTTTTCAAGCGAACCGTGTCGGGATTCGAACCCGAGACCTCGGGCGTGAAACGAATTCTTTTATTACCTGGAAAATTTGGAATTTTGCCGAACCCTTGCTGTTCCAAGCAAGGTAGGGATCTTTAGCGTGCGTGACAACACTCACACACGGGACCTCCATTTTACCTCTTATCCGAACGGGGGTGTTTTTTTTGTAAAAAATGCTCACCTAACATTTGTCAAGCGAACCGTGTCGGGATTCGAACCCGAGACCTTAGGCGTGCTCGGTCCTACATCAAGGGATTTAGGAATTTTTAACGAGGTTGTCTCTTTTTGGTCCGGGGCAGTCTAAGTCAAGCACGGTGTTGTTGAATTACCTCACCGGCTTCGTGTACTTCAGTGCAGGCCCATTAGCCACGAAACTACAGCTTGGGCCGAGGGGTTTGGTCCGCGTGATCGTTTTCACTTGGCTAGGGAGCAGGATTTTATCCCACATCAGCACAGTCTCTTGCTCTCCACCATGTTGTGGGTCTTATACCAATCAGGCCACTGGTTACTGAAAGAGATAAGCTTATCACAATCCTTCCCAGAGTAGATAGCCAATCCTTTGGCCATATTTCCTGGGATTTTTCCTATCCGCCACCTGGAGACGTACCCAATGGGTAACCAAGCACATGGGTTAAAGAGACGTTTCTAAGACCGCACAGACAATCCTATGTTCTGGTAAAAATAATATTACGCAATTCAATCTGTAGAAATTAACACGTATCCGTAAATATTTGCTATAAATTACTTCCATAATAATTATTTAGTGAATTATATTTTCGTATTTGTTATTTTTAGGCTCAGGAGCTACTAGGTTGATATCATACACGAACTGGCCTATGAAACTTAGAAAGTAACTTTCCCATGAGTAATGTATTTCTAAACATCTTGTCCCTAGTCTCAGTAAAACACAAGCGGAAAGCTTTCGTCTAATTTGTGGTTGTGGTATAAATTTTGTTTTTTATTTCCGGATTACTCCCCTAATATCCTGATATCCTTAATTTACATATCAAATCCAATGAGAGAAGAGTTATGTGTTTAAAATGTATGTCATTTTCAGTAATGACTTCTTTGTTAATTTTAATAAGCGTTTTCACTCCAAAATGCACGGAATACACATTCCTGCATCATTTTAAAATAAAATTTATTTAAAATAGAAATCTACTAAGAAACGAGCACATAAATTAATGGAAATGAAGCTTTATCAACCATCATTTTATAGAGCAAGCTTTTATTATCTATCTGACCTATATCTAAGCGAATCGGACAGCACATATGGTGTTCTTGTTCTTCCCCTTTGAGAGATGTTCAAGACGCTTAAAGTGATCGTTTATCTGAAACTACAAGTATTATGCAGTGTGTGCCAGTTGTAAGGAAATGTACTCATCGCGTGCTCATCTCATCAAAAATTGATCGCATTTTCTGGGCACTGCAATGCAGCATACCAGTATGGAACATTTTGGCGACAAAATTAAAAAGCTCAAATAATATGTAGCAAATTTTAATCGCTGTTTTTGCAATTAGCTGTAGTTTTGGCATGCGTTGATATTCAGTTTTAATTAGGGTCTTATTCTAAAATGACTGAGAGATGGCGAAAATGGCAAAATGTAGAAAATCAATCACGAACGTATTTAGCGTTTTACTTCGTTTTATCTATAATTGTAAAGTTTCTAAATAGCGTTCAACTATTTTAAGTAGCAGAAGTCAAAAGAAAAATTCTACATAAACAACATTAACCATGTGGTGATGTGAGGGTTGTTGCTTAAATTCTGGGATGTGGCAAGTGTGGAAATAGGATGGTTGACATATTATACATTTTGATATTTGTGTTGTCAAATAAAGGTGAAAGTGGAAAACTACTAAACAACTTAATTACAGCATAATTTTAAAGTTAGTAATATTTGATGGCACGTGGATATGTTACCGATAATGTGCGAAAATCAGTTAACCTTCGAATCGACTAGGTAATCTGCAGATTACCTGAGCAGATACGTTAGAGTGCAAAACCGTTGCCTTGTTTCCACATTACCTAGGCAATCTGTAGATTACCTAGGTAGTCTACAGATTACCCACCGATCTCTGGTTAATGTGCAAAAATGGAATAAAATATGCAATAGTGGTTCAGATAGAGTGAGGCCCACTGTCGCTATAATAATAATAGGAATATTTTCTCGGACAACTCGACTTGGTTAAACAAAACAGAAATATTCTACATTTGATATTTATTTATTGAAGCACAATTTTAGACGGCTGGTCATAACAAACATTTAAAAAAGAATTACCTCCAAATTGACGTAACATAAAAAATAGGTAATTAGTTTGTACTATTTGTAGTGTACTGTATTTATGCAATCTATATCCATAAGCACTGATAACACTTCGAGTTACAAAGTATGTGGTATTTAATTTTCTATTCCCGATAATATAAAAGCCTTTCCTACATTAATTAAATTCAAAAAAGGATATTGCGAGTACCTGCTTTCAAATTATTAATAAATATTTGGATTTTTTAAAGATTTAACGCCCAATACATGAATAAATGTATGTGTACGTATATGTGTAAGTATGCATTTCTTTATACATTCGTTTATGTGTATGTGTATTTATGAATATGTATATATGTGTGTATGTGTATGTTTGTGCATGTATGTGTGTGTATATGTATGTGTGTGTGTATGTATGTATATATATATATATATATATATGTATGTGTGTATGTATATATGTGTGTATGTGTATATGTATGTATGTGTGTGTGTGTGTATGTATATATATTACTCATATTTAGACCAGGGTAGAAAATTAATGGATTACATCAAATAATTTTAATCACCGTGTATAAGGAAGTTTATTAGATAATACGCTTTATTAAAAACCCGTGGAGAATAAAAATTCATTCGTTTTATTAAAAATAAGAGATTAAAATTATTTACAAGACGCTTTATATAAAAATAAGCAGTTTTAAAATGCTCAACGTGTAATTTAATTATTCCAAAGTAAAGAATCAAATGGAAATTACGTGCAAGATTTATATTAATTGATTCAAGTTTGGGCAACGAGTATTAAACGAAATGTACAAATAATAATTGAATATTTAATTAGGATTCACTAAAATTAAAGAGTATTAATTTTAATTGAAGTTAATTGAACCGTTAGTAACAGATAATATCTATAGAAACTTGTAAAACCCAAGATTATAATACCAGAAAATAAAGCTCTGAGAATTAATATTATGTTGAACACCTGCGTAGTTTAAATGTCACATACGGCGAAAAGTTTGCAGATAACAAATGGTTTCAGAGAATCTTGGGGAAAACGTCGCATAATAGTTACAAGAAATGCTAAAGGTGGGTTATTTCACACTCCATGTGGACTAAAATAATCGATAATAAGGAATATCACTTTGCATCAATAAGAACAGGTTAGATAGAGACAGATAATATGCGCAAGAACGAGACACATATAGTAAAAGGCGTGAGTAGCGCAACGTCATGGGGTTGCGATTGGTTAAAAGTAAAAGGCAAACTTGAGAGGTAAAATAACAGCTCTGTATGAAATTTAATCGGTTATTTCCAGACGTTGCGTGCCGTGTTGAAATTTCTGAGATTTAACTGGGACGAGTGAAAATTCGTAAAAACCGACGCGCGAGCGACGGACTGGGAACATAGAATAAGGAATTCTTTATAATTACCCGTGTTGAGGACAAAAGCGACGTGCCGGCTTTTTGCTATAAATACCGAGATGAATATAAACAAGCCCTCTTAGACTTTTGACTATTCGATGCGTTAAAAGCTCTTACATCCGCGACTTGATTGAAGATGTTAAACAGTGCATTTTAGTTTGATAAAATAATTTAAAATTTTGCTCGTATATTTTAGTGATTCAAAATAGTTGGTTATTTACGTGCTAACATGAATGTACTTCAGTGCACTTAGATACAAGGTAATAAAATTTAGTTTCACTGTACCAATTAGCAAAATTTACAACGACAAATGTATACACAAAAGTAGGCAGTTTTGGCGTATATTGGTGAAAGAAGTATGAAGTTATTTGCTATTTTTCGGGGGTGTTAATAATTAAATGGTTCAAATACGTGTCTGGATCCACGAAACAAGGGTCAGATATACACAGATGAATTCCGGAAAAGCCCAGAAACAACTTTAAATAAATGGTGATGGAGAAAATTTTAAAAGTGTTGAGAATTAGAAGCCGTAAATATAATCCTGTTGGAATGGTGTGATTAACTAAAGGGACGATGTACTTTGAAGCTACGAGGACAGTAACCTTCAGGTAAATTATACTATTTTGTTTGACATTTTGTGTGTGTTGAATAACTTTATAATTGATTTACTTTAAATGGACATTAGTGAAATAGTACTAACCATAAAATTTTAATTTTAAGATGAAATTTGCTTGTTTAAGTAGAAAGGGTATTTAGTTTTGATGTTCGGTATTATGATGAAAATTTGGGTATGTCTTTGAGCTCAATTAGACGAACCTGGTTAATTAACGTAAAGGGTGGTAGATGCTCCTTTATACTCAGACTCCGGTCTGCTTATATTGTTATATTAATTAGTAGGCATCCAACAAGGACTTTAATTTTGGATGCACATTAAAATGATAATAAAATTAATCTTGAAATTCTTTTAAAACTGAAATTTATGCTGAGTTTTAATTTTGAAATTTTAATGTATTCTGAATATTGATGTAAATAGAGTTAACGTTGATGTTTTTGGTAGGAATGTGTTGTTTTTTTTTTATGAATGAGGAGGTTTATAACATTAGGTGAGCAGCCGAGGCGAAAAGAGGATCACAGTCGTTTATGACGCCCAATCTGTGGGACTAGAATTTTTTTTGTTGAAAGGACCCAGTTCCCGCATTCAAAGGAAATTATCACAGCAATATATATATATATATATATATATATTAAATGCTTTGATGGGTTTGAGGTCAGCTGGTAAAAAGAAAACTCTTTTATAATGCCTAAATTTTCGGATATATTTAATCCTTGATCACAGGCTTCTAAAAATGTTACAAACAACTAGGCTAAATTATATAAATATTAATTGAACTTACAAGATGAGTTGTTTTAAAAAATTAACATCGAAGTATTAAACATAACTTTTTAGTTTTTTATTTTTAAATGTAAGAAGGATATATAATTTGTATAAGAAAAAATGTAAAATTAAAAATTATGTCAGATTTTGAAATATTTCAAATTTTCTGTTTTAATAGGATACCTGATACCTTTGTTTAATGTATAAGTTATGTTGTATGTGATAGTTGTTGTTTGTATGCGTGTGCGTTTGTGTGTGTGTGTGTGTTTGTTTGTGTGTGTGTGTTTGTGCGTATGCATTAGGTTGTATGGTGTGTATGTGTCTATGTATTTATAACGTTAAACATATTAACAAATATTACATTAGCTATGTAGCTATGTTTTAAAATTAAGTAAATATGGGATCAAATCTTAGTCCTATTATAGCACAAATAGTTATGGATGAATTATTAAATAGTGTTATTCCACAACTTCCGTTTAACCTTCCATTTTTAAAAAAATTTGTTGATGATTTAATAACGGCTATCCCAGAAAATAAAATAGTTGAAACCCTTAATATTTTTAATAGCTATAATAGTCATATCCAATTCACAATAGAAACAGAATCAAATAAATCGGTACCTTTCTTAGATACTTTATTAATTCGAAACGATGAAAATAAAATAATTTTAGATTGGTATTAAAACAAAGCCATTCCAACAGGTATTTAAATTACCATTCCTATCACCCTTTCAAAACAAAAATAAATTTCATTTTAGGATTAAAAAACCGAATTAAAAGAATATGTCATCCAACATTCTACAATAAAAATATAAAAAAACTTTCAAACATTTTAAAAAACAACAACTATCCTACTCCTTTAATAACAAAATTACTATATACCTCTGAAGAATATAAAAACACAAGCAACAGTAACAGTAATATAAACAAAACCAACACAAGTAGTAACGACAGCAAAAATTTAGAAATATATAAAACAATACCAAATATAGACAATGAATTAACTCATAAGCTAATTAAAGTATTTAAAAATTATAATTTTAAGTATGCAAAGAAAAATATTTTAACAGTCAACAATCTCTTTTCAAAATTAAAAGATAAAACACCCAAACTATTTCAAAAAAAAAATATTGTGTACCAAATTAATTGTTTAGATTGTAATGGCTTGTATATTGGACAAACATGTCAATCATTAAATCAACGTATAACACAACACAGAAGTGACATAAAAGTTAAACCAAATTCCTGTGCGTTAGCGAGTCATTCAGCTAATTTAGATCACAAAATAGATTTCAAAATCCAAAAATTTTAGAATTAGAGAAAGATAAACAAAAGACTATTTCTTGAAATGTATCACATTTTATTTCAAAAGATAGTATAAATAAAAAACTGATATTAGTGGTTTGAGCTCGATTTACACATATTTACTTAATTTTAAAACATAGCTACATAGCTAATGTAATATTTGTTAATATGTTTAACGTTATAAATACATAGACACATACACACCATACAACCTAATGCATACGCACAAACACACACACACAAACAAACACACACACACACACACACACACAAACGCACACGCATACAAACAACAACTATCACATACAACATAACTTATACATTAAACAAAGGTATCAGGTATCCTATTAAAACAGAAAATTTGAAATATTTCAAAATCTGACATAATTTTTAATTTTACATTTTTCTTATACAAATTATATATCCTTCTTACATTTAAAAGTGAAAAACTAAAAAGTTATGTTTAATACTTCGATGTTAATTTTTTAAAACAACTCATCTTGTAAGTTCAATTAATATTTATATAATTTAGCCTAGTTGTTTGTAACATTTTTAGAAGCCCGTGATCAAGGATTAAATATATCCGAAAATTTAGGCATTATAAAAGAGTTTTCTTTTTACCAGCTGACCTCAAACCCATCAAAGCATTTAATATTACTAGAAGGTCATTATCTTTAAAATATATTATATATATATATATATATATATATATATATGTATGTATATGTCCCTAGTTAGGTGTAAGAGTGGGCTCTATAGCCTAAATCTCGCTAGGGTTTATTGAATTATATAAATCATATTTAATATTGATTGTTTTTGTATTTATAGTAATAATAATAATAAAGATACTACTACTACTACTACTACTACAATAAGGTTTAAAACCCTAAAACAGAAATTATTTACTTGTACAATCTAAGGACTGATGACACTTTGAATAATACAGTAGTGGCGTAGTGGTATGTGTATGACAACTACGCCCAAGGTCCCGGGTTTGAATCCCGACACGGTCCGCTTGAAAAATGTTAGGCGAGCAATTTTCGCGCACGTTAAAGAGCCTACCTTGCTTGGAAGAGCAAGGGTTCGGCAAAATTCAAAATTTTTCAGGTTAAAAAAACTCGCTTCCTGGCCAATGTAATACCTTCGGATGGAGCATTGGAAAATCAAATGTAGGGTGTAAATGATGGGGCGGTTCCGTGTGTGACTACTACGCCCAAGGTCTCGGGTTCGAATCCCGACACGGTCCGCTTGAATAATGTTAGGTGAGCATTTTTCACAAAAATACACCCTCGTATGGATGAGAGGTAAAATGGAGGTCCCGTGTGTGAATGTTGTCATGCAGGTAAAAAATCTACCTTGCTTGCAACAGCAAGGGTTCGGCAAAATTCCAAATTTTTCAGGTTAAAAAAACTTGCTTCCTGCTCAAAGTAATACCTTCGGGTGGAGCATTGGAAAATCACATGTAGGGTATAAATAATGGGCGGCTCCGTGGCGTAGTTGGTATGTATGTGACTACTACTCCCATGGTCCCGGGCTCGATTCCCAACACGGTCCACTTGAAAAATGTTAGGCAAGCATTTTTCACAAAAATACACCTTCGTTTGGATGAGAGGTAAAATGGAAATCCCGTGTGTGTGCGTTGTCACGGACGTTAAAAATTCCTATTTTGCTTGGAGCAGCAAGGGTTCGGCAAAATTCAAAATTTTCCAGGTAAAAAGAACTCGCTTCCTGGCCAATGTAGTACCTTCGGTTGGAGCATTGGAAAAATCACATGTAGGATATAAATGATGAGGATAGGCCAACTTTAACAGGGCAGCCAAGCATCGCTTCAAAAGGACTACGTTTAATTCCAAAATAGTAAGCCCGATTCTTCATGAATTGTACAAATTTTATTCCCTCGCTCCACTTACCAGTCTTGTTGTCAGTCATCCAGGTAGTGATCATATTCTCGATATCTTGTTTTGCTCGTTCGACACTGCCCTGGGTTTGGCTATGTATCGGCTTGTCATGAATTATTTTTAGTTCTGGCCACATTTCTTTTAGGCTTTCCAATACCTAATTGCAAGACTCGCGGCCATTGTCAGATTGTAAAATTCATGAAGTTCCCAGGAGAAGAAAAAATGTAGTACATTGTATGCTACTTCATCGGCACGCTTAGATGTCAAGGGTTTCAAAACCACAAATTCTGTTAAGTGGTCTTGGTATACAGGGACATTTTTAAGTTTTTCGTCGGGCTGGGATTGATAGTCTATTAGATCGATTTAGCGTCTGCTGTTAAAGTGAGGGGATATCATTGGTTTTACAACAATTAGCTTTTTTTCGCTTTTATGTTTTGTTTGACAAGAGTCGCATAAACTTAGATACAATTTTATATGGGTCTGGGTTATATTTTTGTAACGATCATTTATTTCCTTTACCATCCTCTCCCTTCCGCCATCACCGATTGATCAATGTGTTGAATATAATATGTCAAACAACTCATCTGCCTGGACAAACAGCTTAACGTCCTTTTGATTTTCAGATAAAGGTTCGATAAGTTTATCACAACCTTGTAAAGTCAGTAGGTCGTACCGTTCGATGATTCGGTAATCCCTGGACAATTTTTTCTTTTCTGTAGTTTTAATACGCTTCACATCTTCTATTATTGCGCAATAGCTATGCTTTGTTAGTAAAACACTGTTATATTTGGAATCTTTACTCAGAAGTAACGCGTTGAATTTGTCTCATGCTTACCTGCTCTCGACTAGTTGCTTGCATGGTGACTAATGTTTTAGCGCACTGATAACAAACAGGAATGCCAAACTAATAATCAGTGTTACAAAAGAAACAGGACCCGAGCACTACGCCAACGCGATATACTCGAATGCAATGCAAACAAATACTGAGGATCTAGATGAACATTTTGCGGGACTGACGACACAAAGCCGCACGTAAAGGTGAGAAGTGGGATGCAAGGACGAACAGGAAGCTCCATGTTGAATCTCGCTCTAACCAAATAATTATGATTTTGCAGTTTATCTGGCTGCATGCCGTTATTGTACACAATACCTAGGTAATGTGTAAAAGAGTGTGATTATGTAGGAGATTTCGCAGTTTAACTGAGTGCGCCAAGTAATATGCACACTACCTAGGTCATGTGGACATTAACGGTTTCCACACATTATCGTTAACAGATATAATCATTAGCATATTCCACTAATGTTGTTTAGTTTAGAATAAAAAAAAGTGAAAATGGGTTAAAAAACTTTTTTTAATAATGGAGTATCATCAAAAACAATTCTGTTTCTGTTAAATCAAGAATTTAAATTTGGTCGTAGTAGCCCTACTGATGAATTTCCCAAATTCGATCAACATCGAAAGCAGCTGAAACCGTTGATGTCATTCGATAAATCATAATAACATATCATCGTGTATCATATAGGGAAATTTGAGACACATTTGGATATAAAAGAAATTTTAAATTGGAGGGGGTGTTGCCACGTGCACGTTAAAGGTTAATTAATTGTTGGTATTTTGTGTATACCTGCAGTTTTGAATATTTAGTAAATATACAGAGCGCTTTCGTTTTAATAGCACATCATCATCAGTGTGGAGCTACAAATTAAGTTAATTAATGCAATAAAATGTTTTAAAAAATACCTTATACTAATGAAACGACAGATATGATTGTGACATTGATTTTATGGATGAAGTTATTCGAAATCATGGATATTTTGGATTTAGAGCGTGATTGTAGGTGGTTATATAAGTTTGAATAGTGGGTAGTAGTTTTTGGAATTTAGGGTTTAGGCGTTACATAGTTTTATGTTGTTTTGTTTGTGGTTGCTGATTTCTAATTCTTCTGTTAGGTTAAGCCTTGTGAGGTTTTTTGGGGTGATGTGATGAAGAATTTTTGTGTCTTTCTTTGTGTTTTACTGTAATTAGGTGGTGGCCGAAAACTGATTGTGTGGGTCTGCTGATGTGTTTTTTTGTTCTTGTTTCGAGGATTCTGAGTGTTCTTCCAATGTATGTCATGTTGCATTGTTACGTTCATTTACGTCCGATGAATTAAAAACCACATCGATTCCGTTTCTACTTTTCCATACGTCAATAACATTCTATATATTCTACCTTATTATAATAAATACGCTCGCGAATAATTTTTAATTTCAATCTGTCTTCTCTAAAACGACGAGTTTATGCTATAAATTCTATAATTAGTGCCTTGTTTTGAGTATCCGTTAACTGACTACACATTACTATAGCGTAAAATTAATCTTTATATTGCTACGACCAAAAGCCTCATTGAAATAGGGTATTGTATTATTTGATAAAGCTTGGGTCAAGTTTTCTAATCTCGTTTTTGGTATGTTGATAATGCGAGGATTGAAGCTCGAATTTTAGTTATTTAAAACAATTTCAATTTGATTCTGCAGTTCGTTCTTATATGCATTTTTCTAAAGTATTTGTTCTATCACTCCAAGAGCGATGTACGTTTTTTTCTTTATTAGAAGTATAGATTTTGGATGTATCGGTAAGTGCTCCAGAGTTATTAACACTAGTAAAATTTTCTATCTAGCTCTTAGCTGGAGGCCAAACTGTTGTACGTAGGCCGATTATTCTTCTTATGTAGAACCACTGGTAAGTGTTCCGCTGTTGCACGAGTGTCGCAGCGCTCAACATTTGTCGTCCGTGATGACGCTACATCTGGACCCCAGCACCTGGACGCTTCGCTGACTCACCACCGCGTAGGCAATGGGCATACGATAATAGCTGGCACTTGGAGTTATGTTGTATTAGTCTTCCCATATATTGGGAGCACCTCTTTTCTTTCTAGTTTTGTTGTTCGTGCGTCGCTGGTGCTCCATAGTACTTCACTACAATATTATTGGAAAGTGTTCTACCATAAATAATTTTTTTTTACACCCTGGTGTTATGAGCAAGTATAAATAATAATTTCCTTTTCTTTCTTTTATTAATGAATACTCAATGATAAACGAAACGCGCACTTCGTACGTAGATCTCTAAAATTTGTTCTTGATAATACAACTATTTATTTATTTTTTTGTTAAGTCAAACCGAATTCTTTCTTTTATTAATGTTTACTGCAAATAGAAAATCGATAACGATGTATTTTTTTGTATTGCTAGGATTCCCCTCACTCCGCATTAGTAGTTAGCCCGGTATTTCCACGTTTCTTGCGTTCTGTTTTGTCATCGTAATTCGTGCGGGTCCGCACTTTAAATATTCTTTCTATTTCTATCTGACCCGTACGTTGCATAACGTAGCATAAATTTCTGACGCCCTAGCGTGGGGCCCCGACTTTGTTTTAGTGTGTTGGTTTAGATTTTTTTTTCAACTTTGATTGCTGTAATTTTTATTTTATTCGCTTGACCACTATACACGTTTAGATCTGTGTTTATGTTTAGCTTGTCAGTTTATTTTAAATTTGGATTTCCTCGTCGCTACACAACTAGATTTAAGGGTATTTACACAGTAGTTGGATCTGGTTAGTTGGTTCTTGGTTATACAGAAACCCTTTCCTATTGTCGTTATTTTTTTCTTTTCGTACTACCAGACTTGTGTTTTTGCAGGTGATTCTAAACCCTTTGAAAACTCTGGCGCCCTATTTTATTGACTTTATTCTCTTACGTTTAGTACGTTTTTAAAATTTAATCCGTTTGTTACTTCCGCATTGCAGAAAATCGTTTTGTGACGATTCACTTTTGATGTTTTATAGTTTATTCGGTTGAGGTTGGATTTCGCATTAATCTGATATACAGTGTGTATTTATTTTGTCACAATGGCTACGTGAGGGTTGTATATAAATAGGCTGTTAAAACCCGAGTTCCAATATGAGTTACCTTCTCGAGGTTTTGACTCTGACATTGAAGTCGAGAGGTTGCGTAAAGTCGTCCGCAATACGATTCAAGTGGAAATGAATCAGTCTTTTACTCCTAGCCCTTACACAATTACGTTTACAGAGAATCATAAGGCTATTAAACGCGCGCTTACTGAACTTGGACCGTCTTCTGACGACTTTACTGGGGATATTACTGATAGTAAGTTTGCTCGTTTACGCTCCTTAGGGGTACACATTCGACGACGTTGTGAATTGATGTTGGCTAGCTCTGAGGAGGAAACCCTTACGAAAAATAAATAATTATTCGCTTTACAGACTATTCATTCGCATGTTGAGGCGACTATTAGAAAATTCAAGCGAGTTACTGTTTCTGATTTTAGTCAACAGCGTTCTTCCCGTCCAAAAACCCTTAATGTAGCTACCACCGTTACCAGAAAAGTCCCTTATCTTTCTTCAGATTTCGAGAAAGAATTGGATACTTCTACTACTGGCAATACTATAACCCTTACTAAAAGATTCCCGCTCCTTAAATTTAATGTCTCTTTTTCAGGTGAAGGTTCTCTACCGGAATTCTTGATTCGTATTAAGGAATTTAGTGTTTTGTGTAATATTTCTGGTCAGAAATTTTTTTTTACTCCAGAACTACTTACCAAAAAGGCTTTACTTCTCTTCCTAGCACATCAGCGATCCTTCAAATGTTGGGACGACGTTGTTACTTTATTAAACGTAGAATTCCTACCCCTGGATTTTGCTTATAAGTCTGCTACTATTGAGGAAAATACTTTTACTTTACATGACCTAGTTGTTAAGGTTTCTCCTTCGCCTAGGGGTAGATCAGACACTTCAGCCTTACTTTCTACTGCTCCTCCTCCTAGTTCTGCTTCTACTCGTAAAGTAATATGCTTTAATTGCGACAAACCTGGTCATGTTTTGACACGTTGTACTCGTCCTCAAGTACTCCATTGCTATGGTTGCGGACATAGCGGAGTTTCTCACCGCAACTGTCCACATTGTTATCCTACTACTAATAGATCTTCGAATAATCCTTGAAATACCGCCCTCAGCTACGTTATCTTCTGTACCTCATCCCGTTCATCCTGCTACTACTATCAAAACATACACTTCTCCGGCAAATGTAGCTTTAAACAAAATTTCTTCTGTCTCTAGTTCTATATCTTTTTCTACACCTCTTTCTGCTCGCCTTACTGCCATCACCTCATATCCTTTTCAGCCATACGAGCCTTTGAACTGTAATATTGATTTCTACGGCTATCACACCCCTACTTACCGAACCTCTACGCACTAGAACCAAATATCTTCTGTCCTTTGTGAATCAAGCAATGCTCAAATGGATCCGACGTTTTCACATCCACTTCAAACTGTGCCTCCACCAACATTGCAACCCATACTTAAAATTAGTGACTTGCAGCTAGCTTCTCAAGCGTTTGTTCCCGCTTTCTTAAACGATTCTACCCAAGAAATTTCTATTTTGTCTGCAATAACAGCTGTAGCTGAAGTAACGATAACTTCTAATACGGAGAGAGAGAAGGCCCTGTTGAAGTTAGTGAACTCATAGCTATACTGTCTGTCTCTGTTGTCCTCAAAGTTCTACCTGACCCTGTTGCTTTAGCTACTATTGTTAAGGAATTTGTTCCTATTGTAGTTGAAGTTTTATCTGTTCCTACTCCGTTGTCTAACATTGATGAAATCTTACTTGATTCTACTCCTTTATCGGACGTTGGTGAAACGATACCTACTCTTACTCATTTTTCTCATGCTGACAAAATGCCACTTGCTTCTGTTCTTTACACTAAGGTTGGTGAAATCCTAGCTGATGTCCTGTTATCTAATGTTGACGAAGGTCAACTTGATTCTGCTTCCTTATCTATTGCGGATGAAGTTCTCTCTGGTACTGCTCCTTTCTTTCATGTTGATAAACTTCATTCGGCTCTTTTATCTAACGTTGGAGAAGTTCTACTTGATACTGTTCTGTTCTGTTGTGTTAACTAAGGTTGGTGAAATCCTAGCTGATGTGTTATCTAATGTGAACAAAGCTCAACGTGATTCTGCTTCCTTATCTATTGTGGATGAAGGTCTTCCTGATGCTGTTTGTTCTTGTAAAGTTGATGAAATTCTGTCTGGTGCTTCTCCTTTCTTTCATGTCCATAAACTTCATTCGACTCCTTTATCCAACATTGACGAAGTTCTACGTGATACTGTTTGTTCTTGTAACGTTGATGAACTTCTACCTAATTCTGTTCCTTTATCTAATATGGTTGAAGTGTTATCGGATTCTTCTACTTTTCTTATAGTTGAAATTTCTACAGCCAATGCTGTTCTTTTTTATAACTGTGATACTTCTAGTCCTTTATCTAACATCGATAAAATTTTATCTGTTTCTGTCCTCTTATCTAACGTAACTGAAGTATGCTCTGCTTGTGTTTCTTTTCTTTTTGTAAGATTGATTTTCTTACAGCCAATACTTTCTCTTTTTCTACCGTTGACTTTCTTACCACCAATCCTAACAACAAACAACTTTCTTCTATGACGCGTTTTGAGTTGTCTTAACTGCGCTGGCCACCTCCAAAACCTCGTGCTACAACTACTACACCCCTGCTGTCCCTGTTTTACAGAAAACTATCCATAAGATGCAGAAATTTGTCTATACTGATTCAGAACCTGAAAATGTTGGTCGACGAAATCCAAATGTCCTTGATTTCGTTTCATTTTCTTGCTGGCGGCGCAAACGTTTTAAGCCCAATACTTTGTCCTCGCGCCCCAGATTCTTATGTCGTTTTTACTCCCCTTAGGTTTTAATTTCTGGACTTTAAGTTCTCTTTTTGTTTTACTTCCCCGTTTTGCTGGGTTTTCTTTCTTTTTCTTTCACCCGCGTGGGTCCGGGAATAGAATAGCCCCATGGTACGACCTGCCTGTCGTAAGAGGCGACTACAGCGGTCCAACACATACACACACATAAACACACACCCACACTTAGTACACACACGCGCGCGCGCTCACACACACACACTCACATACTCCTACATCAACACCGACACACAAACACACACGCGCGCGCACACATACTCATACATAGCTACACTGGGATTGGTTTGATTTTCTTTTTGTACTGTTTTTTTGTTTGGTTTTGAAAACGGGGTTTGTCTTCTTCCTGCAGTTATGAAGCCGCTATAATGTGGGTTTCATTTGCATTGGTTTACTTCTCTGTTACTTTAGATCCACTTTTCTTACCCTATCTTTCTGCTGGTCTTCTTTGCTGTCGGTTCCTATACCGATTGTGTTTGGTCCATCTGCTCCTGTGGTAGGTGCTTTCTAGTCCGTTTTTCTTTTCTTCGGAAACCACGACTTAGTCGACTTTAGGATTAGTTAGCATTTCTTTTCTTTGGTTATTCTGTGATTAGGTGGTTACCGAATGCTGATTGCGCGAGTCTGCTGATGTGTTCCTGTTTCGTGGTTTCTAAATGTTTTTCTTATGTATGTCATGTTGCATCCAGGGCAACATAGTTTGTATATGCTACTTTTTGATAGATCTAGGACTATGTCTTTGGTGTTATTTATGTATGAGTTAACGTTTGAAGTTTAGTTTTATGTCAGGGACGAATTTTTAAAATAATTTTTGTGTGTTTTCGTTTATGTTGTTTTTAATAAATTGTATGCTGATGAATTTTTGATTGGTTTTTTGGTTGTGGTTCGGATATGCTTCTTGCTTTAGTTTTTTAATCTGTTTTTTTTTTTGGTGATGGATTCGACGATTTTTGTGGCTATACATTCTAGTAGTTATTTTCCTTTGTGGAAGTTTTCTTTATCTAATGGGGTGTTGATTAGTCTGTTTATGTAATTGTTGAATGCTACCATTTGGTGCTCAAAGTGATGGGATGATGTTTCGTGTAATGTGTGATCTGATTGTGTTGCGTTTCGGTAGATGCTGAACTTAAAGTTGTTGTTACTTTTTGTGACTTTGACGTCTAGGTAGTTGATGGAATTGTTTTGTTCGTGTTCTATTGTGAATTGGAATTTAGAGTTTATGTTGTTTAGTTTTGTTAGAAGTATGTTAGCGTTATTGTGGTTGCTGTTGAGAAAGATTGGACAGCCATCTATGTATCTGACCCATTTGTACGTCTTTGTGATTGGGTATTATGATTTTTGTTTCTAAACTGTCGATGTAGATGTCAACCCATTGCTAATCTGTTTAGGTAGGAATAATAGTTTTTATTGAATAAGAAAAAGTCTTGTTGTAGGCAGATTGTAAATAAGGTAACGTAGTTGTCGATGTTAGTGTTGTTTATATTATTTTGTTTTAGTATATTTGCGACTAATGGGATGGTTTAGTTTAGCAATGGGCAATAACCTCTTCTCTTTATTCGCTGACATCTGCATCGATAACTTAGAAACAAAAATCATAATACCCAACCACAAAGACATATACAAATGGTTCAGATACGTAGGTGACTGTCTAATCTTCCTCAACGCTAACCACAATAACGCCAACATACTTATATCAAAACTAAACAACATAAACTCCAAAATCCAATTCACAATAGAACACGAACAAAATATCTTTATCAACTACCTAGACCTCAAATTCACAAAATTTTAAATTCAGCATCTACCAAAAAGCAACGCAAACAGATTACACATTACACGAAACATCGTTCCATCACATCGAACACAAAATGGCAGCATTCAACAATTACATAAACAGACTAACCAACACCCCCATTAAACAAAGAAAACTTCCTCAACGGAAAAGAACTACTAGTATACATAGCTTCAAAAACGGATACAACTTAACAATCATCGAATCCATCATCAAAGAACACGATTAAAAAAACTAAAGCAAGAAGCATACCGGAACAAAAACCAAGAAGCCAACCAAAAATTTATCAGGCTACCATTTATTAACAATAGCATACACAAAAACATACAATAATCATTTAAAAAATTCATCCTTGACATAGAACTAATCTCCAAACTTTAACAAAGACATAAACGACACCAAAGACATAATCCAAGATCTATCAAAAAGTGGCCCTGCATGCAACGTGACATACATAGGAAGAACATTCAGAAATCTCGAAACATGAACAAAAGAACATATCAGCAGACCCACACAATCAGCTTTCGGCCACCATGTAATCATAGAAAACCACAAATTCGACTAAAAACAAAGACACGAAAATTCTTCATCACATCACCACAAAAAACCTAACAGAAGAATTAGAACTCAGCAACCACAAACAGAACAACATAAAACTATGTAACACCCAAAACCTAAATTCCAAAAACTACTACCCACTATTCAAACGACTATAACCATCCACAACCACACGCTAAATCCAAAAAAATGGATTTATGATATCCATGGTTTTGAATAACTTTATCCATAAAATCAATGTCACAATTATATATGTCGTTTCATTAGTATAAAGTATTTTTAAAACATTTTATTACATTAACTTAATTTGTAGCTCCACACTGATGATGATTTATTGCTAAATCGAAAGCGCCCTATATATTTACTAAATATTCAAAACTGCATGTATACACAAAATACCAACAATTAATAAAAGAAATTGTTCAAATTTTACATGATCGCATACGTGTTTAGAAACTATATTCAATTAGGGTTTGCCATGGTAACAAGAAATGCATAGTTGATTTAACTTAGGAAAATCAAAATTGATATATGACCTCGCTAGTAGTCGTGAAACATGAATATATTCGCCTGAACTTAAAACGAAACGGCAGACAATTTTTGGGTATTCCAATTGCTACGAATGATAAGTGTCGGAATGGCAGGTACAATACATTACATGTGATTTTCCAATGCTCCACCCGAAGGTACTACATTGGCCAGGAAGCGAGTTTTTTTTTACCTGGAAAATTTTAAATTTTGCCGAATCCTTGCTGTTCCAAGCAAGGTAGGGATCTTTAACGTGCGTGACAACACTCACACACGGGACCTCCATTTTACCTCTCATCCGAACGAGGGTGTATTTTTGTGAAAAATGCTCGCCTAACATTTTTCAAGCGGACCGTGTCGGGATTCGAACCCGGGACCTTGGGCGTAGTAGTCACACACATACCACTACGCCACGGAGCCGCCTGCAGGTACAATACAGTAATACATCGCGTGCCCGTATAGAGGATGTAATTAGGTTTCACACGAATTTGCAATCAGCATTATTTAAATTATTTACAGAATGAGCGTGCATATGGCTTAAACTAGGCTTACCTTTTGTTCACCTAAATAATTAAATTATGGTTGATCTAATTAAGTAATCCCTTTATTAAAGCATTTGACAAGGCTTAAATTACAACGATATTGTTGTTCGCCTACATAAATAGGGTCTGAAATTTAAATTCCTTTATACATGCAAAATAAATTTACGGAGTTTGTTGTTTGTCTACAACATAAAAAGACACGACAAAGGTAAGGATAAGATTCTAGGAAAAAAAATAGAGATTCGACGAGTAAACTTCTTATATTACCGTAAACGAGGTATATGCGACACAAAAGACAGTTGGTAACGATAATCCATAATGTGGAAATTAGCAAGCCCATCTGTCAATGACGTCACACAATATGCTAATTATTACACGTAAATGACGAAATATGCCAATTTATAAAATATATTATAAAAAAACCCACACGGGGAACTTACGTGACTATATAAGCGTCTCACAGAATTACTTCCTGATGGCGACTCGCCTTCCTTCGGGATTATTTAAAGATGGTTCTCAGGGCGTCCTTCAGGATTGCTCCAGGCTAGCGGCTGCGGGGCTCTCTTCAGGATTATTTAAAGATGGTTTTCAGGGCGTCGACTGCTGTTAGGCCAGGTTGCTTCCAAATTTGTTGGTTTTCTCTCTATATGTAGGGAACGGCAGGAACAGGTTTATAGGGACGACAATCAAAAGGCAGAGGGAATCTACATAATCAAAGATAAGATACGATACCAGACCAACCACTCTTGTCGACGTTCAAAGGCAAAGTCCTCGCGTCTCCCGGAAATTTCCCACTCTTCTTCTCCCACACGCGTCGGCGCGATCTAGCGCAAACGCACTCTGCAGTGACGGAAATACTCGCAACAAGTCTTTCAAATTTATGACGCGCAATTCCCGCACTTATTTAAAAATGTCTAGTGCCGATTTTCGGAACGTAACAAACTCCACCACTATTTATACAGCACTCTTTAAAACCTTGCCAGTAAATAGTTACGTTCAGAAGAATCATGGCGATTGGCTATTTTACTTGTCAAAGCCACCACCCTTCTTCATTACGCGAGTTATGTATACCCCAATCTTATGTATATTAAATAATAGAATCTAATAGAAACTTATTAGAAATTGTTAAAGAAATCATAAGTCGAGTACAACAATGTAACTCAAGGATAGATATAAAAAGGTTATTACCAGTTCACGAGAACAGATGCAATACAATGTATTTCAGACGATAGTGCCACTGCCGGTGGCAGGTCACAGACGGTTAAGATACGCAATTACCTAAAAAGTAAGATTGAAACAATGTAACAATAAATAGAATTAAGAATAAAGCAGACATGAGATCTGCAAGTTCCCACAACCATGTGAGGGGTTTGGAACATTGTAAAAAGCTCGGGAGCCCCAGTTGACAGTAGTCAGTCTGTGTATTACAGCTTTTGCATTGTTGTTTACCTAGGCTACTCGCTCTAATATTAGTTTAATTAATTATATTATTTCGATTTAAAGTTACTTTAACCAGTTGTGAAAATTCCATTGTAACTTCTGTTTAAGATAAAACCAATAAATTGTTACGAAGGCTTGGAAACAGTTTTTAAAAACACCGTTCCCAAGGCCCAAAGCGTAATTCGCGTTCTGATTGGTCGAAACAATGACGTAAATTTATTCCGAATGTGAAAACATTTATTTATCGTTCTATTCCTACAAAATAAGTAATAATAAAACTATTTCTAAAAGTTCAAAGCAATGGCGGGAAACTCAAAATCGTACTCATAGGTGTAAATACCCTAACTTAATTATACAAAAAAATCGCCTACGATTAAAACTTTTGAGGCCAATTTAATCATAATATAATGTGAAACAAAACTAGCAAACATTATACGCTGCTGCAGTAGTTCCAAGAGAATGGTTGCGGTTTTGTCTAAAAACTAGACATACTTCTAATATTTATCAAGATAATAACATATCTATACAGACAGAATGCCATAAAGGAATTGGAAGCATCACATCATTCTGTATCAGACAAAGTTAGCTCTTGCGGGGCAAAACGAACAACGACTTATTTAATCATTCAAATAGTGAATTCTTCGTACCGATCTAACCTTAGTTATTTTACTTCGAACAATATTGGGGTTAACCTAACCTAACTGGAAGACGAGTCGTCTAACAACCTAGTTTAGAGAGATGTCATCTAACGAAACTTAACCTAGATGGTTGTCGTATAACCTTACTTAAGTTAAAGAGATGTCATCCAACCTCTAACGTCACTTACGCCACTATGGAAGGTGGAATGTAGAAGCTGGCAGGTGTAAAGTATATTTACGATAAACTCATTTATGCGAGATGGAAGAGAAGTCGGCTGAACTAACTTAGAAGGATGTCGTTTAATTTCCGGGAACCGGGAGAAATTCCATTGCAGTTCTTACATATTTTATATCCTATTACGTATGAATTTTTTTAAATACTAGGGTAAGTTGGCTTTAGTACCGATGCGAGTTTTAGCCGTTAGAGTATTATAATTTAATTGATTTTATTCTACAGTCCGATTTCTTCTCTGATAAGAAGATTGCTATATAGAAAATAAATGCATCCATAAGGACATGCACAATCTTCGGGTGGAAGAAATAGATGAGGTAACAGATTTTGTTATTTACGGAAAAACCTAAATGGAAACAAAGTCAGTTGTATTTGCAGATTGGCGGTTCCATGATGTAGTTGGTATGCGTATGACTACTATGCCCAAGGTCCCTGGTTGGAATCCCGACACGGTCCGCTTGAAAATGTCAGGCGAGCATTTTACACAAAAATACGCATTCCTTCAAATGGGTAAAGTGTAGACCCCGTGTGTGCGTGTGTGTTGTCACACAAGTTAAAGATCCCTATCTTGCTTGGTATAGCAAGGGTTTGACAAAGTTCAAAATTTTTCAGTTAAGAAAAAACTCGCTTCTTGGCCTATGCAGTACCTTCGGGTGGAGCATTGGAAAATCAGGTGTAGTGTATTTGCAGATCGAAAATATGGACGTACTGCACATAACCAACTGCTGGCTAAGAAACTATGTAGAAGACAAACCGTAGACGTAAATCTATAGAAAGGATTAAGGCGGTTAAGTTACAATAATACATGTCTGTGGGAACTTGCAGAGCTCATGTCTGCTTATTTCTTTATTCTATTTATTACATAACGTAACAATCTTAATTTCTAAGTAATCGCGGTTTCTTAAACGTCAGTGACCTGCACCTGCAGTATCACATCCGTTTATATTCGTAGTGCCCTCTAGATGTGCTAAATGCGGTTTTCGCTGTATCTTTCTGGTCCATCTCTACTTGGTGATATCCTGATGCAAGGTCTAATGTTGAAAAATATTGACACTTCCCTAGTTTATCTAAAATCTCGGTGATATTGGGTAGTGGGTATTTGTCATCTACCGTGTTTTTGTTTAGCTTTCTATAATATATTACCATTCAAATTTTCGTTTGCGGAGGCGTCTAATTTCTTCGGTACCATTAATTCGGGGCTGCTCCATGGTGAGTTGGAGTGTTGGATTATATCTTGTTCTAATAAATCTGTTATTTGTCTATCGGCTTTTTCTTTGCTTGCCTGAGGTAGTCTGTATGCTTTTGTAAAAATTGGTTTGTTATCTGTTAATTCTATATTGTGTTGAAGCGAATGTTACTTAAATTTTCTCTTAACACCTTGTCATGTTTTATGGGGTTGTAATCATTTTCTAAGTTTTCGTAATTTCCATTTCGTTAAAGTTCAATTCTTTTACGTTAATTGGGTATGTTAGCGATAGTTCTACGGGGTAGTTATTTGAGTTTAGGATTGTTGTGATGGCGTAATTATCTTTTATTTGTACTAATGCGGTGGGTGTTTCCACTTTTTGTTGAAATGTTATGTGATTTATAATTCCTACGTCGTTTTTTGAGTTTAGTGGGATTTTTATTTGTTTCTCGGTACGGAGTTCTATGGTGTATTTTTTCTCGGTTTGGGTATTTTGGAATTTAATGTGGATTTGTCCGTGTTTTGTTTCTAACAAACGGTTTTTTATATCAATATTGGCTCCTAATTTTTTTAAAAGGTTCATTCCTATTAGTCCGTCGTATTTATCGTTAAATTCGAAAATGCTAAATTTATGTTTCATTTTTACGTTGAAGGTTTTTGGTAGGGGTATATTAGCTATGAATTGATATAGTATCGTTTGATGGGCTGCTTTAATTTTAAAGGGTTCTCTTTCTACAAAATCTTAATAATGTTCTTTTACGGTTCTGGGGCTAATTAGTGTTTTTGAAGATCCGGTATCGATTAGTAATTTAAGTTCTGCGTGGGGTATTTTTATGTATGGCAGTACTTGTTGATTGATATTATTTAATTTGATTGTTTAGTCGTTTATAAATAAGTCTATCTGAAAATTTGAGCACGAGTTTTCTTCGTCCTCCTCTTCGTAATTTTCGCATGCTTCGTCGCGTTCATAATTTTCTAAGTGGTTAGAATCATCGTTAGATTCTTCTACTTCTTGGTAAAATAATTCTTCGGAGGTAAAGTTTCGTTTTCGGTTATGGCTTGGTCGGATTTGCGATATTTTTGAATTTTGTCTGATGTTACCAGATGAGGTGTCCATAGGGGTAGGTTTGTAATAACTGTTGGGGTTATTATTGTTATTTATCATCAGTGTATTTCTAATGGGGTTTGCGTCGAATGCTTGCCTTTGTTGATTTATGCTTTGGTTAAATCTTGGTGTAAATATGAGTTTTGGAAAATTTGAGTTGAATGTTGGTTTCGGAAATTTTTTAAATTGATTGTAAAAATTTATGTTATTAAAATGTGGGTTGTTAATTCTCGGGTGATTCATTTGTGTGTTTAATGGTGTGACTTTGGGTTGGGTGGTTGTTTGTCTTACAGCTTGTATGGTTTTATTGGTGAATAGCTTTTTTTCGCGTTAGGGTTATATAATCTATTTTAATAATACATGACGTTTTCTTCTTCTATGATCATATTCATCGCTTCTTCTAAATTCTGGGAATGTAGGAATCTTATTTTATCTGATAATCGTTCTGGTAATGCGTTTATGTAGATATCCAGTGCCATTTTGTCATACATTTTTGTCTTTAGTAGCCGGATATATTGGTCGGGTTCTTCGATTTTTAATTTTGTTAGAATTAGACTTCTTACGTCTTGGTATTTTATTCTGAATTGATATGAAAATTGGTTACTTTCCATTCTAAGGTTTATTAGATCGCGGATAAAACATTTGATGTTCCTTAGGTCGCCAAAATATGCTATCAATATGCCTTTAAAGCCTTTACACTGTTTTAAATCGTCTCGACTGGCTATTAGCGTTAATGCCCTTCCGGTCAGTTTATTTATTATTAGGCGTAAAAGTAGAACATTTTGTTCGTTATCTCCTGGTTTGTAAAAGGTTTTCAAAAAAATACCACTTGCTGTATTGAAATTTCCTTGATCTCCGTTTAATTGAGGTATGATTTCCAGATAAATCTTCATATATGAACTCATGGTCGTTAAGGGTTGCTTTCGGTTTTAATTAATATCAAGTTTTTTGTAAAATTGAGGTTTACTTTATAAGGTGTATTGTTACTTTTCAGTTTGGATTGTGTTGAGTTATTTAAAGAATCGCTTTATTTATATTTTATACCTAGTTATATGGTGTTATAATTAAATTGAGGGATTTTTGCTTGGTAATGTGTGATCAAGTGCTGTAGCCTTGAATTTGTATAATTTTATACTTTGCGGATCTTATAGCTGTAGCTAGTTTTAATTTTCTGAAAGATTTTTATGTGGTTAATGATTCTTTGCAATAACTGCGTTATACTTTGTATGTTTCTGCGTCAGTTCCGTCTTTTATTTCAGTTTTGCTTATTAATTAAGTATCTGTTATAAATATCTCGTAGGTGCTATACTAATAAGTACATAAAATGTTTTCTTTTAACTCTATAATCTTGTTACCTTGAATATCCAATTATAGAGTTTCAAGTGTTCATTCAATCGTTTTCTTACAGTAGTTGCATCAATGTTTCCTTTATAATTTATACAATAAGTTTGTTTAATTACAAAGTTTTGAGTCTGCTGAATGGTGTAATTTTAGTCTCGGTTAGTTGCTTCTTTTATAATTATACACTTTGTTAATCGTGCTGAAGTGTTTAATCATAAAATATGTCAAGTTTGAATGAATTTTGCAGTCAATCGGTTTGGTGCATAAATGTATCTGTGTAATTGAATGCTTTCGTACTGAAAATATTTAATTATACTTTATAAAGTTGGATTCTCCTGAATAGGTTTTATTCAGTGATGGTTTCCGGTAATCATTTATATGAGAGTCGCGTTTTGAATCTGCACGATTTGTTAATTTAATAATAATTACAAAATTCTTCTATAATTTAGACACCGAGGTGCTTAATTTATAGACATCGATAAAGGTTAACTTTGATTAATCGTTTCTGTAATTAATTGTTTATAAGAATTGCGTTTAATTTTTATACTTCAGTTTTGCTGAATTAAATTTGTTTTGTTTTGTTTTGTATTTTAATAATTCGTAATAATTTGTACTAATAATTGCGTCTTTGTAGTTTGTAACAATTCGTTTTTCCTCTTCTACAATAACATATAGAAGTTGTGTATTGTGTTACCAAAAATTTCAAATTTATTTTTATAATTCAATATGAATTGTATGTCTAGAACCCAGGCTTAATTAATAGGTGTCATAAGTTTCGAAACACCCTAGTTATTGTCTTTTTATTCTAATTATCTAATAAATTAAAAAATCATGTTAAAGCTCGAACGAGCTATTCAGAATTTCTATAAACTATCTTCAAAGTAATATTAAATAGTATGATTATGCGCATCTGTTCTGTTTTCAATACTAAAGTGTTGAGGTCTCAGCTATTGTTGAACGAGTCAGTCAACCTTTTACCTTCCTAGCAACCAGATGGAAAAATCAATAAGAAAGGGCGACTTGCAAGTTGCTATTCATTTCGAGTATTACATCGATCAGTAGTTTGGAGGTTCATTAATGAGCAATACTCACGTTAGATTTAATCAAAAGCAATAGGAAGCAGCTGATTTGTTATATGTAAGATATATAAATATGGACATCTATAACAATGACGTTATATTTTAAATAATGGTTTAGCGAACATAAATGCTAGACATCTGATACAAAAATGACTGTGAAAATCGCAACACAGAAGATTTACTTTCATAGTAGCAGTACGAAACCGTTAATTCATCACGTATAAAATGTATACGCATGGAAAACCTACATGAGTTCCATCCTTTATTCTTGTGGATTTAATTTACGAGGCATAGGCACATAAATGTAGTCAACAACATTTGTTGTATTTGTTCAACACTGAAGGTTTCATATGGCTAGATATTACCCGCTTAATGATTTGTAGCAATTTGGTCTTTACGTTCTAGATCGGTAAATTGTTATATTTTGTTTTGAAAAGCATCTGTAAGACGTACAATGTCGTGTTTAAGCTTAACCTTGATAGTTTAAACTGATAGAATCTAACATATTGAAGATGACATTTAACAAATGAATTTAGATTTCAAATTTTCTCTAAATTAATATTATGTCTTATATACTTATTTATCTAAACACCCTATTCATGAACTAGATTATGAATCGTGTAGTTGAAAACTTGTTTATATAGGATGCATATTTAACAAAGATTAAATTTACTAATTAAAAGATCTTATTACAAACTAATTTTGTAAAGATGTACGTCGTTTGGTCAGTACTGAAAAGATGACGAAAAGTAAAGAATTTTGTTAATGATATTTATAATGCCTATTTAATTTAGCGGCTTTGATATAACCAAGATTATTAAAATACGTTCATAGAGTTAATGAACCACTCACTAAATTATTGTAATTACCTGTCAGCTTAAATCAAAATTATTTTTCAGTTAATATATGTTGATATTTAAAAACTCTAATTTTTTATAAGTTTAGAAATCTTTAAACACACTTAAAATATACTTTAGAAAGTATGCTTGTTCTTCCCCATACTTATTTTTCGATTCCATAAATTATATATGAACCAAAAGTGTTTAAATTTAATAAGTAGAGTACCCAGGCCCCATTGCACTAAAGCAAAATTTAACAAGTTGACGGAGTTTGTTTGATTTATTGATTTTATTGCTTTTAGACGTAAATTGCTGTCTTTATTATATATTTAAGTGCATTATTTTATTTCAGGACTAACGTTACACCATCTAAGAATATAAAATTTAGTGTTCTAATAAGAAAATGTTTTTGTTGAGGTTTCTGTATTTTTTTTAGCGATATTTTTTGTTCTTCCGTCTTACCTAAGTACAGTGGCGCCCTATTAATCCGTATTTATTAAAGACCCACTGATAGTCTCAACAAACCGCTGAAGATAGAGTTCAGAGTTAGTGCGGAAGTCTACAAAAGTCAGTTGTGCGAATACGGATAAAACTACATATTCTGCGTGACTTTTGTTAGAAATATGTTGCCCTAGGTAGGTCCTAAATCTAACATTATAAGAACTAAGTTAGAGGACTGTTTCAGCAACGCCCAAGGCGTGGGACAACAATAATGTTTTACTGTTCCTGGAACATGGAGCAGATAACGATAAGTTTCAAGTTCTTGTATTTAAAATTAATGTTCTTGTTTCAAAAATAAGTTTTCGTGTTTAAAATAATTTCTCTTAATAGATAAGTTAATTCTTTTCATAAATGGCGATATTTAAAATATCTTTACATATATAAACAAGAATAAAAAAAAATTTCTCTTACCGGCTAGCATCAATTAATTTGTAAAAAGAATAAATTGGTTTAGGATAAATGACCTTATATAATTTTCAGCGTCGTTTTCATTTGTTTAAGCTTGGTCAATATTTGTACCTTGTCCACGTTTGTTTTCCTTGGGCTCGTTCGATTCTTGTACTTCATCCAACTTTGTTTGGGTTCTTCCAGATTAGAAACTGAAATTCTTGCTTACCAGTTCTCCGATTTTTGGATTCGTAGTGCCTTTCTAGATCCTAGCGACCGCGCCAGTTACGTTTCGGGCCTTGGGAGCGGTCTTTTTAAAAACTTCTTTCAAACCTTTTTGTAACAAATCTTATTTCAAACAGATATTAAATATGGAATTTTGACAAACTGATATATTTATTCTAAGTCTACATAAAACAATAATTAAATTTAAATGAGGGCGAGTAGCCTAAGAAAACAACAATGGTAAAGCTGAAATACTCAAATCTGACTGACTGATCTAGGGCTTCCGGGGTATTTATGTTGTCTTTGCCCCTCACATGTCTGTGGGAACTTGTAGAGCTCATGTCTGCTTATTTCTTTATTTTATTCATTATACAATGCAACAATTTTAATTTCTAAGTAATTATGGTTCTTTAACCTTCTGTGACCTGCACCTGCAGTATCACTTACGTCTACAATACAATGTATTCACATCCGTTCTCACAACTCGCTTGTGAACTTTTAATAATCTTTCTGATTTGTCCCTGAATTTACAATGTTGCGTCTAACTTAAGCGTCTTAGTGATTTTCTAATAATTTCTAATTATTTGTACATATATGGATTGGGGGATACGTAATTCATGAAACTTAAAATTAATACAAATCAAGTATATATATTTAAATTTGCAAATTTCCCAATTGTCGTCATCGGTCTCGGTGGCGTAATTGGTAAACGCATGGTTCCGGCAAAACCAGCATACAGGTTCAAGTCCTGTCCAAGGCCTTATATTTTCCATCTTTCAATTACTAACTCGATTTGAAATGATTATTTGGGCTTTGCATTATTATTATTTCATCTTATTCACTATAATACGATAGTATCTATCAACTTACCTAGTGTAATTAACTACCTAAAATATTTATATATATATATATATATATATATATATATATTGCTGTGATATACTCCTTTGAATGCGGGAACTGGGTCCTTTCAACAAAAAATTCTAGTCCCACAGATTGGGCGTCATAAACGGCTGTGATCCTCTTTTCGCCTCGGCTGCTCACCTAATGTTATAAACCTCCTCATTCATAAAAAAACAACACATTCCTACCAAAACATCAACGTTAACTCTATTTACATCAATATTCCGAATACATTAAAATTTCAAAATTAAAACTCAGCATAAATTTCAGTTTTAAAAGAATTTCAAGATTAATTTTATTATCATTTTAATGTGCATCCAAAATTAAAGTCCTAGTTGGATGCCTACTAATTAATATAACAATATAAGCAGACCGAGTCTGAGTATAAAGGAGCATCTACCACCCCTTTACGTTAATTAACCAGGTTCGTCTAATTGAGCTCAAAGACATACCCAAATTTTCATCATATTACCGAACATCAAAACTAAATACCCCTTTCTACTTAAACAAGCAAATTTCATCTTAAAATTAAAATTTTATGGTTAGTACTATTTCACTAATGTCCATTTAAAGTAAATCAATTATAAAGTTATTCAACACACAAAAATGTCAAACAAAATAGTATAATTTACCTGAAGGTTACTGTCCTCGTAGCTTCAAAGTACATCGTCCCTTTAGTTAATCACACCATTCCAACAGGATTATATTTACGGCTTCTAATTCTCAACGCTTTTAAAATTTTCTCCATCACCATTTATTTAAAGTTGTTTCTGGGCTTTTCCGGAACTCATCTATGTATATCTGACCCTTGTTTCGTGGATCCAGACACGTATTTGAACCATTTAATTATTAACACCCCGAAAAATAGCAAATAACTTCATACTTCTTTCACCAATATACGCCAAAACTGCCTACTTTTGTGTATACATTTGTCGTTGTAAATTTTGCTAATTGGTACAGTGAAACTAAATTTTATTACCTTGTATCTAAGTGCACTGAAGTACATTCATGTTAGCACGTAAATAACCAACTATTTTGAATCACTAAAATATACGAGCAAAATTTTAAATTATTTTATCAAACTAAAATGCACTGTTTAACATCTTCAATCAAGTCGCGGATGTAAGAGCTTTTAACGCATCGAATAGTCGAAAGTCTAAGAGGGCTTGTTTATATTCATCTCGGTATAAATAGCAAAAAGCCGGCACGTCGCTTTTGTCCTCAAAACGGGTAATTCTAAAGAATTCCTCATTCTATGTTCCCAGTCTGTCGCTCGCGCGTCGGTTTTACGAATTTAGTACTCACCCCAGTTAAATTTCAGAAATTTCAACACGGCACGCAACGTCTGGAAATAACCGATTAAATTTTATACAGAACTGTTATTTTTACCTCTCAAGTTTGCCTTTACTTTTAACCAATCGCAACCCCATGACGTTGCGCTACTCACGCCTTTTACTATATGTGTCTCGGTCTTGCGCATATTATCTGTCTCTATCTAACCTGTTCTTATTGATGCAAAGTGATATTCTGTATTATCGATTATTTTAGTCCACATGGACTGTTATCTGGGTTTAATAACCCCGTATCGCACATTCTCGTGAATATTAAGCCCCGGTTTCTCCAAGATTCTTTGAAACTATTAATTATCTACAAAATTTACGCCGTATGTGATATTTAAACTACGCAGGTGTTCAAAATAATATTAATTCTCAGAGCTTTTTAAATAAACCCTGTTTTGTATTTTGTGCTAAAGCATCTGACCGTTTCCAATATCCTTAGACTCGACATGTTTATCTACACAAATTAAACTGAAATTGCCTTTTAAAAAAACATCCTACTTCTAACTAACACTTCTAGGATTTGCATTATTGGGTTTTTACAAGTTTCTATAGATATTATCTGTACGTTTTGTTCAATACCGGTTATTTGAAATAGAGTTAATTAAGATAAATTTTGCACGTAATTTCCATTTGTTTCTTTTGATATAAAGCGTCTTATAAATAATTTAAATTTCTTATTTTTAATAAAACGAATGAATTTTTATTCTCCACGGGTTTTTAATAAAGCGTATTATCTAATAAACTTCCTTATACACGGTGATTAAAATTATTTGATGTAATCCATTAATTTTCTACCCTGGTCTAAATATGAGTATTTTCCCCCTATTTGAATACAAATAATCCCACTTATTTGAATTCAAATATAAAACATTTAGACAACAAAATTACAAAAAAACTGCCTATCTCTCTCTACCCTTATCTATCTAACTTACCTACTTTGTCTCCAATCGAAAAAAAAATATTTACACCTATCCTATATCCCTATCCTATTCCTAACTTTCACCTAATTCTATAAACTGAAATTATCCCTAACTTCATCCTACTCATCCATCTAATCCTATATACATCCTATATACCTATCCTATTCCTAACTTTTAACTAATCTTCACTATACTTTACTTCATCCTACCTAATCCTATATACCTATCCTATTTCTAACTTTATTCCTAACTCTCCACTAATCTTATATGAAATATCTATACTTAACCTATCTTATTTTCTTCCTACCTTTACTCTTTATTCTCAACCTAAACCTATTCCTAATTATCTCCCATATTTATCCTATACCTAGCTTTATTTTCTATAAACACTTACTTCTACTTTTCTATATACACCTATTCTATCCCTTGTTCTATATCTATACTAAAGTTCACCTATCTCTATCCTTTGTTCATTAAGTTATTTAAATCTAACTCTCTTCTTGACCCTCCAAGTGTTCCTTCTTACCATCCTAATACTCTTCATCCCTATCTCTCCCTTCTATATCTATACTTAACATCTCTATTATCTCACATACAATAAACTTATCATCCCTCTTATCCTGACTCTTAAATATTACTTCTTCTTCAGTCCCTACACTTGTCTGTTTCTCATTTATTCTTGTTTCCTTTCTGCCGACAAACCAAACGATACTACTTTACAATTATCGATTTTTCCTCTATGGAAAACCCTACGTACCTTCTAGAATTTTTGTGTAATGGAATCCGCCAGAATGAATCCCTTAAATCTACTTTATTAAAACAAACTTGCCATCTTTACTTAATTTCGCCTTCACCTGCTCCTGATATGCTGCTTCTATTCCCACTACTTCTGCATGTTTTTGTATTAAAGCTTGAACCTCTACTTTCCTATCCTCTGGACATCTTATTGTGTTGATCTGTTTAACTTCATCATCCTCTACCTCTACTACATTAATACTAAACTCCGTGTCATCCTCTGTGACTTCATAACTGCCCTTCCATGGCACTACCCTATCCTTAATCCTTATTACCTTCCTTTCCATATCTATCAAAACCCTAACTTCATCATACAGTCAACACCTAAAATGCTCTGAAACTTCAGTCCAGGTACAATTACAAACTCCTGTTCACAGCTAAAACCTCCTATATCTATTCTAAGCACCACAACACTATTTACTACAGCAAACTTCTTTTTATTTGGAGCTACTAAATGGCTACGTTTTATAGGCATAATTCTATCACAAACCTTATCCCTAATTTTGCTGACGAATTCCTCCGATATTAAACTCGCCTCTGCCCCTGTATCAAGTAATACTTCTACATTATTTTCAAAATTTCTAAATTAATAATTGGCAAACATAATTTTCTACAGTTTCTGGCTCTACTTCCTCCTCAATTTTGAAAAATTCACGTGGATGTTCATATACATTTACACAGAAATCTAGTGGTCTGTCGCGTTCTAAAATCCTGTCCCATCCTGTTTTCCGTGCTTGGTCCTGGTTGTCCTTCTACAACCTGTGCGTACGTCCTCCTCGTGTTAATATCCGTGTCCCTGTCTCTATTCGGCGTGCTGGTCACAGTCCTGTTTACCTCCGGTAAACTGTTCTGTCGCGTGTAACTAGGTCTTGGCGTCGGTCCCTAGTCGCACTATTGCTCCTGTATTCCTGTCCTCGTCGTTCCCAATTCGGTCGAAAATTTCTGTTGTAGTCAGGCCGTCTCGGATAATTCGGTGTCCTGTTGTCAAACCTAACTGTGTTAACGTTTCGTTCTCGTATCTCTCTTGTCCGTCTAACACATACATCGTCATATCTCTGTAAGTATTCCAAAAACGTCTCCCGTTCTGTGATGTTTTGTAAGGCCACATGTTGTCTAATTTCCAGTTCAAAATGTCGTGATAGGTACTTGATTATCTGTCTGTCCGTCAATGGTGGATTCAGTTGTTTGGCCACACTGTATTTGCGGATGGCATATTGCTCCCTAGAACCTGCAAACTCTCCCTTAAATTTTCCTGTAATCAAGTCGTCCCTAATCTGATCCTGTTTGTGATCACTCCAGTAATGTTGTAAAAATTTGTTTTCAAAGTCCTGATACGTGTCTATGTCCTGTCCTACTAAATTGTACCATGCCTCCGCATTGTCCTTTAATAAAGCCTTTATCGTATTTAGTTTAGTCTGTTCGTCAAATAAATTTCCCACTAGATTTCTTACACTGTTAATAAAAATTTGTGGATTTACCCTGTTATCGCCATAAAACTTCATGTGTTGGTCCAATGATACTCCACCTGTAGAAAATCTGGGACCATCCCCCGTTAAATTTGACATGTTGTATTTGATACTACTAACTTCGCGTTCTACCCTGCCTAACTGATCCCTACATGAGTCCGTCACTTCAGTCATTTTATATTAATCTCTTCTTCACAAAAATGCGTACTTCGGACCTTAAATGTCCCATTTCCTGTCGAAGACCTGTAATATCACGCTCATTTTTTCAACCCTATTTTCAACTTCCCCATCTTTACGGTAAGACTATTTTTAAATTCTGAAACTTCTTGATTCGTCTTATCTATTTTCTGACTAATTTGCTCAAACTTACGATTCGATTCCTCACTCATTTCTCTAATCTCTTCTAACTTCCTGTTCGATTCTTCCTAGCTCTATTAGATTCATCGTTCATCCTCTCTAGCATTCTCATTATCATCTCGTTTCCTTGATCCCTGATTCCGTCCTCGACTGATCTCTACTGCCTCCAGCTTCTTCCATTTTCGAATTTTTTCACCCAATGCACTATCGTTACTTCCAATTTCCACTCCTTGACTCCTTAACCACTCTTTTCTCTGCATACGTTCTAATCACTCACACACACTCTAAAAATACTCTAAAATTTATACACACACACAGAAACTCTCTCTCTCAGATCGCCAGTTTCCTGGAATAAAATCACAAAAATTTTATTTGGAACTCGAGCCCTCACGATGTGGTCGCCAAATATATATATATATATATATATATATATATATATATATTGTAGTGGTTTTAAAAAGTAAAATTTAGCTATAAAGAAAGCAATTTGAAACACCCTGTATAGAGGAAACAACCAGAATTTACGTGCGGAATTTATTTCATTTAGTTCAGTTTAATGTAACAAGTATTAACAAGAATTTACAATCAATGAATAAAATTTAGATAGGTTCGTATAGAAAATAAATTTTAGAAGCCAATGCAATTTATTTATTAATTTAATGGAGTTTAATTAAGTCTAATACGCATAAAAGCATGAAAAATCAATAAATCCAAGGCGAATAGCGTTCGTTATAACAAACAAATAAATGGGTTGGGTTGAAATACCATGAAAAGAAGCTCCTAGAAATGTTGTGTTAAAACGTCGGTTAATTAAACACCTGCATGTTTTCTAAATGTCAGGTTCCACTTATTTTTATAGATAACAAACAAGTTTCAAAGAATATCGGTTAAACGGTTAAAGGGTTCGCGTAAATGTTAACTAAAAGTTTCCTTAAAGTGCAGAAAGGATAGAGGGTCAATGAAATACGTCGGAATGAAACAGGTATACGGACAGTGCATTTTAAAAAGCACGTAGTCAGTCCACATAGGGGTAAATAGAACGCGGACAGTAATATCGATTCTCTACCACTCAAACAAGGTTAGAGAAAACAGATAATATGCATAAGAAAAGGACAGCGTTAAGGTAGGCGGGATTTTGAAGACGTCAATGCACATACTATTGGTCGATATCGTTAGTTTTAAAACAGACAAACACGGGGATATTTGAAGTCGGGTTTATTGGAAAATATTGTAACGACGCGCTAAATTTCGGAGATTTTGAAAAAGGTTGAAACAAAATTTGAGGAAGTGTTATTTTAAATTAGATTTTTAACGGTAAGAGGGTCTGGAGAGGTGACAGTCGAAGCATTTAAATACTCGAGGCGAATTAGCACGTCTCTCTTGTAACTTCGTTTCTTAGTACGTTGATCGCTTCAGACTACAAACGAGCTTGTAAGTATATAAAGTTATTTTATTTTAAATAGTACAGTGTTGGTCTCATAATTGATACGCGAATAAGTGTCGAGTCTAAATTCTAATTTGAGGTGCAACATTTATTTTAAACAAGCTCGGGAAAGTGACGTTAAGTAAGGTAAATTCAAAATTAAATTAAACGAAAGTACGCAAGTATAAAAGAAGTGGAATTAATTGGATTTGGAATTGGATGCACCGAGAAAGCAGCACAACTTAAATGGAGTTCTTCTACAAATAGCTAGAGGCGGACAGCAGAGCAGAGCAAAACAACTTTACCGCATCATCAACGGAGTGGAGGTCTTCAAGAAACTCCAGGTTATGCTTTAAAATTGTTGTTGTTATAAACTATGAAAACTATGAAAATTGTGTGACGTATGAGAGTGAATTTTGAAGGTTTTGTGCATTATTTGGCGTATTAAAAATAATACGTATAACTAACTCTATTATGGTATTTAAATAGAAATCTAAAGGTGTATATAAAGCTTTTTAACGTTCCATCAAGAATTTAAATTTTGTTAAGAGTACATGGGTGTGTTTTTTTTTGTTTATTGTAAGGGTATGCGAAGTGCAAAGGCATACATTATTCATAATAAACTGGGTTATCATGAGCTCACCATACTCCAGAGTATACAAATTTAAAATAAATTATAAATAAAAAACGAAAATAAGGTATTATTCACGGCCCATTTACTCCGGGTATATTCAATGTGTATGATATTTAAAATTAAAATGCAGGACAGTACAAAAATAGGATTTATTGAGGTGTAACTTGATCACTGAAATGTGGATAATCTTGAATTATTATTTGTAAATAGTGTTAAATAAATATTGTATGATGGTTGTATTATTTTGTGTTTTTTTTTTGAGAGTGTGCGTGAACGATACAGAGTATAATAGTGAATCTAAGTATCCAAAAGGAGATCCAACTGAGCTAGCCTGGGAACTGAAGAAGAATTAAGGCGATGAAGAGAGGAATCTGGGTAAGAAATTAAATGTTTTATTAAATTTTTCTATTGTGTGAAATTTATTTTCGAGTTTTCGAATATAAAATTTTCGAATATTTTTGTTATTGGCACGATTAATTAGGTTCCACGGCAATTTATGACGGCCCAATTCGTGGGGCTCGACTGTTTTTTTTACTCTGGCGAGGCGATTAGAGGTACTACGGCAATTTATGACGGCCCAATTCGTCGGGCTTGAATGTTTTTTTTACTCTGTCGATTTAGACAGGTTTCACGGCAATTTATATGCTGAGGTAGGCTGGCAATGAGTTAGGTCTGCAATGAGTTGTCCTTGCAATGAAATGGTCCTGCTATAACATGGCGGTAAGGAACTGGCGGCAATGAAGTGTCCTACACCGTTACCAATATAGGCCAGCATGTTTGAGACGTAGGATAAGGATAACAAGACATGTCTAGGAATTACTAAAGTATAACTTCGTGTCAGCTTTGAGATATAATTAAATCACACTTCTCCATACAAGCCTTACAATTGAAGCACATCTCTTTCCAAGTATTATCTTTATACGTCATATATTAAAATGTCTATCTTTTAGCAACTAGGTGTGTCATAAAAAACCAATAAATGTATTAAAGACGTTATATACGTTTATCAGATGTTTCTATAGGCGTCAGTACTATCCCGTAATACATGACATACTAAAAGCTTGGCGCACTAAGGGATAAATATCTCTGACACTATAGATATGTAATATTTAGGGTTGTTTATATAGTATACGCCCTATAAGTTCAGAATATCCGGCATATTCCCGAATTGTACGGACACGTCCTTCGTTATATAGCTTGCGAGCAATTTTTTGGGTCAAGGGATAAACGCGTTTGGGGTAACTTTACGTTGTAGAGCCCTAATCAACATTATACAATGTTTGCTAAATGTTGTTCACACTGATTGCTATTGCTGCCTTGTAAGCAACTGAACTAACAGGGTAAAACCCTAAATGATCTGCAATGAAAATGAGTAGTTTAAATTCAGCACGTGCTGAATTATGTATACACCTACTTTATCAATATTGAATTAACAACGGTTGTAGTGTAAGTACTTGAAAAACACTATTATAAAACATAAAGGGTGCCAATGTAAGTAAATTGGTTAGACCGACGCTTGTTGAATATTGTACATACAGGATGATCAACTTTACAGTTAGGTATATCTGTTATTATGTATGACGGAGAAAGTATGAACAAAGTGTTCAAAAACGTGGTGGAGTGACTTTCCTTTGAAATGCTTATAATCATATCTTATTTTAATAGTTTCTGTATTAGTAAATCCCACCAATAGGGTTAGGCAACTTCCTTTAAGAAATATAAATTTTAGGTTATTGCATTTTTGACTTAAGGTGAAATTATTTTGCACATTAGATGGTTCATACTCAAAGATTGTCAAATTCATTCTGTCAGTTTGTAACATGTCTTTTGGATGAAACCTAGCCATATTACAACGTGCTCCGCACTTTATAACTCACTTTTGCTTTTCTTACCCTAAATATACATATGTACTAAAGTTGCTCTCTTAACTTAACATCTTTTTCTGCAATCATTCTCTTATACGCCACTTTTTTTCTCCGGCAACATTTTTGATCTGAATGCTCCACCATGCAGTTTTGTTACACGTTCCCATCATTGTCGTTCCGCATACTTCCAAAGCACATTTCATCACAGTATTCTTCAAACAATCCCATGCTTTCTCCACATTTTCCAACTTCAGAGCTTTCTTCCATTCCTGTTTGCAGTCTTACAACTCTTTCTCTCTCTTTAATATAATTGCGTATTCTCTGTGAGTCGCCTCTTCCAACAAGCGTTCTGCTTTTACTCTTGGTTGCCCCATACTCTGTTTACTTTTTTACGCCCACTTTCGACTAAGATCACTTCTGGACAAAACCATAAAATGATCGGTTCCACACTCAAATCCTGTTATTACTCTGATTCCTTTTACCAGTACTCTTAAACTTGTAACATATACGATTACATGCTTCATTAATGTATGCTTTTGTTATAAATATCTATTTAACAAAAATTCTTTATTATACAGAAAATACAAAACTCCTATTTTAACAATATAATATCTATTTGTTACTTAGAACTCCACCTATGTCTATGGACTCGAAGTAGAATTTAGGTTTTCTTTTATCTGTGTATGTGTTGGTGCGACAATTCGGTCTTCTGCGCGTGCTCTAGTAATAACTTGCTTCGAGGCTAAAGTTCTCATTTAACGTACGAATGTGATCGGATAATTAAGTTTGTGACGAGGTAGGCCAGCAGGTTTCTTAGAAAATATGCAGTCCCAAAGGCAAGTGAAATGGTGCCAACGAATACCATTATACCAATTTATAGTTCAATCGACTTATTGCTGCTGGAGAGTAAACATCATTTACGGTAGGTGAATAAATTTCAATTTTGCATTTAAATCAATTTCTCCATTCCTTTCAGCGCAAGTTTGAACCTAATTTTTATGGAGTAGTAAAGCGCAAGTTTGAATCTAAGTGCTATGGAGTAGTAAAACGCAAATTTTAATCTAATTGTTATGGAGTATTCAAACGCAAGCTTTAATCTAAATGTTATGGAACACCGAAGCACAAGTTTTTTATTATGCAGTATTGAAAGTTCAAATGGTCAAGTGTTGCTATGGAGTATCGAAGGATTTTCCGTAAACTTTGTTTTGTATATAAGTCAAGCTGTAATGTCAAACACGTGTGAACTTCGCGCACCTGTTGTTGTTGTTGTAACTGCACACGAAGGTTAAGGAACGCTGATGTCTAGGGGATTATTTGTGGTGAGTCTTCTCCAATTCTAATTTAATTTTCGTTTGACGGAACCATTAATGGAAAAGTAATAATAATTTTTTGTAAATTTTATATAATGATTTAAATTGGTACACATAATTTTTGTTCAGAATTTAGTAGTTGGATATTGCATAAATGTTCTTAAGAACACAAAGAAATTTCTATAAGATAATTTTATTTAAATTTACAAGGTTACACTAAAATGTACTCGTAACTAAGCACGTGACACGTTAGTATTTGTTTGTCACATTATAAAATCTAAGTTTTTTTGACAGCACAATTGAATTACAGATTAGTTCAGACCATAAGTATTTTTGACCTTTGATTCGAGAAATTAAATTAATTAAGAATGTAAGTTCTGCAGTTTAAGAAAAGTCAATATATTTAATTAATTATATGTAAGCCAAAACAGGATCCTATTTCGGTATCAAACACAAGTTGTAGAATAATAACAAAAACACTCTAATTCTCCTAAGGAAGTATAATAAATTAGCACTTGCAAAATTTATATAAATAATAAGAGACTGCTCTTAGACATTATTAAAGGTAGATATCTAAAAAAACTTCAATACGTGTAAAATTGTACAGATGATGTATATATTTCTTTTGTAAATCAATAGAAAGTGCACTAAGTTGTTTTAAAGCTTTTTTTCATTGAAGTCAATAATAATTTTTCGATAAAAGCAAGCAACCATATTTATAAAATTTTTGTTAGATTATTGGTATTGTATTAGTAAAACTTTTTTGAGGTATAATCTTAACTAGGTAATCTTTTTGGAATTTATTTTTTTGTGATAAAGTGACTAGGCTCTAATGTAGCCCTAGCCCTAAAATGCTTTAAAGTGATTGAATTTTCAGATAGTACGAGATCGTCGTTCCAACTCCAGTTTGCAGAGTCACAAGTAAGTATTCTAATTCTATGTTTTGTTCGTTAAGGATTACTTTTCTTTTCTAAGATTTCCGTATCTTATCTTCGGATTGTTTCTCATTATAGCTATTATTAAGATACGGTGACGTCCATTAAAAATTCCTTTATTATCGTATACCATCCTGCGACCCTGGCTCATAACTCTGCCCTAAGTTGAAGAAGCTTAGCTGGCTGGCTGGAAGATCTCTTTAGGGGGTCCTTTTTTACTCAAAGCAATTTACCATCCTTTTTAACCTGGGCTTAAACCTTAGACAAGAACCCCTCGTAATTTATTGAGGCACTGCCGCCTATAAGGTAGAGTAAAGACACTATAGAAAAAAATAGTGTAACAAACTCATCAAATATAACCGAATGAAATATACTTCTCGCATTTTCCGTTTTCCATGTGTATTTGTGTATGACCTTATGCCTATACCATGTGTTGGATACACACAGTTCTCTTTTTATACACATACTTTTGGATCACTAATCGAACCCACTACATTTTCAGCACTTTCTCTGTGTACTCCGACTCAACTATTCATATCACCCACTAGAACCACACGTTCATTCCATTCGCGTTTGTCTAATACATTTTCCAACTGCTGGCAAAACTGCTCACACCCCCTATCGTCATTCACCGGAGCATAACACGCTACTAAAAAGATCTTTCTGAAGTCCACTTTCATTCTAACCTACAATATGTGGGGAGACACTAGTTCATATGATAAATTGCGGCCTTTTTGTTTAGAGTAAATTGACTAAGGCTATTTTTCTAAATCAAAGTATGACCGATAAACGTTATATAGAAGGGAAAACTTAGTTGAATATAAGTATGATGCATTTCTCTACTTTAATACCTGTCTGAAGTATTATTAACATAACCTAAGTAATAAATTACATTCTAGTGCTAATTTTGTTAGTTTAAAGGATGTTCTGGAAGCCTACGTTTCGACGTTAGAACGAGCATCGCTTTTATCATTGTAAGTACACCATCGTTTGAGGTTCAGTAATATTTTAGGTATTGTCTTGATGTGGCTCATCAATAACGTTGCTAACGAACCATTTACAACGATGACTGAGGCCTGATTGCTGTGGTAGACAGTTGAGATTAGGCTCAGTTCAGTAATATTAGCTATTAATCACTATTGGTCAATAGGCAACTTATCTGCTTTGTCATCATCATTATTTTGGGTTAACGCCACTGCGTATGCGATTGTGCATACAACATTAACGCTGACGTGGAGTAGTGGCGATAAATATTAAAGCTAATGACCACGCTCCTCCATATAGCAGTGCTGCTGAATGCTCTGAAGTGCTGAAGTATAAAACGACCTACTCATGCGGGAACAGGATCAACATGAATATTTATTCTCGGAACAAAAACGAACCAATGCTGTTTAATGTGTGATTTCTTAAGTTGTTTGTAGATAAAGCTTTAGAAGCGTTGCAAAGCTAGATTAAGGTTATTTTAAAAGTTGTCAGATACGTATTCTATACTGAGTCATAAAGACAAAACTGCCCTTACAATAGTAAGGTTTTACTGCATCCAATGTATGTGTTCTCAAAAACTAGTTATAGTATGCTAGACAGATGTTTAAAGATGCCCTTTAAATAAAATAGCGTTTCTCATTTCGAAGGAATTCGAAAACGTCTTAACTGCTTTGTCTAATTAAAACAGGTTTCCGCTTTTGATACAACTGCTTACGTCATAATATCGAATACCTCCTTTAATTCCCAGATTACGATGAACTTTCACGTAACGGGGAGCGAAAGGACGCGTGAAGTGACGCAAAATCTAAAACATATTGTTTATATGCGACTAATTTCAATCGACTTTATGTAACGTGACATGAATTAAAGCGGCATGAAGCTTACTAATGTCAAATTTGGACGTTGCGTTCTGTCAAGTCGAGCCATGTCACACTTTCAGTCAATCGACGTTTTCAACCTTTGCGAGCGTGTTTTAATTAAGCTAAAAGACTTCATTTGGCATTGTTTCGTGCATTTGGAAATTATAGGCGAAGATGTCGATCAACGACAGTTTATTAGCTGTGTGTGCGTGCATCTCGAATATACTATAAAGGGCAAGCGTAATTCACGAATATGTCGGAAAAAAAGATTACTTGTGGAAAATTGTGACCAAACAGTCTATGGTAGGTTGTTTATCCTTTTTGATTGTAAACTTACAGTTCGTATAGGTTTTTTTTTGTCATTTTAGCATCAGTTAAAGATTGTACAACCAGGTGATAAACCCTTAGCGAGAGGTCCGCAAAGAAAAAATGCATTCTTGAGCAGAGAGGAGATCTTGAGCAGCAGTCTCAATCTCTCCAGAATGGCCCATGCACAATGTTAAATTATATTTGACACCTCGCATTAGGAACAGGAAGTAACTTTAGTACACTCGACAACAAAGTGTTACGTTTACTTTACGATGGTCAGTTAAAACCTATCTCTTCTTGGTATTTTGCTATTCATTTAATGATTTTGATACTACACCAACAACATCCTGTATTCTTGCAGGTATTACAATAAATACGCTTTCTAGTAATTTTTAATTTCAAATCTATTTGCTTTAAAACGAAAAGTTTATTCTATAAATTAAATGATCTGTACCCTGTTTTAGGTATCCGTGAACTCGTTATACATTGCGATAGCGTATAACTACTTTCTCTATTGTTTCAATCTAAAACTCGTTGAAATAACGTATTGAGCTCTCCGATAAGTCGTGTTTCGAGCTTCCTAATCACCTGTTATTATGTTTTGATAACACTAGCATTGAGTTGGATTTTTGTTATTTTAAAAGGAATTAAGATTTACTTTCTTTTCCATATACACGACGTAAACATCCGTCGGTATTGTTATATTTAGGTTGTTTCCGTTTTTTTTTGGGAATTTTGCGCACGCATTACAGCGTCGTAGTGAATGACGGTTTTACAAACCTATACTCTTCGGCGACAATGAATTAATCCGCCTGTAGTTATTCTAGCTTCTTCCGGTGGCTTTAACGCCCCTTAGATTGCTGCTCCTGAGATGTACGTAGCATAAATTTTGACGCCCTGGCGTGGGGCCTCGATTTTGTCTTGGGTAATGTTTGTTTCGGTTTTGGTTTTCGTGTAGCTGTGGGTCCGATTTTGTTTTGAGTAACGTTTGCTCCGATTTTTTTTTGTTATTGCCTAATTTCCGACATAACCCGCATTTCTCGACTGATATTACTTAGTTTTTTCCTTCCTTTACGTTCGGGCTGTTATTTATTTTTCTTTCGGCTTTTTAGTGTCCTTCACATGGGGATCGATTTGCTTTATTTTTTGTGTGGGTTTGATTTTCTTAAATTTAAGTTTGGTTTTCTTCATTGATCACTAAATATCATTGGTTGGCTAATTTCAATTTATCGGAATTGTGTTTTTGCCGATAATTCTAGTCCATTGAAAACGCTTGTAACAGTTTTATTTTCGAGTTGATAAACCTCTTCATTAAAGGTACGAAAATAATAAAGCACCTTTATTAAGTAAAGTCGTAATACGTTTAACAATTAAAATATTACATTGAAACAGCATCTTGATTCGTTAGTCTATTTGTTTTGGATGTCGGTGTATTCCACAGCCAGTCGCAAAGACGCTTAGAGGTGTGACAACCTCCCCCCTTGGACCCTCCGATCGTCCGATAGCGCGTGATAAGCACTCGGCCATAGGTAGAAGAAAGAGCAGGATGTATACGAGGACGATGGCCAGTGACCTGCGGGTCGGTTTGAATGAGTGAGCACATTTTTAGAATAACGGTTGGTAAAGTATACACTTTATTATCTTATTTAATTTGAAAAATTTGTTTAGCGCAACAAAATTTAGGCCATGAGAATCTAAACGACATGAATGTAGGCAACAAAATTTAGGCGATAAGAATTTAATTTACAATTTACGATGCAGTTAGAACTTTGAATACGAGAATCGACGTTAAGAAAACCACTTCATTTTACCATGTGTATTTAGAAGATGGAAAGCTGATCTAATTAATAGAAAATCGTTTGTTGCTCCGAGCCGAGATGCTACGTTGATAGAATGTAAGCAGTAAATGCCGCATCGTGATGCACTTCCTAATCCAGTCTTGGAAAGCAGTTTTGTTTGGTTCGTAGTAGCTTTAAGAAATTCTTTTGTGTTTCATTAAGGAAGCACGCTATTTTGTTTCTATGTGTAGAAGTGCGTATTTGTTATTTGCTTCAACTATTGCTAAGCTGGAATTCCCAGTATTAAATTTAAAATTCACTCACTTGATTTTGTAAGAATATAATCTGTTAGTTACAATAACAGGTGTAATTACGTCACTTGTTTGTTTGAAATATGTTGTTGACACATGTATCCGTGATGGCAGATGCTTAACACTGCGTCACTACCGACTTTGAAAACAAGAATATTTTTGTGAACATTTTCATTTTAAACTAAAATTAGTACTTCGAACTTAAAGAGAAAAATTTGTATTTTAATTTCTATAATGTAATTGACCTAAACAGATCTGAGTGGGTTAGAAAATATTGGTGTAACAAGTTACACTTAGTTGTAATATATTTGATCTTGAATAAGGTTGATAAACCTTACGTTAAATTTACAAAGTAATTCAAGTAATTTTTTAATTTTGTTGCATTGAATTTTATTTAAAGATAAAGAGATTCTTTCGAGTAAATTATTAATCCAAGCTTAAAGTTTTTTATTTTGATCAAGTGTGATCAAACCTAACCACCGAGATTTAATATCTTTAAGAGTTGAATTTTGATACCACCCTTATATAGAAAATATTTTTTATATTTCTTTAGGTATATTTGCGGGACACAAACAGTGTTCCAATTTTCTATGTTGACTTAATTATTATTCTTTCTTACAGGAACAGCGTCTTATTCTGTTAAGACAGGTCTTTGTCAGCGAAGGCGATCTTTTTTTTCTTTGGGTCTCCACGTCCGCCCTTAGAAATATGCCATGCCATTAACGTGAATCAATCCGGACTTGGTGGCGCCTATTTGTTTTAGTTTGAGTATGATCCCCCAACAGATTTCGAATTACCCCCCCATTGCTCATAGCTCTACCCAAGGAATAGACCCCTATTTACGTCGGAAGACTTTGTTTTGCTGACCCCCAACTTCTAGAGTCAGATATAGGTATTAAGAAGAGAACGCTAGTTAAGACCAATAAGGAAAAAAGTCACACGCTGGCGCCCAAAATTGCTTTTTTCTTTTCCTCTCTGAACATTTTCTTCTCCCCGTCAAGTCTATAGTTTGTTTTTGTCCGATTCTTTTACTCCACCGCATGTGCTTTCGACGTTGTGGGTTCTAAACTGTGCTACGGGTCACCAAATCGTCTTGTTGTTGGTAGGACGTAGGGGTTGGAAAACCATTTATTAATTGGTTTCTTCTTTTCTTTGTGTACTATGGCAGATTTGAGCATTCATGTAAACCGGTTGCGGAAAACTACGCTCCAATATGAACTACCATCTCGCGGCTTTGATCCAAAGGATAATGTCGACGAATTACGCAAGTCTGTACAGAGTGCGTACCGCATGGAACGTGAATCAGGATTTAGTCCTGTTCTCGTTGAGCCTGACTTTGCTTCCAAACTGGTAGCGGTTACGACTGCTGTCCAAGAGCTAAAAAAGCTCTGGTTACATTTAATAGGGACAAGTCTTCACCTGCGTTTAAACGCATTAGCATACAGAACGAAGCTGTTCGAGGATGTCTCCAACGCAGGAGAAATGCCAAATCCATAACCAACTACTGCTGACTTTAGGTAATTTTTGCGGCTTCTTTGACACAAAAATAAAGAAATTTCGTCATACTGTTACGTTATCCGAAACTCTGATAGCTAGTTCTAGTCTGGCACACACTACTAGTGTTGATTCCGGTGAACCTCCTTTGCTCACTTCCGACTCGGAATCGGAACCTGAACAGGAATTCGCCTCTGCTACAATGTCTAGGTTAGTCACTACTCCTTTGTAAGCTCTCTACCAATACCATACGGTGTCAAAGTGGAATTTGAAATTTTCTGGCGACCCAAACACTCTTGCTGTACATAATTTCTTAGAACGGGTGGAAGAACTCCGACGAGCTTAACATGTGTCTGAATTGTAGTTGTTTGAGTCTTCAGCGGATTTGTTCGAGTCTAAATCGCTACCTTGGTATCGGGGTAATCGGCATAGGTTTTAAAAAGTCATCCAATTTACTGATCCATTATTTTGAACCCCCGGATTATAAACGTCGATTATTCCAGGATATTTTAACACGAACCCAGGACTCAACGGAAGATATTATCCAGTACCTAACATGTAGGCTGCCATGTTCCGTGGTTATGGAAGTATACCGGACGATGTACAGTTAGATGTTGTTTCCCGAAATTTATCTCCCTTCTATCTAACTCAGGTGCATCCGGTTCGATCTCTACAAGAATTGGAAACCGTGTTTACAATTAGAACGCAGAAAATTTCGCGTCGAGAACTATGTACCCCCCCAGCCAGGACAAAAACTCATACGTAGAACCAGATTTTGCCTTTGCGCCTGTGTCGCCGGTTCTTAGGCCGAGGCGAAAACCCTATTCTTTCTCTGTCCTGGGATGTCCCTTTTTCTGTTCTCGAGGACCAATCTTAATCGGTGTTACACTATCTGTGCACTAATGTCCGTGGCGACCAACGCCCATATGTATCTGTTCAAATCTTTAAGATTCCCTTTACTGGACTGTGAGACTCAGTAGCCACTCGTACAATCATTGGTGGTCCTGGTTGGCACCGATTACGTTTCTTAAACCTTCCTCTGCATAAGTACTCTTCATCTTTTTGCAGCCTAGCCAACTATTCGAAATGTCACATCCTAGGTTTCGTCTCCATTTCCATCACTCCCCAGAGTCCGTGATTACCCTTGATATACTGGTTATTCCCTACGTCTTCCACCAACCTATACTTGACATAGATTTCTGGCAGTCTGTGCAGTGAGTACCTGGTTTTCAGGATGGTCAATGGACTTTTGCCCCTCCTTTCTCCTTAGCCATCACTACTTCGGCTCCTATCCACATTATTTCCGACCTTGGTCCCGAACAACAACTTCGATTCGACTCCCTAATCGCTTCCTCCTTTTCCAAACAACCTCCGGGTCTCTGCTTTACTTCCTTAGTATAACACCACATCCGCACGTCAGCCGTGCCCATCAAGCAACGTTATTACCTTCTTGCCCTTCTACTCCTTGAGGTTGCCAATTCGAAACTCAACGAGATGCTCCGCTTAGGGGTTGTCGAACCTTCTAATAGCCTATGGTCTGGCACCATTGACTTAAGTAAGAAGAAAGACTATTCTTATCGGTTCTGCATTGACTTTGGAAGGACGATCAAGTCACCCAAAAAGACGCATATCCTCTTCTGTACATTTCTACCATCCTTGACCGGCTCCGCGATCTATCCACACTACATATCGGTTTCGCCTATTGGCAAATCCTTCTGTTCCCCGAATCCAAACCCATCACTGTCTTCACCGCTCCCCAACGAGGTATATTTCAATTCTGTCGAATAACCTTCGGCCTCCATAATTCTACTGCAACCATCCAACGTCTTATCGATCAGGTCATCGATTCTGACCTGAAACCTTTCTGCTTCGCGTACCTCGATGATATCATTGCTACTCCGTCATTCGAAATCACCCCCGAATTCTTAACCCAGTTATTTCTCGTCTTTAATATGCTGGCCTTACTCTCCGGCAAGACAAGTGTCACTTCTGTCTTCCCGAACTCCGCTATCTTGGTTATATTGTTAACCGGGATGGTTTCTTTGTGGACCCCGACAAACTTTTGGCAATCCTTAAGATCCCTCCTTCTTTGTCCGTTACCGCAGTCCGTCAACTTATTGGCATGGCCAGTTGCTACCTTCGTTTCATCCCGAACCTTTTCCACGCTCACAGCTACGATTTCTAACCTGACCCGCAAAAACACCCCTTTCTCTTGGATCCCCGAATGTCGATCTGCCTACCTTTCCCTTAAACAACACCTATTTTCTGTTCCCATTCTTTGCTGCCCTGACTTCACCTTACCCTTCACCGTCCAAACGGACGCCTCTCACTTTGGTTTGGATGCCATCCTTAGCCAATCTTATCCCGACAGCGAGAAGGTTGTAAGCTATATCAGTTGTTCACTCACCAATCCCAAGCGCAACTCTCAGTTACGGAGAGGGAGTGCCTGGCAGTGATATGAGCGATTGAGAAATTTTGTTGTAATTGGGGAGACACCCACAGACCGCCTGCTCCTTGGACACGTCAGTGAGTGTTAATTTACGTTTTTTTTATTGTGGCATTGACCCTTGTGAAATGATCACATACATATGCTTATCCAGGTTGACTTGACGCCTAAACTTGATGAGTTTGGGAGCATGATTATCTTTACGGGAGGGGCTAGTTAATATTAATGTTTTACGTACGTGGACCATGCGACCTAGTTAATTGCATACTCGCGATGGTGATTCAGCACTGTTAGCTTTCTTTTTTTCTGAGGTTGTAAACCCCTGTTAATGAAAACATTGTAGCGTCGACGTTATATTTATGTAATTTGAGGTATACTCTAAGGACGTAGAGCTGTAGCTTTTAGTGTTGAATTTGATGGTTTGTTATTAGTTCAGATGGGCGTCGACCTAAAAACTGCAGCTCGCCATTTTAAGGGGGTTACTACTTTTGTTTTTTTTATATATGTAACGGAAGCGTTTATCACTTTTGTTTTCTTGATATATGTAAAGAGAGTGTTTATTGTTTTTCTTTGTGTTTTTTTTAGTTTCTTGTTATACTACTATGTTATGTTTATTTGAAATGTCATTTAGATTAATTATATGTAGAAATACGTTTTGTTAACTTTTTATTTTTATTTCAGGCTGTCCTTCATAATTATAATTTTTTTCTATGTACAACACCCCGTCCATTAACCAACTGAGCGCGAGAATGTTTTTTCTTCTTTTTCTCTTAGGCTACGGAAGTGTACGTAGCAAAAGTTATTATACATGTGGTTTATAGGCTAGTAAACATAGGTTTTTTTGTGTGCCTGTGGTTGCAGATCCATGGACAATATTTCATCAATGCCATTGGTGTCCGTGCCTACACCTTCCCCAACATAATATGCAGATGAAGAGATGTCTTTTCCAGCCGCCTCAAACAATATAAAAATGTTAGAAGATACAACTGTTGAAGATACCAGTACACCAGTTACTTTTACCTGGGTCATCAACCACTACGAGCCAACCCTACTTCGGATCTAGAAGTCGATGCAAGAAATCAAAAACGGGAAATACCGCTTAGGTGTTCCATGGCTACTCCTCCTATACCAGCACTACCTTTAATCGACATTAATGATCCCGTTATCTTGATTGGTAAAAATGTTAAATGTTGCCTCAGGAGTCTCATAGGTTGGTGGTCTTTAATATAATCTGTAAGAGACGGCAGAAGTCATCCGAAAACATTACTATATATTTCACGTGTATGACGGCCCTGTTTGAAAGGTATAGTTCTTTTAATGAGAATGATCAATTATCTATTGTGCTTTGTAACCTTGCTCCATTTTATCGACCCCATTTGCCTAACGTCTGTTCCTTACAAGAATTAAAGAACGAATGCCTGAAGTTGCAACCGGCAAAGATTGTGGCCGATAATCTCGTATCACCTAGTCAAGACCAATATACTGTTACTACTGAATCGGAATCAGCTTCTGCTATAGTGCCTAAGTCAGTTGCTACTTCTTTTTCGACTTCCCACCAAGGCCTTCCAGTGTGGTAGTAGAATTTGAACTTTTCTGGTGACCCAAACACTCTTACTGTACATGATCTTTTGGAACGGGTTGAAGAACTCCGACGAGCTCAACATATGTCACAATTGCAGTTATTTGAGTCTGCAGTGGATTTGTTCGGGTCTAAATCGTTACCTTGGTATCGTGATAATCGGCATAGGTTTTTTGACTGGAAGTCGTTGTCTAGTTTACTGATTCAACATTTTGAACCCCCGGATTTTGCTTATAAGTGTGCTACTATTGAAGAAAATAGTTTTACTTCACATACCGAATTGTTAAGGTTTCTCGTACGCCTACGCGTAGATGAGATAATTTTTCCGTATCTTCTATTGTCCTTCTTCCTAGTTCTGCTTCTACTCGTCAGGTCATATGCTTTAATTGCGACAAACCTGGTCATGTTTCGACACGCTGTACTCGTCCTCAAGTACTCCATTGCCATGGTTGCGTATATAAGGAAGTTTCTCGCCGCAACTGTCCACACTGTTATCCTATAGGTCTTCGAATCATACTTCAAATTCTGTTCTCAGCTCTAGGAGCCAAATTTCTTCTGCTGCTAATTCTACGTTCTCTTCTGTACCTCATCCAGGTCCTCCTGCCACTACTATTAAAACAAAATTTTTCTGTCTCTAGTTCTACATCTTTTTCTACAGCTCCTTCTACTCGCCCAACTATCATCACCTCGTACCCTTTTCAGCCATATGAGCCTTTGAACTCTAATATTGATTTTTACGGCTATTACGCCCCTACTTACCAAACCTCTACTAACAAGAACCAAATTTTTTCTGTCCTTTGCGATCCAAAAGAGGATCAAATGGATCCTACGTTTTCACTTCCAACCCAAAATGTGCCTCCACCACCATTGCAACCCCTACTTCAAATTAGTGACTTGCTACTAGCTTCTCAAGAGTTTTTTCCCGCTTTCTTAAATGATTCTACCTAAGAAATTCCTGTCATGTCTGCAAGAACAAATGTTGCTGAAGTGAAGATAACTTCTAATTCAGTCAGAGAGGGTCCTGTTGAAGTCCATGAACTTGTAACGTTAATGCCTATTACCGTTTTTGTCAAAATCTTACCTGTTCCTGCTTTCTTATATGATTCAACTCAAGAAATTTCTGTCGTATCTGCAATCACAGCTGTAGCTGAAGTAAAGATAACTTCTAATATGGGTAGAGGAGGTCCTGTTAAAGTTAGGGAACCCGTAGCTATAATGCCTGGTGCTGTTGTCGTCAAAATTTTACCTGATCCCGTTTCTCCATCTACTACTGTTCCTACTCCGTTGTCTAACAGTGATAAAGTGTTACTTGATTCTACTCTTTTATCGGACGTTGATAAAATGTTACCTGCTCTTACTAATTTTTCTGATGTTGACAAAATTCTTTCTGAGTGTGTTTCTTTATCTAATGCTGACAAACTTTTACTTGTTTCTGTTCTTTTAGCTAAGGTTAATGAACTACTAGCATATGTTCCTTTATCTACTGTTGTTGAAGTCCTACCTCATACTGTTTGTTCTTGTAACGTTGATGAACTCCTATCTGGTTCTGCTCCTTTATGTAATATGGTCGAAGTGTTATCGGATTCTGCTTCTTTTCCTAAGGTGGATACTCCTACAGCCAATGCTGTTTTCGTTCATAACTGTGATACTTCTAGTCCTTCATCTAACGTCGTTGAAATTAATTTTATCTACTTCTTTCCTCTAGCAAACGTAACTGAAGTGGCCTTTGCTTGTGTTTCTTTTCGTAAGGTTGATTCTCGTACAGCCAATACTTTTTCCTTTTCTACCGTTGACTTTATCACCACTAATTCTTAAAACAAACAACTTCCTTCTATGACGCGGTTTGAGTTTTCTAAACTACCGTTGCCACCACTTTCTCAACCTCGTGGTACGACTACTACACCCCCTACTGTTCCTGTTTTGCAAAAAAACTGCACAAAAGGGGCAGTGTTAAGTACATAAAAAGCTACTCAGAGGGAGAAAAGCGGGTGTATCACCAAACAGATATTAATAAGTGGGCCTTCAATATTCTTACCTGATGTCCAGTTAGGGTGGTGAAGGTTCTTGAATCTAGAACACTTCTAAGTGCACTTGCAAAATTAATTAAAGCGGTAAGGTAGTCGGATACGGGAACTGACCTCCGAAACAGAAACTTATTGTTCAAACGGTGACAATGGACTGTGCTAGGCCTTTCATGTGATTTTCCAATGCTCCACCCGGAGGTACTACATTGGCCAGGAAACGAGGTTTTTTTACCCAGAAAATTTGGAATTTTGCAGAACCCATGCTGTTCCAAGAAAGGTAGAAATCTATAACGTGCGTGACAACACTTTCACACGGTACCTCCATTTTACCTCTCATCTGAACGAGGGTGTATTTTTGTGAAAAATGCTCGCCTAACACTTTTCAAGCGGACCGTGTCGGGATTTGAACCCTACTGTGCTAGGCCGCGCAATCACCAAATATACGGTAAACAAAATATAACATTAAGGCGAAAACGCGACCGTGTGGGTCCGAGAATAGAATAGTCCCATGGTACGACCTGCCTGTCGTAAGAGGCGACTAAAGCGGTTTAACACATACACACACACACACACACACACACACTACATACACACACACTTCATACACACACACACATTTCTGTTTGGTTCTTCGTTCTTTCGTTTTCTTCTTGTACCCCAACCCCGTGTGGGTTCGGGAATAGAATAGCCCTACGGTACGATCTGCCTTTCATAAAAGGCGACTAAAGCGGTCCAACACATACACACACACTTCTTGCACACACACACACGCACACACAAGCACACGCACACGCATACGCACACACGCACCCTCACCGCACCCACACCCACACCACCACACACACACACACACACTTCATGCACACACACCTCATATACACACACACATTTCTGTTTGGTTCTCTTTTCCTTCCTTCCTTTCTTGTACCCCAACCGCGTGTGGGTGCGGAATAGAATAGTCCCACCGTACGATTTGCCTATCGTAAGGGGCGACTAAAACGGTCTAGCACATACACAGACACACACACTTCACACACACACACTTCATACACACACACTTCATATACATACACACATTTTTGTTTGGTTCTCTTTTCTTTCCTTCCCTCCTTGTACACCAACCCCGTGTGGGTCCGGGAATAGAATAGTCCCACCGTACGATTTGCCTATCGTAAGGGGCGACTAAAGCGGTCTAGCACATACACAGACACACACACTTCACACACACACACACACACTTCATACACACACACTTCATATACATACACACATTTTTTTTGGTTCTCTTTTCTTTCCTTCCCCCCTTGTACTCCAACCCCGTGTGGGTGCGGGAATAGAATAGTCCCACAGTACGATTTGCCTATCGTAAGGGGCGACTAAAGCGGTCTAGCACATACACAGACACACACACACACTTTATACACTCACACTTCATATACATACACACATTTTTGTTTGGTTCTCTTTTCTTTCCTTCCCTCCTTGTACTCCAACCCCGTGTGGGTCCGGGAATAAAATAGTCCCACCATACGATCTGCCTATCGTAAGGAGCGACTAAAGCGGTCTAACACATACACAGATACACACACTTCAGATTCACACACACACACACACACACACTTCATATACACACTTCAAAAACACACACACTCACATATTCATACTAAACACACACACACACACACACACACACACGCACGCACATAAACATTTTCATAAATAACTACAATGGGATTTTGTTTTATTTTCTTTGGTGCGATTCTTAAGGTTTTTTTGAGGTTCTTGTGCTTGTTGCTTGGTGTTATTTTTTTTGGTTTGTTCTTTTTTTTTTCGTTTCTTTCGTTCCACATTCCTCTCCTTTTTCCTGTGGCTGGTTTTACGTTTTGTTGCTTTTCGTGTTGACTTACTTAAATTTTTCGACCCACTTCCTGTGGTAGGTGATTTCTAATCCACGTTTTCTTTTCTTCGGAAACCACGACTTAGTCGACTTTAGGTTTAGTTAGCTATTCTTTTCTTTGGTTCTCCATTTGTTGCGATTTTGGGTACCACAGCTTGAAGTGATTTATTTTTTGTCTATCCAGCGTTCTTGTTGTTCCCTAGCTTACTGTGAGGTTTGACACTTTGGTCATTTTCGCTGTTACTGTTGGTTTTTTCCTAGCTTCTTTTCTTTTACTTTTAGTTTTTTCTGCAGAAAACCAATCGTTTCTTGAGGAGGAAGACTGTCATGTTTCTTTGTTGAAGAAGCATCCGTTCTTTGACGACTTTAGTAGTGTTGACGCCGTTCTACCTTTGTTCTCGCTCATAGCTATTACCCACCTATCTTTCCCTGTGCTTCTCTTTAATTCTTTTCTCTCTTTCTTGGTTTGTCCGGTACCTTGGCTTTTCAAGCCAGATGAGAATTCTTTTTTCATTTTGGAGTGTTTTCTTTTGTAATTTTTTTATTTTGTTAAGAAGTTTTTTTCTCTTCCTTTTCTTTTTGTTATCCTATTATTATATATTAGCCTTTCGTGTTGATGTGTTGGTTTTTGGGTTTTTTTGGAGTTTTCTTAACGAATTTTTTTTATTTCGTTTTCTTTTGTTAGTACTGTACTGTTCGCTTTATTACTTTTGTTTTCCTACCCCGACCTTTTAATTTTGATGAAGGATTTGAAATCTACCCTTTTTTGGCATTGCACTACTCATTTACGTAGATTCTTTTCAAATCATAAAACAACACCCGGAATATTAGACTTTCCTACCATAAGTACGCTTTATGATAATTTTCAACTTAAATCTATTTACTTTAAAACGTAAAGTTTACTATATAATTTAAATAGTCGGTACTTTGTTTTAGGTATCCGTTAACTTGATTCAGATTACGATAGCGTACAATTAAATTCTTATACCGTTACGACCGAAAATTCGTCGAAATAATGGATCATACTATTATTTTATAAGCGTGTTTCGAGTTTCTAATCACATTTGATAACACGAGAATTGAAGTTCGAATTCTTGTTATTAAAGGAATTTTTAATCTGATTCTGCAGTTTGTGCGTTGAGGTATTTTTCTACATTGCTCGCCCTAGTACATCAAGAGCGATGCACGTTTTTTTGTTCGATCAGTAGAGGTATCTTGAGTGCATCGGTAAGTGCTTCGGCGCTTACTTATCGTAATAAGATTCTCTTTTTAGCTCTTAGCTGTGGGACAAATTGCTTTTTGTGTACGCCGGACTGTTTTTTTGTTACAGACCAACTGCTTTTACCTGTAAATCGCTGGTGCCGTTATGGTAACAAGGTAAATGAATCCCGACTACCGTGGCGATGCTGTGCTGCTTTACTTCCGATGGCGTGCAAGCTAAGTATCCCGACACGTGCAGGTATATAACTTGTTTCTTTTTTTGTGTCTATCAAGGGAGGATTCCTTATCAGCGTTTGGTGTAGTTACGTGACCAGAAATGTAAAACAGCAGGACTATTGTTTGTTGCTGCGAATCGATATTAAAATCGCTCTACAGGTGCGATGTACCATTTTTAAACATGCTTGTAAAAAGAACGCGTGCGTTTATTCTCTTTACTGATTAGTTTATTTTTCAACAGATATTATGTAAAATTTTAAAAATGTTTAACACGAGCTTTCACACGTTTATTTTCCTTACTCATTAGTTTTTTTTATGTAAAATACAAGATGCGCACTTCGTATCTAAATTACTAAATTATCCGTATAATATAATAGTAGCTTTTAAATAGTAACTCTTAATGTATTTGTTTTGTTTGTTTGTATAGAGCCCTTAATTTATTCTTGTCGTTAATAGAAAATTGTTGGCGATGTGCTTTTTAGTATTAATGTGAATCCCCCTCACTCTCCGCGTTTGGTAGTTAGCCTGGTATTTCTACGTTTTTTTCGGCTACGTCTAGGTACGTAACAAGATCTGAAAGTTTCTAGGTCTCATACAGATAATGTGTCTTATTTATGTTACTAATTAAATTACACGAGCGTACTCAGCCGTTATTTCAAATCTAGGCTCGCCTTTTTTTTATTATTCTTGTTTATTATGTTATCGAGACCTGGAATTGAAAATCAAAATTTATTTTATTTGAGAATTAGATTTCATTGGGTAATACTTTTATTTTTTTGGTGGTTTTACACAAAGTATTAAAAGTTAGTAAGTTCTATTTTATCTAATATCATTATTGCTTATATTTGATCACAAATAGTGGTCTTAGTGTACTTACTAACTATAGCTTTCTTTTTCAGACGTAGTCCTTTTCAGTGCGAATCGCTACTGAGTGGCCTCGGTATTTGTTTTGTTGTCCTAAGCATTAGGGTTTCTACATCTTCCTTGTGCATTGATTGTTCCATTGTGCAACAATTTTTTTTGACGATTGCAAATCACCTAAAAGTTATTCGTTAAATACGCCATTTTGTCTATTTAATTATACAAGTATATATCGTCATTCAAATAAATATTCGTATTCTTAACACAGAGATTATTCTCTAGTGCGGGTTTGGTTGCTAACAACAGGCGTTGGTTGTTTTGAATAAGTACCTCAATGTCAAGCGACTTTAAAATACTGTGCGCAGTGTGCCAACCCATCATTCTAACATGAGCATTTGATAAGAACACATGATGCAGAAGAGCAGTGTTCTAGCCTGTGGTCTTACGTCAAGACGTTTAATTTAAGTGCAGCATGCACTTGAATAAGTGTTTTTAATAATGGTAAACACATAGATTTAGTTTCTAAAACAAACTAAATAAATTTTTTATAACGCTCTTTAAATTAATCGTAATTCGTTTGATTTAATCTGAACGCTCTTCAATTTAATCATAATTCTTTTTATTTAATCTGAACGTTCTTCAATTAGCAGTAATTATTTCTAACATTATATAATTTTCTTCGGTTTACATAATTTACTCAAGTTTACGATACTCCTTTAATTGCCATGATGTTTTATTTGAAAGAAAATGATTGGAAAATGTCCGGTATTTGCAAGTAATAAGGTGGATAATTACGGTCAACATAATTGTTATGTTGTAACAGTTTTTTTGACCACTGCAGAACATCAACAAATTTTTAGTCCTAATAACTCTAGTATAGTCATTAATATTATGCAAACCATTTTTAAACAAATAAATACTAGTATTGGTATTGTACGTGCTAACCGCCATACAGAAATGTTACTTTGGTTGCTAACATCAGGCGCCGAATGATAATACAATTATTATCAAGGCCAAGCAGCTTTCCTGTTTCGTGCAAAGCACATCTGCACTTACATTAGCTAGAGCTCTCGTCGAGAACGATTATGGAACTAATAAGGGTTCTGGCATGTAACTTGCGTCTGGCTTTTTGTGCGGTAGTAGAGCCCTAGTGCGCTGAACACTAGGCTTTGTGTTTTAACGATGGCAAGAATTAAAATAATAATTAATTAGGCCAACTGAAAATTTTGTTGTAGCGCTCTTTTCATATTTTTTCTTTTCTTCTGTTATAACGTTCCTTTTAACGACGTTTTTAAATGACTTTTAATAAATAACTTCGTTTGGATAATTCCTTTGATAAATTCATTTAATAATTTTTTGGACATTTGTGTAAATAGCACTTAAAATACTCCTTTAATGATTTCATAAAAGTTACGATAAAACATGTTTTTCAGCGCTTCGTAGAAAGTTTACAATTAGATATTTATTTTATAATTCTCAACTTTAAGAAGTCGTTTTGTATTATCTGGTTTTATAAAACTAAGGCAGCGAGTATGCTGTATTTAAAGAAGATATAAATTCTACTTTTGCACCTGCGAGTATCAACTTATGGTTCATTCACGTCAACTTTGCGATGGGGTATCGATCCAATAGGAACGTCCTTTAACCGTACGATGGATAGTTGGATTTTATGTAATGTTATGGAGAAAACAATAAGTTCGAATTTTAAGGAAACGTTCTACAAAGTATGTAGAAATTTTTATGGTTTCGAAGTTGAGTCCGGTGATTCATTGGAATGGTACTGTTGAAACTTTCGTTCAAGATTTACACACAGTAGAACATCTAAGTTTAGTATTGGAATTTGGTTGGTCCCGTTTGTGCGTATAAGAAAATCGCATGGAAGTTTGTATGGTCCGGTCCAAGGGTCACGCAGCTGTTCGTGTTCTGTGGAACATGTGGATTTTACGTCACTTGTTTTCTGAAAAATGTATGTATTAAAACCTGCCCTAACATGTTGTAACGACAACATGTAAACAACACCTACAGAGCCAAGGTAAGAGATTAGAATTATTCTTGCATCACGTCTACATTTGGTGATGTTTGATACGGGGCTGCTTCAGAAAATATTTTTGTAACTATCTATTCTGATAAATTCGTTTCGCAAATTAAGAAGGACCTTAGTAAATTTTTATTGTCAATACTAGTTCAGTATAATTACAGTTACTAAATTTTATGAGGTTAGGCAAACCTAAAGAGTTTTTATTGATGTTTCATATATGCATGATTTCACTTACAATTTTTGAATAATGAATTAATAGACAAAGTAGTTAAAGTTTTATAAATATGTAAACAGAAAAAACAAATCTGATCATTTTGGTATAAGTTCAAGTTAAACTTTTGTAACTTAAGCAACATTTAAAGTTTTTGATATATTTCTTTGAATATATAATCCTACCTTATGAGTAGATGAAACTTGCACTATCTTTTCTTAAACATGAATTTTATATTTACAATTTTTATGAAAGAAGAATTTTAATTGAAGAAGCTACATTTACTTTTCTTAATTAATTGTTTTATTCTGAACAAGTACGTTCAGAAGTGGGGTAACAAAGTATAAGATCAAATAGAGTAAAGTGGTAAACCCAATTTAACAAGAAGCTTTAATAGCCTTTTCAGAATTTGATGAATAAAATCTGTGTTCATTTTATTGTTGCCTGATTAATCTTTGTTGTTTTTTATATGAGGTAGCAAGAGAATACTTCTTGTGTCCTCATTTTTGTATATTTAATTAAATTTTCAATACAGCTCCTGCGTTAGCAGTTAATACGGTATTACTCCCTAAGGACGCCCAAGTCCCCCTGTGTTTAAAGTTAATGATTTGGTGGCGTCTTATTCAAACCTCTGTTTTGTTGAGAATCTAGCCCTAGTAATAAAATAATGCTTTGTAAAAAGAATCACAACCAATCCTCATAAGCTGTGCCCAAGGAATAGAACCCTAGCATAGTCGGAAGATATTTGCGTTCTATCATTTTAAAGAAATCCTTCCTTAAAGGTTACTGGTCACATTTAGGGATATAAAAATAACCCCTAACTAGTTAACCCAACCAGTAAATGTATTCATTTACGTTATAATGTAACGAATGAAATGCGATAAAAGAAGAAAGCAAAGCGTTTTTGATAGCTGTTGGATTGAATTTTGTTTGTTTTATTTTTGCAAGGAAAAATACATTTCAATTTCGTTTAATTGGGTTCTAGAAACGCACAGTTACTTGGCTACGTTACAACATGTAGACAGCGGACGTCATTTGTTTGTCGGGGCACAGTTTGTAAGCACATCTGGTTTATACAAAGTAGCACTGTTACATGAACAAGAACCTGGCTGTACAAGGTAAGCCTTCTTTATTATTTTTACATGAGGTCCGCATTTGGCCAACATTGATACATTGTGATAACCTTCGATTATTATTTTGCTTAACAAACTATAAAAGACTTTTGATGTTTTGTATTTATCAACATTTAAATCTAGGGTTGTACCTGTTATTATTACAAACAAATCTAAACATCTTAATTGAGTTCTGATTAAAGTTTTCATTTATATGTAATAATACTTAAAGCAAATATGAAAGTTAAATTATTAGATTTTTGAAATTTTCCATATACACCTGTAAACCTAATAACATCTGATATTTTGGGTATTGATTTGAGATAGTTTTATAACAAAAAAGAAATGCTTAACATGTTTGATATTTTATTTGATTTTATTATTCTACAACTGCGTAGAAGAAATTGATGTATATATTTTTTACATACAACCTTTTATCATAAAGCAACATTTGATTAAAGAATCATCATTTAATTCATTTAATTAATTGTTTTATTTTGAACAAGTGAGTTCAAGAATAGGGTAATTGAGTCAAGGAGTAAAAGGCATAAATACCTTCAATATAATAATATTTGTAGCTCCCTTTTGACGAAGGAGCACTGATGGCACTTTCAAAATTTGATGCCTAATATTTGTGTCTATAAAAGTGTGTGCATAATTGATATTTATAGCTTTTCTTTTTATGAGGTAGCAAGAGTACACCTCTTGTGTCCTTCTTTGTTAATTTAATCAAATTTTCTTTACCGCTCCTGCTTAAGCAGTAAATACAATATTCCTTTCTAAATACTCCCAAGTCTCCCCTAGGGAAACTCTGTGTTTAAAGCTTAATGACTTGGTGGCGCCCTCCCCATACCCCTATTTTGGTATAAGTTGAGTCAGTAAGTAAATAATGTTTTGTAAAAAGAACCACGATCAATCCTCATAAGCTCTACCTGAGGAATAGACCCCTAGTATAGTCGGAAGATAGTTGAGTTCCATCATTTTAAGGAAATCCTTCCTTAAAGTTCACTGGTTTCATCAAACAATATTAAAGAACCCAGGGATTACTTTAATTATTTCATTAACCAAATAAATAAAGTAGTCTAGGCAAGGCCGCCCACAGAACAATTTGTAGAGGGGTCAAGACTACTTTCAAAAATATTAGTTATGTTACACAAAGGATGAACACTGTTAATGCAACTCCGTTACCGGACGTATTGGAAAGTAATGTAAAACATAAACCCTATTTCCTTAGAATAGCTCAAAAGCAGTTAGGACCATCGATAATGCAGCGTTTTCTAATATTATAAATGATATCACGAAAGAATTCATTCACGCTATAGGTTACTGAATTTAAAAGCGATATACATTAAAAGTATATCGGTGTTTAATTCAGAAACCTACGACGCGAATGCATTCTTTCGAGATTTCGGCTAAAGTATTTGAAATTGAAAGAAAAACGTAGGATTGATCGTTTCTCAATAAATGCAGCATTCTGTAATTAATCGAATTTTCATAAAGTGTAAAGTTACTTACCAATCTGGTAAATTGCTGGTGCAGCAGGCTATCAATTCTTTTGGCTTGATGATGCACAGTGTAGCAAATGGAAAAGATTGGATTTTACATTAACACACACTAATTGAAAATTGAATGGACTTATTCCAATACATGTAACAAGCCGCCCGTAAGAAAATGTAAAAATACAGACACGACACAACCATATTTAACGGAAACAGAAAAGCCACATTGTCAATCAAATGGCCACAAACCACAGATATTAATTAATAGTAAATAAATATCCGACCGGCACTTTAAATAGTGTCTTTAATATTTGTTGCACAAACAAACATGACTAAGAACTAAGAAGGGTACAACAAACTATTATAACTGGCACTGTTGAATAGGACTGTTCTCGCGTTTTATTAATCATCATCATTTTGAATAAAACATCAATCTTCTTCGGTCTTGACCAAATCTATTTAGGACTTCATTTATAAATGCTTGTTTCTCCCTACCTACCATGTCCTTATGTACAATAAGCATGCATAAACCTGATAATCTATCCCCTGACATGCTTGATCTAAGCGACGATTTTACCCGCTTTAGCGTACTAAATGACCTTTCTATTGTTGCAGTAGTTGGAGGTAATGCCAAAAAAATATTCAGCGCAGTTTTGATGGCCGGAAAAAAAGAAACTTCATTATCAAGCAAATGTACATAGTCTGTATCTTGTTGAAACTCTCTATTTTGCCAAAGTTCAACCCACGTTTGCAACTGTTCTGAAAAGTTATCAATGTTGTAACTTCTGGCTATTTCTTCTTTTTATTTAACAATGCTCTTTTATATTGTTGTCTTTTAAGTTATTTGGATGTAATCCAGAGAGTAAAAAGAAGTCGTAGCATCTTCAGAAAACCTTGTAGAAATAGACTGTATAACAGAATCCAAATAAGGAATAAAAGGCTTACTCAGTAATCTTCAACACTACTCATATGATAATTAGACCTATGAGTTTGTCTTGGTGCAATACGTGGTAATGTAATTTCCAATCCAAAACCATGGGCATGTTCAACACTTTTTATAAACCTCTTTAAAATATTGTTCAGGATCACTACGGTGTGTCTTAAAAGTTTGAGTAGTTCATCTATGTGCTGTTTAACGGAAAATAAGTTTATACTTTTAGACTGCAGTGCATTACAAACAGGTTCCAATTTGCTAGAATATTTGGCCATAATATGCAGACAAAGAATAAATTTCGACGAAGAAACGCAATTTAAAAGTTGACTGGCCCTATTTCTTGTCTGAGCATTTATTTCACGGTTATGAGCTAAATTTTCCAGAGCGTTCATAGTATCTGCAAAATGTTCCGCAAACAACCTCATTGATTTATATTTGGCGGACCAGCGTGTTTCACATAATAGTGGAATATTAGAAACATATCTACGTCTTAATGGACTATCTCGAAAGAAAGTAATTACTTCTTTAATGGTACCAACTGAATTTTGAATATCCGGAATCTTGTTCAAATCATTTATCATAAAATTTAATCTATGGGACGCGCAGTGAAAATATATCGCTGTTGGATATTTATTTTTAATAAGTTTTGGACTCCCTGCTCATGACCTGCCATCGTCGAGCAACCATCAAACCCTAATCCAACTAATTTATCCATACAAAGACCATATTCATTACAAGCGTTTAAAATTGCAGCAGTTATACTGCGTTCATCGATGTAAGGACTACAAAGCCTAAAAATTCTTTTCTGACCGAATTGTCATTACTAACAAATCTTACTCCAAGTAATAACTGTTCTACCCCAGCAATATCTGCACTTTTGTGAGCCAGAATTGAAAATGCTTCACTCAAATTCACATCTTTCACAATTTTTCCCTAATTAATGTTCCACAAATTGAAATTATTTGATTTTGAGTTCTGTGAGAGGTGTATTTTGAGTTCTTCTTGCAAAACTTTAAGTGCTCGTTTAGAATGTGATCCCCACTTTTTATTCTGAATTGTAAAAGATCCTCAAAATTGCTTTTTTATCACCTCGTAATGGCAAATCATGCATACCACAAAAAATGACTGTGGATATTATTGGTATAAGTTTTTTGCGGTTCGATTCAATCAAATCCCGCTCAGCTTCATTTATTTGAGAGGTAATTGATAGACGTTTTCCTTCAATAATTTTTGTAAAACTAGAAGCTTTTATAGTTGAATCACGATGCAATTCGGTTGTAGCATGTGCTTTTGCAGAAGCGACAAAGTCATGATATTTTGTGAAGGGCTTCACAATGAAAGAACCAAGAACCCCTCTTTTAACAGTTGGCCGAAAAACTACGCAATATTTGCAAAGTTCGCCTTTGAGTTTTGGAGAATACGCAAGCCAATCGTATTGTTGAAACCAGTCATATCTAAAAGCACGTCTTCTTTCTTCGGAATCGTTCTTGAAATTATATTTAGGATCTTGTTTGTAAGGATTTGTTAATAATGAAAAGCGAACATCGTCGGAAAGTGTTTCATTCGAGTTAACAAAATTGCCCAAATCGAGCATGTACTCATTCTTATCAGTTGAAAGATTGGTGTCATATTCACATGTGGGAGATTTTAAAGTATTAGGTGACGAACTACCAGCTTTATTTAGATCATTGACACTATTATGTACTATACTATTACACTCAAAAATAGCATTAGCACCAGCACCGCTACTACTACAGCCTATGCTAGATGATTCTTTTAGTTCATTTCGTTTGAAAATTTTCTAATATCCATTGTTAGTATTGTTACTGATCTTAGATCTGAATTTCTGAAAAAAAATAACACGCTTTACTTTTCTGATACTTCAAAAAAAGAGATTTGTTAATCAAATAGACTTTAAAGAAAAAAATAAGAATCTCCCAATTGCAAATAAATATTATTTTTAAATATGTATTCTCACGCATTAGGTACATTAGTACTTACTGCTATCCTATCCGTAACTAAACTGTAACTGCAATCTTCGGCCTTCTTTAAAAACAAAAACCAGTAACTACACTACTTATCAACACTGATAACAATAACTACAAGGAAAATGACCAATCAATATCTATCAACATACACGTCTTCTACTAATTCAACAGTCAGATAAAGTTTCCTAAGTCACAAATTATAAGTACACCGCATTCGGAAAACACTGAATACAAACTGAAGTCACTGAAGATATAGACGTACTTTACTGTTATAGATAAAGAATATATTTTTTCTCAGAATAGAACACAATGAGACATTTGTAGAACATTCCAAAGTTTTAGTTGTAGAGTACCTGAACCTGTACAATAAGAAAGAAACCATTATGAAGGCCTTTATTTATATTTCGTTTGAATGGAAACTTTCAGGGTAAAGATATTTAGATATTAAAGAATGAAAATAACAGTTTTGTTATAGGCGGTTAGGGTTACTATTGTAAGGTAATTGCATTAATTCGCATTTCCTGCTTAAAATGACATACAAAGTCGGTCTATTTATAGTTAGACAATAGGCATACCTATAGTGTAATCTCAACATTTAGGTTTACTTTATTTTTAAACAATAGTATAACCGATAGTGAAATGGTAATCTTTTTCAATCTTCTCTAGTGAAGGTGCACTTCGTGTTGCGATTTCTAACGAAAAAAAAACCAAAGGAACATATTCAGGGGGGGTCAGGCGACCCCCATTGACCCCCTTTGTAGGCGGCCTAGAGTCTAGGTAAGAATCTAATATGTAGATGTATTAGAGGTAGTGTCGCCCTCTCCTTCTCCATCAACTGGTTAGCTAACCATGTAATTAACAAACACATGATCACTGTTCTGCCTACTTTAGCGGTCGCTTCCTAGTTATGCTATGATTGCGCTTTACCTTCTTCTAAAGCTGTTTACCAACTATCACTTAGGCTCTTTTTTATGGTAGATTATACGCATTGGACCTGTTTGTGCAAAAGATAAATAAAGGAGCTTTCGTTCCATTTTTAATATTCCAAGTTATAAAAAGTATTACAATGACCCCTTCAAATAGGGGGATTTTGATAAAGTTACGTAATTAAGTAGTTCATCTCGTTCATTTACACTATTTTCACTAATTGACATTGGCTTCAGAATCGGACTAAAACAAATCTGACAATATGCTTTATATGCTTAAATTAAGAACGTAGGCACATGCTGTTGGTACTAAATATTTACCTCATTTGTAATCTTAATCCTCACTAGGAATGCGTATATTTCAACAATGCCGTTAAACTACCTTTGTTTTGTTTTATGTATTTACTTTTACGTATGCGTTCAGCAGAACAAAGAGAATCACATGCTCACACATCAGACGATGCGTTAAGTTTTGAGAAGATATGTTTTATGCTCAACTAGGGGATACTTGTAACATCAACAGACGACCCTCCGTTTACTTTGTTTCCTCAGAATACTGCCATTCTTTATTTGAGAGCGAACTAAAAGCAACAAGAAATATTTTCACGACATGTTATTTATGAAGAATGAATGTTACTAGCAGAAACCTTCCGGTTTGTTCGGTGCAGGGGTACAATGTTTTCATTTAACATTTATTATTGCCTATATTTCATCGTGAAACCACTGGAAATGTACTAAATCACTACAGTTTTTGCCATTAAATTTTATGAAATCTCATACATATCCGTGACATATGAACCTCAATGATAAATTATGTAAGCTAGCATAGGAAACGGTATAATCTCATTTACCTCACACGACCGAAAAAAAATCCGAGTAGGTGGAACTACATTTAATAACAATTATATCGTGTACCATCAGATGTGCTTGTGCGATTTGCTAAACAGCTTAATCTAGGATGCTATTTTGATACTCAACAATGTCCGATAATTTGTTACGTACCGTAGGTAAACAAAAGCTTTTTCTCTAAACGTGTGTTGAGATTTTTCGTGAAACATTTTTTAACATCTTCTTCAAAAGAAATCATTTGTAGTAGTATGCTAGTGTCTGTAAATGGTGGATCGTAAAAGGCGGAACCGATGCGAAAGTGCTATTACAGCGAAAGAAAGTCCTATAGGGGACTTTAGAGATCATACAAATGCAAAAGAAAGTTTTTTACCTGGACTAAAAGAACAATAGAAAATTAAAATTTTGGAGATATTTTTTTTTGTATTAAACATAAGCGTTTTTTTAAGTTTTGTATAAAATCACTAACCAGCTACAATTAATTCAAGGAAGCACATTCAGTAATAACTTAACCAACCACATTCATCGAAACAAATAATTCCGGAAGCAACCCAATCCATTTTAAAACATTCCTAAGCTCAAAATAAATACAAATTCGGCATATTTAAAGTAAAATAAACCTAAAATGCAATTTCTTTCAACCTAGATGAATTTGCCTAAAAAATTTAAGTCAAGAAAACGCATATAATTTATACCAGTTTGTATAAGCAAACATTTAAAAGCGGGAATATTTTATTAAGTATAAACAATTGACGTGAAAGCGTACATGCCGTTTGGAATGTAGGAATTGACACATTTAATAAAACCCAGCATATGTAAACAAAGTATGGACACACTAAAATTAAGGCTACGTGCAGTTGAAAGGTACAAAACACCAAATGCCATAATACAAACCTCTGATGTACGTGCAAAAATCAAGCGTCTATAACATGCAATACCGAATAAAACCCAGCAGGTTAGGATAAAAGAAAAAAACGAATTTGCCTATAAAACAAACCTAAGCTGATATAGGACATTCATTACATAATCAACGCACGGATTGTAATAGTCAAAACAAAAATATTATGTAAATTTCAATTTAGTGAAGTTAAATTGAAGGTTATAAATGAAGGTCATATTAATAAAAAATTTCAAGTGGAAAACAGTAAAAGTGCGCGATTGAAATACGTGTGTATATAAATCTGCCGTTAATATAAAACGTAAGTCTAGATTTAATTAATATGAATGAAGTTTACAATTTATTAATTTAGAGCTCTAAGTACGGGAAACTATATATCGATTTTAAGTGAGGACACGACTATAAATCGACTCTCGGTATAGTAAATTAAAATCGACTCTAAGTATAGGAAACTAAAATCGAGACAAATCGACTCTCAGTATGGTAAATTAAAATCAACTCTAAGTATAGGAAACTAAAATCGAGACTAAATCGACTCTAAGTACGGGAGACTATAAACGACTCTAAGTAAAGACACAATAAATGGGGAACTAAATAACGACGAGACTAAGTCGACTCTAAATACGAACAATAAATGGGAAACTAAACATTCAACTAAGTAACAACGCTAAACAGAATAACTGGGATAAAACGCTGAATAAATGGTATGATACTCAATGAACAGGGCTAGTAATTCAAAGCATTGGATAAACGACTACTAGTTGCTGGAAACAGTTCGAAGTACTGGGGTACACGCCGAGCTACGGACCAACGACTTGAAACCACTAAACAAGCAACCAATTTGGATTAAAAAACTCCAGTAAAAAGCAACAGAAGAAAATAAAGTCAGAATTATATGTTTTCAATGTATAATATGTTACATTTATTATTATTACAAATATTTTGTAAAAGTTTAACAAAATTTTGGTTGATACGCAAAGGACGGTTTAAAAGAGGAATAGTTCTTTGAACGTTCAACAAAACCATTCACAGTAAAATAGAATTTTTACTGGCTTTAATTGCTACCAAAAAAGTGTAAAAAGGGTTATGATCTTCGTAATAAAGAAATTTGATGGGAATATTTATTTTGATTTAAAGGTTCTGTAAATGGTAAATTGTAAATTTTCTTAGCTTATTATACAAATTTTGGTAAATTTAGCTTGTCTTATTCAGGTATATGGAGTGTTAGAAAGGATTGGGTAAAAATTATCTGTAATAATATCGTCGTTCACTCTGTGCGGTGTATCACTGAGCTATTCGGGGCATGAAAATAATTGTGTTAATTTTAAATTATATTGATCAACAGGCAATTGGTCGTTTTACATCTGAGGGACTACGATATCACCGCTATATATATATATATATATATATATATATATATATATATATATATATATATATATATTGTAACGGATCCAAGGGCAGGGGGTTAAAAGGTATTAATAAGTTTAGCAATGTTGAGCTATTGCAGTTTTTATTCAGTTGTACATTTGTATATAGAACAAAAGTTGGTTGGGTTCAATGATACAACTCCAAGTTGTTGGTGGCTGTAGATCTCACTCAAGCATACCAGGTCCAGTGATGGAAGACTCTAAAACCCTGAATTAACAAAGATATAAATGATGCATGTAGCTAAAATGAATATAATCCAAAACTTGTATCTGTAAATATTGATGTAAAAATGTAGTTAGGTTTTTTTAAAACGCTTGTATTATGTTATTTTGTTATAAATTTAATATGTTATTATTATTGTAAATCAAATATTTAGAACCATGTCATTTAAAAAATGTGAAGTATAAAACCAGTGTGGATTTGAAGTCTGATCATGTTGATCAAGACAGCAGTTTGAAGCATTTACAATTAAAATAGTGGGCATTGGTTTTTAAAAAAACAAAAGATAGCAGAAACCATGGTGATATGGAAGATTGTTGATTAGTGAACAATTAATTTTTTGAAAAATAAAGCAGTTTTTATAGAACACTTTTCGTTTCTTATTTAATTAAAATTATAGTGAACTCAAAAATTATTAAGAGTTTTAAAAGCAGTTTAAGCTGAGTAACGAGTCTATAAGAAGAAAAGCGCTCAACCTGAATCGAAAATAATCAAGAAAGCATTGCAGAGCTCAAGTTTAGGTGTAGCTGGTTGCAATTTAGAAGTCACAGTTTATGGGAGAGTAGCGGCGTTTTATTGGAAAATTTTAACAAGAGAGAAGTACAGAAGGCGAAGTTGAGTAAAAAAGATCAACAGCGGATCACATTACGTCAAGAATAAGTAGTATCAATTTTAAAGCATTTAATTACTAATCTAAAACAATTCAATACTAATACAAACCATATTTCTTGTAGAGTAGATACGTGCGGAAGTTTAAAATACAACCAGGCGATTGTAAGGACGACTACATCAGCTGGACGCAACTACAGGTATAAAAATTTCAAAAATAAAAAACAGTAACACTTGTTTAAAAGTTGCATCATTGAACACACTAACCAACAAAACTTTACATTACATTGAGTTATAAGTTACAACCGGTGTTTGTTAGAAATTCTGAAATAGGATTTATCTTGTATGAAACCCGCACAAGATAGATTCTATCTTACAATTAAATTATTAATTACCCTGAGATTGATTGTATTCTTAAAGAAGGTAGAGTTTTTATAGCCGTGGTGATTGAATTTGGCAAACTTGTAGTTTGCAATAAAAGGAGGTCTTGAAAATAGAAGCTCCGATCATTCTTTTGTTGTGGCGCCGTTATAGTTTACATTGACAAATTATATACTACCACATACAAAGTATAGGTAGGTAAAGTTTGGGGTAAAGTAATATATATATATATATATATATATATATATATATATATATGTATATATTTATATATATGTATATATATATATATATATTTATATATTATACTGTGATCCTACCTTATGAGTGATAGGCGTAATATATCTATCTGTCACTCCTTGTCTTATTTTAGAGCCTTGTTGAGTTATGCCACACAATTTGTCTTTAAATATTTAACACGGCTGCTGCATATATATATTTCACAGGGCCGTTAACCACGTAGCAGAATCTACCTAGGGTGAGTCCTTCCTAGGCAAACCCTTCTCAACTAGACACCCAAACAAACATCCAAGGAGTTTTCAAAATAATTTTAAAAGCCAAAAGTATCCCCAAACACTAGTTCCACTTTTATAAATTTGATTAAAGCACTGCGTAGATATTAAATACTAATACCTGGAATCCAGACACAGGCGCCGCCTTCCAGCCGTCCTAAAGCCAAGTGACCAACTGCAGGCACCTCCTGAAAAAATAGGTAACTCGAGCAACTGGTAATCTCCGGACTATACAACTACTAATATTTTCAAATTCTACTATTCTTTCCTCTTCAAAACGATAACGGTACAGACCAGCATTCCCTCTTCTAATTACCTTTTCTTCGCCACAAAACTGCTACCTTAAGCTTTACTTTACTGCATTCCAGTACCACTGAATCTCCTTCCTTTCACTAGTTGCTACCTCCAGGTATAACTTGACTTTCAAAATTTACTCGTAACTTTTTAAATGAAATAAAACTCAGAACAGAAAAAAACACGTCTATTTTTCAGTAATACAAATTTGAAGTCCTTTATAAATAAAATCCGTCTTCCTTTGTTTCCGTTGCCATAACAACTATCTCTACGCACACTATGCAATTTATAATTATTATTAATTGATTAATAATACAGTTCTTTTCTCTAGATACATTCATTTTCTAGATGCTTTGATAATCCAATGATTTATGTGTATTGAACTTTTTACAATATTGAAAATAGCTAACTACTTCGGTGGTTCAGCTTTTAAATTATACGTAACAGACATTTATGTCTTATTCGGTAAACGTCCTGTCATTACATACCCAATCTTTAATTGTTAAAACATATTCAAACTGAACTTCATTTACAAATTTTTCAGGAGTATCACTTAACTCCTTAAAATTTTAAAAGCGTGCAGTATACCACACAATTTTGATATTTGTTTTTACATTCAAAAGGTTTTGAAAACGCTAACTCCAAATTAAATTTCATATACGTGCAACCATAACAATTAAAATACGTACACAATGCAAACTTATCAACTAGCTTAGCCTGGTCTATGGCCGGTATACTTTGTTGAATGCAATGCAGTTTCAAAAGCTTTATAAATTTATAAACGTGGAATAGTTGTTAATTTTTAAACCAAAATACCTGAAACAAAATACCCTAACAAACCCAAATATACCCCCATTATAGCAAATCGTTTCAAAGCCCTATTGAAAACATTTTATAAGCCCACCCCCTTCTTGAAAGTATAATATATATATATATATATATATATATATATATATATATATATAAAATAAGATGTATCTGTAAACAAACTCTATGATATATATATATATATATATATATATATATATATATATATATATATATTACTCATATTTAGACCAGGGTAGAAAATTAAATAATCACAACAAATAATTTTAATCACCGTGTATAATGAATATTATTAGATAATACGCGTTATTAAACACGTGAAGCATAAAAATTTATTAGTTTCATTAAACATAAGAGATTTAAATCATGTACAAGACGCTTTATATCAAAAGAAGCAGTATTAAAAAGCTCTGCGTGTAATGTAATTATTCCTAAACAAATGGAAATTACGTGCAAAATTTATCTTAATTAACTCTATTTCAAGTAACCGGTATTGAACAAAACGTACAGATAATATCTACAGAAACTTGTAAAAACCCAATAAAATGCAAATCCTAGAAGTGTTAGTTAGAAGTAGGATGTTTGAACACACCTGCGTATTTTAAAAGGCAATTTCAGTTTAATTTGTTTAGATAAACATGTCGATTCTAAGGATATTGGAAACGGTCAGATGCTTTAGCACGAAATACAAAACAGGGTTTATTTAAAAAGCTCATTCGGCGAAAATTTTGCAGATAATTAATGTTTACAAAGAATCTTGGAGAAACCGGGGATTAATATTCACGAGAAGGTGCGATACGGGGTTATTAAACCCAGATAGTCCACATGGACTAAAATACAATCGATAATAAAGAATATCAATTTGCACCAATACGAACAGGTTAGAAAAGGAAAGAGAAAATGCGTCAAGCAAAGACACATATAGTAAAAGGCGTGATTTAAGCAACATCACGAGGGTCACAATTGGTTGAAAATAGGATGCAAATATCAGAGGTAGAAACAACAATTTCTGTACAAAATTAATTAGTTTTTCTCGGACATGTTTGCGTGCCGTGTGAGAATATCTGATATTTAAATGGGGCGAGTGAAAAATTCGTAAAAACCGACGCGCGAGCGACGGACTGGGAACACAGCATGAGAAATTCTTAAGAATTGTCTGTTTTGAGGACAAAAGCGACGTGCCGGCTATTTGCTATATATACCGGTGGTAATATGAATTTCGGTCTCTTAGACTTTTGACTATTCGATGCGTTAAAAGCTCTTACATCCGCGACTTGATTGAAGATGTTAAACAGTGCATTTTAGTTTGATAAAATAATTTAAAATTTTGCTCGTATATTTTAGTGATTCAAAATAGTTTGTTATTTACGTGCTAACATGAATGTACTTCAGTGCACTTAGATACAAGGTAATAAAATTTAGTATCACTGTACCAATTTGCAAAATTTACAACGACAAATGTATACACAAAAGTAGGCAGTTTTGGCGTATATTGGTGAAAGACGCATGAATTTCTTTGCTATTTTTCGGGGGTGTTAATAATTAAATGGTTCAAATACGTGTCTGGATCCACGAAACAAGGGTCAGATATACACAGATGAGTTCCGGAAAAGCCCCGAAACAACTTTAAATAAATGGTGATGGAGAAAATTTTAAAAGCGTTGAGAATTAGAAGCCGTAAATATAATCCTGTTGGAATGGTGTGATTAACTAAAGGGACGATGTACATTGAAGCTACGAGGACAGTAACCTTCAGGTAAATTATACTATTTTGTTTGACATTTTGGTGTGTGTTGAATAACTTTATTATACTATTTTGTTTGACATTTTGTGTGTGTTGAATTACTTTATAATTGATTTACTTTAAATGGACATTAGTGAAATTGTACTAACCATAAAATTTTAATGTTAAGATGAAATTTGCTTGTTTAAGTAGAAAGGGGTATTTAGTATTGATGTTCTGAATTATGATGAAATTTTAGGTATGTCTTTGAGCTCAATTAGACGAACCTGGTTAATTAACGTAAAGGGGTGGTAGATGCTCCCTTTTTACTCTGCATATATTGTTATAGTAATTAGTAGGCATCCTACAAGGACTTTAATTCTGGGTGCACATTAAAATGATAATAAATTTAATTTTGAAATTTTCCGATATTAAAAATTTATGCTGAATATTAATTTTGAAATTTTAATGTATTGTGAATATTGATGTAAATAGAGTTGACGTTGATGTTTGTGGTAGGAATGTGTTTGTTTTTTTTATGTATGAGGATGAAAGCTATCTAGAGGAGCAGCCGAGGCGATTAACAGAAGAAAGTCAACAGACCAGGTAATTGAAGAGGTTTCACAGCAATATATATATATATATATATATTGCCGTGGAACTCGGATAAAATCTTCACCAACAAATATATTTTCGAAAATTTAATAAAATTTACGAATTCGAAAATAGAAAAATTTCCAAAAATTTAAATAAGTAAAAAAAAAAATTTCTTTTCCGTTTTCCTCTCTTCCTCGGTCGAATTGCCAATTTTCTGCACCTGCTTCCAGCTAGCTCATTTAGACCTCCTCTTGGGTATCTAGATTCACTCGCATATTCTCAATCGTAAACACACACTCGCAATAAAACCACAAAATACAACCAACATACAATCTTTTATTTATTACTATTTACAAATAAAATTCAATATTGTCCATATTTCCTTGATCACGTTACACTTCAGTAAATCTTATTTTGTAATGTCCTGTATTTTATTTTAAAATCATCAAACACATAAAATGTACCCGGACTAAATGAGCCTTGAATAATACCTTCTCTAAAATTTCTTCTTTAGAATTTATTTTGTTTTTAATCTAAGTAAACTCTGGGGTAGGGTGAGCTCATGATAACCAAGCTAATTATGCATAATGTTGCCCTCCTACTTTGAAATACTTTTACAAAAAAATAAAAAAACAAAGCCATCTACTCTTCACAAAAATTTCACGTTCTGATGGAACGTTGAAAAGCTTTATAGACACCTTAAAATTTCCAGTTAAACACCATAATAAAGTTATTTACACGTATTATGTTCAATACGTAAATAATCCACACTACCTTAAAAATCACTCTCTTACGTCACCCAATATTTACAGTTTATAAGATTCACAATTTCAAATCGTTACCTGGAAATTTCTAGGAGATCTCTGCTCTGTGGATGATGCCATGTATTTCTACTATCTGTTCTGCAGGCCGTTTCTAGCTGTTACTAGACGAACTCCATCTAAGCCGATCCGCCAATGCCGCGTCCACGGTGTAATCCAATTCCAAATCCAATTTATACATACGTCTTTCACAATTATTGACTGTGATCTACGTTACTTAAAGTCCCGACACAAGTTGGTTAAAAATTATAGGTGATACCTCAATTAAAATAAATAATCTCGGCACACTAACCGCGTACTAATTAAGAGGCTACCACCATGCAATATAATTTAAATGATTTTATAATACTTACAACTCGTAATACTTTCATACGTCGTTTGGAACGATCGAAATATTAAGGGCTTTCACTACGTTGTCCAAAAACATATATACACTTAGGCTGCCATCTCCTGGCCGCATTTATCCGAAATCCCCTGTTAACAACAACACATTCTTACAATTTTGCACTCAACCGATTTTTAATCCCGCGAATTTCAGCACGTCGTTATTATATTTTCAGAAAACTACGCTACACTATCCTCGTGTCTGTTTCAAGTCAAACTAACCATATCGACCAATCGTAGACCTACTGACGTATCACAAGTCCCGCCTATACAACCGTTGTTTTATATTTATGCGTTTTCTACGTCTCTTTCTAACCTTGTTTGAGTGGTAGAAAATCGATATCTCTGTTTATTTGCTATCTACACCACGTCGACTTACTACGAGATTTAAATAACCCCTCGTTAGTATTTACTACGAACCCAGGCGACGGTTTACTCGATATACGTAGAATCTTCTTCTTTATCTACACAAATAATTGGAACTTGACATTTAAAATTCTGCAGGTGTTTAATTAACTGACGTTTTACCACAACACTTCCACGAGTTGAAGTTCGGCGTATTTCTACTCCATCAATATATTTGTTTGTTAGCAACGCTTTTCACCTTAGTATTATTGGGTTTTTACACGCTTCTATGCATATTATACATCAATAATCATTAAATTAAATTAAATTAAATTAATAAATTAATGGCATTGGCTTCTACCATTTATTTCTTTGCAAACCTACTAAATATTAATCATAATTTGTACAATTTGATTAATACCCGTTACTTAAAAATGAATTAACTAATATAACTTTCGCACGTAACTTCTGTTTGTTCCTTTATACAGGGTGTTTTGAAATTGTTTCTTTTATATTTATTTTTAATCTTTTAAAACCACTATAATATATATATATATAAAAGTTAGTTGGGATTTCCTAAAATTTATAGTAAAACAAATAGTGCCGGCTAACCATATTATAATCTCACTAGATGTAAAGCCATTATTTACTAACATTCCGTCCGAGTTAGCTTTAAACATAATCCAAAACAAATGGCCCGAAATATCACCTTTTACAACACTGCGTATGAAAGAATTTTTAGAGGGTGTTAAAGTTTGTTTAGACGCTACCTACTTTAAATTTGAAAACAGTATCTATGTCCAAATTTTTGGAACAGCAATGGGTTCACCAATTTCATCCACAATAGCAAACCTCGTAATGGAGGAACTTGAGAATTATGCCATTAATAAATTAAGATTTATTCCAGCATTTTACAAAAGGGTTGTTGATGATTGCATCATAGGTATACCCAAAAACAAAATCGATGAAACAATTAAGGCGTTTAACGGGTTTCATTCCCGATTACAATTCACACATAAGCAGGAGGTAAATAACTCTATTCCATTCTTAGACATGCTTATCATACACGATACCGAAGGAAAAATAAAAACAAATTGGTATAGAAAAAGCATGTGGAGCGGGAGATATTTGAACTTCTTGTCCTGCGTTCTACAACAATACAAAAAAAATGTCATTAATAACCTTATTAAAAGGGCGGAATTACTATCACAAAATGATTATCGACCGGAAAATATAAAAATAGTTAAAATGATACTAAGAGAAAATCGTTACCCAAAAAAGTTTGTGGAACCAATAATTAGAGCTAAAATTCATAAAATTTATAACAATGATGATAGCAAACAACACCAGTAACTAGATAACAAAATTGGAATTAAATATACCCCGGGACTTTCAGAACGTTTAAAAAAATGTTTAACAGCATACAACATACAAGTTGTACACAAATCCAACAATTCATCTTGGAATAATTTTACAAAACTTAAACCTCCAATAGAACAAAAAACAGAACCAATACAATTTATAAAATAAATTGCACAAAATGTCCCGGAGCATACATTGGAAATTCCAAACAATATTTGCATAAACGTATTTACGAACATAAATACACAATAAAAACCATGCCATCAAAAAGTTGCACAAATTCGATTTTGATAATACCGAAATTTTAGGTTCCAAAACTAATGACAAAAAGAGAAACATAATTGAAACAATAAAAATTCAAAAAAATCCTAATGCTATAAATTATAAAATAGATCAAGACGATTTTGTTCCTGTATATCATAATTTAATTCATTGTTAACAAATTTGCTGTTGACCTTAATAAATTTATTCTCTACCACTTTACAGTGCAAACACATATCTTGATACATATTTTTTATATAAATACATTTCAACTAATAGCATATGTATAACACTAGATTGAAACAATTAGTATATATTAAACATTTGTAAGTGTGACCTTCTTCAAACAACAGAGTTTATTAGAGTTTATTATTACCAAAATATTTATACATTAAAATTTTTTTTTAAAAGTATCATTTTAAGAATGAACAATTTTATATGTTGACTTCTGGTATGTAGCATTTTGTAACTTATTTTAATTTATTTAATTTGTAGAAAATTTTATTTGAAAATGGTGTAAAACCGGAACGCGTAATAAATTGAATTATAAAATAGCAATCTTATTTAAAAGTGAATTAACGGATTAGTTAGAAATTATTGAATGACCAATATCCATGAAACGTTATGTTATAATATATATATATATATATATATATATATATATATTGTTGTGAGATACGTGTCGTCAGCTCTGCTTCGTTTTGTATAATAAACTCTATTTTAAATTTTTAAAATACCTCTTTTTATATCCCTCGGCTAACTCAGTCCAATTCATACAGAGCGTACGATGATACGACAACAAAGATTTTAATCCCCCTATTACTTTAGCTCCTTTTTATTTGAATGATATAAACGAAACAAACCAAAATTTGTATAATGACCAAGAATATGTACACTTTATAGTTTAATAACTTTGATTCATAAATTAATCCTTGAATTAAAATAATAATATCTATCTGATTATGCCCCAATTCATAACTCCCTTAAAGCCAGCAAAAATACCACTGTCTGTTACTAGAAGCACCTTTGAACGTTCAAATAACCTTTTTTCTCTTTACATAAATTTTCAAAAGATTTATGATGACCCCTCACAAATTAAATACTTCAATATATAAAAATAAAAGTGTTAAAAATTGAAATAAAGCCTTATACTAATAAATAATATTTTTATCTCTGACCTGTGTTCTCCCTGCTTGGTTCGTAATTCTTAGAATTGCCTCGGTATATGATTGTTCAGTACCCCTGAACTATTTCCATTTAAGTTCTGTTGCTTACGGCTTCGCCAGTATAATCTTTTGTTGACTTATTTTTCTTTCGATGCTTAAATTCGTTTCTTAAATTCGTTCACCTTGGGGTTTATGTAGATTTACCCAGAGTAATTTCGAATAGATTTAGAATTTACTTTGAGTATGTTTAGAGTGTATATTTAAAGTATACTTAGAATATGCTTAGAGGATACTTAGAGTATATTCAGACGTATATTTAAAAGATACTTAGATATACTTGGACGTATATTTAGAATATGCTTGGAATTTATTTAGAGTGTACTTAGAATATTTTTAGAACATATCTAGAGTATACTTAGAGCCCTAAATTATTAAACATTAATATTAGGTTTCATTAATAATTATTACTTACTTTTTTCTCAATAAACGGCAACTTCTATTATATTTATTGGCACTTGATTTATCACGACTTTTAAAATTTTCCCATCAGTTAAATAATTATTTAAATTTTTCTATTTTCACTCGCGTGATATTCGGCTTTGAATTGTTCTAATTTGTGCCTTGGTCGAAGATATACTGATCTGTGTTCTACATAAAGATTCCTCGTTCCACCTGTGCTATTGGTTTTACTCGCGTACTTTGTTGATTGACGCGTTGTACTTTACCTTTATCGTTGCAGTCTTCGGACTTACTACAAATTTACCATCCAGACCCGTGTTGAAGTGATGTATATTCTCAGGTAGGCCCGTACTTTGCATAGTGTATTTTTTAGAAAATTCAACTTTGAACTTCGTTTAAGTCACGGCCTTTTATTTATATTTGCTGTTATTCAAATTTTATCATGTAACCAAGCATTTATTATTTGTTATTTAGTACTCCAAAATCTATTAGATTTTATAAAAATACAATGTTGTAGGTTATGTAGTAAAGTTTCTATAATGACGTGTTTGAATGCGTTTATTAGTTATGCGTTAATATTTTGAATGAGATTTTTTATAGCTCGTATGCCAGGTTATTTCCTTTCATTAATTGCGTATTTATTTCAAAAAAACTCGTTGCGTTTAAAACGTTGTTTCTGCGTATCTCTTTTCAATTTCATGCTTGTAAATTTAATTTAATTTAAAATATGATGTGATTTTTGAAGAACGAGTTTCCTTACATGAATTAAAGTTGTGATGTATATACAGTGTGCTCGATATTGGCTTTTTGCTTAATTGTCGAGTTACTCCCATTTTGTGATGAAACATCGGCGGATGAGGTGTATTTAACTTGGCGGAGATTATGTTAAAAAATAAAGTACATTTTAAAAGGCAAATTGTTTCATTTTCCCTCTTTGTTCCGCAAACTTTTTAAACCACCCTCGTACTTAAATTAAATCAATTTAACTTCTCAAATAATCTCACAAAATTTTTCAAATCTTAGGTGACTAATCGTTCACATTAAGTCGAAGTTGATGGTTTTGAGTCAAAACCTTATTCTCTTTTAAGTGGTGTACCGCAGGGATCTGTACTTAGGCCTCTCTTTTTCCTCTACATTCATGACTTCACTCAAATTTTTGTCAATCTTAATTTACCGACGATTTAAAAATCTTTGCTAAAATTGATTCCGTTCTTGACTAAAAATTTCTTCAAGCTGGCATACCTTATCTAGCTACGTGGTGTGCTTCAAACAAATTAGCCGTCAATGTAGACAAACGTATGGTAATGTCGTTTAACAATAATAACTCCCTAATAATAATATTTAGGGTCTCACTTACTTGACTGTTTAATGTCTAATTGTTGCCTTCGATTGTTTATATTTATTTATTTGATTTATAATTGCTTGTATTTATTGATTTGACTACTTTTTTTAGCTATGTTCTGTTTACATTCTGAACTCCATAATTGAATCTTTTGGTCTGCGTGAGTCAATTTATAAATAAATAAATAAATAAATAAACAAACAACCAAACAAATAAATAAATAAATAAATCAATCAATCAATAAATCAATAAATAAATAAAAAAATCAATCAATAAATAAATCAATAAATAAATAATAAATCAAAACGAACGAACGAACGAACGAACGAACGAACGAACGAACGAACGAACGAACGAACGAACGAACGAACGAACGAACGAACGAACGAACGAACGAACGAACGAACGAACGAACGAACGAACGAACGAACGAACGAACGAACGAACGAACGAACGAACGAACGAACGAACGAACGAACGAACGAACGAACGAACGAACGAACGAACGAACGAACGAACGAACGAACGAACGAACGAACGAACGAACGAACGAACGAACGAACGAACGAACGAACGAACGAACGAACGAACGAACGAACGAACGAACGAACGAACGAACGAACGAACGAACGAACGAACGAACGAACGAACGAACGAACGAACGAACGAACGAACGAACGAACGAACGAACGAACGAACGAACGAACGAACGAACGAACGAACGAACGAACGAACGAACGAACGAACGAACGAACGAACGAACGAACGAACGAACGAACGAACGAACGAACGAACGAACGAACGAACGAACGAACGAACGAACGAACGAACGAACGAACGAACGAACGAACGAACGAACGAACGAACGAACGAACGAACGAACGAACGAACGAACGAACGAACGAACGAACGAACGAACGAACGAACGAACGAACGAACGAACGAACGAACGAACGAACGAACGAACGAACGAACGAACGAACGAACGAACGAACGAACGAACGAACGAACGAACGAACGAACGAACGAACGAACGAACGAACGAACGAACGAACGAACGAACGAACGAACGAACGAACGAACGAACGAACGAACGAACGAACGAACGAACGAACGAACGAACGAACGAACGAACGAACGAACGAACGAACGAACGAACGAACGAACGAACGAACGAACGAACGAACGAACGAACGAACGAACGAACGAACGAACGAACGAACGAACGAACGAACGAACGAACGAACGAACGAACGAACGAACGAACGAACGAACGAACGAACGAACGAACGAACGAACGAACGAACGAACGAACGAACGAACGAACGAACGAACGAACGAACGAACGAACGAACGAACGAACGAACGAACGAACGAACGAACGAACGAACGAACGAACGAACGAACGAACGAACGAACGAACGAACGAACGAACGAACGAACGAACGAACGAACGAACGAACGAACGAACGAACGAACGAACGAACGAACGAACGAACGAACGAACGAACGAACGAACGAACGAACGAACGAACGAACGAACGAACGAACGAACGAACGAACGAACGAACGAACGAACGAACGAACGAACGAACGAACGAACGAACGAACGAACGAACGAACGAACGAACGAACGAACGAACGAACGAACGAACGAACGAACGAACGAACGAACGAACGAACGAACGAACGAACGAACGAACGAACGAACGAACGAACGAACGAACGAACGAACGAACGAACGAACGAACGAACGAACGAACGAACGAACGAACGAACGAACGAACGAACGAACGAACGAACGAACGAACGAACGAACGAACGAACGAACGAACGAACGAACGAACGAACGAACGAACGAACGAACGAACGAACGAACGAACGAACGAACGAACGAACGAACGAACGAACGAACGAACGAACGAACGAACGAACGAACGAACGAACGAACGAACGAACGAACGAACGAACGAACGAACGAACGAACGAACGAACGAACGAACGAACGAACGAACGAACGAACGAACGAACGAACGAACGAACGAACGAACGAACGAACGAACGAACGAACGAACGAACGAACGAACGAACGAACGAACGAACGAACGAACGAACGAACGAACGAACGAACGAACGAACGAACGAACGAACGAACGAACGAACGAACGAACGAACGAACGAACGAACGAACGAACGAACGAACGAACGAACGAACGAACGAACGAACGAACGAACGAACGAACGAACGAACGAACGAACGAACGAACGAACGAACGAACGAACGAACGAACGAACGAACGAACGAACGAACGAACGAACGAACGAACGAACGAACGAACGAACGAACGAACGAACGAACGAACGAACGAACGAACGAACGAACGAACGAACGAACGAACGAACGAACGAACGAACGAACGAACGAACGAACGAACGAACGAACGAACGAACGAACGAACGAACGAACGAACGAACGAACGAACGAACGAACGAACGAACGAACGAACGAACGAACGAACGAACGAACGAACGAACGAACGAACGAACGAACGAACGAACGAACGAACGAACGAACGAACGAACGAACGAACGAACGAACGAACGAACGAACGAACGAACGAACGAACGAACGAACGAACGAACAAACAAACGAACGAACGAATGAATAAATTAGTGAATAAATAAATAAATAAGTAAATAAATAAATAACTGCTAAGCACCCCGTTTCAGTAACGGAATAATTGCTCTCAAATTTGGAGAGTTGCAAACTAACGAATCTGACAACTTTTTCGCAACGGAGGATTTCTAGCTCATAACACCACATGGACCGAAATGAGATTCATCGGTTTGGATAATAAAAGACATTGTAAAGTAAGGGCAAGAAGGTATGGGAACATAAACTAAATGCTGTTTAGAATAGAGGAAAGCAAAATCGGGATGGGCATCCTTATGAGACTAAGGGTGTCGAAATAAAGAATAAAACGCCGATACCAACTAGCCATGCCAATCAGCCGACGAACTTCTTGAACGTAGAAGGGAGGAAGGATTTTAAAAATAGTGGTATCCTTGTGGGGGTCTACAAGTAGATCACCTCAGTTAACTTCGTTACCAAGTAGCGAAGTTCAAGTAGCCACAAATAGCACATTTCTTGTCGAAGGGTATGTGTCGTTTCTGCGTTCGAAAATTCATCAACCCATATTGGGTGCTAATTGATAAATGAAATACAAATTTCAAATAGCGAAAGAACACGGGCTAAAGTGTTTTGTCTATATTTTAGTAATATTACGAATTCGGAATTACCACAAATATTTATAAAATACACTGCATTGTTTATTCAAATAAACAATTATTTTCACGACGTTAATATATGTTCAGATAAGTACCGCATAGTCCAATCACGAGTTTTATATTAATTAATAATAATAATATAGGCTCTACTCGTAAACGTTGGTTATTTGAATTGTATTACCAATGTCAGGCGATTTTTGGCCTTGTGCGCATCCCGTCGACAGAAGGATCAGACCACTCGCTGCAATTAGAAGCATCAGGGGTCTTAATAAAGTCCGAGCTAGCGATCTACGCGTCGTTCAGAAGAAAAAGCTCAAACATTCGCTTTGTAAGATGCAGATATAGAAAGTTCGCTGATGTCACTTGTTTGTCCAAGAATCGCAGACTAACACATGTGGTCTTAACAAGGTATTTGTTGCAATGATTTTCAAAGCGCAACCAGATGCTAAGGTAAACGTTAGCGTAAGGACTTACCCTGACAACAGCTGTTCTGAATAACTTGACAACGAGGCGAATATTTGAAACTGATATGGTAGTGTTTTTTAATTTGTTTTACGAGGAAGTCGAAAGGACTTTCATCATTTGGACTTTATTATAGAGTAAATTATTGCCTACATTTGAAAAAACTGCAAATAATTAGGATTATTAACTTCTGTATTTAATCCGGAAAAGTATTTCGTTCAGGTGCAGTAATACATAAAGTAATTATGAGAACTAATTTTATTTAGCTTTGTATATATAACAAATATTTGTAATCCAAGGTAAACAGATCTGTGCATTTTGGGCATTTAAAAACTTTACGGTCATATTTAATTCATTGTTGACATTTTGATTCTCAGTAGAAATTATCAAAATTCTGATATTTAAATATCTGAGTCTAAAAAATTAGACCACGTTTTTTATTGTACATTTTTGTATATAAATTTTAAAACAGAAAAAGGCAAATTTAATTAAAGATCCATCATTTGATTTAATTAAGTAACTGTTTTATTTTGGACAAGTGCGTGCAAAGGCAGAGATAAATAAGTTAAAAGAGAATACATCCCCGTTTTATAAATAATAAGGTTGTTGGTTGTGATACAATGAAGAGGTACTAAACAGCTCTTTCAAGAAGCTTGATATTTAAATTTCCTTTTGTTACCTATGTTTAAATTATAGATATTAATAACTACTCTTTTTCTTTATTGTATAAGGTAGCAAGAGTGTATCTCTTGCGTCCTTCCTTATCATCATAACTTTGTATCCTTTCATACCCTGCGTGTTCGCAGTAAAAGCAATTTTTCTCCTGAGGATTTCCAAGTTCTCCCTTAGGGTTGCTTTATAAATTCTAGGACTTGGTGGCGCTCCTTTTGCACTCCCTATTTTTATTTAAAAGTCAGTATACAAAACTGTGTTTTTTGTTGTGAAACCCACGACCACTCCTTTGTAACCTCTACGCGATGAATACACCCCTAGCTTAGTCAGAAGATTGTTGATTTTCCTTCAGTATAAGGATGAAGTTTTTTATTGGAGCACAACACCTTAGATTCTTTTACTTGCGCCCAAAACAATGAGGTGTTGATTGTTGCTCTTAAGCCCAACGATTAGGGTGTTAATGTTTACACTGACGCCCAACGTTTAGGGTCGATATTGTTATACTTGCGCACAAATATATGAAGGCTCGATTATTATACTGCCGCCAAATATGTGAGGCCTCGATTTTTTACTTGAGCCAAATACGTGAAGCCTCGGTTAAATATAGTTATACTGACACCGTATTGTGAGCTTTAATTTTTGTAACTGCTAAAAGGTAGCAATTGAATTTTGTTGTCGTTTGATTGTATTGCCGCACTATATTGTTCTGAAATTTTGAGTTATAGACTAATTTGAAGTATGACAATAAATTGTTTTGGTGTTTTGGTTATCAGCTATTGAATAAATTCTATTAGGCATAAACAAATAGGATAAATTTGGATTTGGTTAAAGGCAATCTTAAAAAAATTCTCAAATCTCGGGATTCTTATTAATTTTTTTTTTTTAAAATGAATCTTAGAAAAGTATAAAAATGGCTAATACATTTCAGGTTGTGTATCTACTAAAAGAGGAACTCAATTATGAACTTCGTATACGTAGAATTGAGCGTAGTAGACCAGTCGTTGACAAACGAAAGATATTAGGTCGTTTACTACCAAAAAAGTTAGGTAACCAGGTTTTCTTATAGATCTTTCGGATTATAATGTTAAATTTTCGGTTGAGAAGGAAGAAATCAACAAGACCATTTTATCGATTAGAAATGTTTTGTCAGAATTTGAAGGTGACCCTTCTGACTCTGTTTTTAAAAGAGTTCAGTCAAGACTAGTACATCTAACTGGTCGAGTTAAAAGGATGAAGCTGCCATCACAGAATTAAGAAGAATCTGTTGAATTATGAAAGAGACATTAGCTACGATCCTTATTATTGAGGCAGAATTGTTTGACAGGGCGAAAGATAAGACAAGTAGTTTAGATGAATTTGTCAATTTGTCCTCTCCTGTTAATAGTGGCCCCTTAATACAGTCACTTATTTAACACCACCTCTACTGATTGGAACTTGGTTTGTTAAGTTTTCTGGAGATCCTAAACAACTTTATTCATTCCTGAAACGAAACGAAGAGTTAGCACAGTCAAATAGAGTCACTCTAGACGCCCTGTATAATGCCTCTCTGTAGAGTTATTTGTGAATGATGCCCTCGTTTGGTTTCGACAAGTTAGGAATTTTGTCAAAGATTGGAAGTCTTTGGTAGCTCGGTTAATGGAGGATTTTCTTCTTGCTCATGTAGAAGACGAACTTTAAGAAAAGATTAAGTCACGTCATCAGCAAAAAGAAGAAACTGTAGTTTTGTTTGTGGCCCATATGGAGAGCTTATTTAGTAGGTTACCTAAGATGCCTGCGGAAATCACAAAGGTCCGTATTATGAGAAGGAATTTGTTACCAGCTTATGTTACTCAACTTGCTTTATCTGAAATTGAGGATATTTCCACATTAGTGAAATTAGGTAAAAAGATTGAAGAACCAGTTCAGCTAAGACAAACCGTGGTAGCTACTTCGTCGAAAAATAATTTTTGGTTTTGTAAAGATTTTAAACCACATCCTGAAAATAAACATCAAGAAGAATTTAGGAACACTGCTGCATTTCGTAGTAGGGTTTATAGAAAGAAGTCTTCACTTCCTCAAGTCCAAGTTATAGATCAAGAAAAACTTTTGGTTGTGAAGTCACCAGGCGTAGAGAGAGTCAACAAGTTTGTATGCTGGAATTGTTCACGCCGCGATCCTACGTTTAGTTATTGTAAAACGCCTATGAAAATATTTTGTGTTAAATGCGGACATAAAGGAGTTACCTCAACTTCGTGTCAGTCGTGCTTAAAACACGAATAAGGCACGTGCATAGTAGTTAGCATGGTGCTTCGTATTATAAGGTTACTGTTTAAATGTGTACTTAAAATAATGCTTTGATAAATTGGGTACATTAGTTTTTGCTATCGTCATACCGTTTGAGGATTGCTCTTGTGCATAGGCACGTTTGTGGTTTGGTAGCAAATTCTAGTTTAAATCGGCATTACAACGCAACATCTTTGATCCTGTTTAGTCTAGGCGAGACTTGTCGTCGTAGTTGGTCGCTCAGCAGTGCGTAAGTCTAAACGAGACTCGAGGTGAGTCTGTCGCTCTAGCATTTTTGCATCACTTTTTTAAGGTTGATATTTAGGTTAAATTTCATTTGCTGATTAGTTTAGGTGAGGCTCGTGGAAGAGTCTGTCATTCTAGCAAGTTTGTGCGTTTTGAAGCACTTTAGTTTGATTCGACAGTTTGATTAGAAGTAAAATGGGAGTGTACCTGAACACTGATTTTTTTGCTAGCTATCGTCATGGTTATTTTTTTTATAGAAGTATTGTTTAGTACACGAACACCGAAAAGTTGCATGTGAAAGATCTGAAGCAATTTTCACTAGTAGACCAAAAGGATGCCGTTTCGATATAGATAAATTGTTGTTTTTCTTGTTGAGTTTGAATGTGTGGTGCATCCACTCATTGTTTTGTTTAGTTTTAGTCTTCCTAGTTTCTTTATTATAAATACGAAGAAAAACCTCAATTTTTTTTTTTGAATAGGAATTAGGTGATACCTTCGTTTTAGTAAATTATCTGTTGATTGTAGTGTTGTCATGTAGTGAGATGGCGTTATAAATTTTGAAAAGCGTTATAGTGAGCATATTATTAGAAGCACACTTCCTGTGCGTGCGCAATTTGTTATTAGAAGCACACCCCCTGTGTCTATGTAGCGTGTTCACAGGAGCACCTTTCTTGTGTGTGTCCAACCCGTTCACGAATAAAATTTTTTGATTCGTACAAGTTAACAAACGAATTTTTTTTGATTCGTAGAATGTTGACAAACGAAACTTTTTGGATTTATAACACGTTAGCAGGTAAATTTTTTTTGAGTTTGTAGAAGTTGACTGTCTTGTTGACGATAGTCGTGTCTTCTGCAATGTGGGCGAAAGAACCGTGGAGTGTTCTTTCCGCGTATTGTACATTCCGTTGAGTAATACGAGACTTATGAAGAGTTGGTCGCTCAGCAGTGTGTGCTTAGTTCAGTGGAGCGTAGGATTTGAGAATTTAGTTTAGTGATACTTGTATGCAGTTATTCACTATTAAGTTTGAGTATGGTAAGTGAGCCAGTTTATTAGGTTGGCGTGCGTATGTGCTGATTGCACATGCGATAGTAGCGTTGATGGTGTAATGACCTCGCATTTGTAGCAAAGTTTAGAATATTTTAGTAGGTTGGTAAAATAGTTTGTTGCGGTAGGCAATTAGTGCTTACGTTTAGCGGAGTAATAGTGTTGTGATGATGCTCGCTATTTTTGATGGTTAAATATTTTGTAGCTGCTTTTTGATAAAAGGTTTTATTTAATTTTCTTCGATTTGAGTTGTGATTTCAATCAGAAGTTTTGTACATAGTTGTGAGATTTGGAAATTCTATCATAGTATTTTCTCTAGTATTTGTGTTGAAGTTTTTGGGTTGGTAGTTTCAGTTTAATGTAAGTTTTGAGAGTTACCCTGTTACATTTTGTTCTGGTTAAGAGTATTTAGTAGAGACCTGTAGATCGAACTGTTATTTTTTTCTCTGAGAGAGTTGGATTCCTCGATTGCAACAATACCTGATAGTGATAATGCTTGATAGTGTCTTACCGACCTTGTTTCCTTGAGGACGTATAGTACGCGTAGTTAGTAAAACAGTCACTCTTAGTTATTTTGGTTCCCCCAAACTTTTTATTTTTATTTTTAAATTTTCCCACGGGTTACTTTTAGGATTAGTATCGATTTTAAGATTAGAATTTCGTTGCGAGTTAATAAGTAACCCATAAAAAAATCTTTGGTTGCGCTCAGTAAAAGATGTTTTTTTTTGTGGAGAGAGGCAGTGTAACAAATTTTTTGACGATTATAAAAGCTTATAAATTTAATTATAAAATACACTGCATTGTTTATTCAAATAACCAATTATTTTCACGACGTTAATAAATGTTCAGATCAATACAGTATGGTCCAATCACGAGTTTTATATTAATTAATAATAATAATATAGACTCTACTCGTAAGCGTTGGTTATTTGAACTGTATTTCCAATGTCACACGATTTTTGGCCTTTCGCGCATCCTGTCAACAGAAAGATCAGTCTGGCTCGACCACTCGCTGCAATTAGAAGCACCATGGGTCACAATAAGGTCCGAGCTAGCGATCTACGCGTCGCCATAAACGTGGCAGCGTAATCAAGTGCAGAATGCACTTGACTTTTGTTAGTTTCTGATAACGGTAAGCAACTTAAATAACTATTAAGGTAGACTAAATGATTTTGTTATAGCGCTAACCAATAGCTCGCCTATAACAATAACTCGCACGTTTACTAATTTTTAATTTCACTAATTCACAGTTTATAAGGTTGCGAATTTACAAGTTCAAATATCGCGTTTTAATTTCTCAGTTTACCGTTAAATAATCTTGCTTGAAGATAAGTTAAAGAAGAGTCGAAAATGATGCACTTTGAATAGCTCGTTTTATGGATTGATTTTATGTTTCGATTTATTTCAATGGATTGCACAACAAGTTGATGAAAATTGTTCCCTATAATGGTCCAGTATAATACGCAGTAATGCATTTAATTCGTCATTAGTTCAAAACAAGAAGCTCAAGCTTACGCTTTGTAAGATGCAGATGTGGAAAGTTCGCTGACGTCACTTGTTTATCCAAGCATCTCAGACTAGCACACGTGGTCTCAAGAAGGTGTTTGTTGTAATGAACTTTATAGTACAACCAGATGCTAAGCTAAGCGTTAGCCTAAGGACTTACCCTGACAACAGTTGTTCTGAATAACTTGACAACGAGGAGAATATTTGAAACTGAAATGGTAGTGTTTTTTAATTTTTTATGAGGAAGTCGAAAGGACTTTCATCATTTGTGTTTTTTAGAGTATAAATTATTGCTTACATTTGACATTACTGTAAGTAATTAAGATTATTAATTTCTTTATTTAATCCGGAAAAGCATTTCGTTCAGGTTCAGTAATACATATAGTAATTATGAGAACCAATTTTATTTAGCTTTGTATATATAACAAATATTTGTAATCCAAGGTAAACAGATCTATGCATTTTGGGTATTTAAAAACTTTACGGTCATATTTAATTCATTGTTGACATTTTGATTCCTAGTAGAAATTTTCAAAATCCTGATATTTAAATATCTAAGTCTAAAAGATTAGACCACGTTTTTTATTGTACATTTTTGTATATAAATTTTAAAACAGAAAAAGGCAAATTTAATTAAAGAACCATCATTTAATTTAATTAAGCAACTGTTTTATTTTGGACAAGTGCGTGTAAAGGCAGAGATAAATAAGTTAAAAGAGAATACATCCCCGTTTTATAAAGAATAAGGTTGTTGGTTATGATACAATGAAGAGGTACTAAACAGCTCTTTCAAGAAGCTTGATATTTAAATTTCCTTTTGTCACCTATGTTTAAATTATAGATATTAATAGCTACCCTTTTTCTTTATTGTATAAGGTAGCAAGAGTGTATTTCTTGCGTCCTTCGTTATTATAATAACTTTGTGTTCTTTCGGATCCTGCGTGTTCGCAGTAAATGCGAATTTTCCCCTGAGGATTTCCAAGTTCTCCCTTAGGTTAACCCTTGCTTTATCTATTCTAGGACTTGGTGGCGCCCCTTTTGCACTCCCTATTTTTATTTGAGAGTCAGTATACAAAACAGTACTTTTTTTTGTGAAACCCTCAACCACTCCTCATAAGCTCTACCTGAGAAATAGACCAATAGCTTAGTCGGAAGGTTGTCGATACCTCTTCACTATAAAGGTAAAATTTTTTATTGACGCACAACGCCTTAGATTATTTCAATTGCGCCCAAAACAATGGGGCGTTGATTGCTTCACTTACGCTCAAACAGGGGGCTTAGATTGTTTCATAGTAATTGAAAAATTTATATACAATTCTTTAGGAAAATTTGGTAGTACAAAAATTAAGCATAACACTATCCTTAGGATAGTTGCTGAATAACTTTACATATTTTTTTAAGTGTTGTAGGATGTTATTCCTGATGATGTGCACTTAATGGTCGCAATGCGAATACCAATCTAGTTTTTAAATAAATTAACCTTAAAGAATTTTATTATATTTAATTTGAATTGCGCCATAGGGTTCTTAAGCGTTATGGATAGCACTATATTTTGACAACTACAGGGTGATATATCCGAAGGAACAACAATTAACTAATTCTGTTGTTTCGGTGTATTGTATAGGTAAGCCACTTAAACATATAGATATTTTTAACAATATAGCGTATAAGTATCTCCTAATAAAGACTAATTTTACAAAAGTACAATAATTTATTGGGCTTTTGTTGTATAAATAACGCAAACTGCGTAAATGCTTTTTACTCGATTTATATGTGGAACGAAGCTATAATTAAAATTCGATATATCATACAGCATAGTGTCGAATTGCATAGAATACATGCTCAACTACTATTAATTTATAGTACTGCGGATTCCCTTTCAGCTTGCCCTATACCCATAAATTGATTTGCTATAGGGTTATCTGGGGTTACATTTCACGTAATAGGAATTAAGCACTTAATTCCGGATTAAGTTTTCAACGAACTTGTGCCATAGATTTCTCTAAGCATTAATTTTGTGCTGAATTTGTTTGCACTAATTCTTAGAAGTAGGCAAGTATGATCAATGTAAAACTGGAGAGAAAAAGGGTTTGGTTAAGATTGCAACACTTGCGATCGCAAAATCTACAAAAGCTTTTGTAGTCCCCATTCTAAAATTCGTTTTATTTGACGTATATTTTAACTAAGCGTTTGTGCACTGGTTTTGCAAATTACAACGCAGTGTAAATCCACTTCGAAAAGGTTAATCGGTATAACGGCAATCGACACCCCAGGATCGTGCTGGGTTTGTTGCCTGTTCGTAATAAATTGTCTTAGCAAATACCATTCTCTGTCACTGTTCGTTCTTGTACAACAGGTTCTAGAAATCTTAAGCTATTTAAGTAGGTTACTAGTCAAATTCTCCTGAGAATAAGGACTGTTTGAAGTTTTTTTTGTAAAATAGTTACATTGGATTTATCCCCATAAATCTATTTTCGGGAGTTTGTGAATGCACCGAAGCTTTTACGTACCGAACTGGAAATAGGTGACGAGGTATCTTTGAAACTTCGACACATTCTTCCATAGCTCTATTGTTACTATACGTTATTAGTTACTCTAAACATGGTATCTCATGTTGGCGGCCAAATAGCTAATCAGTGAAATAACAATTTAATAAGTTTAGTTAAACACTACTCTAAAAATACAATTGCAATTACATATAAAAACAGCAATAGTAGAACAATGACAACCACATTTACTCCAGCATCCATATTTCCTCACTCATTCTGGACCAAATAGTTTTCTTCGACTAGCCATTTCATCCTTCGAGATAAATATATATTGTTTGGTATCAATTAATATTAGATTTTTCTCAGCTACCTGAATCTCTAGAAATTTTTTAGATAGCATCACTCCCTAAGGTGATGTCCCAATTTTAAGATTTTTTTAGCAAGGTCGATTCCTAATCACTTCTCCTTTTTAACATTTAGAGTCCTTTAACCATACACTTAGAGGTATTAACACAAAGAAATTAAGCACCCAAAAGTTTAATAATTTATTTTATCCGATTTACAGTTTAATAAACTAATAGAATACAAGTTTTATATTGCAAAATATAACAATATTTTGTTTTTTTTGTGTAGCAGAATCCAAGTAGCTGAAAGCAACCTGTAACAAAAAAGACACCAATGTGTTGTTTAAAAAGAGAGGAAACATGTTTTCGGTCAATAAGACATATTGCCGTTAATCTAAGTATATGTTTTACCGTCCAGCGACATCGCGTGAAGGTAAACACATGTCGCCAGGAGCGAAAGGAGTATTAAGAATGGGGATGATAGGTATGTCTTATAACTAACTTACATGCTACTATATACATACACAATAAAATATATACATATATAAGTAACTATCCTATACCTTTATGCCCCATGCGTAGGTTGATATGCTTCCGGAGATGATGTAACGCTTGTCATCTTCGCCCGACAGACTAATTTTATTAATTAGCTGCGTGTACAAATCGTGTTTCTTACTCCGGATTGATACCATCGTATATATGAGACCTTTCCATTATTAATAACCACATCCTTAAAACTATCTACACTAATCCCAGCCACCGCACTACGGCTAAAACCCTTAATGTTCTTGACAATATCCTTTTCTCCTACAATACAGTAGGACTACTACTACTACTTACAAATTCGAACACGAAGTCACCGTTGAACACGTCCTCGCCTTTACGAAGTATAACTTACTGTCTTCCAATAAGGTTAAACAGTCTTTTAAGAGATTATACACTTTAATTAGAATATTGTAAAATACGACTTTTAAAATTTTAGAACTGGGTAAACCTTTACACAATTATCAATTTTTTGGTTTTACATTTAGTTAACTTGATACTAAATAGGTGCTTGGGAAAAATACAATTCGTATCTGAACTAATTTTTTGTCGAAAACACCCCTGCCTCTAATTTTTGCCCATCTGTATTTAACTCCATCTTTAAATTTTTTGGTCACCAAGTTGTTGTAGACCAATTTAAATCTTTAAAAAAAACGCAATAAAACATTAAACGTTCTATATCATGCCTATTGTCTACAGGATACGAATAAAATAATTAAATAACTTCTACGCAATATTTTTGGGTTTTATGATTTGCTTAGTTTCCAAATAAATCACCGAGCAAAAGTTGTATCTCATTTGTTAAACGCAAACCACTTATACGCTTATCAACGTCGTCTAATGAGCTAGCTAAAATTAGTAATCAAAGTCAGCTTTCTAAATATTTTGGAAGTGAAATTTTGTTTCCCTCATACTAATAATGTTTACAAATTAATATAAATGTTCAAAATATAGTATTCTTTAAAACACAAACGTTTTGCTGGGCGCAGTTCAGAAATTTTTTTGAATGCAATAAACAATGGTTAGATTGACTATCTTTTCGTAACTGCTTCAAATTTGCAATACTAAACTGTTCAAGATTCACAACTTCGTTAGCTGGAAGGTTGCGGGTGATGATGTTTTTCTTTAACAGCCCTCTTACATTAACGGTTTCATGTACAGGTATTATTTCTTGCAAAAATAAATTTAACGTCGAGCTGATAATTCATAAGTCGCAGGGATGTTTCAGTCTAACCCGTGTAGATGATTTTTACAAAAATCGTTATGCCTTCGGAAATCCTCATTCAAGTTTTCACTTCTTAACGGCATATGCGGAATTTCGTGCCATAACTCGTCCGTTCAAACAATCAGTACAGCTGTTTCTTTCACAAAAAATTTGCTTGACTTGTACTCGAAACCTTGGACATCCAAAACGTACATGTTTCCCTGGTGAAAATTTGATGTAAATTTACCTAGCGCATAGGTGGTCCTACCTACCAGCTTGTCAACACCTAATGCACTCTTACATCACTTGTAACGTCAACATTAAAAAATCCATCTTTAGCTTATAATTTTGATCAACTCGACGAAACTTTGACAACTAATGCACTGGAACATGGCTTCCTCGCCTTTTATGCCGATGGTCGAGCGTGTGCAGGTCCTTATTATGTTAATTCACGTTATATGCAAGTCTTGACTGAAAAAGTGACGCTCATAATTGTTTTATAGTAGGTTTTACCTGTTTGCATTTAACCACTAACACCATTTTTAAAATTTTTATAGAAAAATTACTCTTACCAGTATTTTTAATATAACTCCATCGTGTAAGATATCAATTATTATTGTGTTTTTTTTAAGGTTCGCAAATCCTTCGGATTTTTTTTTAAATCGAATGACCCCTTACTGATTTACAGATCAACCTTTTACAAACCATATGGGGTTCATCTTTAATCTATTTCTAAACAGCATTGCTTTGTATTTGAGATAAACCCATCGCGTAACTTATCAAATTAGCATAGAATTTTTCTGGGGAATCGAAATCAATTATCGTGTTTTTTAAAATTAGCTACTACAAAGACCCGCATACTATTTTAATATTCAAAAACCTAGCAGCAAAACCCTCTGCATTTTTATTTAGATCTAACTCAAAAATAGAGTAAAACTCAAAAAATATTTATTAGTATCTAGGATTCTTAAAATTTTCAATTAGTGCATCCACATTCAAATAATTAAACCAAAAGTGAAATATATATTAATTCTGCACGGTGGGCTAGAAAGTGGTTCGATAATCTATTTTAAATGTAGTTCAAAATAAGACGTATTTTCTAAATTAATTTAGTGAAATGTATGATCATCAGTCTTGCATTGTTTTGTTAATGACGTCTGACTATTAATTTAATAGAAGTACCTCTCACAATTTTAGTTAATATTTCGGGAATACTCATTCTATAATTTGATTTAAATTGGGTGAATGTAACCACAAATTATACTTATACTTTCTCTATATACATAAATACAAGGAAATGATACCAAAAGTTCATTTTAAGTTTATTTTTGTAAAAACGTAAAGTCGTTTAAAGTGTAATTAATAGTGTTACAGAATTTTCCGCCTTTGAAAATTTCGTGTAAGAACTATCGCCAAAGAAGAGTAAGTCTTAATTTGAATGTTAACCTGCAAAGTAGAAGAAATTAATATTTACATGTGTAATTCAACAAATTGTTAAGCATTAATTTTTTGTAGAATGAACACTTTAAATATCTCATGCAGTGTGTGTGAAAGCGTTTTTACTGGATGTGACGCTATAAACAAAGACAACGAGAAGAACATCGAGGTGGTTTATTTCCAGGAGGAGCTAAAAATTACAGACAACGAGTGGGAGCAAATAAAGAATTTGGAAAACCAATCGACCGCAGCGCATAAAGAATGTATAAACGCCGCAATTCAGTTAGAACGAACCAAGTTGCTATTTGAAAAACCATATGCCATAACAAAATCTTTATCCATCTTCATAATCGTAGATCTGAACCCGTTCGACGGTTATAAAATAACTTTCAGATTTGTTGACATCATTTCGCAGACCGTACCTGATGTATCCCTCAACGTATTTAGGAAGTTTATATCAAATCTTTCTTACAATATACGCACTATAGAAGTTGGCATGCGAAATTAGATATGCAAATTCGACAACTTGCGTTGTTATTTAAATAAGAATTGTTTAGTGAAGATGGTGACGTTTGATGAGAATTATATGTTATTTACCAAAGAAACTTTAGAGCACTTTTTAGGGGTATCTCAGATCGTTCTCAACCATGCTAATACTTTAAAAGAACTAACGTAAAACGGTACTCCTAATATAGATATGTTTCTGTTAGATGTTGCAATGGAAAGATATAATAGGAATGATGTCTTACAGAATCTAGCAGATGATGTAATTAAAAGCAAATACAGTAATAATGATATTGGGGTCATATTATACGAATTTATAAGAACCTACCCAAGATTGTTTGAAAACAGTATTTGTAGACAAGTTGAGTATATAGAAGAGTACAACAGCTTTTCATTTCACGCATTTACGAGCGATGTTTAAATTTTAAACCATAAATTTTAGAGAAATTTCTGTCACTATAATCCTGTATATTACAGTTTATTCTCTTATAAGTTTCTAAATTGTTGTATTTCAACTACAGATATTAATAACTGTAAATTAAATTATGCTATAGTTTTAAATAAAACGATTCTGATTAATAATTTTGAAAACCTACACGGGTTAAACTTGTACATCTTTGCGACTAATGAATTATCTGTTCAACGTATAAGTTTACTTTAGCAAGAAATAATACCTGTACATAGGACCGTTTATGTAAAATGGCTGTTAAAGAAAAACTTTATCACCCGCCACCTTTCAGCTAACGAAGTTGTGAATCTTGAACAGTTTGCGTTTAACAAATGATATACAGCTTTCGCTTGGTGATTCATTTGGAAACTAAGCAAATCATAAATCTCAAAAATATTACGTAGAAGTTATTTAATTATTTTATTTGTATCCTGTAGACAATAGGCATGATATAAAACGTTTAGTGTTTTATTGAGCTTTCTTTCAAAAGTTTAAATTTGGTTTACAAAAACCTGGTGACCAAAAAATTTAAAGATGGAGTTAAATATATATGCACAAAAACTAGAGGTTTGGGGTCTATTCGACAAGAAATTAGTTCAGAAACGAATTGTATTTTTCCCAAGTAACTATTTAGTATCGAGTTAACTAAATGTAAAACCAGAAAATTGATAAAATTTTGTGTAAAGGTTTACCCTGTTTTAAAATTTTAAAGGTCGTGTTTTCGAACATTCTAATTAAAATTTATAATCCCTTAAAAGACTGTGTAACCTTATTGGCAGATAGTAAGTTATACTTCGTATAGGCGAAAGACGAGTTCAACAGTGACTTGGTGTTAGAATTTGTAGGTAGTAGGGCTAAGTCCTACTGTATTATAGAAGAAAAGGATATTGTCAAGAAAATTAAGGGTTTTAGCCGTAGTGCGATGGTTGAAATTAGTGTAGATAGTTTTAAAGATGTAGTTGTTAGTAATGGAGAGGCCCCCATGGATACGATGGTATCAATTCGGAGTAAGAAACACGATTTGTACACGCAGCTAATTAATAAAATTAGTCTTTCGGGCAAAGATTACAAGCGTTACGTCATCCCCGGAAGCATATCAACCTACGCATGGGGGCATAAAGGTATAGGATAGTTACTTATATATGTATATTTATATGTATACATATGTATATATTTTATTGTAAGTTAGTTATAAGACATACCCGCCATCCCCATCCATAATAATCCCTTCGCTCCTGGCGACATGTGTTTACCTCCGCGCGGCGTCGCTGGACGGTAAAACATATTGTTAGATTAACGATAATGTCTTATTGACCGATAACACGTTTCATCTCTTTTAAACAACACATTAATGCCTTTTTTTTACGGGTTACTTTCAGCTGCTTGGATTCGGCGTCACGAAGAAAATAAAATAATGTTATACTTTGCAATGTAAAAATTGTATTCTATTAGTTTATTAAACTGTAAATCGGATAAAATAAATTATTGAAGTTTGTGTGCTTAACTTCTCCGGGGGTATTTATGTTTTCCCTGCCCCTCACATGTCCGTGGAACTTGCAGAGCTCATGTTTACTTATTTCATAATTCTATTCATTATACAATGTAACAATCATAATATCTAATAATTGCGGTTTCTTAACCGTCTGTGACCTGCACCTGCAGTATCACTTACGTCTCGAGTGCAATGTATTCACATCCGTTCTCACTTGATTGTGAACTTTCAATAACCTTTTCTTATTTATCTTTAAAATACAATGTTGCATTTAACTTAAGTTTCTTAATAATCTCTTAATAATTTCTATTTGATTGTAAATTAGTTCATACGCCACTCCACTTTGTCTAATTTTACCTAATTTACAAATTATACAAACTGCAATCATTCATTCATACCAAGCTGTTTCGTTCAATTGTTCGAAGGCAAATTAATATAACTACCCTTGGTACTTAGTGTCACTGTCGCTTCTTGCAGTGGTTTTGTTTCAGTGCTTTTACTTTGCGAGTGGGAACACAAGATGGGTCCATTTTACGGGCATTATTGGCGGTCCGGTCTCTGTTTCTTATATTGCAGGTTTATAATATCGAGTAGCATTCCACTCACTCCACTCTCCGTAAGGAGCTATGCATATAGCTGGGCAACCTTTTTTTCTATCTGCCGTTTTGCCACTCTCTCTTGTAGTATCTGTTTCCTTCTGAGCATCACTATACGGTACTTTTGGACCCAACGTCCCAATCGTTCCGTTACATGTTTTTTCTATTATTATTGGCGTCCAAAGTGTGTAACTATCTCAAAGTAGAAATATTACTCAACAGTCCTGACTTTTAGGGTCCAGTAACTCTAGACAATCTCATACACATCGTAAAAAACAATCATCAGTGCTTTGAATTTTGATTTGCTCGTTCGAACTTTTATTGCTCTCGGTGAACTTGGGCTCCTCCAGTACATGAATTGTCGCTTGGTTTCTGGAACATAGGTGAAAAATCAAGATTCGTTATGTATTATGACTTTTTTTAAGAATGTTTGGATTATCTTCAATAACACATTAAGTGTCAATACAATGTTTACACGAGCTTGTTTTTGTACGATTGTGAAAATTTTTTTGTCAATTAATACAATTTTAGCAATCGCACAAATAGTAAACGTATGGTCAGCTCGGTTCAGATTACCAATTTTTTTAATATTTTTGTCTGCTTTTGATGTAGTAGAGCGTCCCAGAGGTGCTACATCTTCAACGTCTTCTCGACCATCTTGGAAACGTTTTAACCACTCAAAAACCTACACACGTGATAAGAATTTACCGCTATATACTTCTTTCAATAGAAGATAAGTTTCAGTAGCGGTTCTTCCAAGTTTTATACAAAATTTCACAATTCCTTGCTCTATTAAAACACTTATTGTTTCTCAGCGAAACAAAAATAGACTATATCCAAATTAAGTCCACGGTTGGGCAAAGATGTCTACAGGCGCAAATGTACTGATAATCAAAATAGGTGGGTTTACACTGCCGCCGTATGACCTTGGCGCATGCGTAACTCGTTTAGTACCATCAGCTTTATTATTCGATAGTTTTACCTCATATACCTACTGTAATTGAAAGAGGTACTGATTTGTACATTGTGAGAAATGAAGACTTAGTTAAGAAGGCGAAAGGGTTCAGGGAAGAAGATCAATTTAGCGCAGAAAGTGGTGCATAATGAATATAGTGACCTGAAACAGCTGATACAGATGTATTGTTAAACCGTTCTTGCGATTGAGTCTATGACCTAAAGTGAGAGTGCTATGCATTTTCTAACAGTAGCTTTATTCAGGTCTAAGAAACCTACACAAAATATCTTCTGTCGCTATTTTACCAAAAGTTCTTATACGTATTGGAATTATTAAAAACTAATAAATTTGCGTTGCTACGTACCTGGACGTAGCCGGAAGAAAAATAAACACCAGGCTAACTACCAGCAGCGGAGAGTGGGGGGATACGCCTACATACCAAAAAAAAAACAAAAAAAAATAAAGTACATCGTCACGATTGTCTGTTAACAAATAAAAAAAAATTAAATACATAATTCAATACAAACAAGAGAACGCAATAAAATAAACGTTATCATTTCAACGCCAATAATTGTATTATACGGAGAAATTGGATAGTGGATCCACGATGTGCGCATTTCGCAGCTAACGTGTAATAAAACTTAGTACAGAAAAAGAAAATTAATGCTTAAAATTTTTCAATCGCAAGTATGTTAAATTTTGAAGTGTTAAATGTAAATTTAGGTATTAAATGTAAATTTACCCCCTAACAAATATATTAAATTTTGAAGTATTAAATGTAAATTTAAGTTTTCCATCTAGTACAGGAGTTAAACTTAAGCATTAAATACAGCCCACGTTGTAGCAAGAATTAACGACGTATACCCAAAAGGACCAGCGCAACCAGCTGTTCAACAAGTATGGTAGACTGGTTTTACACCATCCACCGTTGATAGATAAAAATCCTTGAATGCATAACAGAACACAAGGCACATACCTCTCTACGTTAGGATACTTAACTTGCTAACCACCGGGGGGAGTCAGCATAACAACGTAGCTACCATCGTAACTACAGCAACTAGTCCACGGCAACGAACAGTTGGGCTACACTCAGAAAGGGCGCCTTTGGCCTCCAGCAGAAAAAGCAATACTCGCAAGACATCTCTAATTGGCAGAACATCAATAAACGTGCTTTGCTTTTAAAGTGAAAGAACGAGTAATGTAGAACATATTTCGTCACACGGGCTGCAGAATCAAATTCTGAATGAATTTAAATAACACCAATGCGAATTCCAAACATCCGTGTTATCGAAACGCGATTCAAACTGGAAAACACGGTGTTACCGGATAATACTGCGCGACCTTATTTCAACAAGTTGTTACTTTGACACAATAGAGAAAACCCATTATACGCAGTTGTAATATTGAACAATTTGAAGGTTAGCTAAAAACAGGCTATGAACTATTTAATTATAGCATAATAAACTTTACGTTTCAAAGCAAATAGATTTAAATCGAGGAATTATTCAAAGCGTATTTATTGCAGAAAATAAAGTATACAGGATGTACACTATTTAATTCTAGCCTAAACTTGTTTTTAAAGCAAAAGGGATTTGAGTTGAAAATTATTGGACCGCGTATTGATTATTAACCGGTAAAAATGTACGGGATGTTCAAAATAAACGTAACAGCGTGAAGCTTCTGTCGTACACGAAGTACTTTTAAAAAGGGGTATGCAATTGATTAAGCAAGGCAATCGTACTTCATAAATCAGTTTAGGGTAAGCAATATCAATAAGCTGAAAACTGCGAAAGCTTAGTTTTCACAAGAAAAGTTTATTGGAAATTCTTAACTTCAAGCTTTAATTGTTATTTAAAGCATATAAGGATTCATCAATATTAATAAGTCTAAATATTGTCACGTCCATTACGAGTTATTAACTTTGTGCTTTAATGATGTAAAAGTGTAATGACGTCAACAGCCACTTCCCTAGAGACGGTGCATTAAGTTATATAAAAATTTTTACTAACGAAAACTTATTAGCTAACTCTGGGCATCTGCTGCTACCCAAACCTCAAAGGCTTGACAGTGACGTAATACTTCTGGCTTTAATAAAAATTGAATAAATTTAAAACATTCACCGTTCTATCATTTTTTGGCATTGTTTCTGAATATGTGGCATTAGGTAATATAATAAAAAAGTAAAGCACTCGCGTTCTGACAACACCTTAGTATTAAAGAAGGTAAAATATGTTAGCCATTGGAGTTATCTAAGATTTAGCGAACGTAAATAAAATACTATGGACAAAAAATACGAGCCAACCATCAATCTTAAATGGAAAAGCATTTTGTAAATATGGAACAGAAGCAAATTTTTAGTGAAGTAAGATATTAGTAGGAGTTATTTGTTATTCCTACGCCATTTGTGTATTCTACCTAAACGTACCGGAAAAATACAGACAAATGTTATATGAAGATGGTTAGTGCGGGAAAGATAGACCTACTGATAGGTAATGACAGTATGTATTGCAATAGTATTATTAAGTTTTTCAAACTTGAATGGACATTTTTCCAAGGCTCCTTTAAACACGATAATCACGTGTTTTCACCTACAACTTTGTTTAAAAGCTTATAAAAGATAATGTAATAAAGTGACTATCTATAATGAAGCTTTGTAGTTTGAATTTTATAAACCGTCTTGAACAAAATAGCAAGAAAAAATATTGTCCACACATATATCTACAATTGTTCGGTTCTACAACCTCTAAATATGGTCGGCATTGTCCGTTCTAATCCCATATTTGTGTTTTTTAAATTTACGACCAAGTCGATTCCATACGTGTCTTATTAACAAACCAACCTGCGTGATACGTTTCCTGTTGTACTAGAAGTAACGTTCAAATTCACAGTACTGATTAAAAGTGGAACAAAATTCAACCATAAATTGATTTCAACCTCCATCTATTTCATTACTATTGACACGTACAATCACAGACAATATGAAAAATGCGCCATTTTGGTCAATTACGACAAAATTTTATTTCTTAAATATCCTTTATAAAAGCATGAAGTTTCATTGAGAACGCTTGGTGTATAAAAGCGCGTTTTATATTAGTTAAATGCATGGATATTTTACATTTTGGGTCAAGACAAAATTTTCTTATGAAAGATTTTACTAAAATTGCATTAATTCTCAATAAAAAATATTACAAGAAGTTACTTAATTGTTTAATGAAAGCCAACATTAGCATAATAAGTAGCGCATTCCAAACAAAATTTGTTATTTATGAAGGAAGAGAGAGACTAATAATTAAAGTGATTGTAATTTACGTACAGCAATTGAAATGGATCTTGCATTGATGAAAGAATTCGGGGAACGACATGTATTGCTAGAAACTGAGCCGTTTGTATTGGTTTAAATTGCCTGACAGGCAACGAGTCACATGCCTGGATAATACAGTTGATTTTATGAAGGTATTGATTATAATCTGAATTAGAGGTTATATATACGACTAGAGTAACTTTAAAAAAATTATTCCTATTATTCTGCAAACTGTTGATACACTTTAGTGCTCAATAAAACTTAGTGCAAATATTTTAATTTATAAAGGTGTTTGCGGTTAGTTTGATTTTTGCCGATTCTGAGAAATCGTAAGTAGGCTTGCATATTTCAAATTAGCTGAGATAAAAGGAGTTGTTTTCCGACTTTAAATAATGCTTCAAATTCTTGTCAAATTTTCTTCAAATACTAGTTCAACTACAATTCCCAGTCCAATTACTATTCCTAGTTTAAATCCTATTAAAATTTTATGCAACTTTAAATATATTCACTTAATCTAATTCCAATACAAATTGTTATAAATTTGCTTTCCATGGCTTAGACCTGGTGAATGCTTTCCATAATTTTATTCAAGAAACCATGTTGTTGTGAAAATAGTTTGTGTACAAGGTTAAAGTATTGAGAAGTGACTAGTTTTGAATAATTTTAAGGCACCAGTCATCAAAGGTCAGAGTAGAGTTTAAGATTTGCAATTTTTGTGTTACAGATCTTACTAAATTATTCAAATTCGCATTTTGTATACAATAGTTTTATTATGAGACGTGGTAACTTTAAAATTTAATTATTTCATGATTTCAAGATTTCAAGTAGGAAGTTTATTTGTATAACACAAAGCAATTTGCACGAATTTTTGGTAAAAGGGAAGTTCAACATAAGTTTAGTCTAGGTGTAAGTTGAAGCTATCGTACTTTTTTAAATAATTTTGTGTGATTTATACTGCGCAAATTTTCATTCTCCTTTATCTTATTCCTTGTGAATATCTGTACTTTAAAAATCTTAGTAGGGGTTAATATACTAGACTATTCAAGGAGAAATTTTTCATGTTCTAACAAGATAAATAGTTGGAGTGGGTTCTTAAACTTAGTTTTGAGATCCTGCGTCTATTGTATAGCAAAGTGACGGTTAATTAAATATATCACCTCAGACACATTTGGCTCCCACTTTGAGGGGCTCTTGAATAGCATTTTAATATCACGCGCTCATACACACGCGGGCGCACACACACACACACACACACACACACACATATATATATATATATATATATATAACACACACATATATATATATATATATATATATATATATATATATATATTACTCATATTTAGACCAGGGTAGAAAATTAAATAATCACATCAAATAATTTTAATCACCGTGTATAATGAATATTATTAGATAATACGCGTTATTAAAACCATGAAGCATAAAAATTTATTAGTTTCATTAAACATAAGAAATTTAAATTATTTATAAGACGCTTTATATCAAAAGAAACAGTATTAAAAAACTCTGCGTGTAATTTAATTATTCCCAGGAAAAAAACAAATGGAAATTACGTGCAAAATTTATATTAATTAACCCTATTTTAAGTAACCGGTAATAAAACAAAGTGTACACATAATAATTAATATTTAACTTGTATTCGCTAAAAATGAAAGGATAGAAGTCAATTTTAATTGAAGTTAATTGAATCGTTAGTAACAGATAATATCTATAGAAACTTGTAAAAACCCAATAAAATGCAAATCCTAGAAGTGTTAGTTAGAAGTAGGATGTTTGAACACACCTGCGTATTTTAAAAGGCAATTTCAGTTTAATTTGTTTAGATAAACATGTCGATTCTAAGGATATTGGAAACGGTCAGATGCTTTAGCACGAAATACAAAACAGGGTTTATTTAAAAAGCTCATTCGGCGAAAATTTTGCAGATAATTAATGTTTACAAAGAATCTTGGAGAAACCGGGGCTTAATATTCACGAGAAGGTGCGATACGGGGTTATTAAACCCAGATAGTCCACATGGACTAAAATATAATCGATAATAAAGAATATCAATTTGCACCAATACGAACAGGTTAGAAAAGGAAGAAAATGCGTCAAGCAAAGACACATATAGTAAAGGCGTGATTTAAGCAACGTCACGAGGGTCACAATTGGTTGAAAATAGGATGCAAATATCAGAGGTAGAAACAACAATTTCTGTACAAAATTAATTAGTTTTTCTGGGACATGTTTGCGTGCCGTGTGAGAATTTCTGAGAGTTAAATGGGGTGAGTGAAAAATTCGTAAAAACCGACGCACAGGCTACGGACTGGGAACCTAGCATGAGAAATTCTTAAGAATTGTCTGTTTTGAGGACAAAAGCGACGTGCCGGCTATTCGCTATATATACTGGTGGTAATATGAATTTCGGCCTCTTAGACTTTTGACTATTCGATGCGTTAAAAGCTCTTACATCCGCGACTTGATTCAAGATGTTAAACAGTGCATTTTAGTTTGATAAAATAATTTAAAATTTTGCTCGTATATTTTAGTGATTCAAAATAGTTTGTTATTTACGTGCTAACATGAAGGTACTTCAGTGCACTTAGATACAAGGTAACAAAATTTAGGATCACTGTACCAATTGGTAAAAATTTACAACGACAAATATATACACAAAAGTAGGCAGTTTTGGCGTATATTGGTGAAAGAAGTATGAATTTCTTTGTTATTTTTCGGGGGTGTTAATAAGTAAATGGTTTAAATACGTGTCTCGATCCACGAAACAAGGGTCAGATATACACAGATGAGTTCCGGAAAAGCCCAGAAACAACTTTAAATAAATGGTGATGGAGAAAATTTTAAAAGCGTTGAGAATTAGAAGCCGTAAATATAATCCTGTTGGAATGGTGTGATTAACTAAAGGGACGATGTACATTGAAGCTACGAGGACAGTAACCTTCAGGTAAATTATACTATTTTGTTTGACATTTTTGTGTGTGTTGAATAACTTTATAATTGATTTACTTTAAATGGACATTAGTGAAATTGTACTAACCATAAAATTTTAATTTTAAGATGAAATTTGCTTGTTTAAGTAGAAAGGGTATTTAGTATTGATGTTCTGAATTATGATGAAAATATGGGTATGTCTTTGAGCTCAATTAGACGAACCTGGTTAATTAACGTAAAGGGTGGTAGATGCTCCTTTATACTCAGACTCCGGTCTGCTTATATTGTTATATTAATTAGTAGGCATCCAACAAGGACTTTAATTCTGGATGCACGTTAAAGTGATAATAAAATTAATCTTGAAATTCTTTTAAAACTGAATTTTATGCTGAAATTTAATTTGAAAATTTAATGTATTCTGAATATTGATGTAAATAGAGTTAACGTTGATGTTTGTGGTAGGAATGTGTTTGTTTAATTTTATGAATGAGGAGGTTTATAAAATTAGGTGAGCAGCCGAGGCGAAAAGAGGATCACAGCAGTTTATGACGCCCAATCTGTGGGACTAGAATTTTTTTGTTGAAAGGAACCAGTTCCCGCATTCAAAGGAGCATATCACAGCAATATATATATATATATATATATATATATATATATTATATTATTGTGATAAAAGGTGACGAGAAGTCATTGCAGAATAAATTCTACAAATAAAGCCCACTAAAATATAAAATCCCGAAAAAATTGAAACTTCCGTAAATTCATGGTTACGCCATGTATAATACAAGTGTACTATTATTCATTGATGTACAAGCGAAAAATGCAATTGCCCGTGCATAATAATCACCTTGTATGATATAGGCGTATTGTAAATAAATAGCAAGTAATATAAGTTGTATATGTAAAAATAATTAATTTTGAGATACCTTAAAACGCATTAAATGCGAATGCAAATCACTCATTTTAAGATAAATATAAAAACTATTCGTTTGTAGAAAAAAATGCACTTTCCGTGCATAAAAATAAATAATTTCGTGTATTAAAATCCCCAATTCAAATCTTGATTATATGTATTAAAAACATTTTGCCGTGAAATCAAGTATTTTTTATAAATGCAATACATTTGAATTAAAAAGTAATTAAAGTTTAAATTAATTTCCCTGTGTATACCATAAAAACATTTTAAATAAATCATTTTCTAAAATAAACGAGAGGAATTGAAAAGAACTATGTCAATTTAGTTTAACCTAATTAATAAAGAAATCTCTATTCCAAGAAGCGGCCGGAACATTAAAACCCAGAAAATGTAGTAAAATTGATAAGAAATATTTATGAGCATTAACTTTAGGTATTACAGAGGGAAAGGACAGCGCGCGTGACTATTATAAATCAATCACGCAATTGACACTAATGAATTGTTCTGAGAAACTTTGCGTCATTACGGCGTAAAATATTCTATACGATACTGAAAGATTCATTTATGAATTCGATCGCAAAATGTTACTTTGATTAAGTTGCATACATGTTGCTATGCGAAGATGATATTTTGAGTACACAATATGCTTATAGTAATTAATAATTAAAATATAACGTTGATGATAAAACGGAACAGTGAATAAAGAAGTAAAGTTAAACGTAATCTGCATATAAATATAGAAGTTATTAAATATAATAAACAATAAGAATTCTCAAATTGACATTATCTTAGTTTGTATCCCATTCTATATCTCCTATTATTTATCGTTTTCCATATGTTTCTTCTTCCTTTACTACTCCACTACATCTTTGTTCTTAACTTTATCTGTCCAAGATATCTTTACCATACGTCTGTAACACCAGCTTTCAAAGGCTTCTAATTTTTTCAGTCCAGTTCTCCTACTGTCCACGTTTCACAGCAGTAGTGCTATGCTCCACACATATGTTTTCAGCAATCCTTTTTTGTTCGTATGTTTATTATCTTTGAACATGTGATTGCTTTTTATGTCAAATGTTTTGTATCTTTTGCTCTTTTTTCATTTTGTGTTATTTGACTTCCTAGGTAGCAGAAATCTTCATTCTCGTGTAAGTTCTCGTTTCTTATTTACAATCTGACTTTGACTTATGTATCCCTCATTTTCATGCTAATACTTTTGTTTTATATTTGTTAATTTTCATACCGTATCCCTCTGTTAGTACTTTATCCATTTTATTAAAAGCTGCTTCTAACTCTTCCTTGCTTAATGCTAATACCGCTATATCATCTGCAAATCTAAGCATATCAATCTTTGTTCCTGCATAATAGTTCTCAAAGTCATTTTGCAGTGTTCGCAGCCTCTTCGATATACAAGTTAAAGGTTAACTGGGATTGGGCATATTCTTGTTTCGCCCTTTTCCTAATATTTACCTCTCCACGTTCTTGGTCTAATTCTATTACAGCAGTTTGCTCCTTGTATAAGTCATGTACTATCCGTATAACTCATTCCAATTTATTTGAGTATTTCGAACACATTCTCCCATTTTACATTGTCGAAAGTTTTTTCAAAATCTACAAATCCCATATACAAGCTTTCTCTTTTTCTATTATTTTCGTCATTATTACTATTAAAGTAAAAATGGTTTCCTGTGTTCTCCTGTTTCGTCTAAACCCAAATTAATGTTCTCCTAGTATTCCTTTAGCTTGTTTTTCCTTCCGTCTTTGTACAATTTCAGTTAATATTTTTGAAACGTAACTGTCAAACTTATTGTTCGAAAGTCTTCACATCCATCCACACTTTTCTTTTTTGGTTTAGTGACTATGGCGTTACATTTGAAATATTTGGGTGTCTCGCCCGTTTCATACATATAACATAGAAGTTGAAAAAGACGTTCTGTCACTGGCTATCCAGCGGTTTTTAGAGTTTCTGTTAGCACCTTATCTATACCCGGTGTCTTATTATTTTCAGATCCTTTAATGCTAATTCAAACTTATCTCTAAGTATAGGATATTCCAAGTAATTCTTTCCAGTGTCTGATTCCGGTTTTAATGCTTCCAGTTCCTGCCCTTCATATAGATTTGCTATATATTCTTGCCATTTAAAAAATTTTTATACAGTTGTTTCCTCCCACGCCCCTTATATTTATTATTTACGGTTTTATATCCTTAAAATTCATTCTAATAGGTTTGCAAGCTTCATCTGTCTTTCCTATTTTTACCTAAGTTTGTACCTTTTTTAACTTTTTATCAATCCATTGTTCTTTAGCTATCTTGCATTTGCGAATGATTTTTCATTTTATGGCTTTGTACCTCTGTTGACCTGCTTCGTCTGGGGCTCCGTCAACTTGGCCCCTCTTCCGAACGATTTATTGAAATGCTGCATGTGCACCAGAAAGTACTAGTATTCTTCTTAATCTTCTTTGGGGATTAAACCACTCATAGTTTTTAAAATTATCTTTATTAACGTTTCGATCCATGACCTAGGATCGTTTTCAAAATAATAAAAACTTCAAGTTTGACATTTATGACATAAATTGAAGGTGACTTTGATTTATTGATGTTTGAAATATTTGGTTTGAGTACATTAAGCAAAAATTTTTAAAGTTTAAATGAATGATTGCCTTCAATTTGTGTGTCGGCCTGGGACCGACTTTTTTTAGGTAGCCAATACGCTTAACGTGAAATCAGCTGATTAATTTTTATTGGTGAATTTTATATAAATTCAATAACTTGGGAATTGGAAAACATTTTTTAACATGTTTCTATTTATACAATTGAGAGGATGGTTATTAAAAAAGTGTGCGATTGCATTATTAAAAGACTTAAGTAGTCGTTTTTTTATATTTATTTTGAAGGGGAAAATCATTATGATTTAGGATACCTCTTTGGTAGATTTTAACATGGTTCTGAGGCGACCTTATGGCGGGTTTACACTTGTCAGATACCAATGTTGTTCTATGAAGGTTGTATATGGATCTGAGGCGACCATATGGCGGGTTTACACTTGTCAGATACCAATGCTGTTTTGGGTTGTTAATATGCTTCATCATCATTATCATTGGATCTTCATCTCAAAACTGGTTGGACACGTACCTGCACTTATTTATATTCTGAGCTAGCTTCCCTTCTATTGTTTTCTACTTTTATGTCTTATTTCACCGAGATTCAGTGAAGGGAGTTAAGCAACCTGTGGCTACCAAGATGCCTCAACACTTAGATATTTGCCGAAATAATGGTTTTCTAGTTAATATGCTTATTGTTATATAATTAGTTATTGTATGTATAAATAGAAATTATGTATGTAGGCTGTATTTCATGTTAATATCGCAAGGAAAACCCAGGAAAAACTTGCAATGCTACCTAGATATTGAGGGCATTTGATTTTCATTTGTTATTTCTTTTGTTATTTTTTTAGTAATGGAATCCATTGTTTACTGAAAGTTATGGATTCGTTTGCAACGCAGTGATTTTTATGTAAGGTTATATAAGCAGCTTCTTTGATTTTGCGTTTTTGGTGGTTTTCTTCTTTGTCGATAATTTTTGCCTCCTCCCATTTTATTTTATGACTGGAGTCCCATGCATGTTGGCAAATCATGGATTTTTCAAATTTTCTACTTTTTATATATGTTTTATGTTCTTTTAATCGAACTTAAAATGGTCTGGAACTTTCCCCTATATAAAACTTATTACATTCGCACGGTATTTTGTAGATACAATTTTTTGAACTTTGTATTGCGTTTTTGGGTTTTGTTTTTGTTAATTGTGCTCTTAGTGTATTGTTGGTTCTAAATACTGTTTTAATTCTAAATTTGTTTCCTATTCTTTGAATTTTTTTGGAGAATCCTTTTATGTACGGTATTGAGAGCATTTTATCGTGTGTATCGTTGTTTTTGTTTTCTTTTTCTTTATTTTTAGGGTTTTTATTCATTTCTTTCTCTATTATTCTTTTAGGATATTTGTTTTCTATTAGTGTACATCTGATTAGGTCTTTCTCTTTCTTTAAAATTTCTTCGTTTGATGATATTAATTTTGCTCTATCATACATGGTTTTGATAATTCCTCTTTTGACACAGTGTGGGTGGTTTGAATCGAAGTTTAAGTATCTGTTTGTGTGTGTTGGTTTTCTATATACCGATGTATTAATTGTTGTATCGTTTTTGCTAACTAGAATATCTAAAAACGGAAGTTTTCCATGTTGTTCTAATTCATATGTGAATTTAATAGTTGGTTCTATTTCGTTAATTGACTGTACAAAGTTTTTAATTAGTTCTGTATTATGAGGCCAAATAGCATAGACATCATCTACGCATCTCCACCAGATTAGTGGTTTCAATTTTTGTGTGAATATTACATCTTTTTCGAATTCCTCCATGAATATATTACTAAAGATTGGTGATAGTGGACTTCCCATTGCCATTCCGAAGCTTTGTTTGTAGAATTGATCATGTATTTGAAAATATGTGGTATTGACGCATAAACCAAGTAATTCCATAATCGATGATATGCTTAGTTTTGTTCTTTCTTTAAGATTGACATCTTTTTCTAGTTTGTTTTTTATAATATTAAGCGTTTTGTTTATAGGGACATTTGTGAAGAGATTTACTACATCAAATCTTTATTCAGAAAGTACTAGTCTTGCACCACCTTGCACCACCAAAATAATAACTTGCACCATGCTGGAAAAACAATTGCGGTAATTTGTTTATGAGGGGGGGCTAGAATGACGTTAGCCCCCTCCATTCGAATTTCAAAAAAATGATATGTGCACCAGTTAGAGAAAAGCTTGCACCACCTTGCACCACTAAATTTAGAGTTTGCACCAGTTCAGAAAGTTAGATACAGGGCCTTTTCTCGAGGAGGGCCAGAATGACGCTAGCTCCCCTCTATTCGAATTTCAAAAACATGATATGTGCACCAGTTAGAGGAAAGCTTGCACTACCTTGCACCACTAAATTTAGAGCATGCACCACCTTCAATAAGTCGTCACATTAATATTTTATATTATTTTACATAAAACACTGTCATACTCCAACGTTTCTGAATTGCACCACCAAAAGAATTCTAAGCATATCCAATGCTAAATGCGTTTCTTTTATTTAAAATAGTTCAATTATATTTCATTTGATTATAGAAGTATTATCTAATCTAATAACGAGGTGACTAATAATACGGACTTTAAGACAGGATCTGGACGTTCCCACAAGAGGCTTACAAATTCACTTGCAAGGAATTACAGAACACGTAATATAACTGCATGATTTAGGGGTGTCAAATTTAAGTCAAGTTACAACCAAATATAGCAGAATTCAGTTTTATGCAGCATACAGAATTGAATGCGTAGACCGATACTTCCGGAGAGGTCATGCACAAATTTTTTAATTTAATTACATTTTTATGGATGTATTTATCTACAATACACTAACTCCCCGCTTAACTTTCTATGAGTTTCACAAATCTCTCTTTCTAACTTATAACTGACGGCCATTAATTTTTTTTGTAAAAATGTCAGTTCCACCGTTTTTTAACTACGTCATAACTGACATTTCTTAAACTTTGAATTTCGAATTGTCCTGGATATTAATTTTTTTATTAACCCTTAAATTTTAGCACATGCGGTACATCTATTTAATCTTTTATTTTTAAAATTGCGAAAAAAAGTCTTATCGTATGGTGCGGGATTTGAACCCGGTATCGTCTGACTGATAGCTTCTCTAGGTATGAATAACTCAGACATCTTGGATACCAAAGATTTATTTTTACATTTTTGAATTATTTGAATCATTTCCAACAACCTATATTCAAAGGGTTTTTATAAAGTTTTGAATAAAGCGAATATTTGATCTTTTCAAAAAAATCACTTTTCTCAAATATCTACAAAGTGTATAAAAAATTTTGAATTCCAAATAACGATTATTACTCAACAACAACATCTGCAAAACATTTCCTATTTAACCGATTTTCAATCTCTTCAGATAATAAAGCTATCCATCCAGTGCTATCCAGAATGAGACATCCTGTAGCATCGATTTGATAGTGCTATTTTCAGTTTATCAAGATATCCTGCTGAAATACCTTTATCAGAAGTAGCTAATTCGGAATAAGTCCTTAACTTGGGATTGTACGATGAGACTGTCAATACAACAATATGACAATCTGAAAGTGTTTTATCTGAGCATAACATTTTTGAAGAACGCAAGAGTTTTTGTGGATATTTGTCTTAATATTTTCTGTAATTGAAAATCTTTTCAAATTTTCTAGAATGTTTAATAACCGGGATTTGATTACTGTTTTATAGTAATCTTGGAATAGTCAATATTAATTATGGAAATCGGAAAAATTTGTACTAATTGAGACTGAATTTATTGCTAAGCACTGTTGGTCGTATGACTTTGGCGCATGCGTAACTCGTTTAGTATCATCAGCTTTATCATTCGATAGTCTCGCTTCATATATCTACTGTAATTGAAACAGGTACTGACTTGTACATTATGACAAGTGAAGGCTTAGCTAAGAAAGCGAAAGGGTTCAGGGAAGAAAATCAATTTTATGCAGGAAGTGGTGCATGATGAATATAGGGACCTGAAACAGCTGACACAGACGTACTGTCAAACCATTCTTGCGATTGAGTCTATGACCTAAAGTGAGGGTAGTAGGCATTTTCTAACAGTAGCTTTATTCAGGTTTAAAAAACCTGCACAAACTATCTTCTGTCACTATCATACCAAAAGTTCTTATACGTATTGGAATTATTAAAAACTAATAAATTCGCGTTGCTACGTACCTGGACGTAGCCGGAAGAAAAATAAACACCAAGCTAACTACCAACCGCGGAGAGTGGAGCAATTCGCCTACATACCAAAAAAAAATAATAATAAAGTACGTCGCCCACGATTATCTATTAACAAATAAAAAAAAATTAAATACAAAATTCGGTACAAATACAAGAACGCGTTAAAATAAGCGTTATTATTTCAACGCCAACAATTATACTATACAGACAAATTGGATAGTAGATCTACGAAGTGCACATTTTGCAGCTAGCATGTAATAAAGATCAGTACAGAAAAGAAAAATTAATGCTTAAAATTTTTCAATCACAAGTATGTTAAATTTTGAAGTATTAAATATAAATTTAGGTTTTCCATCTAGTTCCGGTGTTAAACTTAAGCATTAAATACAGCCCACGTTGTAGCAAAAATAACGACGTATACCCAGAAGCACCAGCGCAACCAGCTGCTCAACAAGCATGATGGAATGGTTATACACCATCGACCGTTGATAAATAAAAATCCTTGACATGCATAACAGAACACAAGGGACATACCTTTCTACGTCAGGATACTTAACTTGCCATATATATATATATATATATATATATATATATATATATGTATATATTAATGTGATAAGGGGTGACGAGAGGTCATTGAAACCCAAATTCTACAAATAAAGCCCACTAAAATATAAAAGATTTCGGATAAAAATAGAAATATCTGTAAATTGATGGTTGCGCCCTGTATAGTGCAAGTGTACTTTTATTCATTGATGTACAAGCAAAAAATGCAATTGCCCGTGTATACATAATCACCCTGTATGATATAGGCGTTTGTAAATAAATCGCAAGTAACATAATGCGAATACAAATCGATCATTTTAAGATAAATTCAAAGCTATTTGTTTATAATAAAAAAATGCACTTTTCGTGTATAGAAATAAATAATTTTGTGTATTTAAAATTCCAGTTCTAATCTTAATCATGTGTACTAAAACACGTTTTGCAGTGAAAGAAAATACTTTCTATAAATGCAACCCATTTGCATTAAAAAGCAATTACAATTTAAATTAATTACCCTGTGTGTAGCATAAAAAAATTTAAATAAAAGATTTTCTGGAATAGACGAGTGGAATTGAGAAGGAATAAATCAATTTAGTATGACCTAATTAATAAAGAAACGTTTATTCCAAGAAGCGGTCAGAACATTAAAAACCCAGAAAATGTAATAAAAATTGATAAGAAATATTTATGATCTTTCGTATTCACCGTAGGATAGAAGGAAACCGCGAGCATTAACTTTAGATATTACAGAAGGACGGGGCAGCGCGCGTAACTATTACAAATCAATCACGCAATCGACGCTAATAAATTGTTCTGAGAAACATTGCGTCACTACGGCGTAAAATATGCCATACGATACTAGTACGATCTAGAAACGAGATTAGTTTGTATATAAACGCGGAACTTAAATTAAAACATTCATTCGATCGCAAAATGTTACTTTGATTAAGTCGCAAACATGTTGCTATGCAAAGATGATATTTTGAGTATGCAATATGCATAACGTAATTAATAATTAAAATATAACGTTGATGAAGAAATGGAACAGTGAAGTAAGAAGTAAAGTTAAACGTAATCTGCATATAAATATAGAAGTTATTAAATGTAATGAACATTGAAAGTTCTCAAATTCACATACGGTTAGTTTGTGTCCTACCATCCTATATCTCCTATTTTTATCGTTTTCCATATATTACTTTTGCTACTTTTGCTACTTCCAGTACATCTTTCTTCTTAACTTTTTCTGTCCATGATATCTTCATCATGAGTCTGTAGCACCAGTTTTCAAAGACTTCTATATTTTTCACTTTACTTCTCCTACTGTTTACGATTAACGGCAGTACAGTGCTATGCTCCACACATATATTTTTAGCAATCTTTCCCTTGTTCTCATGTTTGTTATCTTTGAACAAGTGGTTGCCTTTTTTGTTAAATGCAGCACGGTCCAGTGCTAACCTTTGTTTTGCATCTTTTGCTGTTTTCTCATCTTGTGTAATTTGACTTCCTAGGTAGCAGAAATCTTTATTCTCGTGTAAGTTATCGTTTCCTATTTGCAATCTGGCTTTGACTTATCTACCCCTCAATATCCATGCTAATACTTTTGTTTTATATTTGTTTTTTCATACCGTATCCCTCTGTTAGTACCATATCCATTTTATTAAAAGTTGCTTCTAATTCTTCCTTGCTTGATGCTAATACCGCTATAGCATCTGCAAATCTAAGCATATCAATTTCTTGTCCCTGCATAGTAATTCCAAATGTCTTCCTGCATTTGACAGTATTTATTGCCTCTTCAATGTACAAGTTGAAAATTAATGGGGATAGAGAACATCCCTGTCTCGCCCTTTTCCTAATGTTTACTTCTCTACGTTCTTGCTCTAATTATATTACTGCTGTTTGCTCTTTGTATAAGCTATGTACTACTCGTCTATCCCTATAACTCATTCCAATCTTTTTGAGTATTGCGAACATTTTTCCCATTTTACAATGTCGAAGGCATTTTCCAGATCTACAAACCCAATATACACGCTTCCCCCTTTTTCTATTGTTATCTCCATTATCATTCTCTGAGCAAAAATAGTCTCCCGTGTTCCCCTGTTTCGTCTAAACCCAAATTGATCTTCGAATTTTTTTATTCGTCTTTGTACAATTCTAGTTATTATTTTTGACACGTTTGCTGTTAAAATTATTGTTCGAAAATTTTCACATCTATCCGCGCCTTGCTTAGTATAATTACTATGATGTTACGTTTGAAATCTTTGGATATCTCGCCTGTCTCATACATATAGCCTACAAGTTGGGAGAGACGTTCTGTTACTGCCTGTCCAGCGGATTTTAGAGTTTCTGCTTGTACTTTATCTGTACCCGGCGCCTTTCCATTTTTCGGACACTTTAATGCTAATTAAAACTCATCTCTAAGTATATGATCTCCCAAGTTATCATTTTCAATTTCTGATTCCTGTTCTAATGCTGTTAGTTCCTCTCCTGCATATAAATTCCCTATATATTCTTGCCATCTACCCACTTTCTCTACATTTTCTTTAATGACGTTTTCTCCCGCGTCCCTTATATTTTTGCTATACGGTTTGATATCCCTAAAATTGATTCTAATTAATTTGTATGCTTCGTTTGTCTTTCTTATTTCCATTTTAGTTTGTACCTCTTTGCACATTTCATCAATCCATTGTTCTTAGCTTTCCTGCATTTTCGAATAATTTCCCATTTTATGGCTTTGTATCTCTGTTTTCCTGTTTCGTCTGATTTATTTTTGTATTTTTGTCATTATTCTACTAAATTCAGGATATCCTTTATTATTCATGGTTTTTATTTTTTTTCGGTGTATACCTCAGGATATCTCTGGCTGCCAAGCTGGATTTAATGTTATTTTGTTCTGTTCCTACTTCCTTAGTACCAGAAAATTTCATGATATCTTTCAGTAATTCATTTTACCTTTTTTCAAATTTTTCTTGAATGTCTTTATGTTAGTTTCTCAAAATTAAAGTGCCTTTTCCGTTTCTTTTTTTTTAATTTTTAAATTTAAAAGCGGTTTCCATAATTACGATGTTGTGGTCAGTGTCTATATCTGCTTCTGGGTTGCTTCTACAGAGTTCTACTTGATTCCTAAACCGTGGTCTATCAAGAATGAAATTTATTTGATATCTTCCTATATCTCCTGGCATCTTCCACGTATATTGTCTTCTAGCATAATGTTGAAATAATGTGTTTGTGATGATTATATTGTTCTTGTGATAAAATTCTAGCAGCCTATTTTCCCTGTCGTTTCCGTGCCTAAACCGAATAAACCTACTACCGTTCTTTCCCTACCCTCACCTACCACTGCATTAAAATTTCCCGCAATTATTAAATTTTTATGTTCTTTTACGTATCTTAGTATGTCTTTGATATCGTTGTGGATGGCTTCTACCTCTTCGTCACTGTAGCTAGCGGTGGGTATGTATACTAGTATTATTACTGTGTTTACCGGTTTAGATTCTAATCTAACCATGAGTACTCTTTTGTTCTTTTGTAAGTAATTTTCTACACAGTGTTCTATCTTCTTTCGCATAACTATCCTCACACCCGAATTACCTTCCTGTGCTCTTGTATGAATTACCCTGAAGGTTCCACTCCAAAAATCCTCCGCCTCTGCCCTCCAAACTTTGTTGATTCCTACTATGTCTAGTGCTAACCTATTTATTTCAATTTTCAGGTTATCTAGCTTACCTACTTGCTTCATACTTCCAACATTCCACGCCCCGACTCGCAAAATGTTCCCGATTCTTATTCTGAACTTTCCGATCGCATTCTCCGAAGTAGTTCCCTCCCGAAGATCCGAATGGAGGACTATTTTAATTCCAGAATTTTCTACTCCAGAGAATGCCATCATGTTTATTAAAATTTAAGTACACGGTGTACTTGGGAGGAAATGTGGTGGTTTCCCATTGTTTTTCACATCGCGGTAGTATATCTTAAACTGACATAGCGACCTCTATGGTCTCTGCCAATTTAAGTACCTAAAGAGCAGCTGCCCTCTTTCGGGGATCTGTCTTAGTCTGGCTTCTCACTAACGACCCTACTACTTTGATTGGAATGTAGCTTGGCTTTTTAGCTCATTAGAACATGCAAGCCATTTCACCTGTTTCAGTAATCTAGAACTTCTGCAAGATGCAGGTTCATTCGAAATGGCATATAGATTTATTTGAAGCTAAATAAATCATATGTGGGAGTCGTAATTTTTTAACCTATTGCTAAAAAGGTAATTTGATGACCAAGAATTGATTTAAGCATTAGGAAAATTTCTGAAAGTTTTTGTGTGAAGTGTGGCTTTATATGAAAGTGAAACGTGAATACTAGGCAACACTGAAAGAAATGTAGTGATACGGTCGAATTTTAAATGTTAGGTAGGTAGATATGCTCTCAAATGAAGAGGTATTGGTGCACATTGTCTAGAAAAGAGTTCTGTAGCGAAATGTATAGAATTTGGAGATAGGGTGACTTTACGCATCTTGAGGCTTGCACGATTGATTAACTCAATATTAGAAGTATGCTGGGCAAAACTAAACAGGCAAACCGAGGTTTGAATCTGATAAGTAGAATGAGATAGCTTTAAGACATGTTAGTTACATGTCGATGTAGAGGTTTGTATAGGATAGGTTGGCATAAACACCTCTATTGAGCCAGTTTGCGGATTGAGAACCCCACAATAATAAACTATTGCTACGATTATACCAAGATCAGTGTCGGCGCCTATACAAATACCTCTTACATATACGGTTTTTCTAGGGTGGTCGTTACAGCCGATTATTTTATGAAGTCAGGGTACGAACCTTTTAAGAATTAGTGTTTGTTCTACTCGAACATTATACATTTGTTGCGTGGTAGGATTAATCTAACGGGATTAATTAATAGATTAAAAAAAACCAAAGGATTAAGTGAGAAGATAAAGGTAGTTAAAGAAAAGGATTAATTAGAGCAGTTAGGTGAATGGGTTGAAAGGGTAAGTGAAATGAAGAAAGGGTTAAATAAAAGACTTAAAGGTTAAACAAAGGTTTAAGATTACGTAAACAAGAATGTAAAAATATATAATAGGTATTAAAAATAAATAAATATTGTCATGTTCTAATATTACAAGCAAGAAATACGCGATTACCTACTTAACATATTTCTGTCACATATTAGTAGTTATAGGTGGAATGATGACCAATACAGAAATCTGATTTGTAGCTTCTTCCACTTAATTGGTTCAGAAGAGAATCTTTAATACTGATAGTGCATCACTAGTCTTACGACTGGCGTGGTTGCTTTCACCTGTGTCTTTTGCGAGTACTTTTAGTTTTGGTGGTAAATGCTGTTGAGACTATAATTAGTGGACCTAAATAATGGAATCGGACAGTTGGATATTTATTTGAAACCCGCTACAATGTGGATACTACTAAAAGATAGGTGAGTCACGTGAGTAATCGGTTGGTATTCTTTTCTTTGTTACTTATGCTCACGATACACCATGGAAGTACTTAAATTCCTTAGTGACTACGAGGTAGTAGTACTACAGGTAACGATGCTTGTGATATATATGATATATATATATATATATATATATATATATATATATATATTGCTGTGCTCCCTTATAAATAATCGAGCCTCACGAATTGGTCGTCATAAAATTGCTGTGTAACTGGGATCAATCTCTGGAACTCCCTAAAAATCATTCAAGCCCCAACGTTGGGCCGTCATAAAATTGCTGCGTACCCTTTATAAAATCGACAGAGTAAGAGAATACATTCGAGGATTTTACTAATTTTCCAAAAGTCGTCATAAATTTCACACAATAGAAAAATTTTTCAAAAAAAAATTATTCCTTACCCAGCTTCCTCTCTTCATCACCTTAATTGCTTTCACAGCTCCCTGGCTAGCTCAGTTGGGCCTCCTCTTGGATACTTAGATTCACTATCATACTTGTTATCGTTCACGCACACTCTCAATAAAAGCACAAAATAATACAACAATCATACAATATTTATTTACCAGTATTTACAGATAAAAATTCAAGATTATGTATATTTCGGTGGTCAAGTTACACCTCAATAAATTCGATTTTTGTAAAGTCCAGAATTTTAACTAGAAATATCAAACACATTGAAAGTAACCGGAGTAAATGGGCCCTGAATAATAACTTAATTTTCTTTCTTTATTTATAATTAATTTTAATTAGGACACTTTGGAGTATGGTGAGCTCATGATAACCCAGTTCTTTATGATTAATGTATACTTTTTACTTAGCATACGCTTACTGCAAACACAAAAAAAAACCCATGTACTCGTAACAATAAAAATTTTAACTTCCTGAGGAACGTTAATAAGCTTTATATACACTTTTAGATTTATATTTAAATACCATAATAAAAGTTAGTTATACGTATTATTTTTAATACGCAAAATAATGCAAAATACCTTTATAGTTCGCTCTCACACATTACAATAATTTTCATAGTTTATCAAAAACAACAAATTCTAAAGCGTTACCTGGAATTTCTTGAAGATCCGTTGACGATGTCGTTAAGTTGTTTTGCTCTCGGTGTCGTGGTTCTGCTCTGCTCGCCGCCGCCAGCTATTTGTAGATGAACACCCTCTAAGTTGAGCTGCCTGCTTTGCATTCACGCTGCAACCAAATCCAAATCCACGTATATTACTTTTATTTTATAATTGTTTAATTTAATTTACGTTACATTACGTCACTCACGAGCTTGTTAAATTATATGTTGCACCTCAATAAAATATAGAGTCGACACTATCCGCGCATCAAATTATGAGGCCAACACTGTACTATTTAATTAAAAAGAATTTTATATACTTACAAGCTCGTGATAAATTTTTGTACGTATTCTGAAACGATGAAAATACTAACAGAGCCCTATTAATTTTCTTAAAGTATTTATACACTTCGAAATGCCACCTCTCGGCCACTCTTCCCGCGAAGTCCTTTATTTAAAATAATACTTCTTAAAATTTTGGTTTAACCGTTTTCGAAGTCTTCGAAATTTAACTCGTCGTTATTATATTTTCCGAAAAGCCCGCATTCAAATTTTCCCGTGTTTGTCTGTTGTACTACTAACTATATAGTATACCAATGAGATATTCAGTGACGTCTTGAAACCCCGCTTGTATTAACGCTATTCCTCTCTTATGCATATTCTATGTTTCCTTCTAACCTTGTTTGAGTGGTAGAAATCAATATTACTGTCCGCGTTTCAAACTAACCCATGTGGACTGAATACGTGCGTTTTGAAATAAACTGCTATTATGCCTGTCTCATTCCGAAGCATTTCATTGATCATCCATCCCTTCTGCGCTCTAAGGAAACTTTTGATTAGCGTTCATGCTAAAACATCCGACCGTTTACCCGATATACCTCGAATTCTGTCTTTTATCTACACAAATAAAGGGAACATGACATTTCGAAAACATGCAGCTGTTCAATTAACAAACGTTTTTAAAACAACCTTTCTAGGAGTATACGTTTCAAGGTATTTTATATTCAACGGCTGTTCGTTTGTTAGCAACGCGTTTCACCTTGTTATTATCGATTTATCAAGCTCTTATGCGAGTTATGTATCCCCAATTATCTATATGTATTAAATATATTGAATCTAATAGGAATTATTAGAAATTGTTAAATAAAGTATAAGTTCATTGCAACATTGTAATACAAGGATAACCCAGAGAGGTTATCGACAGTTCATGAGAACGGAATGCAACTTTGCATCCGAGAGGGCAGTGATACTGTAGGTGGCAGGTCACAGGCGGTTAACATACCGCAATTCCTTAGAAATAAAATTGTTACATTGTAATAAAGTGTACAATTAAGAGAAAAGCAGACATGAGATCTGCAAGTTCCCACAGCCGTGTGAGGGGCAGGTTATTATAAAAAGCCCGGGAGCTCAATGCCCGGCAGTCAGTCTTCGAACTCCATACTTCGTTGTTCAAGCTACTCACCTTAGTACAATTATTATTGTTTATTAAAGTTATTATGTTACAAGTTATTCAAAATTACATTGTAATTTCTGTTTTAAGTTAAAATAAATTTGTTAAGTCTTTGGAATTGTTTTTAAAAACACCGCTCCAAAGGCCCGAACCTTAACTTGCGTATTAGACGTAATAACCCTTTCAACTAAACTCAATTAAATTAATTAATAATTTGCATTGGCTTCTACAATTTATTTTCTTTACGCACCTATCTAAATTTTAATCACTAATTGTAAAAATTTGTTAATACTTGTTGCTTTAAATTAACTTAATGAAATAAATTTCGCACGTAAATTCTGGTGGTTTCCTATATACAGGGTGTTTGACATTGCCTTGTTTATACCTAAATTTAACCCTTTAAAACCACTACAATATATATATATATATATATTTTACTGCTCTACTCTCTCCCCCTCCTTTCTTTCTTTAATTTTTATTTTATTTTACACCTTTTGTCGCGCCTTTTATGTAACGTGCACACCTAATGCACGCCCCGTACTTGCAACGTTTGGTTGGTTCTTTAATCAAACTGTTTATTACAATGCCTCGACTATTTAAGCTCTTAACTCTCAGGGTGTCCACCTACTTATAGTGAGTTCCGTTATAAGTAGATGTGCAATGCCCAACCAAACTGCACACTCTTTTGTTTTAGTACTAAATTTTTAATCTACTTTTGTATATGCCAAATTTTTATTACGATCAACGTTGCCTTGTGCCAAATTAAATTACTACCACAAATTTATGACTTTTTTGACGTTTTAAGATATTTCAGCACTCACCTGGATTATACTTCGTTCTTGGCCTCTCTAACTGCTGGCTCAAAATCCTCGTTGCCGTATGCGCCTTTACACCGTTGTACTATCTGATAGAATTTTCGTATCGCCTCCAGGTGTCGTTCTTAAATTTTAGATGCTCCCCATAATCTGAAATAAATAACCCTGATTTAGAATTTGGAATACCCGTTTATGTTACTTCCCCTGCGCTAATTCTTCTGTCCTAAGTTCTGCTTTGAATCCTCCACTACCAATTGTTGCTCTCCTAATTTCGCTCCTCGTGTTCTCAATTAATAAGTCCGCTTTTTCGTATTCAATCCAAATCTAATCGCCGTCCTGTTTCAAATTACTCGATGCCCCGCTATAAATCTATATCCAAATCAATCTTCGTTTCTTTATCTACCCACTCGATTGTCCTGCTACCTATAAATCTCTATCCAAATCGATCTTCGTTCCTTTAAATAACCACCCTATGTCCTTCTGCCTTTAAATCGCTATCCAAATCAATCCCAAATCTATTTAAATATTCGTCGCTTCGCCGTCGCTTATATTACCACTCTATGTCCTTCCGCCTTTTAATCTCTATCCAAATCCAACTTCGTCCCTATGTATAACCACTCGATTGTCCTTCCGCCTTTCCCAATATCGTTCCAAATCTATTTAAGTATTCGTCGCTTCGCCGTCGCACTATTACCAATCTTTACACTTTTTATTACCGTCGCCGTTGCTTATTTATCTTTCGCTGCTGCTCTTTACCCTTCTTTACTCAATCAAAACTATTCAAAATCAAACACTTTTATTAACTTTTAAAAATCGTACACAAATTAGCGCAGTTCTATGAAAACACGTCTTTTTACAAAAAAATTTCGAAATAATCTCTTTAAATCGTACACAAATTAGCGCAGTTCTATGAAAACACGTCTTTTTACAAAAAAAATTTCTAAATAATCTCCCTTTGTTTTCTTTCCAAGGCGACCATTATAACATTTCTTGCCCACTAAATTATAAAGTACATAACTAAAATCGTCCAATAATATTCAAACACTACGTTTATGTCGCACATACCATAATTCATGTCTTTTTACACTTTCATACTTCACATAAAATTCTAGTATTGGTCCTAAATATTTACAGTCCTTCAATCACATTTTACATTGTTATAACTAATAATTTTGAGCTTACAAATTTTGTCCAAAAGTTGATTCTATTTAACATAAAAAGCCAAAATAAATCACACTTGAACCTGGATGCGTGGTTGATAGTGAACATCCATAGACGCATCCGGTTTTTGGACGGCAAATGTACTTTCAATGGCCTATAAAATTCAAACTCGGTATAAACCCTTGAGCACTGTACATCTTACTACGTCATTTAGTCATTTTAATTTACCTTTTGGCACTTATATTTCAACTACCATTTTGAATTGTACTTTAGCATATGTAAAGTACGGCAAACATACATTTTTAAGTTATGTGATCAAATATATGGATTATTTTGCTTGGGCATACACTACCTCGTACTAAACAACCCTTAGAACCCTTGGTAGCTCCCTTAAACATTTCAATATATATATATATATATATATATATATATATATATATAATCCTGGTGACCCTATATGTAATTGTACTCACGTTTCTATTTTATGACAACTACTATAATAGTCGTTGCTCTGTACTGTATATATTGTAGATTATAGTTAGTGTTACAACCCAATGGCATACCCATTAGAAGTATTAGGTTAAGCGAACTCTATAGAGTTAGTTATTGATCGCATCCTGCGTTATAGACGTGTCTAGTAGATTTACTATAAAGCTAATATACATATACAGATTGCAAACTCACCGGATACCTTTAATATCTTCAACTGTTACATTTTATATTAATAAGTATGAAATTAATCATCAGCAGAGAGTATCATCTAATTAACGGCGAAAAATTTGGTAAGTCGTTAACATCGGAACACCTAACGTTCATATTTGAGTAGACATGTATTTTTTCAATGGGATGAACCGTAACCCGGTATTGTTTGTTCTTACCCATTCTAATCTCCATCAGGTGTTAGTCCAGCATCCTTTTATTATGTTGCGATGTTTTACTATAACGTAATTTTGGCGCTCAATGTGAAGCCCTCGACTTGCAGTACAGAAAAGTTTGTTCCGATAGCGTTATCTTATAGATGATCAGACTTGCGTTTCCTAGATAATTTAATTTCTCTGAGTAAAGAAAGTACAAAACCCTGTTACAGGCGGAAACGCTACTAAGTATATTATTTTCATTAAAATTATAAAATGGGGGCGGCCTGTAAAACAAAAATTAAAGGGGGGTCACCGGCACTAGCTGGCAGAAGGTCGTGGATCATATCGAGGGTTAAAATTCTACAGAAATAGCTAAATTAATTTATAATATATTATAAAAAAATTTGGCACTTACCTTTCATAAATATTGTGGCTTAATGACAATTACCAAGGGCGCCAGACAAATCGAGAATGTTCATGCAAAACCTTGAGAGACTTGTCATCCCAAGGAGGACAATTGTTTCTTTTAATCAATTCTTACCTTTTTTACTACTTATGCAACTTTCATGGTCAAAAAAATAAACAACTATTGACTTAATCAACGGCAAACAAAAACCATTTAATTAACAGAGCAATAAACGTGAACCTCTTACATTAGGAAATTCATTGATTCTAATTTAGAAATTTGATTGATGGTGGATATGGAATTCTGATAATTTTATGTACATCAGTAATTTGCAAATACTTTATATAGAAGAAAACTTATCTTATAAATTTTAGACTAATTTAATCTTACGGTTTATGGCCAAAACGTCCTAACAAATAAATTAACTAAAAACTCATCATGCTAGCTTAACTATAAAAACTTACTTCTAAAAATCGTCAATTGTTTGATGGCTCGCAGAACAGCTCTTAAATTGGGAGAGAGAATCTCGCTTGTTGCTCTTGTTCCTTGCAATTATTCAAATAATTCAATGGCACACGAACTCGGCAGGATCTTGTTGATAACTTAACTTAACTTGTGCATCATACGCATACAAGCTTTATATTATATACTTTAATATCACTTATAAATCCGCGAACACACGAGCATCAACCCTCGCGAATTGGATTAGTTACTTACTCCTTTCTATTTTTACTAATGTGATACTAAATTTGATATCATATCTGTAATGCCGGAGAACGCTACCAGCAAACTTTTCTGGCTACGTTTGTTTCTACCTTTTGACAACGTACAACCCCATTGGAATTCCCGTCTTTTGAATAAAGCCTTAAGTTATATATTAATCCTACTCTAAACCATTATTTTACGTCATATTTGTTATCCAATGACTATTTACAGAACCTCCCAAAAACAAGATTTTAGAAACCAAGTCCAGCCCCTTTTCAAAATCAGTGCTACGGATTGCAATTATTTTTCTAATGGTATAACTATGTTGTACCTTCCTGGAATTTTAATACTGAAGTTGTGGACCATATCTATTGGCGACAGTTGTTTGCCATTAACAAAAGACCGGATAGCTGAAATGAATTTTAATACAATGGATGTCTCCAGTTTACTTAAAATTACTTGCAATCTTTGAACAAATCAAATTGGAAAATAGTTTGGCTGTTTGTAATGTTTCGTTTTCTGTAACCCTTGTCAATCACCGACATATTAAGAAAATTAAGTTTTACAACTAAAAATTGCTTTTCTTTGTTTACGTTAAAATGAACTATTCCATTTAAATTTATCAGATTTGTCAATCTATAACCGACATAAGTTTTAAAAGGGTATTGTTTAGATTTGCAAGGTAGGACTAATAAATTATTATGACAGCCGCTGGAATTTATAATATTTTAGGGTAAAGCTATTTCTAAACCTGAAATCTTTAGTATAAGGGATGCTTACTAAAATATAACGATAATTTATCGTGGAATTCTGCCTATAAGTTATGCAAGTTATTGAAATTTAATTAATCAATTAATCTGTTAGTACGTTAACGTTTCAAATAGTATATTACATTACTAGCGTGGAAAGTGACCCATTTCACACGAGTGGAAGAGTATTGTCTGACTATTCCACGAGTGTGAAATGTCACTTTCCACGCGAGTACTGTACACTATTTTTCCGACGACCACCACTAAAAACAATTACGAAATAGTTATTTTTATGCATATTTGCAATAAATGTGTACGCAATAATGCAAGACAGACAGACACCTATAAAATTTATTTGACGTTTTGATGTTGGAAATTCGAACACCTACTTTGTTTTTATATAATCCGCGAATCTGTTGCTTTTAGCGTATGCATTCTCAATTTGTATTGAAGAAATCATTTCAATTACAAACTAATATGAGTAATTACATCTTTAAGTAAAACGGAAACTGTCAGTATCGATTTAACTATGGGTATTTTAAACTGTTATTAGCCAAAACGAAACGAATGAATGCAAAAAGGTAGAAACCTGTAGTCGTTTGGGTTGCCTAGGCAACTAGCGTACTAACATCAGTCATATCACTCTAGAGTTGAAAAGTATTTCAACACTAGAGTGATATGTACTTTTGCACTCTAGAGTGATATACTTTACTTTCTACATAAATAAGTAGTGTGTAATCTGTTGTTTTCACAAGTGGTCGTCGGAAAATAATGTTACAACTCTGACGCCCAATCCTTTCTTTTAGGCACTTTATTTATCTACTTTGTTGGTTCTAGAAGTTCTTCAGACGCGTATCCTTTTGTTGTTTTACGTTTAAAATGGCTAACGATTATTGGAAACTTAATGTTGATCGCTTGCACGTGCACAAACTCAAATATGAGGTTATTTCCGGTGGGTTCGATGCTACACTATCAGTAGCTGAGCTTAACCTATTACCAAAATATTTTAAGAATAGAGTCTTCTCATACGTTAGCTCCGGTTAAATCTTCGATTAATTTTTAGAGCGATAATGCTTCCACAATTGAAAGTTTAACTGATTTGATTTCTAAGTGTACAGATTTTAACAGTGATTTTTCTTCAGCTGATGGCAAACGCATTATTACACTTACAATACATCTAGAAGGTACGATTAAACGTACGAAGATTACGTTCGATGATGAGACGTCTACTCAGCGAAAGTTCTTGCTAACAATTGGGATTTTACGCAGTAATTGTGAGCAATTACGTGAGGAATTTACACGTTCTACCACTTCAATTATACCCATTATTTTTACAGCTGCTTTACTTCCTTCAACTTCTGATGAGAAAGAGCTTTTGGTTGCCGAAACTTCTAGTGAATTACTCAAACACACACACTCCAACTCTTAGTTCCATTTCCACTTACGGCAAGTTAGTATTTAAGTGGTGTTTAAAATTCTCTGACGACGGCCAAATGCCTTCGAACGCTTTCTTGTAATGTGTTGACGAATTTTGTCTTGCGCGTAATATTCTACGTAACAGTTATGTGCGTCTGCGTCTGACTTGTTAACCGAATGGCGCGATGCTGTTCATTTGTTACGTGAAGAGTTTCAGTCGATTAACTTTATTGAAAAACTTTTTGAGGTAATCCTCTTTCTGAACTATTACGGTTAGGCCGCAAGCTAGAACACAGCAAAACCTACTCTGACAATTTTAAGTTGCCTCCTCCTTCAGACCATTCTTCACTTTTGAAACCGGATCTTGCTTACAGACTCAACCCCCATGATGAATACTACAGTAACGTCGCGCAGTACTAAACCCGTTTATACCCGCCCTATATCTACTGGCAGACAAAATCTTCGGTTACAGCTCCTACTGCTGTATCTTCTTCCACTCGGCAAGTAGCCTGCTTCAATTGAAATCAGTATGGACATATCTATTCATTGTACGCGGCCGTAAATACTACGTTGCTATGGTTATGGTCAGAAGGGTATGATCCGGCGCAACTGTCCGAATAACTATGAGAACACTTTAAGTCGTTAGCAAGTTTGTTAAACCGAGGCGAGGACTACATTCTTTCACTGACTCCGGATGTTCCTTTTCCTGATCATGAGATTAATTTCGATTTGAGTTGAATTTTATTTGTGCTAGTGTTTGCGAGCTAAAGTTCCAGTTATTCCTTCTACTGGTCTTCTGAACTCAAGAGTTCTGGTTTGCAGAGTCCACGTTATCTTAACCTTACTTTCCGTACTTTCTCTCCTTCTTTCTGAAGTCTGGCTTATAACTCGAAAAGTTCCATTCTTGATTTTGTTTCTCTTCCCATAACTCTAGAGAAATCAGTCATCGTTCTTGATGCTATAGTAATTCCTGAAGTTGCTCATTTACTTTTTCTGGGTATTGGCTTTTGGAAATCAGTAAGGCGTGTGCCTAATTTTCGCGATGAATTGTGAACTTTTTCTTCCACTTCTTACATAGTTACAATCGTCTCGGTTCCTACTCATATTGTATTTGATCTCGTTACTGAACAACGCCTTCTGGATTTTTTTAATTTCCACCATTTTTTCAGAATAGTCTACTGGTCTTGGTTGTACAACTTTTTTCAACACCATTTCCTTACGTCTGCGTTATTACGTTCTTTCTCTTGCGTTTCTTAACATTGCTCATACAGAACTCGAAGACAAGCTACGACTCGAAGTTGTTGAACCTTTAACAAGCCCTTGATCTAGTTCTATTGTTTTGGTTAATAAGAAGAATGATTCTTATAGAATTTGTATTTGTATAGAACACAAGCTCGTTAGAGTTAGTTATTAGTCGCGTCCTGTGCTATAGACGTGCCTAGTAAATTTACTATAAACACAGATTGTGAACTCTTCTGACATTCTTATGATACTCAACTATTATATTTTCTTGATTTATACTTGTCCAAAATAAAATAGCTAAAAATCTTTTATTTTCTGTTTAGTTCATAAACTGTGACACACTTTAGAGAAAGGTAACTACAAGTGTTGGGTATTTATTTTCAGTTCCAGAAATTATTTCAACTGTTTATATAGCGATCAGTATGAGATCAGTCCTCAGCAGAGAGTATCACCTAACTAACGACGGTAACTGTGATAACTTGTTAGCCTCGTATGTGCTTAGTGGATCGCCTAACGTTCAGTTGCTGACCTTTCATATTTGAGTAGGCATGTATTATTTTTTCAATGAGACGATGCAATCCGTTATTGTTTGTTCTTACCCACCCTAATCTCCGCCAGACGTTAGTCCGACATCCTTTTGTTTGTTGAGGTGTTTTACTATAACATGTTGCTGAATTTTAAGGCATTTTCATCGTGGAGTTTTTCGACAACATACTCTAAATGTTAAAGTCCAGGAATAAGTAAATGTTGTAGATAAGTCCCTATGCGAAAAAACTCTTAGTTAAATGCTGTAAAGTAAAAGAATTCTTATTCGATATAAAACCCATGTTCTCAGTGCTTTTTATTATTTTATATTCCTAAGTATTCCGGAAATTGTCATAATAATCTCGTGGATTTCATCTCGTTTACGTTGGATCTCTATTGCATAAGCTAATTTATAAAAACTGACGTTAGAGATTTTATTCGCTACTATATACACTGCAGTTGCCTAAGGTAAAGTGGCAAAGATAAGGATGTTCTCTAAGCCAGCCATTTGGTTTTATCCTACTGCCTTAAGCAAACATGACAATTTTATGCAGAGCATTTTAATCATGGTATTTTATTCAAGTAACTCAAAATATACTGGAAACAAAACAGAAAATCTGCGCGATAAAATGAATAATAAAGTTCTGTTGATGTACCAGTAGGTTTCTTAGAGCTTAGTAATATTTTTAGCATTGCTAGTTTGTAAATATTTAATGAATCTCAGGTCTTATGCATGTTTGTATCATTTTAAATTAATTTGTTATGTTAAGGAAAAAAAAGTTGTGGCGTATGGAGTTTAATACTTCTTTCAAGGTAGTGGATTTGTGGATATAGCAAGAATGGAACTTTTAAAATAAGTTTGCATCATTTAAAACCATTTTTATGTTGAGAAAAATTTATTTCATAACAGACGCTTGTAATTCATTTTCAATAATATTGTATATACTATAAAAACAAGATTAACTTTAATCAGTCGACCTCCTCTAATTTCCGGGTACCTCTTGTTCTCTCATTGGCGACTTGTTTTTCTGCTGGATATGCCCAAATTCTCCACAATTCCAGTATTTCGGTACTTTTCCCTTTGTTCGCTGATCACGAAAAATCTGCCGAATCATTTTATCCATGTTTTCTTGTCTCTGTTCTTCCATAGAGTATCTAACTTTGCCACTACTACGATAAGATGCTTGCTTTGCCGCTTCAAACTCCAAACCATGAACCAACGCATCATCCAGGGTCTTAGACCGGGCAGTCGTAATGCTCGCTGGACCTTCCCATTCCATATTCCATTGCGAATAGTCCATATCGCCAGCTGTTCAAAGAAACTATTTGATACTGTTGCAAGCTACTATTAGGCAACCCGTCAAATATACACAAGTGCCGCAAGCACTGCATATTCTACAGAGACCGAGAAGCTTCTGGCAATTACTGGAGGATGAATCATCCTTTTTAATTCACGGTATAAATAAAACCGATGATGAAGTACAGAGTTAGTCTTTATCAGAATGTCGAATATAAATTATATCGTGTAAAGTTAAATAGTTGAGCTTTAGGAAGTCCAAGAGTAAACATAAATGTTATATTATGTGAACGTGTCTAATGTACATGCAGCTTGTAGAATACATAAACAGACAAAAGTGTAATAAATTATAGTTGTGTTAGTATTGTTAATGGACCTATGGTTAAGAAGTTAGTTTAAGAAAATATTAGTGCTTGTAAATTCATTAGTGTGATAGTGCTTCATTGTTAAGTGGACTGAAAACATCTATAAATAAGGCATATACTGATAATTAGACTTGTGAACAGTGAGTAATAAAGACTCTTGCTGTTACTTGTTTTAAATTAGTGAAACGCGGTAGTAGTAGCCCGCTACACTGGTGTCAGCACGTGTGGGGTATATAGTGATTAATTTAAAAGAAAAAAAACACAAGTTTAAAGATATTTAAGTAGTTTGTATATGTCTGTAACAAGAAGCCAAAGTAAGATGGAGGTAGAAACTTTAATGAATTTCCTTAAGGATTTTAAATCCGGTATGGAAGAAAAGTTAGGTGAAAATACTGCAAAAATGCAAGAAAAGTTTAGTGAAAATGCTAAAAAATGGAAGAGAGGTGATCTAAACTAGAAGTGACGCTTAGCGAAAATGCTGCGAAAATGGAAGCAAAGTTAAATGAAAATACAGCAACGCTAGAACAAAGATTTATAGAAGGATCTATTGCATTGAAAGAAGATTTCACGGAACAGGTAAAAACAGTTGAGCAAAAACTGGACAGTAAATTGGTAAAAATGGAAGATGATGTGGTGAGGCTGCAAGAACAGATGATTTCACTAACAACGCGGCCATTTGAATTAGTACACCAAGTTGTAAATAAAAACATTCCAGAAATAAAAAGCATAGAAAGAAACCACCCACATTCGATGGTAAAACACCTTAGCCCACATATTCGAAACAATTTGAAGTTGCTGCAATAGCCAATGGTTGGTGCAACAAAGAGAAAGTTATCTCCTTAATAGTGGCCCTACGGGGGGAAGCTCTTAACATCTTGCAAACGATTCCCGATCACCAGCAGAATGATTAAGGCCTCTTAATATCGAAGCTTGAGATGAAATATGGAGACGCTCACCTTCAACAGCTTTACCATGCACAAGTTAATAACCGCTCGCAAAAAACAAATGAAAGTCTGCAATAATTCGCAGCTAACATCGCCAGATTAGTTAGATTGGCATACCCAACGGCACCAGATAGCTTCCTCAAACAACTGGTTGTTCAAGCATTTTTGGATGGCGTTAAAGGTGGCGAAATAGCAAGCGCTATGGGGGTCTGCGATGCTGGAACTGTGGTGAAGTTGGTCATATACAAAGACGCTGAACTCAACCAAAAAAACAACCGGTTGAGCAGCAGGAAAACTAGAGCAAGTCGACGTAAGGGGGCGAACGTCGACAGCACAACGTAGTTCTGCATCGTCGATGGGAAGTCTGGACAGTATTTATATCGATGGTAGAATTAATGGTAAGGTTGTTCGATTACTCGTGGATACGGGAGCGGGTCCCGTGTGTGAGTGTTGTCACGCACGTTAAAGATCCCTACCTTGCCTGGAACGGCAAGGGTTCGGCAAAATTCTAAATTTCCAAGCAACAAAAAACTCGCCTCCTGGCCAATGTAGTACCTACGGGTGGAGCATTGGAAATATAAATGAATGGATACAGGAGCGACAAGTACTATTGTGAGACCAGATTTGGTTGGTCGTGGAAAAGTGCTACCTGTATCGATATGTCTTCGAACGGCAAGTGGTGAGAAAATTTCTACTCACGAAGAGACTGCCGCAACGTTGGGAATTGGAGACAAACTAATTAATCATCGGGTGTTTGTAGCTGGAATTACAGAAGAAGTAATCTTGGGAATGGATTTCATGAGAGAATATGGGTTTCATGTAAACATGAAATAAAATGTGCTACGGATAGATTGTGATGAGATTCCATTTCAAGGGACGAGTAACCAGACGATGCAAGTTCGAATGATTTGTGGTATAAAAACCGAAGAAGGCGGAAATGATAGTAATGAGACAGCCGGATGGTACGCTCCGGAAAGGGCAAACATGCATGTGTTACGTACATTGACGTAACCTAAAAAAAAAACAAGAAAAAGAAAGAAAGATGACCGGGCTCAATCGGTAAGTGGGCGGGGTTTTATACCTATAAATAAATTAAACAAAACCAGAAATAAATAGAGAAAAAAAATATATACACTCATTCATTCACTTACAAGAAAACATACAAAGGAAAAAAGAAAGAACTTATAATTAAACAAAATATATATACAGAACACAGTATTTCCAAACCCAACCCAAAAAAAGTCGATGTCCCCAATTCATATATACATTATGAGAAACCCTCAAACATTCAAAAAAAATTACCCATGAAAATGGCGAGCTGTAGTTTTTAGGTAATAACGCCCTGACATTAATTAGTAAAAAAAAGAAAGAACTAAGCGCAACCCTAAAAACCACAGCTCTAGATCATCGTAAATATAACTTTAACCTATATTTACAAATATAATGGCAACATTTTCAAATGTGCCAGCCCGTCTTTAAACTGTTTTTACATAAATAAGTGGTATATTTTTAGTAATTTATGAACAAATTGTAAGGCAGTAATAAAAGATCAGTAAATACCAAAATAGTTCAGTAATTTTCATATAGAAAAATTAAATTTAGAAATGCCAAATTTGAACGGTAAAATCCCAGGCGTTCTGGTTCCAAAGTAAGAAGCGAATACAAAGAAAAAATTCACCCTCGAGTTACTGACATCGGGGTTGAGTCAGTCGCTGGTCCACGTCGGCGAGTAGGTAGGCTTACGCCCAGACAGAACGCATGTGACCTCCCATTACCAGAAGAAACGCCAGCTCAAGGGATTAACGTGTCCCCCGCAGGAAGCTAGAATAAAATTACGAACAATAGATTAATTTATTAAAACCAAAAAGTACCGTTTTATAAGCCCACGCTATAATGCGTGCCAGCAATTCGCATAAAGAAAACGAAACAAAGCAAAACAGGACGTATGTTTTCTGGTTACTAGTCGAACAGCAAGTCAATATTAAATTTGTTTAATTAAAGCACCAAAGCTCAAGGAAATAAAACAGGATAACCCTAATTTATTGAAACAATTTTGTGAAATTTTTTAAAAAGGGAAAACACACCAGCATTAATTATTGAAATACTTGGAAAAACGCCTATCTAATTATGGCGTAAATTCCACGTTAAGAAATTCTTAGAAAGGATATTTATTTTTCTATGGAGCAAAAAGATTTATCAAGTAAAATATATAGGATGTTTATTATTAATTATAATACAAATTTTAATACACGAAAGGGTTATGTTTAATTTACTGAATAAATTTTCGTGTTTAACGCCAAGGAATTTAAGGTAAAAATTATTGCATATAACTAATCAATTAGTTACGAAAATGAACGTAACAAATCATAGAAGCAACTGAATCGGGAATGGGTCAGGAGGGATTACTGATTGGAAGAACGCTGGTAAAGTTTCGAAATATGATACCAGTAAGGGTGCTGAGCATTAATCCGCATACGGTGACCCTGAAGAAAGACATGATTGTGGAAGTTGCATTTCAGTATGCCATATTAAACGTTGTGTGGACGACACGAAAGATAAACCATCCAACAGTTGCTCACAGGAATTGATGTAATTGTTGATACCTTCGTGTCAAGGATTAAACGATGACCAACTGGGCAAGGTAAAAGAACTGGTTGGACGATATCGAGGTGTGTTTGCACTGGATGATAGTGAGAAAGGAAGTACAAATGCTGTGCAACATAAGACCAATACTGGAGATGCGCAACCGATAAGACTACACCCCAGACGGCTTCCTTTAGCAAAACGTAAGTAAGCCGTGCAAATTATTACCGATATGGAAGAACAGGAAGTGATAGAACCCTCGAATAGTCCATCGGCATCCCCGGTAGTGCTTGTCAAGAAAAAGGACGGGTTGACAAGGTTTTGTGTAGACTACCGGCGGCTTAACAATGTGACAAAGAAAGACAGCTATCCTTTGCCCAGAATTGATGACACCTTGGATACTCTATCCGGATCTAAATGGTTTTCGACCTTGGACTTGAAAAGCGGGTACTGGCAGGTAGGATTGGAACTAAACGATAAAGAAAAAACTGCGTTTACAATTGGAATTGGATTATGGAAGTTCAAGGTCATGCCATTTGGATTATGCAATGCCCCTGCTACTTTTGAACGATTGATGGAGTTGATACTGCGTGGACTGTCCTGGAATACATGTCTGGTGTGCCTAAATGACGTGATAGTGTTAGACCGGTCTTTTGAAGAACATCTTAAGAACCTAGAGGAAATATTCCAAAGATTACGCGGGGAAAACCTTACATTGAGCCCCAAGAAGTGTCACCTATTTGGAAATAAGGTGAAATACCTAAGACATGTCGTTTCGGACACCGGAATAAGAGCTGACCCTGACAAAATATAAACGGTACAAGAGTGGCCTACACCAACAGATATATACCAACTACGCAGTTTTCTAGGATTGTGCACATATTACCGACGTTTTATACTTGGGATTGCGAACATTGCCAAACCGTTAACAAAATTTACCGAAGATGGACAAGAATATGATTGGAATGACGACTGCCACAGCGCATTTGAACAACTGAAACGGCTACTAGTTAGAGCACCAATTTTGAGTTATCCACGGATGGAGGGGAAATTTGTGTTGGATACCGATGCCAGTAACACAGCTATAGAAAGCGTTCTTTCTCAAGTGCAGGACGGAGAAGAAAAAGTTATTGGGTATTTCAGCAAGGGTTTGTCGCGGCCAGAAAGGAACTATTGTGTGACAAGAAGGGAACTGTTGGCCGTCGTCAAATCCGTAGAGCACTTTTATAAGTACTTATACGGCCGTAAATTCCTGTTGAGAACAGACCATGCTGCACTAAAATGGTTACTGCAGTTTCGAAATCCTAAAGCAAGTTGCAAGGTGGATAGAGCAGCTGCAGGAATATGACTTCGACACAGAACATCGTGTAGGAACTAGCCATCGGAATGCAGACGCTGTATCAAGGAGACCTTGTCCGGTAGACTGCAATTATTGCTCCAAGATGGAAGAGAAAATAAGTGTCATCCATAGAATGACGGTAACCGATGATACTTGGCAACCCGAAAGAATACGAGAAGACCAGGAGAGTGACGCCAAATTGGAACGTATTATTGAGTGGAAAAGTAGAGGACAACGACCAGCTTGGGAAGAAATTAGTATTTCAAGTAGGAGCCTAAAGGCATACTGGGCACAGTGGGACTCCTTGGTGTTTGAAAATAGAATCTTGAAACGACGCCTGGAATGTGAAGATAGCACTGAGAGACTTCAAGTGATACTGTCGAGAAGCAGAGTGCCGGAAGTGTTGCAGCACTTGCACGATGGTATTTCCGGAGGGCACTTTGGCGTGAAAAGAACTCTCGAAAATGTGAGAGAAAGATTCTATTGGGTGAACTGCAAAGAAGATGTGAAGGAGTGGTGCCGGAAATGTGAGCTGTGTGCCTCTGCAAATGGCCCGGTCGCAAAACGGAAAGCCCCAATGAGACAGTATAACGTGGGGAATCCTTTTGAGAGGGTAGCCATTGATATAGCTGGTCCGTTTCCTGAATCAGAAAAAGAAAATAAATACATCTTGGTTGCAATGGATTATTTTACCAAGTGGCCGGAGGCATATGCTATACCTAACCAAGAAGCCGAGACGGTTGCAGATGTACTAGTGGGGGAGTTGTTTTGTCGCTTTGGAGTTCCGTTGAAATTACACTCCGACCAAGGTCGGAACTTCGAATCAGCGTTGTTTCAAAACGTCTGCAAGCATCTTGAAATCAGGAAAACTAGAACCACGCCACTTCATCCTCAATCGGATGGAATGGTTGAAAGAATGAACAGGATGTTAGGAAAGTACCTACCCAAAGTTGTCTCTGAACATCAACGAGACTGGGATCGATATTTACATTTTTTCCTACTGGCGTACCGATCTTCAGTACATGATAGCACAGGATACTCTTCCGCTTGCGTGATCTTAGGACGTGAATTGCGGCTACCATGTGATCTTCAGTTTGGATTTAAACCTGGAGACGAGATTGCAGGTGAAGATTACGTTCGTAAGCTTCGTGAAAGATCAAATAGCATTCACGAAAACGTCCGAAAAAATATCAAGGCAGCAAGCGATCGAATGAAATCACAATATGACACGAGAGCACAACATAGTGGCTATCAAACTGGAGATTTAGTGTGGTTGTATAATCCACAAAGAAAACGTGGGTTCTTGCCAAAATTACAAAGACAATGGGAAGGCCCGTATGAGGTGTTAACAAGAATTAGTGATGTAGTGTACCGGATCCGGAAATCCCCCCGTGGTAAAGCGAAAATGGTTTACTTTGACTGTCTAACATCTTACGCTGGCAACAACCAGGAAGGTTCGAATAATAAGTATGGTGTTCGACAAGTTATTAATCATGAGCCAAATGTAGATTTTGAGAGATGTAGATTTTTTCTTTGTATTCGCTTATTACTTTGAAACCAGAACGCCTGGGATTTTACCGTTCAAATTTGGCATTTCTAAATTTAATTTTTCTATATGAAAATTACTGAACTATCTTGGTATTTACTGATCTTTTATTACTGCCTTACTATTTGTTCATAAATTACTAAAAATATACCACTTATTTATGTAAAAACAGTTTAAAGACGGGCTGGCACATTTGAAAATGTTGCCATTATATTTGTAAATATAGGTTAAAGTTATATTTACGATGATCTAGAGCTGTGGTTTTTAGGGTTGCGCTTAGTTCTTTCTTTTTTTTACTAATTAATGTCAGGGCGTTATTACCTAAAAACTACAGCTCGCCATTTTCATGGGTAATTTTTTTTTTAATGTTTGAGGGTTTCTCATATATATATATATATATATATATATATATATATATATAATTTCTGATAAGGAAATAAAGACCAAATTAATAATAATCTGTTTTACATTCTCTTTATTCGTCTAGTCAAGCTTTCGAAATTTATCTTCAATTTCATCATCAGGACACTAAAAGTAATAACTAAGTTACTAAATAATAACTATAATATATGTTTTGACACTTACACAAACATGAGAATTTTTAAATAAATATAACGATTAGCATATTCAACATAAACACTACGAATGTAAAATAAAACTGTAAATCTGACAAGTTGTTTCTTAATACAATGAATTAGTACAATTATTATAACATCACTACAATTTGAACATTTAAGCTGTCTAAAAATTGATACCTACTTACTAAAGATAACAATATGTATAACTTGTTTCTATATCTATATGTAAAATATTTAATTTTATTCATCTACAGGTCCGTCAAATTTATGTACATGGGGTTTAGTCAAAAGGTAAGTATATATTACACTCAGATTTTCTGTGTCTGATTTTTTATTCATACGATGTGGTTCACAATTAATAAAGTACATTTCTAAGAATTTTCTCTTGGTCAAGTTGGTCTCTTTTGTTAAAATTTTCACGTTTTCAAAATTAATTTTATGTCCAAATTCACGTGCATGGCTTGCCAAAGCACATCGTTCTGGTTTTAGTTTTATATCACTTTTATGTAACGTGACCCTCGCTTTTAAGATTTGTGATGTATGACCTACATAAGTTTTAATACAATTGTTACAAGTAATCTTATATACTGTATGTGACTGTGCATTTATTGGTATGGGTGACTTTAATCTGCTAAATAATCCTCCTATAGTTTTTATGTATTTCTTGCTAATGATGATCTCTTCATATTTAAAAACATTGATGAGTTGATCTGTTAGTGATCCAATTTGTGGAAATGAAATATATTTTACTGTAGGCACATTGTTTGTTTGGTTGTTGTCAGTCTCTTCTCCATTAGTAGGTTCATTTGTATGGTTGTTTCTCAAATTTATTATATTAGATTGATAAATGATTTTATTAATTAAAGATTTTGGGTATCCGTTATCTAGTAATAATAACGATAGCTTATTTAAACTTTTATTTATAAATGTTGGATGGCAGATTTTTTTAATTCTATATGTCATTTGTTTAACAAAATTAAGTTTTATGAATAATGGATGATTAGATTTGAAATGTATGTATCTACCAGAAGATGTAGGTTTTTGATACCAATCTAACATTATACAATTATCTTTTCGAATAACTTTAGTGTCTAGAAAAGGAACCGAATTTTTATTATCTTCATGTTCAACTGTGAATTTTAATTGTTTGTCAAAATTGTTAAAACATCTAAAAGTTCATTAGTGCAATTTACTGGAAGTGCTAGCAACAAATCGTCCACATACTTTTTTATAAAGCCTAACTGAAAAGTTAATTTCGGTATGCATGTGTCTAACAACGCATCCATGACATACTGGGATAGTATTGGACTAATTTTGGATCCCATAGCACATCCTACTTTTTGTAAGTAGTAATTGCCTTTGTATGTGAAACTATTATTGTCTAAAACAAATGTAACTAAATCTATAAATAGTTTAAGATCTATACCGTGTGCTTTCTCTACAATTTGAGACCATTTTTGTTTAATTACTTTAATAACAATTTCTTTAGTTATATTAGGAAATAAATTCACTACGTATATATATGAAGAGATCATCATTAGCAAGAAATACATTAAAACTATAGGAGGATTATTTAGCAGATTAAAGTCACCCATACCAATAAATGCACAGTCACATACAGTATATAAGATTACTTGTAACAATTGTATTAAAACTTATGTAGGTCATACATCACAAATCTTAAAAGCGAGGGTCTTGTTACATAAAAGTGATATAAAACTAAAACCAGAACGATGTGCTTTGGCAAGCCATGCACGTGAATTTGGACATAAAATTAATTTTGAAAACGTGAAAATTTTAACAAAAGAGACCAACTTGACCAAGAGAAAATTCTTAGAAATGTACTTTATTAATTGTGAACCACATCGTATGAATAAAAAATCAGACACAGAAAATCTGAGTGTAATATATACTTACCTTTTGACTAAACCCCATGTACATAAATTTGACGGACCTGTAGATGAATAAAATTAAATATTTTACATATAGATATAGAAACAAGTTATACATATTGTTATCTTTAGTAAGTAGGTATCAATTTTTAGACAGCTTAAATGTTCAAATTGTAGTGATGTTATAATAATTGTACTAATTCATTGTATTAAGAAACAACTTGTCAGATTTACAGTTTTATTTTACATTCGTAGTGTTTATGTTGAATATGCTAATCGTTATATTTATTTAAAAATTCTCATGTTTGTGTAAGTGTCAAAACATATATTATAGTTATTATTTAGTAACTTAGTTATTACTTTTAGTGTCCTGATGATGAAATTGAAGATAAATTTCGAAAGCTTGACTAGACGAATAAAGAGAATGTAAAACAGATTATTATTAATTTGGTCTTTATTTCCCTTATCAGAAATTATAATATTATTGAATAATTATAGACCATTAGAAGATTCATTATTTTATTATATATATATATATATATATATATATATATATATATATATATATATTTTGTTTAATTATAAGTTCTGTCTTTTTTCCTTTGTATGTTTTGTTCTGAGTGTGAATGAATGAGTGTATATATTTTTTCTCTATTTATTTCAGGTTTTGTTTAATTTATTTATAGGTATAAAACCCCGCTCACTTACCGATTGAGCCCGGTCATCTTTCTTTCTTTTTCTTGGTTTTTTTTTTAGGTTACGTCAATGTACGTAACACTTGCATGTTTGTCCTTCCCGGAGCGTACCATTTGGCTGTCTCATTACTATCATTTCCGCCTTTTTGGGTATTTTTATATCACAAATCTTTTCTACATTACGAACCAGGCAACACGCCTTTCCCAAGAATGGAAATTTCTTTCAAACAACATGGCAAGGAAATCTTCCTCCCACGTTTTTTAAGTAATTGCGTCTTACCTGACTACATACTCGTACAATAATAATTGTAAGTACATCAGGCAAGCGCCTCGAGCTTCACGCGCATGGATACACGGATCGATAATCACGTCGACTAACAATATTACGCCTAGATTGTGGCAATCCACATAACATATAGCAACTTTGAAATTGCCTATATGTAAAACGTTACAAGGTTAGTGGGGATTTAAAAAGAAATATAAAATGACATCAAGGGCATCTTTCTATTTTATTTTCTCAAATCGGTGGGGCCTTATTTAGTGTGAGAGGTTAATGTAAGCCTTATGTTTACTACTACTATTACTACTACTACTTTATCTTAAGAAATATCACGATTTGGCGCTTTATTGAACGTTTTGTGGTTTCAACTAAATTTAAAGCCTACTTATCTATTTCGTATCGATATCTGTAAATTTTGTGTGTCGGGAATATACCGACTCCTCCCGTTTATATACTTGGCTGGCCAAAACGTAGAGTTACAGTGCAGTCAAATACATACATATAATTAGGGGGTACAATTTATGATTATTTTCGCCATCAGGGTACGCGGCCAAGAAAGTTTGGAAATCAGTTGGCTAAGACACCACAGTCCAAATAAGGACCCAATGTGAAAACTTTGACATTACGTAATGTCAAAAATGCATTTTAAAGTTGTCGTTTTTTACCGTGATTAGAGTCGGTATAATTATTTCCAAATTTCAAATAATGGGGTTCGTCTAACCTTTTAGTAAGCGACATTTTTGATGTGTTGTTTATGTAAGGCTAAATTACAAATTTTTCGTTTATTTTTACCTAACAGTATTGCAATTTATAAAATCCCTCGTGAATATCAGATAGAAAATTGGACCTCTATGTACCATAAACGCCTACCCTACTTGATATTCCCAGGTTGAGAATTTCTTGTTAATGAGGGAAGCCCAAGGTAAAGTTGGATGGAAAACGGCTTGAGGAAAATAAACTTTAGAGATAAACGGCTAGTGGAGTGTTAGCTCTGGGCGGATCATGAGCTTGGGTCATGGGTTGACAAATGACCAAAAATATAGATAAAGAGCGCCACCGTATTTTTTAATACAACAACATACAATTGTATTAGGGGAACGCAGAAACCTGAAGTCTACACCGCTTATGTAGCCACAAAACATAAATATCAACCTTGCAAAGCACTTACCAAGATGTCACTTATCAGATGTATTACAGATGTCTCTGCATATCCTGTGAACAAACAAATGCACAACAGGGACACCGTTTGTGTCCTTAAAAATATTCACCAATAAATGACATATTGCTTTTAAGTTCCAAAAATATATACACTCAGGGTACTTGTTAACACTAGACAGAGGTAATCTTTTGCTCATTAGGAACCAAGAAATTTCCTTTGAATTTTTAATAATAAAAGGATTAAGCAAAAAATTCTATTCAAATAAATTGGTTTAGCTTGTTTCAACATTAATATTTACAATAAAAATTTACATGGAAAGAAACTAGTATTGTTCTACCTTTAAAAACACAAACATCTTTAAACTCAATATTTCAATATATCCTTACTGTAAGGTATTTGCTCTCTTAACAATTTAGACCTCAAATTTAAATATAGCCTTCAGTAGTACTACAGTCGACTTTACAAGTGAGAATCAAGTTTATTTTACGTGATTCTAAAATGTAGCATTCAAACAAAGAATAAGCTTTAACTTTATATCTTTCAAAAATTTATCATGCCTTAAAGTTAAATTGCATGACGTCAAAATAATCAAAGATAATATTAATGTAACATAGAATAGCATGTGGTAATCATATTGAATAACTAGATATTTTTGACATCAAATGTCAATAACAATTTTTTTTAGTGAAGCTAAAACTGTCTGTTTGTGGAACAAATATAATAGGCAACAATAACGCCATCTTTCAAATTTTGTAATGTTACGAAAATAAAACGGGTTACTTCTTACAAAATGAATTTTAAAATAACTAAATCAAAATAGAATATCAACCTTTGATCATACGTAAGGCATTTGAATAAATACAAATTAAATTAAGGTTAAAAATCACTCACGTGCTTGAAGTACAGTTCAATCAAAAAACTTGAATGTTCTTACCAGAACCAAACAACATCAGATCTAAGCACATCTGCGATGCACACAATATGAATAAGCATACCATTATGCTAAATTTTACGCTGGAATATTCAAAAACCTTCAGATCAAAATATTATCTAACCAAATAAAATCTCTGTTTCATATGTCCAACAATTTTCATGTTTTCTAAATTTTAAACTAAAACTTTATTTCTGTCGTATTGCACTACGGAAGACGAATTAATAAATGTTATCAAATTATTTATACTATTTGTTTTAATGATGGATCACTCCAATATTCTTCGCATCTGCAGGAATCAACTGACTTCACCGATGGTGGAACACAAAATAATCTTCACCAAAAGTCGTTAGGAACCACTTCATAACACGAAGGTATACGTTTATTAACTTTCGTACGAACACGGCACCAAGCAATGTGCCTTAGTACCATGTTGACTTTTCTATATCTCGGAGAGCAGCTTACTTTTTCGAGCTCTAATCGAAAAGTAAAGTTGAAATGACAGACAAACGATTAGTGTAGTAACTTAGACATCGAAAATGGAAGGAGTGCATAATCTATTATACACCTTATAAACTATCTTTTGTGATAAGACTGCAACATTTTATTTTTCAAGTCGTAATTTAATTGCATTGAATTACACGCTAAGCACGCTAAGTGTGTATTGTTCCTTAAGGATCTAGTTATATTAAGATATCTGTGTTGCATAAAGCTATTTTCAAGTACATATCTATTTGATTGTTTCGTGTTCCCTCCTCTGGCGCGACCGTTCCGCTCTGGTTTCGATAGACGGTCGGCCACGGGCTACGGCTTTGTTAAGATGTATCTTTGGCTAGAGGTTGGCAACCTTTGAATCAATTATCAATTGTGGAGATATCTTCTAATAACGCGCGACAAAGTAGAAGGCGACCCTTAGAATGTGACAGCAACCTTTAGAATGCAAAAGAAACCTTTAGAACACGACAACGATAAAATATAATGCAACAAATATAATTCGACAAGAACAGCCGATTTAAACTTTGCCTAATAAGAAATTTGTCTGGTAAGGAATTGTAGAAGTTAATTTGGATGGAGTCGTTTCAAATTAAAAACGCTGTTAACTTTGCTTGAAGAACGGATTTCCCGTCTCAGTTTGTTGTGATGCGGCTAATGTAGTTTTTGGTTCGTAATTAGCAATAAGATTTTTTTTTGTCTGTGTTTCAAAGTTTAGAACACGTTAACTTGCTTTTATGTTTAGTACACGTAATTTGTATAAACTTCAATTAATTGTTGAGCTGGTTTTACAAGCTGTAAAACTAAATTTTGTTGAATTAGCTTTCTAAAAAAACATGCTTTGTTCCATATGAACCGTCGATAAATTCAACATGTGTCTCCGACGTCATATTTTTCTATTTTGTACAGTTTACAGACGTTGTCTTGAAAGCAAATGCTTTGAGCAGCTGTAATACAATTTAAACAACCATGCCTATTTTTGTGACCAGCTTTATCTATACATAGATTATTAAACGTAAATTTGAAAGCTCAAATTCTCATTATGTTAGGTTTAAGTAATTTGTTATCTACCTGAAAAGATCTGCCGAGGGCTACGATTCTCCAAATTAATAGAATAACTTACTAATAGAATCTTGCTTCTTTTCGTACGAAAATTTGTATGCGGTATTCTCAAACGGTGAATGTCATTCGTATACGAATGTTTCTGAGCGAAAAATTACTACTGGTCTGTAGTGGTAGAATCTCGATGAACGTATAAATGTATTTCGATTTAAATTGTGTATTAGTTGTTTATAACTAATAATATTATTATTAGTAAATTTTTTATTAAAAGCAGGTATGTGTCACACAATGTTATTAATTATCAAAATAGGTTAATAGATTCAAAAGTCAAAACATACAGAAGTTAGGTTAGGTTGAAACAAATTTATTGTTTTAGGATGGCAAATTTGCAAGAATTTATGTTTATTAATGTCTTAAATGATTTGGAAGAAGCAAAAATCCTACAAGATGCTCCCCAACGTACTTTCCATTCTAGAGATGATCCCTTTGTTCATTTATCGGACAGCCAATTTCGTAAAACATACCGCTTGAGTAAAGGAATGGTTGTTCAACTTATAGATTTAGTAGAACCCTTTTTACGACAACAAATAAGAGGTTCTGCAGTTGATGTTACTACCAAGGTTTATGACTTCTTGTAATTCGAGCACTTCATAATTGAAAGTTTGTAGGTTTTAACAACATTAAATTTTCTTGCATATGGCAGTTACCAGTTAGGCATTGGACAAAATATTTATGCAGCTATAAGCCAATCTTCTGTTAGTCGAGCTATGCATGAAGTTGTGGATGCATTAAACAGGCCAGAAATATTTACACGTTATGTTTGTTTTCCAAGAAACATTCAAGAACTTCAAAACGTCCGCAATGAGTAAGTAATAGAAAATTTAATATATTAGCCTTCTTTACATTCTGTGTTGCAGATTCTATATAAAGCACAATTTTTCAGGTGTAATTGGTTGCCTGGATTGTACTCACGTGGCTATATATATCCCCCAACAGTTAACGATCAATTGTATCCTGAACATTTATATATCAACAGAAAGGGTTACCATTCAATTAATGTACAATTAGTAAGTAGTGCACAATTAATTTATTAGAGTATTTGTATTATATTTACAGATATGTGATGCAAATACAACAATATTAAATGTAAATGCTCGATTCCCAGGAAGCACTCACGATTCCCATATCTGGAATAATTCTAATGTACGTCAACTGGTAGAAAACCTCCACAACAATGGGCACAGTTCCTTTTGGCTTTTGGGTAGTAATTAATTTTTACATATTCTCATTGAAATTGTAAAAAAAAATTTCAGGTGATTCTGGGTATGCATTAAGACCTTACTTGATAACACCTATTACCGAAGTGCAACCAAATACACCAGAAGCACGTTTTAATACTGCTTAAAAAGCTACACGATCATTAATTGAAAGATGTAAAGGCATATTGAAGTTGCGCTTTAGGTGTTTACTGAAACATAGAGTCCTGCATTACACCCCTACCACAGCATCGAAAATTATAAATGCATGTGTGGTTTTGCACAATATGTGTATTGCTAATGGTATTCCTGATGTTCCACCAGAAAATGGAGATGAAAATCTAGATTTCGGAATGTATCATTTAGCAAATAATGTGGATGTAGCTGTTGCAAATGGAAATGCCCTTTTGTTGGAAGGAAGAAGGGTACAGCGAAACATAGTACGTAAGCATTTTATAATGTAGTCAGATTTCGATAACTTTGGACTGTATGTTATTTTTATCTTCAATGTCAAAATTTCTTAGAGATAAGATTATTGTAACAAACTATAGTTTTAATTAAATTGTTTTTATTCATATACTTAATAATATGTACTTCAATATAAAACTTACACCTATTAGCACTTAAATCTACTATAATATTAAATATATATATAATACTAATAAACTATATGGATGAATTGAGTTTTAGTAATTTGGCTTTGTAATATGCTTCTTTCGCTTCTACTTCTCTTTTATATAAAGTTAGTTTTTCCTCATAATACCATTTTTTAAGTTTCAAGTTTTCGTCCATTTGCTCACAAAATTTACTACTGCATTTAATACTTTTATCTAAACGTTCGGATGCAAATCGTCGCTTCTTTAAATTGCAATTTCTAGATGGAGTTGCATTTTCGGGCAATGTTGCAATATGTTCCACCACCTGTTCATGTGCAATCTCATTCCCTAAAAAGTTTTCATTAAAAGTTAGTTTTACAACTTTCATAACAATTACTATATTCATTATCAAATCCTACTGTTTCTACGACAATTGGAGCTGCTGCAGTGGTTGTGAAATGTACTACAATATCTACAAATTACAGTTTGTTATTACATGTAGCAATGAACAGTACAAAGATGTTACCAATTTCTTCACCATCGAATATTGCAGGAGATTCTTGTATATTAGGATCTCCTTCAATGCATTCCCATTATAGATGTCATTTTTTCCTCAAAAGGTGTTAAAAGAATATCGGTGGCTTTTCCGCCACCTGTTTTTTGTTCATGCCGACGGATTTCTGAGCTCTTCTTTTTGGCTTTCGCTCGGAGATCTTGCTAAGTCTAGTGTTCATTATAACAGTTAATATGTACCTATATGTAAGCAATAAAAAATTAAGATACCTTTCTCCAAGCTTTCCAATCTTTCTTGCCCCCATTCATTTGATTTAACTGAAAAGATACCTGCTGCCACAGATTTCTGCTAGTAGCAAATGCAAAATCTGTTGAAAATTTACTACTCGATAACTCTGGATGCTGTTTCATAAATTCCAGTAGGTAATCTTTTTGAGCAGCACTAATATTCCCTGCCTTTTTTGTAATTTCTGCCATTTTAAGTAATAATATCCAATTTAACAAAAAACCGTTAAGAAACGAAACCGCAAAAACCGATAAAAAGTAACCTAAAAATGAATTCAGTATCTGTCATACCGTATAATATTTGCTATGTTGCCGTATTCGTTTTTCTATCACAAACAATTTTTGTAGAACTTATTTCTACTATCGCTGGAGAATTGAACACGGTGCTTCTAATAGAAATGTTTTAATAGAATAATTTTCTAATAGAATATTTTCGTGCAAGTTGGAAAATCGTAGCCCAGGTTAGAATTTAATTCACTGTGTTATGCTTACCAATCATTATTACTTTAATTTGAATAACAAGTTCATGTTTAAAGTAAAGTTGCTTGATTAATGAAAGAAAAAAAAAGAAAGTTAAAACTTAATTTTGATGTTGTTGATTATGACCATTTTTTGTTACAAGTTCCAATATTTTAAAAGAGTTTTTTTTAGTAAACATTTAGTCCAAAATCTAAGACTTATTTTGGTCAAGTACGATCAAATCTAATTACATAAAGCTAAAATTAATCTGAGTAATAATTTGATGCCAATATTATATTGGAAATACTTTTTTATTATTTCTTTATATATGTTTATAGGGCACAAGTGGTGTTCTATTTTTTTATTTATTTAACCATTGTAATTTCTTACAGGAGCTGCGTCTTATTTTGTTAAGACAGGTTTTTGTTAACGAAGGCGATCATTTGTTCTTTGGGTTTCCACGTCCGCCCTTAGAACTGTGCTTTGCAATTATCGTCATTATCTCAGGACATGGTGGCACCTATTTGATTTAGCTTAACTTTGGTTTGCAAACAGAATTCGACTCCCCCCCCCTCACTTCTCATTGCTCCACCCAGGAATAAACCCCTAGCTTTGTCGGAAGACTTTGTTCTCTAGCGCCTTAATATAACAAAAAGACGTTCCAGTCTTTTGTAAAACAGAAGTCGTTTTAGTGGCACCCATCCAACGTAAGGCCTAGCAAAAATAGTTACTCTGGCGTCACAACGTGAGCCAGCCAACTTTTAAATTCGTATCAAGACAATTATAAATTATGTTTTTATATTATCGAAACATGATATTAGATTTATAAGAAATGTGTAACTAACTTGAAAAAAAAAATACGTTACAGTATATTGAAATAATTTACTGCAAACGAATGGGCGATGAGGAGCCCGACGACGGTGTTTTAAGCAAGGCGTTTCTGAAAGTGTTAATGTGAAAAAAGCGCAAGCTTGAAACGTTCAGATATCCTTATTTGCATCAAAAGTTAACAGAAAACAATTTGCTGCAACCTTGGTAGCGGTGGAACACCTTGCTGCAGTGACCTTCAAGTTTGGACAATGCCATTGCAGCATGTTGTATTTCCGACTGGCTCAATTTTGTTCTATGTTAGAATGGTATATGTTATTGATGAAAAGCGTTTGCTGCATCGGTCTGGTAGTGGAAAGCCCTTGCAGCAAAGCGAGAAGGTGCTACGTGCCGAAATTTAAAAAGTTTAAAAATGTGTACGTTACACATCAATTTAGACCAAAGATTATAATTAATGCAAGCCTCAAAAATGGTACACACACAATATACATTATTACTTATTAGAATGTAGAAAACCATTTGCTGCAAATTATTTGCTGGTGGAAAGTCCTGGCGGCAAAGACTTAAGTTGTTGGGTTGAAGGTGGTATGTAGGTAAACTCTACTTTTATTTAATTTGTGGTGTAATTTATAAAAAGACACGTAACATGGTTCTTAAACAGTAATAATTTGTATGGTTTGTTTTCTCTGTCTAACTAAAAACTTTAATGTTAAAAATAATTGTTTTGTACAAATTAACTTATAGTAGGGAATCGTCTTCCAAATGGAAACTTGATTCTTCATCACTTTCATCAGCCTCATTCGCTGGCAGAAATGTCATTATCGCTTAATTCCTCATCTAATCGAAGCATTGATCGATATATGAACTTGTCTTGATCGGCGCCTGTAAAAGATTTAATTTATATTTTTGAAAATTTGTTAGTTCGTATAAAAAAATTTCTTTGTTTTAGTTTTAATAAAAAATTATAAATCATAAATTAGTATAAATTGATTAGTTACCATCGTCATGCGTTTCATAAGTCTCTGTATTCAGTATTTCTTCAACTGAAGATGGCAATTGTTCCCCTTTAAACCATTTTGCACAATATTTTTCATAAATCAAATCTCAACCATACGCCGTGGGAACTTCTTCAGATGGAGATTGTTGATGCGTATTTGGCCATATCTTGGCTACATAAGCTGATCGTAAAATTTGAAGAAGTTCGGCTTTACAAGGAGGCAATTTTGATCCATCAGACTTAGATGCTTTAATTTCAAAGTTTTCTTCAATATTAAAACATTTGTAAGCTTTTATGAAAGCAGATAATCGTACTTGATTAATGTCTTCAACTTTGCTACAAGTAAAAACAGCTGTTATAACGTCTCCTTGGAGTGGACGATTCGCTAATTTCATGAAAGGTTGTACATAATCATTGGAATTGCGTAATATCTCAAAAAGGTGCTTCTTTCCTTTTCGATAAAAAGCTGGGATGTAATCACACCCAGTGAACGCATGGAACCTTGGTGAAGCTTTGCAAAGATCTGCTCCTAAATTTTCGTATAATATACTTAAGTCTTATCTACACTTTTACATTACTAATAAGAAACCCCATATTGGCAAGCATTATAATCACAACATCCGTACCTGAACATCGCAATAATACATTCATATCATTTTCAACTTTGCATGCATGAAAAACCATTTATGTATCAGATTCTTCGTACGGTGGGCATGCTAAATGAGTTACCCCGCTTCGTTCTACAATGCCATCAACAACTTCGTACTTGTGGCATGTTTTAAAATTAACAAAAGAATTTCTTATGCCTATAAATGAAGCCATTTCAGGTTTCGACTAATCATCTATAAGAAATTCTATAAAAGCTTCCTTGAAAGAGATGTTTTTTAATTCCTTATGAAAGTCTGCAGGACGAGACTGCTGGGGACCCTGCACCGTATAAAGATTTTTTTTTCGGTTCCTCGTAGTGAATATTCGAAATCTCTTATAGAGGGACTGAAATATTGATCAAATGAAATTATCATTGTTCGAGCTTTAGTACGTAGAAGCATTTACAAAAATTGTTTGGAGATATTGCCAAATGTAGATGGTATTTCTCTCATCAAATATAACATAAAAGAACCATCATAAATTATAAAATCAATATTCTTCGGCTCCTCTATAATGATTTTGCTTTCAATGAGTTTAAGTACGGCAGACTTGTCAGTTTTGTAAAACACCCCATCACTAATCACTATGACATAAAGAAAGTGGAATCGGTGTGAGAGGGTATGTCAGCGTTTTCTCTAAATTCAACTAATTGATCAACGATATTCCTAACAATCTGCCAAACAAATCTCGCTGCATTCTAAGCGCAATTACTTTTCCACTACCTTTAACTGTTTTATCGAGCATTTGAGTAAATGTTTGACTCTTAGTTTACTTTATAGGTTCCTCATACTTTGTTTCATCAACGGTGCATTCAGATATGAAACTGTCTCGAAACTCTTTTCCTTTAACTTCAAAATTTAACAAAAATTCTGCTATAGAATTGTTTGCAGCTTTACCACTAGAAATATTAAACAAACAATCTTTATCTAGTTCAGGCGAAAACGGATTTATATTTTCTTTGATATTATTAATTAATGTATTAAGCTGAGAATTACATAATTTTATATAACTAGATTTGAGATCTGATATTATATCTTCTCGTCGTTTTAGTCCGCTTTTATGTAGTGTGTGACTTATTATAGTACTTTCTAAACTATGGCTTTTACACCATCTCTGTCTATCTGCGATATTGTTGGAACTATTTAACTATGCCAGTTAATTTATCAGCTGCGTCAGCATTAATAGTTTGTTCGAGTACTAGATCGAAGGGTTGACGAGAAAATGGTTTACTCGTTCTTTTAATACCAAAGGAACCTCTTAACAATAGTTGCTTTAATCCTGGGCGAGTGTCATCGACATTCAGCAAATTTTCATGATATTTTACTAAATATCTAGAGTAATTTTTTTGATTAGAAGCGAAAAAATTACTTGTGATTTTGGAAAGAATTTATACAAACAAGTAATAATCTGCCGTTCTAATACTTGTTTGCAGTAATTAATAATACTGAATTAAATTCATGTAAATAATATAAAATTGTGGTGTTTTTCCGTGTTACCAGCCAAAGCATCATTCCTATATCGCTGATATTTTTCTAACAACTGTAGAACATTTCGATTTTTAATCGTTGGATTCATTTGTTTATGTTTTACAATATCAAGAAGATACTTTTTTATTTCACCATCGATGTTTATATGTTCAGCTTCTAAAAAACGTTCAAAGTGAAGTAACTGGAAAGCTCAACTTGTCAGGAGGTGTAAGCGTTTACAACTATTGAAATGCTTTCCAGTAATAAAACCTACTGTTGAGCTTGTACTTAAAAGATCAGAGTCTTTCAAAATATTCCCAATTCCACAATTATCAAGGAACTTTCCAACGCTCTTGAAAAACGCCATGAAAATATGAAATGTTCCAATATGAATGAATAGTTTATCAAATTGTGGTTTATAAGATGATTGAACTTAAAATGCTGTTTTAGCAATACCTAAATCATATGTAACTTCCATATACTTCATACAGCATTCTTGAGCTTTCTTTAAACTTTGATCCATCGTTTTAATTACTACAGATATTTTGGGCGGTGATTCATTAATGGTTGTTAAATAGGAAACTTTTTGTGAATCAGATTGATCATCGTATAACAAAGAATTATATCTTACCTACATAGGTGTTTCTGGAATATCAAGCGCGAAGGAAAGCATCTATGAAAAATCGAGTTCCTGCACCTGCTCGAGATTATCTGGTATTCGTGATCGTAACGGAAAACCAATCGGGTGCAAATTTTCAACTATTCGGGGCCTTTTTGTAGGCTCTTCAAGACAATGAGTTATTGTATCGAATGAGCGCCTCATTCTAATAGCCTTGTTACGTATCAGTTGCTCGATAGTAGATGAAGTACTTTCTACTTCACATAGATTTGTAGATGAAACGTTGTCCAGCCGAGGTGAGTGTATAATATTATTTTTCTACGACTGTTTTGGAACAAGCCTATTTTAGGTGTGTTTTTGATAGAGAAATCTACTACATTCTATACAGGTTTTTATTCCCGCACTTTTTGCTAGGCAAGTTGCTAAGCAACCAGTGCGGGAATGTTCAATTTGCCCGGTTGCGCTTATATTTCTATTAATCAAGTAGCCCTGCACTTGCATCTTATTTCCAATGACGGCCGAGTTTTCAAAGGTGGGCAATGAAACGAATAACAAACCAACAAATGTCAAATAAATAATTTCATACTGTGAAAGCGTTTAAAATCTTAAAGTATTTGCAAAGTCATTAAAAAATGGCTAGTGATAGTGAAAGCGAACTAGAACCGACGCCTCCAAATATTGTGGAAGCTGCAAATGCAACTACATTAAATTTATTACCGGAAATTTCCAAAAAAAAATATGAGATTGCTTATAAATCGTTTATGGATTGGCGAAGAGATCAAAAGACAACATCTTATTCTGAAAATGTTTTAATTGCGTACTTTAATGAATTATCTAATAAGTATAAATCTCCGACATTGTGGACGCATTATTCTATGTTGAGAACAAGTCCCACCATCCATCATAATGTAGATATATCAAAGTATGGAAAATTAAGAGCGTTTCTCAAACGGAAGTCAAGCGGTTATAAATCGAAAAATCAAAATTTTTACAACAGAGGAAATAAATAAATTTATTACTGAGGCTCCGGATCAACAGTTTCTTCTGACAAAAGTATGTAATATTAACTTAGGAGAATAATGCGTGTTTATAGCTATTTTTATATTGTTACAGACTGCATTAATTATGGGAATTATGGGTGCTTGCCGCAGACAGGAATTACATCAGATGAAGATTACTCATTTCACGGAATTGGGTTCTGCGATATTAGTTACAGTTCCCGACACGAAAACAAAATTATACGCAGCTTTACGATAACGAGTAATTTTATGAAATCACAAAAATACTGGAATCTACGTCCATCGAATGTTTGCGATCCTAGTTTTTTCTTAAATTATCAGAAAGAAAAATGCACCACACAGAAAGTGGGTATCAATAAATTTGGTGCTATGGGAAAGCAAATTGCAACGTATTTAATACTACCCAATCCGGAATTATATACTGGTCATTGCTTCCGGAGATCTTCCGCCACTATTCTTGTAGATGCTGGAGAAGATATAACATCTTTAAAAAGGCACGGTGGCTGGAAATCAACATCAGTCGCCGAAAACTATATTGCCGATTCTTTAACAAATAAGTTGAATGTAGGCAACATAATACAAAATTCAATTGATAGCACATCAAATGTACCATCAACGTCCAAAGACAAGAATTTCTAACGTCAAGAAAATTTAGTTTTTGGGAAAACACCTTCTACAATGACGTTTAATAATTGCAATGTAACCTTTAATATTGTTAATAATAATGAATCTAAAAACTAAACTTAAATCAATTTATTTACTTTTATTATGATAAATTTGTACTTTTCTTTGAATTTATGTATTGCGGAGAAATTCTATTGGTGGAGATAATTGTGTGTTTAGGGTGTTTGTATATCAATCATGTGTCGCATCGCAGTCTAAGGTTATTGTAATTGTTTTGTGTTAGATTGCTGGGTGTGCACCCGCTTTTGAGTGGATGTCAAAAAGGTTTAGGTTGTAGAACGTTCGTTGTTCAGGGCTCTCTGGGCTGATACTGGAAAAAGATGGATGCTCAAGAGTTACTTGATCAGTAATAATCATAAAATATTGCATTCATTTTTATCCACCATCAGATTCGATATACTTGTTGGACTTTAGTAGGCCAATTGTAAAGTGGCTAAAATAATATTTTAGCTGTGTTGCTTATGTAAAATAAATAAAGGACGTTGCAATTAACCCACATGGTGGTAAGTGGAAACTGTGAATGTACAATTAATTATTTAAGTTTAATGTATTAGGGATCTAGGAAGGGAAGCTTGAAATACATAGTCGTCTATCAATGGTATCTAGTTGAAAGTATACAAGGTTTAATTTGGAGACCCGGACCTCTATCAATCACGAGGTGCTGTAGTAGCATCAATACAAACCCGCATTCAAATAGGAAAATTTGAGTATTCGGAAGTAGGGTTAAGTTAATAGACCAGATATCTACCTGTTATAAGTCTGTCGGAGCTGCAAGTGTTTTCCACAGACGTCTCTGAAGCGCTCAGAATGAGCTTCTTGTTTCTGTTTTAGGGATAATTTTAGATTGGGGTACAGTGAATAAAAGAAGAAGCAATTCTACACCTACGGTGTCGAAGGATTGAATAATATTGCACTCTGTAAAGAAGGCAAACATTTGGGTTTTGGCATACGAACGGTGGGTGCAGGTAAAAAATTAATTATAAGTTGAAATTCGTAAAAAAAAGGTTTAGCGGGGTTTGCTTGTTCTTTAGGATTATCTTTAGCAGGGGAATGCATTCTTCTTAACAGGATTTCTATTAATAGTTATAAGTAAAGCAGATGAAATTAACTGCAATTATTGTATTATCATAGGTCCTATAGGTAGATTATCAGATTGTATGTGGGCACTGGTACAGTTTGTGACTAGATTAGTTAAAAAGGAATTATGTATTCTCAAAATAATTATGATTGTATTGGTTAAATAGAATAATTATTAGTGTAAATAGAACTTTTGTCGATAAACATCGTTGTTCCTGAGATTTCACTCTTACGCTGAGCTAGTTGAGGACAAAATAATATATCTTTAGTTGAAAGAATAATATCACAGCAGTATATTCACAAACGATAATAAACTTATATTAATAAAATGTATACTCCTATACTTACCATGTATTTTATAATATTAACAAAAGAGGTATCACATTTAAAAAGTACGTACTACAGTCGTAGAAAAAGTATAGTGTACAACACGCATGGAATGCCCATTTCTCACTCGTATGATTTGCAGCACTCGCTTTCAGCGTGTGCTGCAATTTATCATACTCGTGAGAAATGGGCATCATTCCATGCTCGTTGTACAATATACTATTTCAGTCACAGCTTGATCTTCTAACGAGTTACTTATTTCCATACTTTGATAGTGCATTAAAATGTGGGGAGAATTACAATTTTTTTTTTGAACTGAATACCGACTGTGTCGTATAGAACTATTTTCGCTCTTTTGGTTTCAACTATACGATCAAAATTATTAAAAGCCACACCAGTATTCAAAACTCGTGAACGAATGATATCCGATGCGGATATATCGGTTTTACTACTCAAAGAAAAAGTTGCTTCAGTCTCCAATCCCTCCAGGGTATAGTAGCTGCAGCAATGCCCGTATCGATTCATGATATTTACTACTTGTTTACTATTAGTTAAGCTTTTTAATGTTAATCTAAGCGCAATTTGCTTTGATGGTTTGATCTGTCCATTTGAAGTAGCATATATGACATCTTGTGAAAAAGGAGTGATAATCTATTTTTTACTGCATCTACGACACGATTTTTCTCCGTTTAATAACGTATTAAAAACGTGGTAAGTGAATTCAATAAATCGCATTCACCTTTTATCAAATCTGTCGTTGATATTTGTTCAGGTAGAAACTTTTTTTAATATCCTGAACATCTCGGCGTAGAATCAACGTCGTTTTCAAAAGGATATCTTTTTCTTGTAAAGCAGTGAAGACAGTATTCGGCCATGAAGTATTCAATTTTTTTTTTACATAGCATGCGATAGAAAACGTGCTTTCTTTCTGTAACATAAGACTGAACTCTCTGGAATAATTCTAATTTGTTTAATTCTGTCGCAGCAGACTTTATGGTCTCTAAGAAATTGTCAGTACTAGAAAAGTGTAGAGAAACCTCGCGACCTTTAACCTTTTCCGATGACAATTACAATATATACATACTTCACTACGTAGTGAGTTCCATTTATTTCTGAAACAACTTGCTGTACTTTGTTACGTAATTGATGTGGTTGTTCGTCTTGGTTTTTCCCTGATTGCCTATCTATTGTATTCGAATCGTCTTCGTATTAATTGGAAAGTTTAGCTGCATTTTGGTCGATTTTTTGATTTGTCCTTTCATTGTAAAAAAAGGTCAGTGCAATAAAGTTTATATAAATTTGTAATATTTACAGTGACAAACAAATTGTTTACGGTTGTTCTGACTAAACAGTCGCTAATATCATATTTTCAATTGGATTATAAAACTATGATGAAGCTATTATACTTACTGTGACATAGAAGTCTTCTCTGTAGGATGCGACGGCTCACCAGCCGAAAGAGACTGTTGACTCTATCACCACACGCAGAGCACTGAACAGACTGAGAATTTGCAGTTGTTACCCTATATCAAAGTACACGTGCCGAACATAGAACAAGGGCCTAGAAAATCGGGATCTCCAACTCATTTTTTGTGCTACCCTTAAATTAGCGAATCTATTGGATGCCCATTCCACTACCTTTTTTCAACATACCTTGCGTTGGGGATGAAAGCATATAAATATGCTTGCGAATCCTGAAAAATTCAGTACCCTTAGTGCTCAACACAGCCTGACGACTCAACTACAGTGCTCACCATAGCCTGTATACCACCACAACAAGCAGTGATCTCCATAGCCTGCTTAATTCTTAAAGCAGCTACGCTGCCGGACGCCGTACCTGGGGCATGTATAGCAGTGCTTCCCATAGCCTGCTCAATACCTGACCAGTTACGTTGCCCGGCGCCGTACCTGGGGCACGTTGCCATAGTTCAGCACGCAGCGCTCTTCACAGCCTGCTTAAATTCGACCTGTTGCTCTGCCCGTCGCCGCATCTGGGGCACGTCGCCATAGTTCAGCACAAGTAACACGTAATAGCAGTGCTCCTCATAGCCTGCTTAATATCTGATCAGTTACACTGCCCGTCGCCGTACCTGGGGCACGCCGAATTAATTCTTTATTACTCCACGTTGTTCAACAAGTGAACCGCGACTTCCAAAGGGTCCCGAAGGCCTCCGAAGACGTCTGGACCTCTTCAATCAATAAATACTTCCTTATCTTCGTTATTCAAGCTCTTACTCAACTTCACAAGTAAATCCCGAGGATTTCCGAAGCCTACCGAAGACTTCTGAACCTCTCAATATCGTGTATATAGTCAATGTATAGTATTGTATGTATATCATTATTGTTTATAATTCCACGTTGTTCCACAAGCAAACCAAGAAAACTTCTAAAAAGTCCCGAAGACCTCCGAAGGCGTCTGGACCTCTTCAAACAATAAATACTTCCTTATTTTCGTTATTCAAGCTCTTACTCAACCTCACGAGTAAAACCCGAGGATTTCCGTAGACTTCTGAAGCCTAACGAAGACTTCTAAACCTTTCCATATTGTGGTATATAGTCAATGTATAGTTTTTTGTATGTATATCACTATTCTTTATAACTCCTGCTTTGTTCCGCGAGCAATCACGAAGCCTTTTAAAAATTATCGAAGAAGTTCGAAGACTACCAAAAGCCTTTGGACTTCTCCGAACTTTGTATATACCTGTCTACTTAGTATTTAAGCTCCTACTTGGTTTCACGAGCAACCACGAAGCCTTCCGAAGATTGCCGAAAACTTTCGAAGTGCTTCAAAGTGCATAAACTGTTTATTTTGACTTTTTACTTGTATATTTGTGTACTTATCAACTTTCTTTATTTTCTTTGCTTGTGAACATTAAAAATAACAGTGTTAAGTCTACATACTTTCAGACGCCGCCCACCCTGACTATAACACAGTTGACTATGACAGAGTACACGAGCTGGAAATAAAACAAACCAAAAAATCTTGAGAAATTCCAACTAAGTTTTTGTGCTACCTAAAACTCTGTACTTGCATTGATTGAACTAAAATTTAGAGATTCTTTTACAATCAAAAACCCAAAAACGCATTTCATTGGTTAATGACATCATTAACGTTTTTCAACACAGGAAGAATAGGAAATGGAAATGTATAAATGAAAATGCAAATTCTGCAGAAGACATACGTAGTGCTTACCGTAGCCTCTCCTTGCAGTGCTCTCCATAGCCTGCAAATAAACCTCTAAGCAGCGCTCTCCATAACCTGCTATAATTCGAAACGCAGCGCTCACCATAGCCTGCATACTCTCCGAACGTTACGCTGTCCGCCGCCGTACCTAGGACCGTCATACTAGTTCATTGGTCTAAATCAAACAACCTACGTATGGCTAGCAGGCCTCGTTCTGTCCATCAAGCAGCCCAAAAACAAGCGCAAAACGCCCTTCGACGTGCGATCCGTTCCATAAGACCGATCCAAGGCTTCTGTCGCCTCTACCGCCGTCGCCGAAGGAAATCATTCAATCTACTACAAACACATCCCGAGAAGTAGATTACTGTAATGTCGCCGACTGTATCTGCCAGGTCTACCTCCGGGACAACACCCCCGTAGAGTTTGACGGAGCCGTACTCAACTAGGCCTAGGGCACCACGTCCACGACGTCTGCCGAAGTGTACCGGAGATCACCGAAGACGCCAGGGCCTTCCAAACCTGTAATTAATTGCTATTCACTACCGTTTAAGTTATTATTGGACTTCACAACTCAATTCCGAAGTTTTTGTAAGAGTTCCGAAGACAACCGAAGACTTCTGAACCCTCTATACTTGTAAATATTGTAAACTAGTCGTTTTTAATTTCAAATCCTAACTCTTGTGACTTAACATTGTAATGTTTGTCGATGCTTTATGACTCGTCACAGAAGCGGTTGCGCTTGAGATGTGGCCCTGGCTAGTAACAACCCTCCTGGATACACGTGGATTCCTGTATAGTTTCGTTGTTTTGCTATTACCTGTTTAGAAGAATGAACCAACTCGCAGCCTATTTTATATGGGTTTAATGAAATAATATTATAAAATAATGTAACAAGGTTGAAACAAATGCCAATGCTTGGCGTGTCGTATAATCCAATCACAAGGAGGTTAAACGACACTCCTTATGAATATACACATATGACGTTGCTATTCGCAAATGAACAAGATTCCAACTACTCAAACTTATTTGTATAGTAATCCAACAATGGCGAATTTCAAAGATGCTGTCACTACCACATCGATTGAAATTAATAAATAATTGATAGCTCACAAGTTTACAAATTAACAATCATTAATATACGACCGGAGGACACGTGCCAAACAAAACAACCGCACGGCGTCGCATCCTTAACTCGACTGCCTATACCTAAAAGACCCTAATATACAAACGTATTTATATTTCAAGGGCGGGCCAGTACATCATTGTGACAAAAAGAAGAAACGAAACCTTCCAAACAAACCCGAAAACCACCGAAGTCGTTTTTACCGTCTTCAAACTACATAGACATTCATTTAATAAGTGTTTGAATTTATTTTGGTGTTCACAAGCAAGCATCAAGCTTCCAAAGAGTTCTGAAAATAACTGAAGACTTCCGAACTACTTCAAGAATTAGAATCAGTCAATTTCACTTTAATTTTATGTATCTTTTGGAACTTATAATTATTTTTACTTATGTTATTAAACAATTAATTAAACCAAGTCTACATATTTTCAAACGCCTCCCACTCGAACGATAACAAGACCTTTTATATTTTGCATTAACAGCAAAAAAATTGCTTAGACATTTTGAGTGGTAACCTTGAATTTCGTTCTTCAATTTGGGAAATTTAACATCTTTGTTTATTAAATTATTATCTTTTCGAATTTGCAATATTTTCAGAATACTTTCTAAACGCTCTTCAGTAAAACAAAATACTTTCTGTTTAATCAAGATTTTACTTCAGATGACACAAAAGGGTCTCAAAGAAGACATGATTATAGCGTGTTTTTCAAGTTGCACACGGTTTGTTTACTGTATGGACAAAAGACAAAAACAAGCAGACATTTATCTTTTATAGGTGGTCTTGAGAGTTCAAATAGTTTCTTCCAACTGGTACAGTACAGAGGCGCTGATTTCTATCTAAAATTGTTTGCTTTCTGTATGTTTTGTTTTGTTTGGAGGCCAGTATTAATATCCTCGATCCTGCCGTTACGCACCCCTCTAAATTAATTTAATTAGACGATAAGATGTTTTTCATAGTTTACAATTGATACCAAGAAAGCAGAACTTGCGTAAACAACAGTTAGGTTGAATGTTCAGGCGCCCCTCCATTTTCCAAAGTTAAGTAACGTTAGTCGCGATCAGTACTTGGATGGGTGACCGCTAGCAATCACCAAAACTGTTCAACTGTTAACTTTATATTTTAAAGTTTGCTGCATAGAATTTCTACATTCTAATAATGTATATTGTGTGTGCAAAATTTTTGAGGCTGGCATTATTAATAATGTTTGCGAAAAATTTATTTTTTGAACTTTTTAAAATTCGGCGCGTAGCACCTTCTCGCTCTGCTGCAAGGACTTTCCACCATCAGATTGATTGCAGCAAACGCTTTTCATCAATAATATATACGATTCTAACATAGAAAAAAATTTGAGCGTTCAGGAAATACAACACATAACGTCATTGTCCAAACTTGTAGGTCACTGCAGTAAGGTTTTCCACCGCTACTAAGGTTGCAGCAAATTGTTTTCTGTCGACTTTTGATGCAAATAAGGATATCTAAAAGTTTTAAGCTTGCGCATTTATCACATTAGCATTTTCAAAAACGTCATGTTTAAGAATCCGTCAGGCATTCCACCGTCCGTGCGCCTGCAGCAAAATATTTTCTTCTTCAGCAAGGTGAGAATGTTCAAGAAATTTGTAACTCTGCCTTGCGTAAATGTGTACCAAAAAATTTCGCTGGCTCCCTTATTAAATTTCAGCAGCGGTTTTGTAATCCTGCGTGTCGGTAGTGTATCGGTGTTATATTAGTTATTTCTGAAACGCGAGAGTGATCCTCAACTATTTAATACTTGCTTGTACAATGTTTATCCGTGCTGTGTAGCGGTATTGCAAATATTGTTCTAATTAACTATCAAACTAACCTAATAAAGCAGGTATGCGTATGTAAACGAGTAAGCGTTGAATAATTTAATGGTGCTCACACTAACAACGTCTCTCGTGAAAAGATGAATCTCTTTAATTTGTTATTAACCTGTAGGATAATCAATATTTGAGAAGTTCAACGCACGATTGTTTTTTGTGGGTTGTTGGAAAATATATCCCGATAACATTCTTGATTTGAGTTTTGTAAAATAGTTCTTGCACAAATTATCTGTAAAAATACTAAAGCATATAAGCTAATTTAAGGAGAATATTTGTAGGAGAAAAAGAAAGAGGATATTCTGCACGAAGGGGCGGATGTAGCTAGTGCGGTTCCCTTAACAAAACATCTGCCGCTAGGTGCTTGACCTTTAACGTGTGTTCTAGTATTACTGTCATACATTGCCTATGGAAAATTCGGAATTTTCTATATACATTTATAATCAGGTTTCAATTGTAATATATGAAGATGTATTTTATTAAATAAAATAAGTTTAACTTAACCAAAATTTTATAATGTTAAGAGCGCGAAGTTAGCCCCAAATTTTCAAAAAAATAACTTTCTATAGCTCATTCGTTTGCACATTGTTTGCACATCCGGTATTTCTGTTTGCACACTTTTCGTTTAAAAATTATTCAAGAAGCAATTTAGGGGAGGCCAACTTCACACTGGCGCCCCGACTTTCAGCAAATTTATTTTAAACCGGCGGAATTAATACATTATCGTTTGCACATGTATGCATATCCATTATTTTTGTTTGCACACCTTTCGTTTGAAAGTTATTAAAGAAGCCATTGTGGGAGGCCAACTTTACACTAGCCCTCCGAATTTCAGCAAATTCATTTTAAACCGACGAAATTTAATAGATCTTCGTTTGCACATGTATGCACATCTATTGTTTTCGTTTGCACACTTCCAGTTTAAAAGTTGTTTAACATTCAGCTTCATAGTCTTCGCTATAAGATAGTTACTGTTGAAAATGTGAAAAAATTGTTACAATGAGCCCAATTGATACCATTTCGTTTTCAGATTACGAATCATATCAACTTTTTGTTTGCACACTGTCGAAACATTTTTTAAATTTAGTCAGGTGGGGGGCTAACTTCACACATGTCAAATATGGTTTATTGTGCAATTCTAACTTGTAATGACGGAAATCAAAGTATTTTCGTTTGCACATCATGAATCAAGTCGCTTTTCGTTTGCACACCAACTTATTTAACATTTACTTCCGTAGTACCCGCTATACGATAGATACCGTTCAAAATGTGCAAAAATTGATTACAGTGAGACTAGTTGATACCTTTTCGTTTGCACATTACCAGACATATACATATACCTATACCATAGGTGGGAAACCTGCGGCCTCGAGGCCGCATGCGGCCTCCGCGAGGTTCTTGTGCGGCCCTTTTCCACCTAGTACAAAATGGTAGAGTTCGTTTCAAACAACTATTGTACATCAACGCCATGACAGTTGCGAGAAAAATCCCGCCAAAGACAGTCATATTGTAACATGACGTCAGAATACTAGTCTGAAACGGACTCTAACACGCATGAGCGAGGCTCTGGCCCACAGACCATCTGTTACGATTTTCAGAAAACTGTAGTTAACAGTGCGTGCTTATAACAGTTACACGGTTTTATTGTATTTCTAGAAAGTATACACTTTGTTAAAGATATTATTTGATATTTGTTTTTTTATTCATCATGTCAAATAGTAAGAGAAGAAAATTAGGTGATGAAAACAGAACATTTAATGTAGAATGGGAGTTAGATTTTTTCTGAGAAAGATAAAATGATATGTTTGTTGTGCAATTAAGTTTTAAATACTTTAAAAAAAGCGAATGCAAATAAACACTATTTGACTCATAAAGAACATAAATATTTCGCTTTAGAAGGTGAATCACGAAAAGCTGCACTTCAAAAGTTGAAAAATGAGAAGCATCATCAGTAGGCATCTTTTCGTGCCTTTGTAAATCAAAATTCCGCTGCAGTTGCTGTGTTACGCAATTCTTGGGCAGTCACGTTGGGCGCCAAATTTATGCTACGTTGTTCTTGTAGCCGTGCGTAACAACAAGAGATCACGGAGTGACCAGGCTCAATCGGAGATTAGGGGGGGTTGTAGGAAGCAAACTGACATATAATGTATACGGCGGTAAGGAGTGAGTGACAGTACCTGTAAGAAAAATAATTAAGCAAACCTGAAAACAAAAGATTAAGCATAAATTATTCAGTACTTTGTAGATGTAAGAAAACTGTTTTGGAAAAAAAACTATATATTATAATCACGATAAAAGCATTACAAAAAAAATTTTGATTACAAAATGAGGTAATATTGGGGAGTAGCAGAAACGTTTCCTCATACACCAATTAAACATAAATCAGACAAACTGTTAATACAAGATAAAAAGCTAAGACACAATTGACATGAGTAATCTAGTAGTATTAGTTTTTTGTTTTCTCTTTTTTTTCCAATAGTCTGCACTTCTATTGTAAAAGGTATCAACACGACAAAGAATATTGCAAAACAAACGGATAGATATTTAAAGTAAATAACAGGTATGAAAGAGTTCACTTACAGAAAGTCCTGCAGTAACGAAGTACTTCACCCTTGATTGTGATGGGGTTGATAGAATTTAGTACACTTTACACTAACGAAGCACTTCACCACACTAGCCACACCGACGCACTTTACTGGTGTTAGCAACAGACATTATCATACTAATGGAACCATGTGGCATTGATAAATTCTTGTTAATTCTATTTCCTGAGACAATAATTTCGAAATATTTTGTAACACAAATCGCAAAAATTGTAATAAAAATTTAGAATTTAGAATCACGTCATTTGTAAGCTGGAATCACTGTAACATGTTAGTTGCCAAACACGTTTTTACCTTAACTGGCCAACATTATTGTTAAGAGAGATAGTGCACGAAGATATGTCTGTAACCTCATTTCAAAAAAACAAAATGGGAAAGCATGTTACAGAATTAATTTGCTAATTAATACGTTGACAATTAAATAAGTATCTTGCACTAAGAAAAAAAAGACGAGCTGTACATCGTATTTACTTGCTTGTAATTGCAGTTACCGTTCTTGCATTTTAAGTACAATACGTTGTAATACGATGGCGAAGCCACAATGAGTGAAGCACGTGTATCACTAAGTAAGTCCGTCAGATGTTCCGTAACGCACGTTATTTCAAAAGAAAACTCAACAATTTAAGGAACAAAGAAACACAATCGGTAACAGCGCGTGTAGTTGAGTAAACACGTTCGCCTATAAAAGCATCCTTCATTCAATGCAATCAGAACTACACTCTACCGTTAATATACAACCAAGCAATTTTAGGAATAAAGAACAATTACTAAAAATTAGTAGGCCCGCGTAAGCCATAAATACCGCATTAAAACTCACTATTCACAAAGCAAAACAAGCCACCGTATTTTCAATGTAATTAATAAATAGAACAAAAGACAAACTACAACTCTGCTAATCTGTCGATATAAAAATAGTTGTTAACATAACACCTGAGCGTCTCTTATCTCGACTTGATAATAGCATAGGGAACCAAAATTTATAAGACGAATAATTCAATTTATTTATTAATGAAAATCGACGTTTATACAACCAGCTATGCAAAGCGATGTATTTTAAGTACGCTGCCGAAAGGGAGCGTAACAGCTGTTACGTATAAAATAGCACATATACTTGGAAAAAGGGCAAACCATTTAGTGACATTGAAATAATTAAAGAATGTATTGTTGAAGCAGTGAATATGTTAGATCCAAGAAAGGTCGACAAATACAAACAATTACCTCTTTCAAGAAGAACTGTAACAGATCGACAGCACGAATTAGCGCAAAAATGTAACAGAGCAACTTCATACAATTATACAAAATGAAGACGTTTATTTTTCAATTGCTTTAGATGAAAGCACTGATAAAACAGATTCGGCACAAGTTTTATACTTTATTCGTGCTATAACTAAAGATTTTCAATGTTACGAAGAACTACTTGCGTTGGGTACACTAACTGGAAGAACTCGCGGAGCCGATATTTTCGAAAACTTCAAAGAAGTATGTAATAAATTACAATTGAATGTCAGTAATTTAGTCAGTGTCTGCACCGATGTTGCACCTTCCATGAGAGGCAAAAAAGAAGGATTCGTTGCTTTGTTAAAAAAGGAAAACTTAAACTTGAAAAAATTGATATCATTTCACTGCATTTTGCATCAGCAAAATCTTTGCGCAAAATCTACTATTTTGCAAGACACTCTGGATAGAACCATTGCCATTGTCATTTATATTCGCGTAAATGCAATGCGTCATCGTGAATTTCGGCAGATGCTCTCTTTAGATGAGGAAACGTATAGTGTTGACCTACCATACTACTGCAAGGTTCGCTGGCTATCAACAGGTCAGGTTTTGATAACAGTTTTGTCTTTACGACGACAAATTTTAAACTTTTATCAAGAACAAGGAAAACAATGTGATCTATCAGATGAAGTATTTCTTAGAAACCTTGCATTTTTGTCTGATATGATTACAAAACAAAACAATTTAAATATTTGCCTACAAGGTGAAACGAGGTATATTTATGAAATGTGGCAAAAGATCCAAGCGTTTAGAAAAAAATTATCATTTTTCAAAACATTGCTTTGTCGATCGGAAATATCTGCACAACACTTCCCGGAGCTAGCTAAAATGTTAAATGAGCAGAACTGTGAAAATAAAATATTCGCTGAATATGTAGGTGTCTTGGATTGTTTAATAGAAGAGTATACTAATAGATTTTCTGATTTTGACAAGCACACTCCTGCTATGAAACTGGCATTTGAACCACATTTAATAGATATATCCGACGCTCCTGCAGAACTACAAATGGAGTTATTGATTTAGGGGAAGATAGCATCATCAAATCCCTTTTTAACGCTAAAAAGGATCCCATAGAAATCTGGAAAAATGCTGTTGAATATCCATGCCTTCGAGAACATGCTCGCCGTTTACTTTCCTGCTTCGGAAGTACCTACTGTTGCGAGACAACATTTTCTCTCATGTCAAAAATAAAAACAAATTTAAGAACGCAAATTACAGATGCACATTTAGAAGATCAATTAAAGCTGTGTGTTACGAAGCTTGATCCAAATATACAATTACTGTCAAACAAAAAACAAAGCCAAATAAGTCACTAACTTAGTGAATAAAAAAATATTTTGTATTGTATTTTTTATAATATTTTTATATTATTCTGTATGTATATTATATTTAAAATTTTATAGTATTATATTTTATTTTTTCTATATAATGCAATAAATTGTTAAATCTATAGAAAAACTATAATAATTTCACAAAAGTCACTTTCTTAGGTCAATCAGCTTATGCGGCCTCTCTTATTGCTGCCTAATTTAAATGTGGCCTCTAATGGTAAAAAGGTTCCCCACCTCTGACCTATACCGTTGATTGAGAATATTTTAATCAACACATTTACTAAAATATTGTTTTCAAGTGTATATAGTCCTCTGTATTTACATTATTATAAAAAGCGCCACAAAATGTCGCTAGTGCGAGAATTCCGTTTTCAACCGTCCCGTATGAATACTAGACAACAGGAGGTTTGTACGTCCCCTCAAGAAAAACTTGAAGTTTCTGTTGTATTTTTGACTATTAATTTGCAGAAAGTTATTTTTTTCAAAAGTTAGGGGGCTATTTTCACGCCTCTTATAATGTTCTAGTGTAAACGTCGCTATAACGGCATGAAACTACGTTTTTCTTCTTATTTTAGTGTGAACAAATTTCCTTACAATATTAGAAAAGTCCAAATCACAAGAAGCAAGTTCCGCTATAAGCTCACCTTTTTAAATTTAAGAATTCAGAAATCACAACCTATTGCAAAAGTAGCACAACCGGCTATGGTTCAACAGCAACGGCACCCTTAACGTTCTGAGCAGCTGCAGCAAGCTTCGCACTAGTAGCGACCTCAGCAGGCTGGTACAGACGTACCACCGACAGCCAAAATGGCGTGACTAGATATCATTTTGAATAACCTGCAGCACTGCCGGGCGGCTACAGCTATTTTATGCAGACATTTGAGCAGTAAGCAAAACATTGCTCTCATTCGGTAACCCTGGATAGTAAGCTCTAAAGTCTCTAGTCTAAGCAAAACGGCACTATGTTTACGGCTAGTAACCAACTTAAGCCTAAGATATGCATCTATATTCTCAGACATATTAGTGCTCTCTTCTTACCACAACCGAGTGACCGTGATGTAAAAGCTGTTCAGATCAATTGCAGGATGGTAGCAATTACTGAATAATTCAGGTTTCGGACCATTTTCTAATAGAGTAAGACCCCTCCCTTGGAGTTAACAGCGGTCATTGATTATTATGTTAGACACAAAAAACATCTTATTAGCAGATGCGATTCTAATGCACACTGTGAATACCAACCCTTGTCGAAAGGTGTGAAAGTACCTTGAGCTTCTAAACTGGGACAGCAAATCCTCTTTTGTTACGTCTCGCTACTAAACGGTTATCGATCTAACATTGACAGCAACAGGTATCTTTAGACATATATCAAACTGGCAGGTAAAGTTTAAAGAAATCCTGTTAAATCAGAGATTGCGAAATTTTAAAATAAAAGCAAAAGAAGCTGCCCGTGGGGAATACATGAACCCAAGGACGACTAACAGGCCTTTTGATCTAGGCAAAGTGGACGGACGATATTTGACTTTACAAATTATCGGCAACCCAACAACAATGGATGAGCTACCAATATACTCGATATTTCTTCAGACTTCCATTAGAAAATCCTTTGAGCAGAAATACCTACCTGCTCAGGGCAGTTTCTACTCGCTCCATCACTCCATGATGGGAAGATAAGTTTCGAAAACTGAGAAAGACTCTAGACAAACTGTTCGACAAGGTAAAAAATACTAGAAGTATGGCCGTTTGGAAAGCATATAAAAGCCCCCGAGGCGATATGAAGCGGTAATTAGAAGACGATAGAAAAGCTCCTGGAAGATCTTGCGTAATTCATTTGGTTACGTCAATGCAACCTTTCTTATTAAGGGGATTTTGAATAAAGATCTTTGCCACTAACCTTGCTGCTGGAAACGTGTGCATGACACGTTCACCTGCAATGAAGAAGCAGGGAAACTACTCGCGGCCACTCACTTTCCAGACAGTTTATTACTATCTCTTTCACATTTAAGGTAGAGCAACCCGCGGGTCTAACGGGGGGACATCCAAACGCGAGGCGGATGTAGAGAGACTTAAATGGGCCATTTCAACTCTCCAACCTTTTAAGTCTCCTGGAAGGGATAGTATCCTTACCGCCCTACTAAAGTGGAGTGTGGAGGGGTTGCTACCGTTCGTTGTGGCACACATCATGAACTACTTGCATTTAGATTGGATAAAAGTTAGAGTCTACCTCCCTAAACCAAGTTGGAAAGACTAATTCCTACCTAAACCCTACAAACCGATCAGTTTTATGTTTTCTTTTCTTAAAAATCTTGAAGGGATTGTTAGCATACCAGGGAAGAATACGTTTTTATTAAAGCCACTTTTCAAAGCACTGACTGAGCTCTCGGAGCACATGACGCAGAGGTCACCCTGTGGCAGCTAACTGTACAGTTTTTACGATGCCGGCGTTGGTGTTGAAAACATTTCGATAATTAGGACGATAAGGGAAGGCTGTTCCCAAGTGGAAATAGATTGTCACTAACATGGAATCTTAAAGAAGACAACATTGTTCAGTGTCTTAATGAGGCGGGTTTCTATACGATAGGTTATGTGGACGACATGGCTTTTGTGGTAGTCATCAAATTCGAGCATGTGCTGTGTTGCTTGAGGCAAGCAGCACTAAAGGTTATGGAGCTCTAGTGCTCCGATATCACTCTAGTCATCCACACCAATAAAACGTAAATGGTGCTGCTTTCTAACAATATGAAGGTAATTGTAGATTGTCAATACTCTTCCAACCCCTTTTACCTCTTTTGAAAGTGCTCAAGCACCTGGGTATTATTCTTGATAAGAAACTGAATTGAGTCACCAGAGACTATACAAAGAGGCAATTAGAAGACGACAAAGAACCTCCTAAAAGACCTTTTGTAACTCAGTTGATTTCGCTAATGCAACCTTTCGTATTAACGAGATTTTGCTTAAAAATCTTTGCCATTAGCCTTGCTGTTGGGAACGTGTGCATGGCACGTACACTTGGAATGAGAAAGGAACAGAGGTTTTACTCGCGGATACGCATTTCTAAGGCAGCTTATTACTATCTTTTTCATATTCAGGGTGGGCAAACTCATTTCAGTCGCACAACACATTGCAGTTCCACATGAGACTCACTGGTTGGTATCAAATGCGTGGCGGATGAAGATAACTTAAGTGAACCATCTCAACCCTACAACTCTTGAAGTTCACTGGAAGGAATCATGTTTGGGTAGTGTAAACGTGCCGTAAGCAAACTTTGAGGTTTTGTACTAAAAGCTGTCCTATGACTATACATTACAGTAGTTAGATCAATGTTTTACTGTGGTGCTCTAGTCTGGTGTGACAGGATCAGGTTAGCTCATGCAGCTAAAGAGCTAACTTATATCTGAAGATTGGCCTGTCTAAGTATCATGTATGTAATGCGATCCACACCCACGGCAGCCTTAAAAGGTATTCTAGCCATCATTCCCCACATTTGATTTTCCAATGCTCCATCTGAAAATACTACATTGGACAGAAAGCGAGATTCTTTTACGTGGACATTTTAAAGTTTGCCGAACACCTTCTATTCCAAGTAAGATAGTGATCTTTAACATTCGTGACAACAGACACACAATTTACCTCTCTTTCGAACGAGAGCGTATTTTTTTTTGATAAATACTCGCCTAACCTCTTGCAAACGGGCCGTGTCGAGAATCGAACCCGCGATCTTTACTTAGTAGTCACACGCGAATAAACTAGGCCACACGGTTGCTCTTACCCTCACTCTGCCGGACCTGTATGTGGAAGTAGCACTGAGGGCGACACTTAGTCTGCGGTTTAAAAGTCTATGGATCGATAAGAGCGTCAGAGGTAAGTATCACAACATTACTAGAGGTGCCGGTGCACAAGACACTTCTCCTTAAAGGAGTGGTGGACTCGATCGCACCCACAATGTTCTTCAGGAAGCATTTCGCGGTTTATCTTAACATTGATGATGCGTACCCAACCGAAATTTCTATCTACACAGATGGTTTCAAAACAAATAAAAGAAGTTGGGCAAGCATATTCTCAGATAGCCAACACCATCATAAAGGTGTTACACTGACCAAGCTAACTATTATCTTTCAAGCAGAAGTTCTAGCTATCATGAACGATGCTCACGCTATTCTAGAACGTAGAATCAAAAATAAAATTATACGCATTATGAGCGATAGTAAAGCAGCTCATTTGAGTCTAAATAGGCAGATCTACTGTCAGGGGTGGTACTACAATGCCATCACATTCTTGTGCTTGCTTCTATCACTAACGCCCTTGAGCTAGTTTCGGATACAGTGCATTCAGAAGTGCATGACAACGAAAAGGCAGACGCTCTGACGAAAGACGGATCGGCGCAGATTTTTGTTGGCCTTGAGCTGTCGGTTCCTATATCGCCGCCCGTCATGTTCTCCATGATAATGCAAACAACTCACCGCCGTCATAAGAACATGGCTTGTACAACAGGCTACAAACAGACAACAATGTTTATTAGGTTTCCCATGACTAAAAACGAGAAATTTGTCATATGCATGCCGAGAGAGGAAACCACAGCTGTTGTTTGGCATTCTAACTGGGCACTGCAATCTAAAGAAGAATCATCACAGCATGGGACGGTCAGCCGACCTTTACTTGTCGCGGCTGCCAACAGAAGAGGCGTCAGTGCATATTTTGTACACATGTCCGGCACTCACCCGACTTCGAGGAATCAATGCTGGAGACTTCTGGCCTGATAGGTATAAAATCAGAGACATCCCATGATCCGATATCCTCAAATTCACCTGCAAGGTCGGGTGGATGGGCGATGAAGGGCCAATTTAGGACAAGGAAGGCACAAGGACTTACTAGGAGGCCTAAGTATGTGTGGAGTTCGCCACCCTTTCCAATTCAATCCATCCATCCAAGTACACATACGCAGCAAATCACATTTGATGTTCAATAAAGTGAGCCTTATGGCCTAATCACATGGGGCACAGGACATTCGGCCGAATGCAATAGATAGATAGGTTATTGTAAAAGGATATTCAGTTACCCCAGTATTTAGTTGTATTTGGAAGAGGCATCTTATTTTAAAGCTTCTTTTAATTTTGACATATATTTAATTAGTATTTTTACGGTATTTGAGAGAAATCTAAACTATAACGTGGTAAATTTAGGAAACCCGAAGCAACAGAAACCTATTCGAAATAACAGTCTTCTATGTAACGATAATATCAAAGCTAATACAGAGACAGGCGGTTTGGACTCCCTAATAATGACAAAGAAAAATAGCTTTTCAGGTTAAGTGATTAGTGGAACGTAGTTTTTTTGTATTTTATCCTTTACTTATTTTTATTTCGAATTTTTCTATTACCTTTTATTATTTTTTTCATAGGAACTTACTCCCGTATTACTGCAGTTAGCCGAATCGCCCTTATACTGTTACGGGATCACCGCTCTTACAGGGCAAATTTAAATTTATAACGTAACTCTCATTTTACCCGTAACAGAATATTGGCTTTTAATTAAAAAGAAAATCGTTTAATATAGTTTACGTCTTTATCGCTAACACAAATGTGCAACGTGCGACTATTATTCCTGGAGATCAACAACCAAAGAGTGCTGGCAAAAGAAGAATGGGGATCGGCATCATTCGTCCTTTCTCGACGACCCATCACATGCATATAAAAAACGAGAAGTATCTTTACAATACTGCCACCATCGTTTAAGTCTATATTCGCAATCGTTCCTTATAGTAAATGCTTAGATAGATCAGTGAGGTATTTTTTTTATACCATCTTGATTTGTATTCTAATAATATTTTATTTAATAGCGCGGGACCTTAGCATTTGCTTAATTCGACAGTAGATAAATTTGATGCTGGCTATATGTTATTTGGAAAATTGTTATGTCTACATATTTAATGGTCTCGCACAATCATTTGCCTTATAGGAATGTTTTATTTAACTGGACGTTTAAAAAGAAAAGGGTAATTACGGAAAGTGGTAAGCTTAGTATAACGGTTCAGTTGCGTTGTTATGCATCGCTAATTCTAAGTGCTACATTTCCTTAGGGGATTTAGACGCGAAAGACCTTTTCAGACACTTAGGTAGCTTGACAGAATATTTTGTCAATTATTCAGGCGTAAGTTTCTCTCAGTGACAGCTAAGGATGGGAGATTGCCTTAATTTGAAATGTTGTATTCAACAATCAGTTAAGCAAAAGCAGAGATAGAGAGACCGTGGAACTGTGTTAAAATGCTAATACAAGACCAAAATAACGGATCCGCTTAATTTTGACGTTGTAATGTTTTGTTGAAGTGTGCTACTACATTAAATAGGATTTGTTGTACGCTGTAGTTAGTTTTTTCTTCCAATAATTGAATATAATAAATAGCATTTAACCACAAATTATTTGGAAAATTGGATACGTATTTCGTCACTACATGGTCACCACCACTGCTAAACTTTTAAAAATAAAGATGCCGCTCAAAACTCCACTAACAATATTTTTCTCACCACGCAGACAAAAGCATTTATTGTAAGTACCTAGGCAACAGGACCATACTTACATGTATTACACAGTTGTGTTTTTTTTTGTTTCTTTTTAGATATTATTTCTTGGTTCTACGTAGAAAAATCTTCGCAGGCTCCCTCTCAGATAGCTAGAGACTAACAGCTGTGTTCAGAATTCTTCACCGCAAGTTTCTAGATTTTGGAGTACTAGAAGTCTGAAACCAAGTGATGTTACGTGTACTATTTCTCATAGTTCCATTTATTATTAATTATTCATTTTCTTATTACTAGATTAGAAATCACTCATAGGAAGTCTCACACATAAGCTACCAGGAAAGTACAACCTCATCAGTATGAGCAAGCAACCACACACAGGACGCAAACGCTAATCAGTTTCAAGATTAGATTTAATGAGAACAACGGTTCTCACATGGGTGTGTTTCATGCAGGAAGCACAAACTAATAAATAGAGCTGATGAGTCCTTAACACTCACTTTTACTTTTACTTTTTAGCAAACACTTTTAGCTTTGACTTTCGACTCCTAATATGTATCTCGTAACAACAGTCCTTCAAGAGTCGCAATGAGGTTAGTCAACAGAAAAGCCTTTGGTGCGTTACTTTGGTTGGTTGGTCGCATCAGACTGAAAAGAATAATGTAAGTTTTTATTTGTAAACATAAATATTCATTACGCTGTTTTACAATAATAATTATGCTTGGACTAATTAGCTTTAAACGTTATGAAACCAAAATGATTTTAACCAATTATAGTTTAAGCCTCTAAAACGATGAATCATGCTTAGCTTTATTAAACGCTTAATTTAGTATTTTAATTTGTCGAATCTTTATTCATTTAATCCCTTTCTGGCACTTAACTAGTGTTGCGTTGGACACCTATGGGCATTTTCTCACTACTCAGGTTAGTTTTTTTTTAGATGTTCGAAGAAACATTAATTTATTGTTATTGAAGTGACTCAACATACATGATAAGATCACTTTGGATCATTAGGCGCTGGTGTCAAATTAGCGTTAATGTAATGGATATCCTTTTTATATAAAAAAAGGAAATGATGGTACATTTTCTTATTCTAGTATCCTCTCCTGAAAGGCTAGCCGTTGATAACGGTTTATCCGTTTTAAAGTACTTTTCGAATATTTCGGGCTAACTCGAAACTTCACTTCCGCGGAGTTTGATGAGACACAGAAGGGTTTAATATAACGGATATTTCAGGCACCACTACACACTTGGAGATTAAAGCAAAAGATATTAATTACAAATACGAAATAGCAGTTTGTGTGTCAAAATAGAATTCAAAAATACTACAAGATAGGGTAACTTATAACATATAGAATTTGATCCAACAACACGCTAGCTTGCGATTCAATGTCCGCAATAATTGGCATTGCTGTTTAAAATTTATTTCAAAAATGCAAATAATAGTATATTTGACATTTACATTCTTGTACCAATATTCAGGCCTGAAATGTCGGTTTAAAAATCCAATTTGTAATTAAAATTTGAATAAGAGAAAATAATAAAATTATACAATATCAATAGTGCCATTTAGTACAAATATTAGTTGTCAAAAAAAAATATGTTCATTAAATATACAACTGCATTACAAAAATTAATACAAGCATCATAGATGTTCTAAATTTTTATACAAAACACAATATATTTTATTATTTCATTTCAATTTGAAAATATCGAACCTCATTTAAGAACATACAATAAATTTAAATCATGAACTTTTAATATAATATTTCATTAATATGTCAAATCTGCTATTTAATTTTGTAGTCAAGATCTTCCATAGTAAATAAAACATTTTACTATTAAACTAACTCGTCGTTTAAATAAAAGGACGTGTATACAAACCGTTTAACTAACCGATGAGACATACGACAACGTTTTTGAAACACATACCAAACTTGAACTTTGAAAATTTAACACGTTAGGGCCTCTTCAATATGTAGTTAACCATGATGTTAACTGGTTTTCAACATTGTGAATTACAAAACGAATTTTGGAAACATTATGAACAGACAGCTAATCCAACAAAATTGGTCTTGTATTTAATTAGATCGAACTTTTTGTAAACCTAAAAATTTAATTGCTGTACGTTTTTTTTCAAACGGTTTCTCCATTTAGTTATAACAATCACCGAATTGTGATACTCCACTTCAGTTTTAATATTTCTAAACAGTTTCTTTAAAGTTAGTCACTTTCATAAAGTCTAATTAGTTTATACTAGACCAAATAAGTTTATATTAGTTGTAAATAGTTTACATTATATCTTTATAATTGGTTACGGTATTCCGTGTGGACAAGAAAAAATAACGCAACGGAAATGGTCTGCACCGAGTACAAGAAGTGCTAGTCAGAAAGTCGCAGAGTTGGGTGGGTCACTGAAAAAGATAAAGAAAACCTCAAGAGAGAAAAGTTTATTTACAAAACCCTTAATAAAAAAATATGTTACGAAAAAGAAAACCAACCCGCGAAGGAAACAATATTTATCCAATGTATCTCGGAGGATTTATACAGTAGAAATTTTTTTGCAAAAATAATTAATACACTCTTTAGTCACCTCAAACTAATTTTTAACCTAGCTTCCTTTTCCTTTTCTTTGTCTGGCTAGCTCAGCGGATATTATCTTGTGGAATTTTTGAAAATAGCATGAAATACAAAAATTTAAGATACATCTATGCATTCAAAAACACTTTTTTTATAAGAAAGAATTTATAAAACAGTTTACAGGTTATTCCTAAATTATTACTAAAATAATCACTATCTAATCTTTGTTAACAAAAACTTAAATATCTCCTCTTTAATTAATAGGTGGATAATTTTCCGATCCTCTATTACCACGCTTGTGAATGTGATTGGTCAATAACACTTCGCAGATTATTTATCAAAATTGTTCAAACTCTGACATCTAAATTTGCTGCAAACTATCCCCCTCGCAATTAATAAAAATGACAACTTGTTTTAATTTAAATTACCGATATTCAAATATTCTATCAGATACAAACAAATTAATCTAAAACTATTTATACTTGCCATGGTAAAATAGCGTTTATCAAAATTTTATTTCCAGCGTAATTAACGGTATTAAATACTTCCTGTTTTGATTTTCATACTCCATTTAGAATATAAATTTGCAAAAATGCATTTTTTAATTTTTTTTATCAATTTAAGTCAGCAGCAGTTCTTGTATACAAGAGCGTTCAAGTTTTGTAGTATTCTTATAAAATGAATATGCTTCATATTTATACAAAGCTCTACGTTACTTATTGCATCTCGTAAAATGAATTATAAATTGCTCAAACCTACACGTTAGAATAATTAATCTTTACTCAATGTTATATATTGTTTGGTTCATAAAAGAATGGTCTCCGATTTATTGGGATCAGATTTATATACAAAAATTATATTTATACGTCATTTTCCAGACTTTCCTGATCTGTTTCGAAACAAGACAAACTCAAATGATGTAATATTTCCGAGAATTTTACGATTTTAATGATCTAATTAGTAAAAGCTACAGCGGTTGTTATGATTTACGTATGAAGTTAATGTGCTGTCTCTCTATTTCATATTGTATCACGGAAAGCTATAAAAATACTTCTTAACTATTTTATTGAATTTTAATAATCGTGTGCTTCTTTGTATCGGGTTGTTATTCATTTATGGGTAACAGTTGGTTGTTACTTTTCCTGACGTTGACTATCTTACAGCCAGTACTAAAAACAAACCGCTTTCTTCCATAACGTATACTGAATTTTCTATAACACAGCCTCTATTACCTCCACCATCACACTACCTCCTCAACCGCATGTGGCAACTACTACATCAACAGTTGTTCCTGTTTTGCAGAGAACTATTCCAGCAGTACCACCCCTTGTTAATTCTGTTTTGCGGAGAACTGCCCAACCAAGACTTCCACCTGCACCGGTAACTCGACCAACAAAACCGGTTTACAAAAGAAATAAAAGGCAGAAAATATTTTATGTTTAATTCAGAACCCGAAGATGTAGATCGGCAAAACTCTAATGTCCTTAAGCTTGTTTCTTTTTCTTGTTGACGACGCAAATGTCCTAAAAATCATAATATACATAATGAGTATTATTACTCCTACTTCGGTGATAATCCTCATGTGATAAAAGAAACTAAACATCGGAAAAGGTTTAATATAAATGTATGGATAGGCGTGATTGGCAATAATCTACTTGGGGTTGTAGAATTGTCCAATCGTTTAAATGATGAGGATTATCTAGTCTTTTTACAAAATATTTTATTCGATCTATATGATATTTGGCAGAAGTAGTTAGTTTCTACATGATAGCTGTATAGCTTACTTCATCAAGATGGTTCGTGACTTTTTAGACAATAACCACCGACAGCGATGGATCGGAAGAGGTGGTTCAGTTGCCTGACCGTTTAAGTCTCTAGGTTTAAATCCTTGTGATTTTTGTGTGTAAGAATACCTAAAATCAATTGTTTATTCGTAACCAATAAAAATCCGCAATGAGGTGTGGAGACCAATTTCGGATGCCTGCGAGAAGTTTGAAAACAGTATTGGAATTTTTATAGGAATTAGACCATCGTGCATAAGCGACTAAATTTGTGCCAAAAAACGGGTGGCAGTCATGTGGAACACTTACAGGGTGCCCACAATCTATCTCCGTATATGGGTAACTTTTTTATTATAGAAGATACAATATTGGTTAAATTAGCAAAGTTGAAGAGAAATTTACGAGTAGTATGATGCTTTTTTGAAAACTTACCTAGATGCTCAACTTTTTTAGATATTTGAAAAAAACTGAAATTTGCCATTTTCTTCAAACGCTAATAACTTTTTAACGGTTTAACCTATAGAGAAAATAAAACTGCTTGTAAGGTAACTTTTACGTAAAATTCAATAGCGTATATGACAATTTTAATTGAAATGGGTTTTCAAGCTACAAACATAGCCTCACTTTTTTTAAATGGAAACCATAGTTCAATATAACCCAAATGGAAAGGTTTTTCTTTTCTGATTACCATGATGTAAGGGTTGATGTACTTATTTTCAGTAGTTTCTTCATAATAAAGAAAAAACGATTTATTTATTTGCGGACATCAAGGAGTCCATGGATACATATTACAAACAAACAAAATGTGTAAAAATCAATAATGGAAATACAAGTTTATTGTAACTAAATTTATTATAAACTAAGAAAAATAAAATACTTAAAAAATAAACTATCCATACAATACAAATAACTTAATCAAGGGAAACAAAAATTAATTAATGCGAATATGCCCACTCCTACATTAACATATGCTCAAAATGACCTCCATTAGCTTGCAAACACATTTCGCACCTTTTAATTAGGTTTTGGTGCACCTTATTTAACGTTTGTGGTTTTATACTTGTAATAGCTGCTGTAATACTATCTTTGAGTTGCTCAATGTTATTGGATTTTTTAGCATACACTACATCCTTTACAGTACCCCAAAGAAAGAAATCCAGTGGCGATACTTCTGGTGACCTTGCCGGCCATGAAACAGGACCTGCATTGCCAATCCAATTTGGAAAACTATTACCAAGATATTCAGAAACGGCTTGAGCATTGTGAGCAGGTGCACCGTCATGCTGAAAATATTTTAAGTTTTGCAGTAAATGAAGTGGCAAATTATCTAGCATTTCTTGCAATTCGTTTTGTAGAAAATTCAAATAGTGTACACCGTTTAAATTATAGTTATAGAAGAAAGGCCCAAGTATTTTATTACCAAAAATGGCACACCACACATTTATCGAAAATTGATGTTGATCCCGCCTTTCTTCTGTTAAATGGGGATTTTCCTGACTCCAGTAGACTGTATTTTTTCTGTTAAACATGCCTTTGTTAGTAAATTTTGCTTCGTCGGTAAATATAATAGTGTGACTAAAACCAGGATTATTATTTGTTTCATTAAGAAACCACCTACAAAACTGTTGTCTTCTCTCACAATCCCCATGATACAGTGTATTGCTAACATGGGTTTTGTATGGTTTGTAGCGGTTTTGTTTTAAAATTAGGCGAGCTTTTTCTGTAGAAGTAGCGCACTCAATTGCAGTTTCTCGGGTGGACGCTGTTGGCTTAAAATTTATGTAGGCAAACACACGTTCTTCATCATCAGTTTTGAATTTTCTTTTATCAGTACTGGGTTTTGCAAAAGCACCAAACCTTTTTAAATTGTTTGCTAATTTAGAAAACAATCGTTTATCTGGCTGCCTTCTTTCCAAATATCTTTCATAATACATATCACCAGCAGCATCACAATTTCTGTTACAGGCATAGTAACAAAAGAGCATGTCATTTTTTCGTCGTTTGTATACATTCTCTATTATAATCAAATAAATTTAAAAGTCTTCTACACAAAATTTGCAACCCAGAGCAAATAAACACTTTAACTAATAATATCTGACAAATGCCAGTTGTTTTTTGTTTATTTAAAATATGTATCCATGGACTCCTTGATGTCCGCAAATAAATAAATCGTTTTTCTTTATTATGAAGAAACTACTGAAAATAAGTACATCAACCCTTACATCAGGGTAATCAGAAAAGAAAACCTTTCCATTTGGGTTATATTGAACTATGGTTTCTATTTAAAAAGTGAGGTTATGTTTGTAGCTTGAAAACCCATTTCCAATTAAAATTGTCATATACGCTATTGAATTCTACGTAAAAAGTTACCTTACAAGCAGTTTTTATTTTCTCTATAGGTTAAACCGTTAAAAAGTTATTAGCGTTTGAAGAAAATGGCAAATTTCAGTTTTTTTCAAATATCTAAAAAAGTTGAGCATCTAGGTGAGTTTTCAAAAAAGCATCATACTACTCGTAAATTTCTCTTCAACTTTGCTAATTTAACCAATATTGTATCTTCTATAATAAAAAAGTTACCCATATACGGAGATAGATTGTGGGCACCCTGAATATATATTTTTCTATGTTTTGTGCTTTCATTTGTCCTTTTTTTTTTATACTTTTTTGTTACTAATTTCATCATCTACAAGTTTGTATCATAAAAGGTTTATTCTTTACTCTTATTTAGTTTTACTTTGGAAAAGCTAAGCCAATAGACTGAAATAGTTTATGATATAAGAACAGTTTGATATTCATACAATTGCTATTATGATTATTTTCCATTGCCGTCTTTTATAACAGAAACAAATCTGTTAATGAATGGAGACGTATGAATTGACACATGAACACTTCAAATCGAAGTTTTGCTAATGTGGACTAATTTTGTTAAATGCTATATCAAAATAGCGAAATTTAAAAGACAGAAAAGTTATGAATAATTATATCCAATATCCTTCCTAAACGAACCGCTTATAATTAAAACTAAAAAGGTTTCCACACCATACGATTGTCCAGATTCCACAAAATAAATTTACAAAAAGGAAATCGTTTTAAAGCTATTTGAATTAATCCGATCTGGTGGCGTCATTTTTAAAGCTTCCTTAGTAAGCATGTTCGAATAACAAGATTTACGTCAAATCGACATGAAATGAGTCCCAGAATTGCAGTTTTTTTGTAAAGAGCGTTTATGGACACATCGTATATATATTTCTTAGGTCTTCAGTTCTAAAATTGATTGAATGCGTACCTCCATTGTTTCCTATTCTGAGCTAACTTACAGATTTCTCCCAAAGTTCCACAACCTACATCTTTCATTATCTGTGTGCAATAGCCTAATCTAGGTCTACATCTAGCCCTCTTTCTTCCGTTCTCAGCGTCTAATATATTACTCACTATTTCTTGATACCTTACTAAGTGTCCTATCATCTTATCTCTCCTATTTTTTTTACTGTTTTCCACATTTTTTCCCTGCCATTTTGCTTGTTTATATGTTTGTTGTCTTTGAATATAGTGTTTGCTCTTTCTTGGTAAATGCATCACGACCTTGTGCTAATCGTTGTTTTATATTTTTTGCGCTCCTCCCATTTTATGTTATTTGACTTCCTAGGTGGCAGAAATCTTTAACCTCTTGTAAGTTCTCATTTCCTATATGTATTCTGGTTCCTAATCCCTCAGTTTTACTTTTGTTAATTTTCATACCGTATCCCTCTGTTGCAACTGTTTCCATTTTATTAAGAACTGCTTCAAACCATTTCTTGCTGGATGCTAATACTGCTATATTATCTATAAATCTAAACATATCTATCGTTTGTTCCTGTACAATAATTCGAAATGTCTTCCTAATTTTACAGTATATATTGTCTTCTCAATATACAAGGTAAAAATTAACAAAAATGTTCTTCATCCCTGTCTCTCCCATTTTCTAATATTTACTTCTCTACGTTGCTGCTCTAATTCTATTACCGCTATTTACTCTTTTTATAAGCTATGTACTATTTGTTTATCCCTATAACTCATTCCAATATTTTTGAGTATTTCGAACATTTTATCTCGTTTTACATTATCGAATGTTTTTTCCAGATTTAAAAACCCTATATGCACGCTTTCTCCTTTTTCTATTGTTTTCTTCAGTAACATCTTTAAAGCTAAACTGACCTCCCGTGTTCTCCTTTTCCATCTGTTTTTGTAAAATTCTAGTTAATATTTTTGACACGTTTGCTGTGAAACTTATTGTTCGAAAGTTTTCACATCTATCCGCACTTTTCGTTTTTGGTATAGTGACTGTGGTGATACATTTGAAATTTTTGGGTTCTCGCCTGCCTCATACATATAACTTACAAGTTGCTTGTGCAGCGGCTTTTAGAGTTTCTGCGTACACCTTATCTATACACGGGGCCTTATTATTTTTCAGACTAGATAACGCTAATTTAAACTCATCTTTAGGTTTAAGATATCCCAAGTCATCCTTTAGAATGTCTGATCCCCATTCTAGTGCTTCTAGTTCCTCTGATGCATATAAATTCCCTCTTGCCATCTAACCACATTCTATAATGATGTTTCCTTCCGCGGTCCTTGTTTTTGCTATACAGTTTTATATCACTAAAATTCACTCTAATTAGTTTAAATGCTCGTCTGTCTTTCCCATTTCCATCTTAGTTTGTACTTCTTTGCACTTTTCATCAATTCAATGTTCTTTAGCTTGCTTGCATTTGCGAATAATTTCCCATTTTATGGCTTTGTATCTGAGTTTTCCCGCTTCATCTGGTTTGTTTGGGTATTTTTGCTTCCTTTCTATTAAATTCAGAATATCCTATGTTACCCAAGGCTTCTTTTTCTTTGTTTATACCGCAGAATATTTCTGACCCTCGTGTCCAAGCTGATTTTACTGTTATTCTATTCTGTATCTACTTCCTTAGTATTAAAGATTTTCTCTGTCTTTCAGAACTTGATTTTACTCTTTGGATCTCTATACCTTTCAGTTTCTTAAAGTGAAAATACCTTTTCCGTTTTTTTCTTCAAACTTTTAAATTTAAGCACGGCTTCCATAATTACTACGTTGCGATTAGTGGAACAATAATGTAAACTGTTTGATATCTTCATGTCTCCAGGCATCTTACACATATATCATTTTCTAGCATGATGTTTGTCATGGTTAAATTGTTTTTGTTGCAGAATTCTACTAACCTATTTGCCCTGTCATTTATTGTGCCTAAACCAAGTAAACCTTTACCGCTCCTTTCGAACCCCCGTTTATCACTTCATTAAAATCCCCCGTACTTATTAAATTTTCATGTTTTTTACGAATTTTAATGTCTTCGATATCTTTGAAGGATTGCTTCTACCTTCTCATTACTGTAGCTACAGTTGAGCGTGTATACTTGTATTATTACTGTATTTACCGGCGTAGATTTTAATGTAACCATGAGAACTCTTTCGTTCTTTTGTAAGTAATTTCCTACACAATGTCCTATTTTGTTCCACATGATTAATCCCATATCCGAATTTCCTTCCTCTGACCCAGTACGAATTACCCTAAAGCCTCCGCTCCAAAAATCCCCCGCTTCTAGCCAGCGAACTTCGCTAATCCCTACTATGTCTAATGTTAACCTATTCATTTCAAATTTTAGATCCTCTAGCTTACCTACTTGCATCATGGTTTTGATGCGCCACGCTCCGACTAGCAAAATGTTCCGTGCTTTTTTTAAACTCATCCTTCGAACTAGTCTCCTCCCGGAAATCCGAATCGGGGACTGTTTTAACTCCGGAATCTTTTACCCCAGAAGATGTCATCAACATTTTCAGTATGCAGTGTACATGGAAGGTAATGTTGTGGTTTTCCGTTGCCTTCCACATCATTACACATCATACCGGACCCTTGGTTTTTGTCACTCTAAGTGCCGAAAGAGCTGCTGCCCGCTTTCGGGAACCTATCTTAGTCTGGTTCGTCACTAAAAACCCCACTAATTTGGTTAAAACTATAATTTGGCTCTTTAACTCACTGAAACACGCAAGCCATTCTAGCTGTTCTAGTGTTTTAGAACTTCTTCAAGGTGCAGGTCCCTTCAGAACGCTAGATCATCTGCGTTCGCTAGTGAGTATGCAATCTGTTAGGATTTACTGACAGTTTGGTTCATACACCATATCCCGTAATATTGGTGTAAGCACTGATCACACAGGTCAACTCAACAATTGTTCCCGTTCATGTTTATATTCCACATATCCCAACCTAATACAGCGGGAATAAGAGAATATATCAACTTAAATCTTTATTGCTCTAGCTGATTTGATCTACTCTAACTTGTATTACAAACTGAAAAAATTGAAAACATCAAACTTTAATTTCCTGATAAGAAACCGAAGTTTTGTCGATTAGAAAATCTAGAATTTAAAGATATACGTATTTTAATAAGTAATTTATTATTCCTATATTAAGAGCTTGACAAATCAGAATGAATTTTTGCAGCTTTTTCTCAAATGTTTAAACGGGCCCTTTGGCATAACTATGGAAAGATGTGAAGACATAGAGTGAATCGAATACCTAAGATAGAACCAGTTCTTCCACTGATACTGAGCGAGAAATGGTTTTGTATAGTTCGCATTATATTTGAGTTGTATTGATATTGGCTCTGTAATGTTATGCTGTTAATTGTACAATCACAAACGGTCACATGCTTTGCTGCACAGTTACACTACATTTCATTTTCCAATGCTCCACCCGAAGGCACTACGTTGACCAGGAAGCGAGTTTATTTTATTTGAAAATTTTGAATTTTGCCGAACCCTTGTTGTTTCAAGCAAGGTGGAGATGTTTAATGTGCGTGACAATCCTCACACATAGGACCTACATTTTACTTCTCACCTAGACTAGGTCGTATTTTTGTGAAAAATGCTCGCCTAACATTTTCCAAGCGGACCATATCGAGATTCGAACCTGGGACTTTGGACATAATAGTCACATGTATAGCAACTATGCCACGGAACCACCATCTGCTCAGTTACAGCAAAACGTAAAGATTGAACAACCAGTGTAAAAGCAACAACTGTGAATCCTCAAGGCGTTGCATAAGTGCTTATGTATAATGGGACGAGCCAAGAAGGTTACCGTCCATCGCATAGGTCAACAGATGTTACAGCCCGATTTAGCAATCGTTCTATACATGGTTTTGTAAATATATTTTATGTTTAATAACTGAAACAAGAGGGTGATGGTGATTATTTGTTTATTTAAAAAAGGTATTTAATTTACAATGAATTTCCTAAGTAGTTTCTGTAGACTATACGAATAGTTTAAATTAAATTTCAGTTACGATTCATGTTTACAATTTTGCAGGGTTACGTTTGTTTAGATACATCAATGCCATTGTGTTTTAAATTTGTAGTTGAAGTTATTGCGCAATGGATAGAATCGGTAATAATGTAGATAGATTAGCTTTTAAAGATCAACAGTGGCGGCTGTGAAACAATTTTATTAAATTTTATCTTTGTTATCTGTTTAGTAATAGTTTTTCGATAGGGTACAGGTTTGTTCCATATTTATATTCAGTATACAACAATAGTTATAGTCATTTGAATTCTTCTCAAATTAACGACGCCTATGTGACAGGTGTGGTTTCCAATTCGAATCGTGTTATTAGTTGTGTTACGTCATCATCGAACATTTATTGGTATTGGTGACAATAAATACTATTAGTGCGGGTATCCTACAGTTTTAGTGAAACATTTATACTAGCAGTGGAAGTGCGTGAAGACAGTCGTACTCAAATCTTTACAGAAGAGGGTAGTATGAGAGCTTTTGAAAGCGACACCGACACCCAAACGTGCGTGTTCTTGGTTGTCCGTTAAACCTTTTGTGTGTGACTTTTATTGCCCCGAGCGGCACAGGCTTTAAGGTATTTATACCCTTCTTTAAGTAGTTTGTTGTAGTTGTTTTAGTTATTACATAACCGCTCCACTGCCATCGGTATTGCTACAAAAGCAATTGGTCCTTCCCTATAATTAACATATCTATATCACCTTATCATCCCATAACATCCATTGGTCCTTAATACGATCCGAATTTAACTAGTCTTATGGTTTTATACGCATGTCCTAAACTTTTGCATTCCAGCGAGCTTTTTAAATAATTATTTTAGCTTTTAAATTTGTGCTTAAAGGCCATATTTAGCGGGTTAAAATGTGTAAATATTATTTATACTGTCTTTAAACTAAAATAAGCGATTTCGCCGTAATTAAACCAGCAAGCGTTTAATTACAAACAAATCCTTAATATAAAATTTACTAATTTGCATTAAAAGCCATTACAACGTAAACTATTGAATACATCTGCACAGGGTAATAAAGTTGTAAAGCTGAACCCTTCTTGCAAATACGTTAAACCACATGTTCCTGTGAGCTTTGATGTAAGGCCGCCCGTTGTAAACTGTAAATTTTTTCTAAACGCTTTGTAAGAATTTGACAAACCGTTAGGTTTTCTACGTGTTGCTTAAGACCCATTGCAAGCTAATAGTCATAAACGTGATTTATTGGTTTATACGCTATTTTACATTTTTAGTGCCTTGAACAACAACATAATATTTTAATATTTCTCGGCGTACATCTGAGCGGTTACCGTTTTACAGTTTTTTATTGTAAGGTCTTTCAGAATAACAGTCACTATGACTCCGAAGAAAACACATGTAGCAGAGCTCGAAGTACTTAAAATACGCATTATGAGGATGTGAGTACTTGGTAACGCTATACAAAGTGACCCAAGTTTAAAAACGTTGTTCCTTATTCAAACAAGGGGAGTAATTGACATTTACTCCAATTTTAATAAAGTTTTAGTTGATGCCTTAGCGTCCACTAACGAGGCAGAATTATTGAATTACAACGCTTTACGGAAGGAAGTGGATTCGGCTTATTATTGCATACTGCTGCATCTTGAAACGATGAAAGCACCACAAATCATTGAAAATGCTCCAAGCAGCACGGGATCAAAATTGTTACCGTTAAAGCTCCCACATTTTAATAATGAGGTAACTGAATTTCATCTTTTATCGATTTATTTGACAGTCTGGTTTATAATAATGCGTCGCGGTCCAATATCGAAAAGCTAAATTACCTTATCAATTGCTGTAGCGGGGAGTCTTTGAAAATTATTACATCGGTACCCAAATCGGGAGATAATTTTATCATTTCATATAATGCCTTGCGTGAGCGATTTAGAAATCCGCGTATATTAGCAACTTTGCATTGGAAGGCTATGGAAGACTTTCCACCTTTAAAATCAGAAGACCCTAAGAAACTTAGGGCACTTATTGATTGTTTTTCAGAGAACCTTGCTGTTCTAACTAACTTAAAGTTTCCCACTGAACATTGGAACTTTATTCTAGTCGATTTTCTTTTAGAAAAACTTGATGCGTTTACTAGAAAACGCTTTGAACTCCAATCGGATCCAAAGCAAATACCTAATTTCGAGGATTTGAGATATTTTTTAACTCAACAATGTGCAGCGTTGGAAAACTTTTCTTCAACGGCACCTGTTTCTTATTCGACGACTGTCCATACATCTCACACATCAGTGCCTAAGAAATCCTCAGCGTTTCAGTTTAAACCAAGAGTTTCTTCTAACGTAGTCTCACTGGACACACCAAGTAGCTCCAGTGACTCAAAGAATTTATTTTCGCACCATTGTCCTTCTTGCAAAGGCAATCACTTAATTTATAAATGTCAATCGTTTCTAAAGAAAACTCCGACGGAACGTTTCGACATTGTCAAACGCTTACGCCTTTGTTTAAATTGCTTACGAACAGACCATGCGTCCATGCAATGCAAATCTTATAATTCCTGTCGAACTTGCGCCAAGCCGCATCATACCTTGCTACATTTTGAACCGCAACCTGCTTCTAGCCGTTCAGCTGAACCGATCGCTACACCTATGCATAAAATGCCAATAGGACGCAGTCAGCCTCTCCTATTCCGGCAAATGTTTTGTCTTCACAGACGAATTCAAACCTTGGGGTTACTGTCTTACTCTCCACTGCTGTTGTGGAAGTTCAAGACCGGTCTGGTAGATACAAACCGATCAGGGTACTCTTAGACCCTGGCTCCCAAGCTAGCTTTATTCGAGACGATTGCGTGAGCAAACTTTGGCATCCACGCATACGTTCTCAAGTTCCGATTTATGGACTTGGACAGACAACTTCAGCAGTCAATAGGGTGCCGTCAGCTGCACCATTCGCTCTATGTTAGACTCTGAAAATCTCTAGAAGCCACAACCTTTGTGCTTTCGTCAATATCTGGCAAATTACCCAGCGTTGAAGTTCCTAATAATTGGGAACACTTATGCGGCCTGCACTTTGCAGACCCGACCTGGAACTCTCCATGAACTATTGACATGCTCCTTGGAGCAGATGTTTATCCGTTCATCATCAATGGCGGTGTTATACATGGCAAATTTCTTCAGCCTGCCGCCATAAATACAATTTTTGGTTGGACTATTATTGGTCCCACAAAAAGCTTGCAGTCTGATACTGTCCAAGCATTTTTTACTTCTGTAGAAGATCCTATCGACCAGACCCTAAGGCGTTTTTGGGAGATAGAGGAGCTGCCACCAAAGCCTTATACTTCTACAGAAGAAGAAAAGGCAGATTTGATTTTTGAAAACACGTTTTCTCGTGACCCTAGCGGTCGTTTTATTGTTGCGTTACCGTTCAACGATACTTTGCCCGTTTTTGATAATTGCTTTGAGATGGCTAAAAAAAAACTATTTTCGTTGGAGCGCAAATTGCATGCTCAACCGGAGATACGCGCCCAATACAACAATTTCATGCAGGACTATCTTGATGCGGGTCATATGGCATAAATCGATTCTCCGCCCGTTGGGAACGATAATTATTTTTTACCCCATCACCCTGTGTTTCAAGAGGAAGGTCATACTTCTAAAATTCGTGTGGTTTTTGACGCCTCTGCAAAGGCTAAAAACAACGTGTCACTTAATGACACTCAATTGGCTGGACCTAGTCTCCAAAATGACATTTTGTCAATCTTACTTAAATTTCGCTCTCATCGTTTCGTTTTTACTTGCACTGTTCGCCAAATGTATCGACAAATTTTGGTTACCGAAGAACACCAAAGGTTTCAATTAATTGTGTGGCGGTTCTCCGCAGAAGAACCCATTCAGACTTATCAGCTTAATACAGTGACCTACGGTATTAAGTCATCGCCTTATCTAGCATTAAAAACTATTCAGCAATTAGCCATTGACGAAGACAAAAGGTTTCCGTTAGCCGCTGAGGCTATACGGTCAAATCTATATATTGACCATTTCGTCGTCGGTGGAGATTCTATACAATCGGCCCGAGAAATCAAAGATCAACTTATCCGACTTTTACATTTGGCTGGTTTTGAACTTCGAAAATGGAGTTCTAATTCAGCTTCTATTTTGGAAGGCATTCCGTCAGATTTTTGCCAATATACTTCTCTCGATTTCGATTCTGACGAATCAATAAAAATATTAGGTTTTCAATGGTCACCTACAGAAGATATTTTCTCATTTCGGGTTAAACCATTAAACCCAATATGTACAAAGCGCAACGTACTTTCGCAAGTTGCCAGAATATATGATCCATTAGGGTTTTTAGCACCACTAACACTTTTTGCAAAACGCCTAATCCAGCATCTGTGAATGTTAGGTTTAAATTGGGATGACATCCCACCAGCAGACATTTCGTCTCAATGGCAGCAGTATCAAGAAGAATTGCCGTTATTATCGTCATTAAAGTTAGCACTTTGTTTACCCCCTTCGGATGCTTTTACTTGTCATTTGCATGGGTTTTGCGATGCTAGCGAGGTAGGGTATGCAGCGGTAGTGTATTTTCAGTTCATAAATCAAACTACTGGAGAAATAACTGTACAATTTGTAACCGCTAAAACAAAAGTAGCTCGAATTAAGCGCATTTCAATTTCACGTTTGGAATTATGTGCCGCCGTTTTATTAACCGATTTACTTTGTTTTATCATTCCATCTTATCAAGGCTTGATTGAAATCTCTGATGTTTCAGCGTTGGGTGATTCTACGGTCGCTCTCACTTGGATACGTTCTCCACCTATTCGTTGGAAAACTTTTGTGGCAAACCGTGTTAGCCACATTCAAGAAATAATTGCACCTAGTCGATGGTTTTATATTAAAAATTCGCATAATCCGGCTGATCCTGCATCTCGGGGATTAATGCCAAGCGCGGTTATTTCATGTTCGCTATGGTGGGCGGGGCCTGAATGGCTTCACTACCCTAGTGACTCGTGGCCGCCTTAACCAACATTGTCAACCTCAATTGCTGAGGTAACTACGGAAAAGAAGATCCTAACATTTGTCGCTCAAACAGATCCAAACGTCATTGACATTTTACTAAGTCGCTTTTCATCGTTATATAAAATCCAAGGCATCGTGGCTTACATTTATAGATTTTTTAAACCCATGGCTCAACGTCATACGGGTCCCTTAACAGACATTGAATTACACAATGCTCTCATGATTATCGTTCGGCATGTACAAAATGTTACATTTTCAAAGGAAATAGCTTCGATCAAGGCAAACCGTAAATTACCTGAAAGCTTGCGAAAACTTTCTCCATTTGTTGATCCACAAAATATCTTAAGAGTAGGTGGGCGCTTGACACATTCTTCGCTTTCCTATTTCGAAAAGTTTCCTGCGTTATTGCCTCAACGGCACCGATTAACCGAACTTATCATTCAGTCAACTCATGAAAGGTATTGCCATCCCGGTGTTAATACCACAGCGTATCTTATCCAACAGAATTTCTGGATCCTTTCTATTAAAAATTCAATCAGAAATTATTTATCATCATGTCATAGATGTTTTCGTACCAAACCGGTCCTGGTAACTCCTCCTATGGGAGACCTACCGGCAGCACGTATTACCTAAATCAAACCGTTCAGTATTGTTGGTGTTGATTTTGCGGGCCCTCTTTTAATAAAGGCTAACCGCCTACGAGGCTCTAAAACTCTTAAGGCCTATATTTGTATTTTTGTTTGTTTTGCCACTAAGGCAGCACATATTGAACTTGTGTCGGATTTGTCGGCAGACGCGTTTCTTGCCGCTTTGCGACGATTTATAGCACGTCGAGGACGCTGTTCTCAAATATTTAGTGATTGCGGTACTAATTTTGTAGGTGCCTATCGTCAGCTTATGAGTTATCTGCATAGTGCAGTAACCTCAGAAAAGATAAAGTGGTCGTTTAATCCACCTAGCGCCCCTCACTTCGGTGGCTTGTGGGAAAGCGGTGTTAAGTCGGTAAAGACACACCTAGCTCGCGTAATCGGCGAACAAAAACTTACCTTTGAGGAACTTTACACAGTTCTTACTCAAATTGAATCTGTTCTAAATTCAAGGCCACTCTGCGCTTTGAGTTTGGATCCAAATGACTTGCGTTGCCTAACACCAGGTCATTTCCTAACTATGGAGCCTCTTTCTGCACCACCAGATGAGGACCATTCAACCAACGTTTTACCATTAAAGAGCAGGTGGAAACTCCTGCAAAAACTCCATCAAGATTTTTGGGCTTGCTGGAGCCATGAGTACTTACATACTCTGAATCAAAAGGTTAAATGGCACTCTAAGGTAGGGGTCCGACAAGTTGAAAAGGACACTATTGTCCTCATCAAAGACGACCAGCTTTCTCCACTTCAATGGAAGTTTGGTCGTATTATTAATATTTTTCGCTGAAGTCAAAACTGCACATGGCACATTAAAACGACCTTTGGTCAAACTAGCGCCGCTACCGGTATTTTAATTTTATTTTATGTTTAGATGTATATACACATTTCTTACATGTATAGTAGTATATTATTTTTAAATATTTGCTTATTTACATATATATTTTTATTTTTGCATAGTTGGTAATATCGCTCGCTGTAGTGTACCACCCTATCTTTCGTTACCTGTTTTCCTAGCAAGGTCAAATCCCATGTGATTTCCTTCACCCAACCTACTTCCCTCCTTTTCAAAATTCTATGAATTTGGTGGGCGGTATGTTACGTCATCATCGAACATTTATTGGTATTGGTTACAATAAATACTATTAGTGCGGGTATCCTACAGTTTTAGTGAAACATTTATACCAGCAGTGGAAGTGCGTGAAGACAGTCGTACTCGAACCTTTACAGAAGAGGGTTGTATGAGAGCTTTTGAAAGCGACACCGACACCCAAACGTGCGTGTTCTTAATTGTCCGTTAAACCTTTTGTGTGTGACTTTTATTGCCCGAGCGGCACAGGCTTTAAGGTATTTATACCCTTCTTTAAGTAGTTTGTTGTAGTTGTTTTAGTTATTACATAACCGCTCCACTGCCATCGGTATTGCTACAAAAGCAATTGGTCCTTCTCTATAATTAACATATCTATATCACCTTATCATCCCGTAACATCCAAGTTGTTTTCAACAAGTGAATACCCTCTTTGATTTTACACCTTAACAGAGCAGCACGAATGTTTTGGAACACTTTCTAATTATTATTCAGATTTTTTATTTGAAAATTAAGTCATCCGTATTATTTATTACGGGGTTATATTAGTGGAGTTCTTAGTGTACAGTAATAATTATTTATTATTGTATTTAATGGGATATTTCCCGATTTGTAAAATAACCATTTTCGTGCTAGAGGAGCATGCTTGTAAGTATGGCGGCACGCCATGTGCATTTCCTAATTTGATTTATTTTAATCACCCTTTACCTATTTCTGGTACTTTGCAATTTTAACGTTTTTGTTCTTGTTAATATTTTAACGGTAATTCTGGTTGATGTATTAACTACATTTACTTTCCGTTATTCCAAAAGTATTGAAGTTATTAATTGCTTTACTCGCCGTGTTGTAATTCATTTTCAATTTTGGGAGTTATGTTTAGAAGCTGGTTATAAAGTTATCTTCTTGGGAAAGTGCTACTTATGGGGAGATCCCAATTATCCTCATTCCTATCACCAAGAGCAGAAGAAGTACACGACACCAGTCTTGGGGTTCGTGGATTTTAATCTGCTAAGTTGATCCTGAGCCGGCGATTATGTACTTACATCAAAGTGTTTCACCAATTTAAATAATGTTTGGTATCGTAAAATGTATATTAGATTAATGTTCCTCAAATGCACGCACTTGGCCTTTGATATTTTATTCATGAAATTTATAAGTTAAATGTTTATAGTGATTATTGGAAAAGAGTAAAAGACACCACAGGCCAATCCAAATCTTTATTTACTTTATATTTTTTGTGTACTTTTATAGGGCCGATGGATCCGCTGAGATATATGGGACTTAGGCTCCGAATAAAGTTAGCCGGTAATTTAACAATATATTAAAGCAGTAGGTAGTGAACAAGATTATTCATCGTGGTGGTGAGTAGAGGTACTTATTCTGCTTCAACTTGAGTAAGCAACAGGTGGTAACATTAGAAATTGTAATTATACTGTTGATCTGAGTAAATAAGATATTTAAAGTGTTATTTAATCACTTATTCTAAGGTCATAGCAGTCCTAATTTTGAAAATATACTAACACCCCTCCCAGGGTGGTAGCACAGAATCTAACAAATAATTTGAGGTTCAGTGTAAATTCTAATTTTTCCACTAGAATTACACTTACCAGCAATGGTTTACTTTTGATTTTCGTTCAATCGTGAATTAGTACGATCAGTGTCTCAGCGCAGTTCAACTGAACAGGCGTTTACTCAAATATCTTTTTACGTTTCCATAAACGTAATAGTTTCTCACTCTATGCCCCAGATATTTATTATTTCCAATAGAAATTTATAGGATAATGAATTTTGATTTTTCTTAAGCAACACCTTCAGTTTGCATTTGTAGAGCCAGTGTTGTTATAATCGTAAAGAATTATTATCTATGTCGAATTCCAAAGAAGGGAAATTATCGCGATCAGAATTCTTCAGTGCGAAATTTGATTTTTTCGAATCATGACTTATTACCAAACTAATTTGATCATATTTCTAAACTTTTCTTTTATAGCATTTGCATTTCCGCTATAATTTTTCGAATACAAACAAAAGCATTTCACAAAACATTGACATTTTTGAAAACTCGAAATAAAATTGCTGTGCACTTTTAAATAATCAAAAAAGAACTTACATTCCTCTCTTGTTATCTGACATAATATAGTGCATCTGATATTAACAAAACTTTATACTATAAACATTCTTTGAAATCATATTATTCCTAACCGTTCTAATTAGTTTATTTAAATGACATACATTGTCACTTTCAAGACATAATTACAAAAAAATAATATATTTTGCTGCTATTGTAACGTAAATAAACAAAATGAGTAAATCTAAAAAACCCGAAATCTGTAACAATTTAAAATTTCCACGGGTAATTGGTATACTTAAGTGTTAATAAATCCCATTCCTCTATAAAACATTTACTGTAGTCATATTTCTCAAATAATAAATCCTATACACTCTGAAACGTAAGAATTATTTAACCCTTTGAAATAACTGTAGAATGTTTATGTAAAATAATGTTCAATATGAACTCAGAAACGGAGTTGATCCGCGTTTTATCAGACCAATGATTTAGAAAAAGAAACAGTTCCCACAAGGAAACAACGTGATATGCAGACTGTTTCTTCCTATACTAACATTTCAAAGGTTTTAGTAGATTAAGTAAATTAGGAAAGACCACAAATCTCTATATCTCTAGTTGGAATATCGATGGACTCCATGCATGGCTTAAAAAAAGTGCACTTATCTATCTTGAATACGAGAAACCAGATATATTTTGCATACAGGAGAGCAAGTGCAGTACCGCAAAGTTGTCTCCCGAAATTAAGAATTTCTCAGGTTACAAACAATATTGGCATAATAGCACTAAAGAAGGATATGCCGGCGTAGGTCCATTTACACGTTCTGAACCCATTGACGTTGTTTATGGAATTGGTGTTGCAACACATGATAAGGAAGGACGCTGTATTACACCAGGATTTGCTAAATTCTACGTTATATCCGTATATTTACCAAACCCTGGTCGAAAATTAGTAACACTATCGAAACGATTGGATTGGAATATTGCTTTCAAAAAATTTATTAAAAACCTAGACAAAAAGAAGCCAATTATTATATGTGGTGATATGAATGTTGTCTACAATATGATAGATTTATCAAATCCCAAAGGAAATAGAAAAAATCCTGGTTTTACTAAAGAAGAGCGAGAAGGTATGATATTTTCTAACAGATGTCTACATCGACATGTTTCGACCCTACTAACCTACTAAACAATGCTTATACATTTTTGTTTTACACAATAAAGCTAGATTCAAAAATATAGGTTGGCGTTTAGATTATTTTATTGTTTTCAAACGCTTATTAGATAATATATGTGATAACGAAATTCGCAGTAAAGTCCTTGGATATGATCACTGTCCTATTTCGTTATTGTTTATTTAGATTAAACATATGATATACTGTATAAATTAAACAGATATTCCATTAATAGATTATCCACAGACCAGAGTTTGTTGTAGCCTTGCTTTCTCAACTTAGTATTTCAATGCACCAATACCAAGTGTTGATTTCCTTGTTCGACAACCTGTTATACAGCGTTTACGAACAATGGTATTTTCTTATCGCGAGAGAATATCACCGATGTACCTGTCGGCCGCCAAGTTGTGTATAGAATTTAGTGGATTGATCGGTTCCGAAACAAACTCCTGGCATTATTCTGTTCATCATCATCATTAGGTCTTCAGTCCTGGAACTGGTTAGACGCGTACCATCAATGTTTACTATTTTGAACTAACCTACAGATTTCCCCGAACTTTGCACAATCTGCATCTATCACTATCTGATCTAGGTCTACATCTACCTCTTTTATCCTATCTCTGCTTGTAATATATCCCATACTATTTCCCAAAAATGCCTTACAACGTATTCTGTTCTTCTATTTCTTTTATCCTTTTCCCCAGATATCCTTGTTCTCCTACTATTTCTATAACCTATTTGTTATTATCTTTGTCTGTCCATGCTATCGTGCTCATACATCTGAAGCACAGCATTTAAAAAGGCTGCTACCGTTTTTCTGTCTACGTTTCAGACTATCCGTATTTCATAAGCATATAGTGCTGTGCTCCACACATATGCTTTCAACAATTTTCTTCTTGTTCTATGTTTGTTGTCTTTTCTCATAGACGCTGTTCTTTCTTGTTAGATGCAGTTCGGTCACCTTCTATTGTATTATAATTCTATACCCTATTTCTTCGACCTTCAATGGTTGTGAAGAAAGGTAAGCAGCCTGTGGCTGCGAAGTTCTCCCAACACTTAGCCTTTTACCGATTTAATATTTTTTCCAATATATCTTTTCGCACAGTCAACATTACTTGCAGATATTTCGCAACCAACAACTAGTTGTTTATACTAATCATCAGATTTATCTGTGCTTATTTTTTCGTCATTAGGTTTCCGTCTCAAAACTGGTTGGACACGAATTTGCACTTATTTATATTCTGAGCTAGGCTACATAGTTCCTTGAAATTCTCACACAGCATATGTATACAGCTTGTTCCCCTTCTAATGTTTCTTATTTTATGCTTTATTTCACCAAGATTCAGTGAAGGGGGTTAAGCAACCTGTGTCTACCAAGATCCCCCAACACTTAGACATTTGCAGAAATAATAGTTTTCCAGTAAATCCTTTCACACACTTAACATTATTCGAGAATATTGCCCAACCAATTCTTGTGGTTACTTATAATAATCATCATGTTTAAACAGTTATTTTTTCGTCATTAGTTTATCCATCTTGGGATTAGTTGGATGCGTACCTCCATTGATTTCTATTCTGGGCTAGCCTACACATCTCCCTGAAACCCCTGCAGCCTACATCTTTTACTATCTGTGTGCAGTAGTCTAACCTAGGTCTGCTTCTTCCTCTCTTTTTTCCTATCTCTGCTTCTAATATATTCTGCAGTATTCCCTCATGCCGCAGTATGTGGCCTATCATCCTATCTCTCCTACTTTTTATTGTTTTCCACATATTTCTTTCTTCCCCTACCATTTTTAGTACCTCTTCGTTCTTAACTTTGTCTGTCCATGATATCTTCATCATACTTCGGTAGCACCACGTTTCAAAAGCTTCGACCTTTTTCTTGTCCGCTTCTCCTACTGTCCAGGCTTCATAGCTATACAGTGCCGTGCTCCACACATATGTTTTAAGCAATCTTTTCCTTGTTTCTATGTTTGTGGTCTTTGAGCACAGGAGTTGAATTTTCTTGTTAAAAGTAGCACGACCTTATGCTAATCTTTGTTTTATATTTTTTTGTGCTTTTCCCATCTTGCGTTATTTGGCTTCCTAGGTAGCAGAAATCTTTAACTTCTTGTAAGTTCGTGTTACATACTTGTATTCATGTTTTTGATTTATTTTCACCACCTTTGCGTACTAAAACTTTAGTTTAGTTTTGTTAATTTTCATACCGTATCTCTCTGTTAGAACCGTTTCCATTTCATTAACAGCAGCTTCTAACTCTTCCTTGCTAGACGCTAATACCGCTATATCATCTGCAAATCTAAGCATATCAATTTTTTGTCCCTGCATAGTAATTCCAAATGTCTTCCTGCATTGACAGTATTCATTGCCTCTTCTATGTACAAACTAAAATCAATGGGGATAGGGCACATCCTTGTTTTACTCCTTTCCTAATGTTTTCCTCTCTATGTTCCTGCTCAAATTCTATTACTGCTGTTTGCTCTTTGTATAATCTATGTACTATTCGTCTATCCTTATAACTCATTCCAATCTTTTTGAGTATTTCAAACATTTTTTCCACTTTACATTGTCGAATCTACAAACCCTATATACAAGCTTTCCCCTTTTTCTATTGTTTTCTCCATTATTACTCTCAGAGCTAAAATAGCCTCCCGTGTTCCCCTGTTTCGCCCGTTTTTCCATTCGTTTTTTGTAAAATTCTAGTTAATATTTTTGAAACGTGTGCTGTCAAACTTATGGTTCGAAAATTTTCACATCTCTCCGCGCCTTTCTTTTTTGGTATAGTTACTATGATGCTACGTTTGAAATCTTTGGGTATCGCGCCTGTCTAATACATATAGCTTACAAGTTGGAACAGACGTTCTGTTATTGCTTGTTCAGCGGGTTTTAAAGTTTCTGCTTGCACCTTATCTGTACCCGGCGTCTTACCATTTTTTAGACCCTTTAATGCTAATTCAAACTCATCTCTAAGTATAGGATATCCCAAGTCATCATTTTCAATGTCTGATTCCTGTTCTAATGCAGTTAGTTCCTCTCCTGCATATAAATTCCCTATATATTCTTGTCATTTACCCACTTTCTCTACGTTTTCTATAATGACGTTTTCTTGTGCGTCCCTTATATTTTTGCTATACGGTTTTATATACATAAAATTCATTCTAATTATATTGTATGTTTTGTCTGTCTTTTTTATTTCCATCTTCGTTTGTACTTCTTTGCACTTTTCACCAATCCATTGTTCTTTAGCTTTCCTGCATTTTCGAAAAATTTCCCATTTTATGGCTTTGTATCTCTGTTTTCCTGTTTCGTCTGATTTATTTTTTTATTTTCGTCTGTCTTCTATTAAATTCAGGATATCCTTTGTTATCCATGGTTTCTTATTTTCTTTTTGTGTATACCCCATAATATATCTGGCCGCCATGTCTAGGCTGGATTTAATGTTATTCTATTCTGTTTTTACTTCCTTAATTTCAGATATTTTTCCGATTCTTTGAGCAATTCAGTTGACTTTTTTTCGAATTTTTCTTCAATATCTTTATCTTTTAGTTTCTCTAAGTCCAAGTGCTCTTTTCCGTTTCTTTTCTTCACATTCTTATATTTAAGTGGGGCCTTCATAATTACGATGATGTGGTCAGTATCTATATCTGCTTCTGGGTAGCTTCTACAGTTTTTTACTTGATTCTTAAACCGTTGTCTAACAAGAATGTAATCTATTTGATATCTTCCTATATCTCCTGGCATCTTCCACGTATATCGTCTTCTAGCATGATGTTGAAATAATGTGTTTGTGATAACTAAATTGTTCTGGTCGCAAAATTCTACCAGCCTATTTCTCCTGTCGTTTCTCGTGCCTAAACCAAATAAACCTACTACCGCTCCTACCACGGCATAAAAATCCCCCGTAGTTACTAAATTTTCATGTCCTTTTACGTATCTTAATATGTCTTCGATATCTTTATAGATGGCTTCTACCTCTTCGTCACTGTAGCTGGAGGTGGACATGTATACTTGTATTATTACTGTGTTTACCGGTTTAGATTCTAATCTAACCATGAGTACTCTTTCGTTCTTTTGTAAGTAATTTTCTACACAGTATCCTATCTTTTTCCGCATAACTATCCCCACACCCAAATTTCCCTCCTCTGCTCCTGTATGAATTACCCTGAAGTCTCCACTCCAAAAATCCCCCGCCTCTGGCCACCGAACTTTGCTGATCCCTACTATGTCTAGTGATAACCTATTCATTTCGATTTTTAGGTTCTCTAGCTTACCTACTTGCTTCATACTTCTAACATTCCACGCTCCGACTCGCAGAATGTTGCCGACTCCAAATGGGGGACTATTTTAACTTCGGAATCTTTTACCCCAGAGAATGCCATCATGTTTGTAACAATTTAAGTACGCTGTGGACTTGGGAGATAATGTGGTGGTTTCCCGTTGCCTTCCGCATCGCGGTAGTGTGTCTTAGACTCCATACCGACCGCTATGGTCTCTGCCAATCTAAGTACCGAAAGAGCCGCTGCCCTCTTTCGGGAACCTGTCTTAGTCTGATTTTTTACTAACAACCCTACTTCTTTGGTTGGACCTGTAGTTTGGCTTTTTAGCTCATTAGAACACGCAAGTCGTTTTACCTGTTCTAGTAATTTAGAACTTCGGCAAGGTGCAGGTCCATTCGAAATGGATTATTCTGTTATGAAATGCTAAAGGAGTAAACGTTACTATTATAGGGATATATTTTATTTATGCTTTACTTCAAAGTTTTAAAATTATATTTAAAGAACCTGAATGATACACAACTTGATAGACCTATCGTATGTGTCCAAAATTCATGCAACTTTCACTAATTTCTTATATTTTCAATTTAAATACGAATACTATATATTGAATAGCAAAAAAATCAAATTGATTAAAGTCTTTACAGTTTTGAGGTTATCTTTTACTAACAGTTATTACACTTAGAGTATTGGTAGTAGAGCACACTCATTTAGAAATCTGTTGTGCTTTATATGAAAGTCAAGAATCAAACTGAATGGTTTAGTAAAACATCCGTGTTACTGAATTAACTGGAGGCCTTGTAGATCAGCTCTTATGCAGACGATGATTAATTGGTTATGAATTTCTTGCTCATATAGGTCAGTCGTCGTTGGGGATTTCTATATCTACATTCAAGTGTATTATTTAGATTTAGATGTTCGTCATACGACAGCGTATAGTGGCACCCTTCATCTATAATTCATTGATCAGACGCTTTAACTAAATTTCATCTTGTCTACAAATCCTCAACCCACTCCCAAGCTTTTTCTCACAGCAGATCTAGAAAATTAGTTAAGCATTTTGTCAAATTAGGTTTTTATTTCCATAGACAATTTTCTAGCACTCCTAACCCCTGAACATATATTAGAAGCAGGAAATCTGAGCTTCTTTCGTCATCATTATTTTATGGTGAGGGTCTGAAAAATAACGATCCATTGGAAGTGACAAGAAAAGTTAACAAATCAAGTTGAAACACGATAAATAAAGTTTTTTCTACAAAGCTTTTTTGAATCTAGATGTCTAAAATTAGAATCTGTAACAACTAATTTTGTATTTCGTTGTATGGCGGGACTTTTTTATGTTTGCATTGAATTTTTTTATTTTGTCAGCGTATTACGTTCACTATCATTTCCCATTTAATATTAAAATTTATTATTGAGTAGGTATATTGCATTCAGCAAAGTACACAAAATATAATAATTAGGTAACTAAAGTCAACAAAAAATTGCAGTACGAAAATAAATCTTGCATTTTCAATATGGCTAAATACTACCATCTTCAAGCGCAATTTTCGTAAAGCCTTGGTGCAAGGCATCCGTTATACAAAATATTTTTTCCTATGGGAAATAAAATTTGATCAAGTTATAAAGGTTCGTAATTTAGACCGCCTGATTTCCCAGAAACCTAATAAGGGCAACGCGACCTGCTTTCTGTAAATTATCTCAGCGTGTTTTTTCAGGTCGTCAAGTTATGCAAACCATCTCATACCGGGATTAAAGTTTGTTAAGTCGTGGAACGTGAAAATTATGCTACCCGCAGCTTGCGATAAACTTTTCTGAAGTAACTGTCAACTAAAATATGAAGTTTCTTGAATATTATTTTTCTAACAACTTTTAGATGAATTCTTACTGTTAGGACAAGTACGTAATTTGTATTGCTTTTAGGTTCTCGGTATATTGGTTTGGTTCAGGTGGTTGATTAATTAAAGCTTAATTACAACCGAAATTGCTCATATAAAATTTAGAGTAACAGAAATTCGAGCTTTATTAAGCTAAAAACCAGAAAACGATAACCGTTAATTGCTTAGAAGGATAATACATAGAAACTATAGCTAAAATCTGTAGGTTTTCTTTATGATTATACTTGTAAAAGATTTTCAACAAAAGGTGGTAATTGCGGGGTCTTTTATCTTGTTAACGCGTGGGTGCAGTACCCTTACGGGCGCCCCAGCTTTTACAAGAGGCTATCTTCATCTCCGCCACAATCTAACCCACGGGCGTTGGGCTGAATTGCTTTGCTTAAGACACCTTGAGCGCTGAACGGGCTAGTGAGTCTGCTAGTGTGGAAATAATTCAACCGACCGTGCGTGTCTGAAGCGCCATTTAACCGAACAATGGAGAACGAGGACATTGCGATGGCACCTGACGTTGAAGCGAAAGACCCCCGAAAGCGCGCCATTGACGACGCTTCGGAGGAAGCCTGTGGCGACGGCTTCACGGTGCCGAAAAACAAGACGTCGAAACAACACAAGACTTCCACCGCCGCCGACTTGGCGACGACGAATCGATATGAACCGATTGCCACGCAGCCAGAAGTGGCAGAAGAAATGGAGTCCGATGCTATCAGTGAGAACTCTGCGTCGGCGCGGAGCCACCGCGTCCCCCTATTGTTCTTCGCAAGTAGGACAAGTGGGTGTGGATTGCGGCGGAGATTAAACGTCGCATTTGGAATTTTGCCGAACCCTTGCTGTTCCAAGCAAAGTAGGGATCTTTAACGTGCGTGATAACACTCACACACGAGACCTCTATTTTATCTCTATGCCGGTATCGGGCCACATACATTTTAGATACTTAAAACCTGTGTAGTTAAATATCAGGCTGCAGGCTAGATGATAAAACGTATCAACACCCCTGGGGTGTTCTTAAAACTAATCAGTACTAGCAATGTTGGTTAGTAACGAGTAACAAGGGTGTATTTTTGTGAAAAATGCTCGCCTAACATTTTTCAAGGGGACCGTGTCGGGATTTGAACCCGGGACCTTGGGCGTAGTAGTCACACACATACCACTACGCCACGCAGCCACCCCCTATCGACTACCGTGGATTACGATTTTTCTGTCCGAGCGTGGTGAGGAGTATCATCCTTAGCGCCTCCAGGACGACAGGCTGCTCAGGGTGGTCTTGTAGAACATTCGGGAGGATATTGAAGCCATGGACGTCCGCACGGAACTAGTCGGAAGCGGACTTCCAATGCTGCACCTACGTGTACAGGTGGAGATACCGCATCAGCGTTCCGAAGTAAGACAATGTCATCGGTGCCAGCGATTGGGCACACGCAGCAAGGCCCCACCTAAGTGTGCCAGCAACCACCTTAGCGGCACCTGCCCAAAGAAAAGAAAGTTCCTGCGGTGTGCGTCAACTGCGGTGGCGCACATCTAGCGAGCTATATGGGATGGTCTGCATTCACAAAGTCAAAGGCGGTTGCCAAGAAGCAACACGAGACGGCATCGAATGCACCGGACAGCATCTGTCCTGCGAAGTCGATGCCGGGGGCCGCTGCTATAGGAGCCCACTTCTACGCCAGCATCGCCAACGGCTCGGCTACGGCCGCTATACTTGCGGCCACGTCCCCATAGCTTCACCCGGAGGTACTACATTGGGTTTAAACGCGAAAATAATCGTGCTTCTAATTTATTCCAACTTCATAGTTAATCCACCCTAAATAAGAGACTAAATATAAATCTAACAAACCTAAAAATCTAACAAACCTAACAAGCTCTAACAATCTAACAAACATAAAAATCTGACAAACTGAAACAAAAACTAAAAACAAAAACTAAAAGCAGGGTTGTAAATAATGGTATCCCTAGCGCTGACTTTGGAGTGTACCCGATGAACAAGACACAAGCAAAAATGAGAGAGGGAGGGATCCGTAATACCGGATAGCAGACGCCGGCTCTGCTTACCAGTGCGACCTGAAGGGTCGTCTTAAAACTATCCAAATCTAGCTAACTAATTTAAATCCACCCCAAGCTTTCCCTATCATTCCCTAACTGATTTATATTATGATTACAATCTTCACTATTTTACTTTTCCTTCCCAAATATATACTGCAACCAAAATGGCGACAAAACGTCAAACAAAACAAATATGCCACAAAATACTACAATACATGCTAATAAATATAAAGTGTAAATATAAAATATAAATAAATATAATTATATAAATATATAAATAAATGTCTAATAAGCGTTAAGCATATAGCAGTGCACAAAATAGCAAAAGCATCACCCTATTTATTCGGTGCACTCCCACAAGCAATTGTCGGCTAGCGCCATTACACACAAAACGTGCTTGTTATATTATTTCGAAAACTACTAATTATTGTAAATCAATGCTTGTGCGAGTACAGCCGCCACAATTTAAGTTTTACCTCGATGATAAAATTCTCCAGCATCCGAAGATCTGGTCGTCTGTTTACATCTAACTGTAACTTACTTCTAAGGGGAAGATGGGGTGCACTGCTAAAGTTCTGGTGGGTATGCACTAAATTTTCTTGGGGGGGGGATCACAATCACTATCACTATCACTTCACTTTCAAGTCCTGGGGGATGCGCGGTTTCACTCTATTTTATTATCTTTGTTTATTTTATTGATTTAATTTAATAAGGGTTTCTGATTTATTTGTTATTGTTTATTTGTTATTATTTATTCCCGATTTCCCGCACATAATTATGAAGATAGGCAGTGATTGTATTAATGGTGTGGGGGTTTCTCGTGCATATTGGACATTTGGGTATAATTATCATGTTATTTTATTTTTTTTTTATATTTAATATCAGGATTTGGTTATATCTATGCTCGTATCCTACTCACGCCAAGTCAATCTAAAATTTTCCAATCCTCCCACCAACCCCACCGAATTTTACACGCGGTTGTCATTGTCTAATCTCGCGACCCTTCCCGCGAATTCTTTTAAGGCTGTCCAGAACGCCTTCTGGTTAACCACTTCCCCGACTTCCTCTAGGCTCTTTAGCAATGCTAGACCTAGGATAGCTAGTTTGCTATCAGCCAACCCTCGATTTCCCGCCTCAAGCGGGCAGTCGAAGAGCACGTGCTCTGCGCTTTCCGCGCCCTCACCGCATTCGCAGCGGTCGCTGTTGGTTAGACCAAACCTTTGTAAATACGCCTTCAGGGCGCCGTGCCCTGTTATCAACTGCACCATTTTGTGATCGAGCTTAACCTCGATCCTACCTCTAGCTTCTATGCTCGGTATGAATTTGTGGGTCAACCTGCCCGTGGCAGCGTTGTTCCACCTCTCTTCCCATTGTCGAATTGATTTTTCGCGCAGCTTTCTTTTAATTAAAGACCTCGGTATCGACGAATGTGATATCCGAAAGTCGCCCGTCGCGGCCTCTTTAGTTAATTCGTCAGCCCTATCATTTCCTACGTTACCATCGTGCGGCCTAACCCAACAAAACTTTAAACGTCGAAACTCGAGCGCTGTATGCGCTATTTTCCAGACGTCCGCCTGGAGGTCTGTCGAGGTGTTCATGTTAGTTAATGCCGTCAGCGCTGATTTACTGTCGCTGATTATATAATAATCGTCTCTGCCCGTGTGATTTATTACGTAATCGATAGCCTCTCGTATGGCTACCAATTCGCACTGGAATATAGTGCTCCAGTTCGCGAGTTTGGTTTGATACCGGAACACCTCCCTTTCCTGATTAAACACGACAAACGCCGCGCCTGCTTGTCCGTCATCCATACGTGAACCGTCCGTGTAAATTCTGATACCCGTTGCGTCCCGATCACCTTCGACAAACTCGAATCCTCTAATATCGGCGGGGTGCCCCAACTCTGATACAACGATCTTTCTTGCAACGTCCCTATTACCAAGATTAATATCTTCGATAATTTCGCGCCCTTTCCCGATATCTATGTCTCTTATCTCTAATCTCCCTAACGACATATTCGATAGGGAGAGTCCTACTGATCACCAGGACTGCCTTCGTGGAGGTGGTCCTGTATGCCCTCGCCGCCTTTGCGCGGTTATACGTTGTACGCTCGTTAATTGACGCATCTCCCGGATTTTACAACCTTCCGCCCATACGGATGCTGCGTACAGCATTGCCGGTTCAATTGCTCCGGCATAGACCGTCCTCAGCGATTCGCCTCGAAAACTCCAGTTTATTTTCGTCGCCGCCATCATTCTATTTGATATTTCTCCGCCCCTACTTTTTACATACTGTACGTGCGCCTTCCAATTTAATTTATTGAAGATTCAAGGATTGCATTATGAAAATGTGTCGGTGAGTCTTTATCGAATTCTGTCTTTATATTTGTAGCGTTTTTGATGCTAATTAAATCGTATGCCAACAGATGTTAAGCCCGGTGTTAACATACGGGTACAGGGTCCGGCACCAATAAATAAAACAATATATTACAATAAGACTTTACTGTATTTTGCAAGATGACTAAAAAGTATTACCCAAAAAACAAACAAGTGCTAACAATTGTGCAAAGTGCTCTATTTAAGCCGCGTAATTACCACAACTTATAGATCTAATTTTTATCAATAATAATCAAACTAATATCTATTAACAATTAAGTACGGGAAATACAAGATCACGTTACGCCACGACCTCTTGACTAAGACTTCCATAGTCGGGCGCACACGCTGAACCTGAGTTCAGCTTAGTTAATCCTGGACCTCCCAGTCCAACTTCCTTTGACAGCGTTAATCTAATTGATTCTGGTTGTCTTGTTGCTAACTGATTTTACTGCTTAACAAGGCTTTGATTCTCTGCTCGCAGAGAGTATGAAATCGTTTCTTCGCGCCAGTCTTGCTGGCGGGAAGATTTGTGTACTTGGTGTATGTTTTCGGCTCAGCCATCTAATATGCTTCTGGGTGTTTTCTTGCGTTTGTGCGAGTTTCCGTCCAGCGGAGGTGCGAAGTGTTGAATGTGTTCGATATCTGAGTTGTCAATTTTTTCGTATCTACTTGACGCCAGCGTTTTGAAATGATTTTCTAGCGTTTGTAACCTAAGGTCCTGCCTTAGGGTTTTATTTCTAACGGACCATGGTGCTCCGGTGATGGTCCTAACGGTCTTGTTTTGGAATGATTCAAGTTTGGTTTTATTTGTGATTGAAATGTAGGTGTACCATGCCACCGATGCGTAACTCAGTATTGGTCGTAAGTATATCTTGTAAGTCTGAAGTCTGATGTCCATTGGTAGTCTATTTTTGTGGACGAGTATTGGGTGGATGAAGCCTTATGCTCTTCGATCTTTGTTTGTCGTTTCAGTGACGTGTTTGTTGAAGGTTAATTGTTTGTCGATGATGTGCACCCCTAGATATTTTATTGATTGTTTCCAAACTAACTCCTGGTTTTCTAGCGTCGGTGTTTTCTGCTTTTTCCTATGTCTGGAGAATAAACGTTTAATTTGATTTTTTACTGCTGGAACTAATCCGGTAGTGGTCGACCTGTCTCTGTATTTTTATTGTGTCCTTAGCCTTACTTCCGGTTGTTAGGAGTAGAGTGTTGTCGGCGTACATGGCGCAGAAGACTCTTTTGAGGCATGGTGAGTCCTAGATGTTTGCATTGAATAGCGTTGATGGAATGCAGTCTCCTCATGGGACACCGACTCTGACGGGAGTTTCTGGTGACAGGATGTCTTCTACTTTCACCTGTATCTTCCTGTTGGTCAGGTAAGTTTGTATCAGTTGGATGTAAGGCGCGCCGGACGGTTGTGAATGGTGACAAGCTTAAACATTATAATTTAATTAAGGGCTGCTATGCTTGCGGTCACGTCCCCAATGCTCCACCCGAAGGTACTACACTGGGTTTAAACGCGAAAAATATAAACGTGCTCTTAATTATTCTAACTTCAAAATTAACACATCATAAATAAAAATCTAACAACTGGAGCAAAAACTAAAAATAGGATTTGATTGATGGTATACCTAGCGTAGACTTTGGAGTGTGCCCGATCAACAAGACACAAACAAAATGAATGGGGAGGGATCTCTAATGCCGGATAGCAGCTGCCAGCATTGCTTACCGGTGCGACCTGAACGGTCGACTTAAAACTATCCAAACCTAGCTAGCTAATTTAAAATGGATTCAAATTTTTTTTAAGAATACGCCAAATATATTAATAGTGAATTCAGTTATTTTACCTGCTCTATAAATTTACAAATTCGTCTTCCCTGGTCTAAGTAATTTGTTAGCCTAAGTCCGTCCTCAGCTTTCTCTATCATTCCATAACTGATATTTGATCGACATTTGTGTTTGTGAAGTTAGTGAATAAATTGTCTGTTGTTGGTTTTTCTGAAAACGTTTTTTGGAGAACTTAGGCGAATTTGGCTGTTCGCTCATCGGCGCTGTACATCATTTCGTTTTCTCCTTGTAGCAGTTCGGAGCTAGGGTTCTTCCGTGTCATAAATTGATGGTTTAGTCTGTACAATTTCCTTCTGTTTGTATTGTGTAGTTCAAGTGGTTGGTCCAGTATAATCTTTATTGCGCGTTGCTTTCGATTAAGTGACGTTTTTACTTGTGGGTGTCGTGCGTTCTTTCTGACGAGGGTTTTCTTCTCTTTGGTGGCCTTTTTTATGTAACGTGGGATGTCAGGTATTTTGTTTCGGGTAGCAGTTTCTACGGAACACTGTTGCATTGATTCTTGGATAGTCTTCGTGGGATACTGTAGTGAGTCGTCAATATCTTGTGTGCTGTGAATGTCTGGGTTCCCGTCAGTGATTTTCCTTTGGAGAGCCTCGTTGAACTTTCGCCAATTATGTCTTATTCTGGTGCGACTGTGTGTCGTCTGTGGTTGTATCTGTATTTCGGTGATAATTGGTATATGATCTGAACTGAGGTCTTGAAGAACTTCGATGTCCAAGCGGGTACGGTATGTTCTTTATGATTGAGATGTCGAGGATGTCTGTTCTTTGTGTTCTGTCCGGTGGGATTCTTGTCGGTGCGTTCGATATTACGATGTCGAAGTCCTCGCCGAGAGAGTGTGTGTAGAGGATGCTGCCGCTATTGTTGGTAATTATTGTTCCCCAAGTTTCGTGTTTGGTTTTTAAGTCTGAGATTATTGTCGGTGTATCTTCCTGTAGCAGGTCGTTGATGTCTTCAGGTCGTATTTCCGTGCTGTTTGAACTTCTGTAGACAGCTATTACTTAAAACAATTGCCCATTGGCTTTAAACCAGACGATCACGCTGTCTAAAGCAGTCGAGTATAGTTGAAGTTGTTCGTGAAGTAGTCGGTTGTGCATCAATGCGACAACTCCTCCGTGAACTGGTTGACCTGGTTTTAGCTCGCGTTCTTTATTGTAAGTGTTGTAAGTCGCCAGGCTGAGTAGTTTGTGTGTAGGTAACCTGGTTTCCCCAATCATTGCGACGTCCACGTTGTGATGCTGCAGGAAGTGTTTTAGTTCGGTCATCTTGTTCCGTATCCCGTTGGCGTTCCAGAGAGGAGTACTAAGTTTCTTGGTATTTGTCTGTTGTCCATTATAGGTTTTTAGCATGTCGCACATTGCCGTCCATAGTGAGGCAGTTTCGAATGTTCAAGCCATATGAGTCTTTGCGCTCATTGCGGTATTTTGTTAAGAAGTAGTGTCATCGTGGAGGTGAGACTGATGGACGGCTCTGCTTGTGGTTGCGCGGAAGGTGTTTTAGTCGTTCTGTTGCTTTGCTGCTTGTCTCTGTGATTCTTGTTGTAATCGTCGGTGGTTTTGTGTCGGCGGTGGTTGATGGTTTTGGGTTAGTGATGGCTCTCCCCGTCGGATCTTGCTTTTGTTTTGTATAGCTTTTCTGCGTGGCTCTTCTTCGGAGCTTGATTGTTCTTCGTTTTCTGTGGTACTTGTATCGTTTTTGGCGATGAACTTTGGAGTAATTATTGGGGCGGTCAGTCGCGCTTCGTGTCGTCCATTTCTGCTTGTAGTGTATCTTTCGTTGTCGGTTTGTTGTACTCTTAGTGGGTTGCGTCGTTGCCTAGTAGCGGTGGTGTATCTCTTGCGGCAGCTCCGTCGTGTAGTTGGTATGTTTGTGACTACTATGCCCAAGGTCCCGGGTTCAAATCCCGACAAGGTCCGCTTGAAAAATGTTAGGCCAGCATTTTTCACAAAAATGCGCCCTCGTTCGAATGAGAGGTAAAATGAAAGTCCCATGTGAGTGTTGTCACGCACGTTAAAGATTCCTACATTGCTTACAATAGCAATGGTACAGAAAAACTCAAAATTTCCAGGTAAAAAAGAACTCGCTGCCTGGCCAATGTAGTACCTTCGAGTGAAACATTGGAAAATCAAATGTGGGGTGTATCTCTTGCGCATTTGTTTGTGGTATGTAGGGTAATTTTTGTAGTTAGCGGGATGTGGGTCACTGCAGTTGGCGCACATAGGTGGTAACTCCCAGATTTTTTTGGCATTCTGCTGCCAGGTGCTACTTGGGCATTTGACGCAACGGGGTTTGTATGCGGCAACTTTAATGTGGCTGCAGTAGAGTGTAGTAGTCATGTGTAGACTTCAGTCGATATCGGGTTGTTCTCCAAAGATACGAGGACGGATTTGCAGTATTCTCGTTCTTTATTTTGTAGCTTAGTGACTTAGTTAATTATGAACCCCATGTCGATGAGTTCGGTCTTGACGTCTTCTGTCGTGATGTTGGCGGCTAAGCCCTTGATGACTATTTTGAGTTCACGTTCGGATATGATGGTGTATGTGTAGTACTCGATGTTGTTTTTCTTTAGATGGTCGTGCTGGTATCTGAATTGCGTACTGTCGGTGAGTATTATTCTTGCTTCTTGTCCAGATGTTTGGATGTCGATTTTGTTCTGCAGATGACGGTTTATGTTCCTGGCGTGCTGAATTAAGCTAAAGAACTTCTCGATGAAAATAGGAGGGATGCGGTTACTGCTTGTCTGTGGCTGAGGATGTGACCGTCTTTCGATATCTGAAGTGTCCATGGTGGAGATTGTGGCGGCGGCGTTGACATAGCTTCTTTCTGCAAGTCGATGGTTTGTTTTGTGTCTGCTGTGATCGGAGTCGTGATAGTGTCGGAGTCTGTTGTAGTAGTTGCGATAGATGTTTTTAGTTCCATGTTTGTTTAACGTGTGTCGGATTTCTGCTTCTTCTTGCGTTCAGTTTCCGAAGATGATAGGTCGTCTCGTCGTCTGCGTGTACAGACATTCTCAAAATCCATGTCGGAAGTATCGTCGGTGACTGTCACGGATGTCCGTGCCTTCAGGAAATCCTTCGCTGGCATTGGTTCGCTCTGAAAAAAGCGGTTAATGACGATGGTGAACACCATGTGCCGTAGCGCGTTATGTACACCTCTTCAGCAGCTAGAAGTTCAGCTCACTCAAGCATCTTTGTAGAAAACTGTAGAAATGAACTGAAGTTTCTCGCTGTATGTAGATTCTAGTTGTTTCTCGCGATGTTTACTCTCTCGAGGTCTGACTGGAACTTAACCTACGTCCTTTAACCCCACTCTAACTAACACTACCGCTTTGAATATTATCAAAGGCGTACCTGTGACATCACTTTTCAACGATAATTATTGACACACAATTTTTCAGTTTAAGTTTATGAACGGTTATACCCTAAATAAATTTTAACTGATTGGAAAATTACAATAAGGTGGATGTTACTCACAATAACTAAGAGAACAAGAAGTTCAAATAATTGATTGGAAAACGATAGGACTTAAGGTTGTAAGAATTTTGATCACCTAGCTGGACCCCTAAGGAGTCTTCAGTAATCTCATATACATTTCTGTTGACAATCTTTTGGATTGTGCAAGCTTCTCGATAAACAACCAAAAACTTGCGTATTTCTTTACTTTCGGAAGAAGATACTCTGTGAGTACGCATTAGTACCTTATCCCCTATCTTAAATTCTGTCAATTTACGTCGCACGTCAAGTTTAGCTTTACCATTTTGTACTCGCTTTATGAAGCGCGATTTAGCTAAAACTTCAACATCTCCTACAACCTTCTTTTCCTCTGCAAACAATACCAACCCTTTGTCATTGACTTTATTGAATTGATTCTCTTGCACTTCAATATGTGTAAAACATGTACTGGAATTAATTATCCTATTTAGATACCCTTCAATAATTTTTTATTGTGAGCCCACTTTTGATGTTTAGAATGACAATATGTCCGCAAAAGCCTTTCAATTTCTTTATACCGTGTGTCTGCTTTTACTTGTCACGGCAAATATCTCTGCTATTATAAGAATTTCAAAGAAATGTTATATATAAAGGTTGTGTAACTTTTTATTTGCAATAATATATCAAAATAAAAAAAATCACTGTAGAATACATTTATGAGATATAGCAAATACATTCAAAATTTTAAATAGAACATACCCATTGTTATTACATATTCTTAAACTGCTTAAAATTTTCTTCCCGACGTTATATCACTCAATAATAATTAAACACAGAAATCGATTATTAAATAGCGCTTAACACGTACTGTTATCGTTCGGGTGGGCGGCGTCTGAAAGCATGTAGGCTTGGCTTGATTATTTGTTTAATAAGTATAAGCAAAAATAATTGTAAGTTTCATAAATACATAAAAATAAAGGCGAAATAGTTAAAATTGAATTATTTTAACCGTTTGAAGCAGTTCGGAAGTCTTCGAAATTCTTCGCAAGGCTTCGGGGTTGCTTGTGGAAGCAAAATAAACTTAAACACTTATTGAATGAATGTATATACTTTTTAAAGACGGTGTAAAAAGCTTCGGTAGTTTGTGGAACTCTTCGGGAAACTTTGGAATTAGCTTGTGAGGCCGAGTAGCAACTTGAATAACAGTAGCTAGAAAATATTTACAGTTTGAAGAGGTTCAGACGTCTTCGGCGGTCTTTGGAACTCTTTGAAAGGCTTCGTGTTTTACTTGTGGCACAACGTTAAGTTACAAAGAATTATGATATGAAATTAAAAACTACTAATTGGCAATATATACAAGTATAAAGGGTTCAAAAATCTTTCGTCGTTCCCGGAACTCTTCGGGCGGCTTCGAAATTTATTCGCGAGGCCCAGTAAGAACTTGAACAGCGATGGCTAGAAAATATTTACAGTTTCAAAAGGCCCAGATGTCTTTGGTGGTTTTCGGAACTCTTGGGAAGGTTTCGTGTTTTTCTTCTGAGACAACGTGAAGTTTCGAAGAATTATTGTGTGGATGTATGTACAGCTTGAACGGGTTCGGAGGTTTTTGGTCATCTTCGGAACCCTTCGGAAGACGTCGTGCTAGTGGTGGATTAGGCCTCGTCGAGTGAGTCGCCGTGGAACTCTACGGCGGTTGTCGTCTCGCTGGTAGAGTTGACAGACGCAATCGCAATAACGACTTGCTAGCATAAGTTTGCCATAAGCAAAAGCAATCAATGTTCTTATGCCTACCATATATGAGAAAGTGTGATCTTGCTTTGTTCGTTTGCAGGAATATCGTCAAAACACCCTGGCATTTCCAGGGCCTATTACATCATCATAATTTTCATATTCGTAGTATCCAACTTCTTCATTTAAGGGTTCGAATAACCTTCTTAACAGTTCATATTTTAGTTAGTAAAGGCTTTTCAAAAACACAAATATTTCGAAATTAAGATGTAAAATTAAACATATTAAGACGTTGGTTTTTCCACATTTTTATAGTACAACGAATATTGCACATATGTTAGACGGGAACATTGCTCCATGTTTACTCACATTTCTAGCAAAGGACGCCAAAAAGACATCAAAATTCTGTATTGCTTATTAACATCCACGTTGCTTACATTTTCTTGTATAGGAACAGTTTCGCTAATATATAATTTCTTCTCGTTCTGTAATCTTTTGACGTGACCGTGTAGCGTCGTTCTAGGTATATTATATTTATTACTAACAGCGTAGAAACTTGACGCATCATGTAAAATTTCGTTTACAGCTTTAGTCAAAAACTCTTTAGTGTGGCGTTCTCTTTTAAGAATGCCGTATTACAACTGATTTCACTTTAGAAAATATGCTACCCTATATACTAAGAGCGGCTCCATGGCATAGTTGGTATGCGTGTGACTACTATGCTCCAGGTCTTGTGTTCAAATCTCGAAACGGTTCGCTTGAAAAATGTTACGCGACCAGTGGTTGCTTGCATATTTTAGGAATGCTGTATTATAACTGACTTCACTTTTAAAAATATGCCGCCTTAAATACTTTACTATGTCGGACGTATGTTGCAAATATGCCGGATGTATGCCGTATGCATGTCGGACGCATGTCGGGCGTATGTCAGATGTATGTCGGGAGGTTAGGTTAGATTAGCTCCAGTCTCTCGCGGTTAGGTTATGTTAACTCAATATTGTTCGAATTAAAATCTTTAGGTTAGGCCGTGTGGAGAATGCGAGAAGACAGCGAATGAAAGAGAAGGGAGGGGGAGGAAGGAGGCTGTTTTGGGTTAGTTCGTGTTATTTGGACTCAGGTTAGTTGATGTTGTTTGGTCTTAGGTTAGTTGGTGTGTCTGAACCTAGGTTAGTTCACGTTGTCCGAAAATTAAAAGGTTAACTCGGCGCTAGCTCATACTTTGGAATTTGAAGCGGCGACGCAAACTTTGGATGATTATAGTGGCAAAGTAAGATGCCCCATAGAGGTGCACATTCAAAAAAGTGCAGTGGAGGTGATTCGATGGGTGCTTAGTGAACACTGACGAAAGAAGAATGAACCCAGATGCTGTAATTGTGGCGAGCTTGGGTATATACAGTCCAAATTTAAACAGTCCAAAAAGGTAGCAAAGAAACCGGAAAACTAAAAGTGGTCAACAGTAGGGGGCGAGGGTCCACCTGTACGGATTCTACAACAGACACCATCGTCCGAATAGCAAGATCTAAGCATGCGGGCAGAATTTACATATATCGACAGTTTAACGATAAGACTGTGAAGCTCTTGGTTGATAACGGACTCACTGGGACAATTACTAATCCGGATGTATTGCGCGACTCTGGTGAAGTGTCACCCGCATGGGTGCCTCTTTGAACCGTACCTGGCGAGAAAAATTTAAACACACCGATTACTAGATGTAAAAGTCGAAGTTGAGAGCAAGACATTGGACCAAGGGTAGTAATAAAGAACAAATCCGAAGAATTTATATTGGGAATGGGTATCCTGAAGAAGAATGAATTCTATATAAATACGAAAGAGAATGTTTTGATAGTAGACAACAAGGAAGTTCCGTTTTGCGTAGACGATGTGTCTGTGCGATATTGTCTGACGGACTAGGTTTTCTACCTGGAAGGGCAGAAACTGTGGTGATGAGACGTTTGGTTGGTGCTCTCCAAAAGGACTTTGTGCACGCTATTGACCTGATTACTGATGGGTCCCTCGAAAAAGGGGTGCATATGGGGAAGGCTTTGATCAAAGAGATGCTTGATATACCTGTTAGGATTTTAAATTCCAATAAGTACAACGTCGCGTTGAAAAATGATGCAACGGTTGGGCGGTTGTCCTGTGCCGGGGTGTGTCGGTGTTGAGAAAGAACTACCCAGCAAAGAGTGCTCCGGGAAGTTATTGAACCAGTTGACAAAACCATGGTAGCTTATTGAACATTATAAACTTGATCCGACGGAATTCGAATTTCGAATATTTTAAGATATTACCTCCAAAAATTCGTAATTTGAGTCCATCGTGTAACAGCCTGAAGAACAATAAATGTAGAATGTCGAGATATCGAAAATGTAAAAGGATGAACAGATCTGGAGAAAATGTCACAGATGCCCTGAACTTAGAGTATATTTTAAGTTATTGTTGTTTAAAATAGTGAAGAATATAATAGCGCCCGAAAAATTGTGTATGTATCTGGGTCTAATTTAATCGAAGTGTGTCAAATTTACTTTGAGGAAGGAATGAATGACATAATTTTCTAGTTTTTCTAGTTTTAAAGTGGTTCTACTGATTATATAAGAAATTAATATTAGAAATAATTTCTATTTAAACTTTTAGTCTATAAAAATTCCAATTTTCTAGGATTTACAAGTATAGTATAAAACTGAGCGTATAAGCAAAATAACAAAATTGGTATTAAACTGATACGACTAGATAACCGCCAAACTTTGCAGCTGATACCTTACACGAAAAACATGTTAAAGGTAGCTAGTCAGACACATCGATTTACCATCAACGAGATTACTTGCGCCTTAACGTGTTCACCCACATTTACGAAGGTCTAACAATAATTAATTCAAGCTTAAAAGGCTTTTGTCTGTCTTACATTAATCCAAAAAGGTAAGAAAAGATTCTCCGACGTGGAAGTTGTACATGGAAAGAAAGCTTGGTCGATGACACACCTTTTAAGAGCATCGAGTTGCAGATGTCTCACATAAACGAATGACTGCCAGTTAGCTCTTGAATTATAATAGCTTGGTTTCACGTATGAGAAATCTGTAGAGGTTAGGAAGTGCAGTGCATTGTAAACTCCAAAGTGCTGTTTACAGCAGAGAGTAAATACAAGTTTAGTTAAAAATTCAAGTCACTCATTACAGTCAAATGAGTTTTTATTTAAATGAATGATTGCCTTCAATTTGTGTTACGGCCTGGGACCGACTTTTTTTTTTTTAGGTAGCCAATACGCTTAACGTGAAATCAGCTGATTAATTTTTATTGGTGAATTTTATATAAATTCAATAACTTGGGAATTGGAAAACATTTTTTAACATGTTTCTATTTATACAATTGAGAGGATGTTTATTAAAGAAGTGTGCGATTGCATTATTAAAAGGCTTAAGTAGTTGTTTTTTTATATTTATTTTGAAAGGGAAAATCATTATTACCTCTTTGGTAGATTTTAACATGGTTCTGAGGCGACCTTATGGCGGGTTTACACTTGTCAGATACCAATGTTGTTCTATGAAGGTTGTATATGGATCTGAGGCGACCCTATGGCGGTTTACACTTGTCAGATACCAATATTATTTAACGGAGATTGTATATGGTTGTGAGGTAACCCGCAATAGGGTTACAATATTGGTATCTGATAAGTGTAAACCCGCCATAGGGTCGCCTCAGATCTATATACAATCTTCATAGAACAACATTGGTATCTGACAAGTGTAAACCCGCCATAAGGTCGCCTCAGAACCATGTTAAAATCTACCAAAGAGGTATCCTAAATCATAATAATTTTCCCCTTCAAAATAAATATAAAAAAACAACTACTTAAGCCTTTTAATAAAGCAATCGCACACTTCTTTAATAACCATCCTCTCAATTGTATAAATAGAAACATGTTAAAAAATATTTTCCAATTCCCAAGTTATTGAATTTATATAAAATTAACCAATAAAAATTAATCAGCTGATTTCACGTTAAGCGTATTGGCTACCTAAAAAAAAAAAAAAGTCGGTCCCAGGCCGTAACACAAATTGAAGGCAATCATTCATTTAAACTTTAAAAATTTTTGCTGAGGTTGTATTTATTCACTATCTCAAGACAATGAACGTCATATGTATTTTTGTCAACACATGCTCAATCTCAATCTTTTGTGAAACTTCGTAGAGTTCTGCATATATGTATCGTTGGACTATTACACAAATTGCATAACTGGCTTTTACAGATTTATAAAAGTCTCAAAAAATTTTATGCGTTTCATGTTACTGATATCTTGCAACTAAACAGATCAGATTGTTACGGGTGAAAGAATCATTCAATTTTTTAAGTTTTTAAATGCCCGAGGGGGACAGGAATCCTGTAATAAATTAAAGGTGCAACCGGTTAACTACAGTGGTGCGAGAGTAGGTCCCTATATAAACAGGAAAACAAAAAAAAACAGAAAAAAGTAAATACATATAGTTGCAATGGCCTACATTACCAGTAACGCTGATATTGAAAAACCTTTTCTTTGTAATAAATTAATGGCCACCAACTCTTCAGGTCTAGGAATAATCTTCTGGAAGATGAGTCTACCTAGGGGATCCCAATTGGGTCAGTCTTTTGATGGAATAAAATTTCTTTGTCGGTCAATTTATATTTTTAATAAAGAAAAAGTTTTTGCTTTACAGCTTCACCTACATCTATTTTAATACAGCATCATACCACAATTCTTATACACCGGTAACCATACAAAAGTTTTAAAGTTATATAAATCAATTTAAATAAAAGCAGTATACTAATATGTCTGTAAACAGGCATACACACAGAATCTAAGATTGCATAAATCAAGTAGCTTTGTATTGGTCGCACCATTTACAATTCACCTGTAACGAGCTTATCACGTCCTCTACCTTGTTAAATTAAATTCCAATGTCCAAACTTCCTAAATCTAATAAAGTTAATACTATAACCTACATTACTAGTGAACGTTTTTTAATTTCGATGTCTAGCGCAACAGGTGTTGTAAATCATGTCACCGCAAAACATAAATAAAAAACAATTTGCAATAACAAATAAACTTACTGCTGAACGCATTTCAATAAAGATCTCCGTGTCTCCAGCTTAAACCTACATTGAAAAAGGATCATTTAATTTCTAATTAAGTCGACTTTGTAGCCAAATCTTTCAAATTGATATCGAGTCGTTGTTGATTATTCCACGGATTAACTACTTTCAACGCCCAGTTGCTAATTTTATAGCTAACGAAGTTTTCGACTTTTTATCAACAGTGACATTTTACATGTATTCTCGATGCTGGCTTGCGAATAATTATTTAATTGTTTTTGTCCTCTGTCTATCACTCTTCCCTTTCTTCAACTCTTCGAGGGGAATCATTATATTACAGTTTAATATTGAACTTGTATTGAGTCACGTAGAAGAACACGATTTAATATGGTATGACCCTATCATATGCATTTAACAATCCATCAATTCAGTCCATTGTATTGTATAATATGTCTAGTTAGATCTTTTGTAACCTGAAATTTGTGTTTTACTATTTCATCGTCGGTATTTATGTGATTAACTACATTTTAACAATATCAGTTATCTTGTTTAGCGTTGTTTTCTATTATAACTACATTTGTTTTGCTATAACGTTAATTTTGTTCAATTGTACTAAAAATTGCTAAACGCTTGCCTATTTTTCGTGCAATTATTATATAAAACATGGATATTAATAATTCTACTGCTCTTTACTCTTTTAGTTATTCCAAAAGCTTTATTAAAGTAACAGGACCACCATACGGAAATATACTATGGTAATTAATTTTTTTACAAAAACTAACTCTAATAATTACCCATGTTTGCATCTTTGCATACACACTCGTAATATCTTATATTGAAAACCGTTTTTCTTTTTGCGGTTTTGAAACAATTTATTGTTCTGAGTTACGATCAACTATGTATTATACAAAAATATATAGCTGTAGTTTTGTGGTTTAATTTATTGTGTAAATTCTTTTTATAAAATTAAAAAATTATTAAAATATCAAGCTTAATAAATACTACTAAAATCATAATATATATCCGTATTCCTTCTGATTGTTTAAGACAAATTTTCTACTTTTCTATTCGGTTTCTACGTAGCGTAACGAAAACGTGTCACAAGATGTATAGTAAAAATATTAATCCAGATAGAAATACTATGTTTGACAGGAGGAAACACTTACTATTTCCTAGAAATTCCATCCGCATCTATAAAGACAAATTATAAGTGTATAGTTCCACAGGACCAAGGCCTCGTCTAAAAATCTTTTCTCTAAATACTAAATTTTGTTTGCCGTAACATCACCGACCTTTTTTAATACTGCTTTCATATTTTGATTAGCAACTACACATACAACATTTGGTTTCTGTCGCACGTGATCGCAATACACGGCTTGTTACTTTTTAACCTTGTCGCTGTGAACCGCAACAGCACACTAATAAGATGCACTAACTAGCAACAATCCTAGATTGGGAATGGGGAACCAAAGAAAATTCAAGAAAGTAATTCGTCCCAAGAAAACGAGAACATCATCCTCTGTTGATTCCTGTATCAATATGTAGAAATAGCAGACTTACAACATGTACGCAGTCTAAAATAAATATGTGGGTACCCTACTGCAAAATATGGGCAGCGCGCCATGGATACCACCAATACTAGAAGTAATCTAAACACTATTTAAATACCTGAACCACTAAAATAATAGCCTTAGATATTGTGTAAGAAAAAGTAGAATATTTTATAAGCAAATTAATATACGTTTTAATATAAGTACTAACAAAAATACTCCCTGTATGTTTGTTGTGGTGTGTTTTGTATTTTTCTTAATCTTCTTTGGTAACTAAACCACTCACAGTCGTTAAAATCGTCTATATTTACGTTTCGATCCATGACTCTAAAATAGTACGTATAAAACAATCTGCATGGTACTAAAATTATACTAGTACATTCTAAAAGTTTGTTTATGGCAACCGTTCCGAATGGACCTGCACCTTGAAGAAGTTTTAGATTACTAGAACGGGTACAATGGCTTATGCGTTCTAGTGATCTAAAGAACCAAACTACAGGTCCAACCAAAGTAGTAGGGTCTGTAATGAAGAACCAGGCTAAGACAGGTCCCCGAAAGAGGGCAGCTCTTTCGGTACTTGGATTGACAGAGACCATATAGGTCGGTATAGCAGTCTAAGACACACTACCGCGATGTGGAAGCAACAGGAAACCATCACATTACCTCTCAAGTACACAGTGTACTTTGTAATTGTAATTGTAATTAAGATTATGGCATTCTCTGGGGTAAAAGATTCCGGAGTTAAAACAGTCCCACATTCGAATCTCCGAAACGGGACTATTTCGGAGGGTGATCGGAAAGTATAGAAAAAGAGTCGTGAACATTGTGTGAGTCAGAGCATGGAATGTCAAAGTATGAAACAACTAGGTAAATTTGAAAATTGAAATAGATAGGTTAGCATTAGACATAGGATTAGCGAAGTTCGGTGGCCAGCGGCCAGTGGCCAGCTTTTATTCTAAATTAACTCAATACCGATTCATGCCCTCGCAAAACCATCTCTAGAGTATTGCACGTCCACTTATCCTTAGATATTCAGTCCTGAAACTGATTAAAAACGTACCCTCATTGTTTCCTATTCTGAGCTTACCGACAGATTTCCCTGAAATTTTCACAGTATGCACCTTTTACTACTATCTATGTGTAATAGTCTGATCTAGTTCTACCTCCTTTTTCCTATCTCTGCTTGTAATATATCCCGCACTGGTTTTCAAAAATGCCTTAGAACGTATCGTGCCTTCTATTTCCCCTATATTTCCCCAGACATCTTTATTCCCCTACTATTTCTATAACCTCTTTGTTATTAACTTTGTCTGTCCATGCTATCATCCTTATACATCTGAAACACAACATTCCAAAAGGCTTCTATCGTTTTTCGGTCTACTTCTCCTACTTGCCCTATTTTATAGAGATATTATGCTGTGCTCCACACATATTCTTTCAACAAGTTTCTCCTGTTTCTATGTTTGTTGTCTTCGAACATAGCCGCTGCTCGTTTTTGTTAAATGCAGTTCCGTTCCCTTTCTATTGTTTATAAATATATACCCTATTTCCCCGATATCCAGTAGTATGTGAAGGGGGTTAAGCAGCCTGCGGCTACCAAGATTTCCCAAAACTTGAATATTTGCCGTATTAATAGTTTTCCAATATATCCTTTTGCACAATCAACATTAGTTGAAAATATTTCAAAACCAACACCTGTAGCTGTTTATAATGATCACTAGATTTACGTGCAATTATTTTTTTCGTTCTTAGTTTTTCGTCTTGAAACTGGTTGGACGCATACCCTCACTTATATCTATTCTTAGCTAGCTTACGCCGTTCCCTAAAATTCCTACAGCCTAGATACAGCTCGGTCTGTTTTCTGTTGTTTCCTAATTATATGCTTTATTTCACCAAGATTCAGTGGTATGTGAAGGGAGTTGAGCAGCCTGTTGCTGCTAAGGGTCCCCCAACACTTAGACATTTGCTGAATTAAAAGCTTTCCAGTAAATTAGGTCATTAGGTTTTCCAATTGGTTGCATGCGTACCTCCGCTGATTTCTATTCTGAGAAAGCCTGCACATTTCCCTGAATCTAACACAGTCTACATTTTTCACTATCTGTATGCAATAGTCTAACCTAGGTCTACATCTACCTCTCCTTCTCTTTATCTCTGCCCCTAATATACTCAGCACTATTCCTTCATGTCTTAGTATGTGTGTGGCCTATCTTCCTATCTCACCTATTTTTTACTGTTTTCCACATACTTCCTTCTTCCCCTATCATTTCTAGTACCTCATTATTCTTAACTTTGCCTGTCCACGATATCATCATCATACGTCTATAGCACTATATTTCTAAGGCTTCTATCTTTTTGCTATCCGCTTCTCCTACTATCCAGGTTTCACAGCCGTACAGCGCTATGCTCCACACATATGTTTTAAACAATCTTTTACTCGTTTCTATGTTTGTTGTTTTTGAACACAGTAGTTGCTATTTCTTATTAAATGTAGCACGACCTTGTGCTAATCTCTGTTTTATATATTTTGCGCTCTTCCCATCTTGCGTTATTTGCCTTCCTCGGCAGCAGAAATCCTTTGCCACTTGTAAGTTCCCATTACCTATTTGTATTCTAGTTTTTAATTTACTTTCCCCCTCTTTTGCAGACTAGTCCCTTAGTTTTATTTTTGTTAATTTTCATACCATTTCTGTTAGAACTCTTTCAATTACATTAAGAGCAGTTTCTAACTCTTTCTTGTTAGATGCTAATACTGCCATATCATCTGCAAATCTAAGCATATCACTCCTTTGTCCTTGCATAATAGTTCCAACTGTCTTCTCGCATTTGGCAGTATTCATTGCCTCTTCGATGTACTAGTTAAAAATTAATCAGCATAGAGCACATCCCTATCTCACTTCCTTCCTAATATCTACTTCTCTACGTTCCTGCTCTAATTCTATTACCGCTGTTTGCTCTTTGTATAAGCTATGTACTATCCGTCTATCCCTAAAACTCATTCCAATCTTTTTGAGTATTTCGAACATTTTTTTTCCATTTTATACTATCGAATGCTTTTCAAGATCTACAAACCCTATATACACGCTCACCCCTTTTTCTATTGTTTTCTCTATTATCACCTTCAAAGCTAAATTAACCTCCCGTGTTCCCCTGTTTCACCTAAACCCAAATGGATTTTCTCCTAGTACTTCTTCAGCTCGTTTTTCCATTTGTCTTTGCACAATTCTAGTTAATATTTTTGACACATGTGCTGTCAAACTTATTGTTCGAAAATTTTCACATCTACCCGAGCCTCTCTTTTTTGGTATAGTGACTATGGTGGTACGTTTGAAATCTTTGGGTATCTCACATATACATATAGCTTACAAGTTGGAAGAGAGTTCTGCTACTGCTTGTCCAGCGGCTTTTAGAGTTTCCGCTTGCACCTTTTCTGTACTGGGTGCATTACCATTTTTTAAACCTTTTAATGCTAATTCAAACTCATCTCTAAGTATAGGATATCCCAAGTCATCTTTTTCAATGTCTGATCCTTATTCTAATGTTTTTAATTCTTCTCCTGCATATAAATTCCCTATATATTCTTGCCATCTATCCATTTTCTCTACATTTTCTAAAATGACGTTTCCTCCCGCGTCCCTTATATTTCTGCTATACGGATCTATATCCCTAAAATTCATTCTAATTAGTTTGTATACTTCGCTGTTTTTTCTAATTCCCAGCTTAGTTTGTACTTCTTTGCACTTGTCATCAATCCATTGTTCTTTAGCTTTCTTGCATTTGCAAATAATTTCTTATTTTATGGTTTTGTATGTCTGTGTTTCTGTTTCATCTGATCTATTTTTGTATTTTCGTCTTTCTTCTATTAGATTCAGGATATCCTTTGTTATCCTTGGTTTCTTATTTTCTTTTTGTGTATACCGCAGGATATCTCTGGCTGACATGTTTAAGCTGGATTTAATGTTATTCCATTCTGTTTCTACTTCCTTAGTATAAGAAATTTTAAGAAATTTTCCCGATATCTTTCAGTACTTCAATTTAACTTTTTCTTTTGTGGATATCTTTATCTTTTAGTTTCTCTAAGTCAGAGTGCTTCTTTTCGTTCTCCTTTTTAAAATTTTTTAATTTAAGAGCGATCTTCATAAATACGATGTTGTGGTCAGTGTCAATATCTGCTTCTGGGTAGCTTCTACTTGATTCCTATACTGTTGTCTAACAAGAATGTAATCTATTTGATATCTTCTTGTATCTCCTGAAATCTTCCACGTATATCGTCTTCTAGCATGATGTTGAAATAACGTGTTTGTGATGATTCAATTGTTCTTGTCGCAAAGTTCTACCAGCCTATTTCCCCTGTCGTTTCTCGTGCCTAAATCAAATAAACCTACTACCGCTCCTTCCCTACCCTCACCTACCACTACATTAAATTCCCCGTCATTATTAAATTTTCATGGTTTTATACGTATCTTAGTATGTCTTCAATATCTTTGTAGAATGCCGCTACCTCTTCTTCACTGTAGCTAGAAGTGGGCATGTGTACTTGTATTATTACTGTATTTACAGGTTTAGGTCCTAATCTATTGGTGAGTACTCTTTCGTTCTTTTGTAAGTAGTTTTCTACACGTTGTCCTATCTTTTTTCGCATAACTATCCCCACCCCAAATTTCTTTCTCTGATCCTGTATGATTTATCCTAAAGTCTCCGCTCCAAAAATTCCCCGCTTCTGGTCACCGAACTTCCCTGATCCCTACTATGTCTAGTGCTAACCTATCCATTTCAATTTTTAAGTTTTCTAGCTTCCTCGATGATATTTTAGTCATTTCTAATATCTTTGAAGAAAATATCGCAACTTTAAATGACGTATCTGATTACTTGTTAAAGTTGGTTTTAAAGTTAACTGTAAAAAATGTAACTTTCGCCGTTTCTTTCTTTTTTTTACGGTTTATTGTCGATGAAAATGGCTTGCGAGCTAACCCCAATAAAGTAAATGCCATTACCAATTTTAAAACGCCCAAAAATGTCACTGACATTAAATGTTTAATCGAAATATCTTACTATCGTATCTTTTTATCATATTTATCTGCTGGCTCTATCCCTATCACCGCTTTAAATAAAAATAAAAAAAGGGCAATATATTGATTGGACTTGTGATACACAAGAAGCTTTTGATGAAAGAAAACATTTGATTACCCCTGCTCCCATTTTAATTTCGCCTAATTTCGAAGAAACATTTTATATTCAAACTGATGTCTCACTTACTGACTTAGGTGCCATTTTATTTCACGCCAAAGATGGTTTAGTACACCTTGTTCCTTTTGCAAGTTGTACATTGACTGCTGCCGAATAAAAATATTCCGCTACAGAACGGGAACTTTTAGGATTAATCTTTGGAATTAAAAATTCAGCGGTTTTGTCGAAGGAACCGTTTTTATAGTAATTACAGATTGTACTGCACTTACCTACTTAAATAATTTGAAATAACCCGCTGGACGCTTAGCCAGATGGAATTTACGTATTTCTCAATTTGGGTCATTGTTCGCCATAGACCTGGAATACTAAATATCATTCCTGACGCACTTTCTCTCGGCTGCCTTAAATCTTCCTAATCTAACTTCCGGTATCTGGTACTCTAATATGGTACAAAAGTTACCGAACATTCTGAAAATTACTCATCCTTTTGTGTTATAGCAGATCGTTTATATAAACGACTTACTTTTTCTCATTCAAAGCTGCCAATTTACCTGAATGTAAATTAGTAATACTTTCCTTTAATCGACCTAAAGTTTTAGAAATGTTTCATGATGATCTTACCTCCACACATTTGGGTGTTACAAAAACTATAGCAAAAATATCTAATTTTTATTACTCTCTCAACTTAAGAAAATCCGTTTGCAGTTACATTAAAAATTGTTAAGCTTGTGGTGCACAAGATGGTTCACAAGTCTAATGGGTACATTTAGAAAAGTATTCTAGCCATTTCATTCAATTTTTCCCAATTTATTAGAACTCCTTTCTCGATCTAAGAAAGGTAATCAATACCTGTCTGTCGTAAATAATTACTTTTCCAAATTTGTTTTCGTTTACTTCCTACCAAAACCTACCTCTTTGACGATCATAAAATTTTTAGAGCAGCAAGTTTTTCTTATCTTTGGTGTACCTCAAATTATTGTTTGTGACAATGGCCCAAAGTTTCTGTCAAAAGAATTCCAAAATTTCGTATAAAGTTATAAAGTTTAGAAGATCTGGTTGTATTGCCAGGTACCTCCCACAAGTAAACCCAACTGAACGTGTCAGTCGTTTAATTATTACCGCTGTCTCTTCCTATATTAAATCTGATCATACCAACTAGGATGAAAATATATTTCAAGTTGCACAAGTTTTGCAAACTTCTAAGCACGATCTACTCTCTTCTCCCCTTCATTTTTAGTCCTTGACCGTATTTCTTCAATGAAGGTAGTTATTATAGTTCTGTTCCCAACGATACCGATGTAATTGAATGTGATGAAGAAATACGTTTGAACAAAAATCAATAATTATTTCCTTCTATCTCTACCAATGTTAGAAAAAGTTATTTAAAGCTTACGAAAAAAGTAAAAATTGTTACAATATCCGTAAAAGAGACCTTTAATTTGCATAAGCACTGTTGCAAACACAAGAAATTTCTATTCAATGTGTTTTCTTACGCATATGTATCAATAATTTTTTATAATTTCCGTTATCAATTTTTCTGTATTATACGAATTCTTATGCATTTTTTTGTTTTCCTGAAGGTATTGGCGAGAGGTTGTTGCCTTGTCATTTTAAATATCATTCCTTATGTCGTTGTTGTATCAAAATTCCTTATTTTTATTTTTACTTAACAGTCTATCGTATACAGTTGTTGCTGTATCCATGGCAATTATGCCTTTGAAATTATAGGGTGGGTATATTTAAGTTGTTTGTGTCACTTTTGTTTGATCTACTTATCGCAGCGGATGTCCCGGTAGAGCGATGATTTGTTTGGGTTTTATTCGGAATCTAGTTGTTCTTGAGTATCTACGTAGTGATAGTTTTATCTTATCGTTAATATCGCAGATGGTCCTTTAGACCAACCTGTCTTAACATGGACGTTCTTTTCTCTCTACTCCTTCTCTATGATGCTTGTCCTAAAAACTCTACTTTTTCTTATCCCTCTATCTCCGTTTTAAATATTAATTTTTCACTTGACAAACCTGTCTTAAGTTGACAACCGTCTATCGCATAAGAGTGGTGTTTCCCCACTCTGGGCTACTGACTACACTTTGGCTGGTCGAGTAGTTTTTTCTATCGCTATTGCTCAATGCGGGTCCTTCTTCTTATCTCTTCTACCTAGATTGCTGTATAGCTCCTAAACTTTCAGCTCCTTCTTTTATCCATTCGTTATTTCTCATTTTCTTTTATTTTCTAAATCGCTGCATAGCTAGAGGGTTGTTACTTTACGACATTGAGGCGTAGGCGTGGAGAGCCCCCGCCTACCCGTGTATCGCCACGGTATTCTGTTGATATACGTTGACAGTGAATGTTGTTATTGATTTGGCTGTGCTGATCTTCCTAATCGACGCCGGGATGCAGGGATTGCATTCTCCTGGCGAACTGGTCCCGCATGTTGTTCATGTTCACGCAGCTTCTCCTTTTGGAGGGCATGTGTCTAAAACCCCATTTTACGTTTTTGCGGAATCACTGTACTCCCTCGGTAGTCCCCATTCTTTTTGTTGTCAAATTTATAGGAGGGGCTGTGTGTTTTAAGAATAAAACCTCCGAACCAGAAATGGGGTTTACGTTCGCTTTTTAAAGAATTTTGTCGTAATATTTTATCCTATCTAAATTTTTAGGTTAAATCGTAAACGTCAAGTGCCTATCTTTTTCTTTAAAGTTGTTTTAAGGATTTTATTCTATCTAATTAATATGCAACCACAATTGGTTAATTATCTTTTTTCCAAAAACATCTTGGAAATTGTTACGTTCAGTTACGGCCGATCAATTAAAAACCACATCGATTCCGTTTCTACTCTTCCATACGTCATTAACATCCTATATATTTTTCCTGTTTATAATAAATACGCTTGCGAATAATTTTCAATTTCAATCTATCTACTCTAAAACGACGAATTTACGCTATAAATTCTATAGTTGGCACCTTGTTTTGAGTATCCGTTAACTGGCTACACATTACTATAGCGTAAAATTAATCTTTATACTGCTACAACCGACAGATTCGTTGAAATAGTGTATTGTAGTATTTGATAAAGCTTGAGTCGAGTTTCCAAATCTCTTTTTTGGTATGTTGATAACCAGAGGATAGAAGCTCGAATTCTTGTTATTTAACACAATTTTCAATTTGATTTTGCAGTTCGTTCTCATATGTATTTTTTTCAACTATTTGTTTTATTCCTCCAAGAGCGATGCACGTTTTTTCTTTATGAGAAGTGTAGATTTTGTAAATATCGCTCTTAGCTTGTAACGTATTTTTTTTTGTTACGCTTCGTTCTATAATATAAAATAAATCAGCAATAATATAAAATATATAATTTATAAATTTCCGTTCGGTAACAAATTAATAATAGCATATAGACTCCTTTACCTTTATGGTCTAAGATTCGTTACTAAGCTTCGTCGAGTTGTCAATTTGAGCACTTCCTTATTAGCGTTCGAACGGGTAAGCTGCTCGGCAGGATAGCGAAGTCAAGATGGTCGTGTTTAAACACATGGCCTCTAACACAGTAAGAAAAATGATGAATAATTAATTGATTCTTGGTGTCTGGAGGTCGAACCTAGCAGCTGTAGCGTGAGGTATGTTCTTGTATAAGTTCCACCTAGAGCGGTTTAGTTGATCCCTGCAGGCCTAAGAAGATGGAAGCTCCCCTTACATCATTAATACAGTTGGTATAAATTAATTAAATAAATTATATTAATATTTTTCCTCTTAGTGCAATATCATATATAGCAATTTCATATATGTTTCGTATAATTCAACTTCGCAAATAAATTATATCAAATAAGCAAATCTTGGATCTAGAAACTTTGTTGGAGTATTAAATTTAATCAAGCAGATGTTAGCTTCGTTAAATAATGGTTGTATTCAGAAGAACTTTGGTAATTCCAGTAATAATTTTGTAACTATTCACATGCTATCTGTTGGTGCGTCGCAGATAATCGTTGGTTATGGAAATTTCCGACAGCTGAGGTCAAAGTCCTATTTCTTTCGTTCAGAGCAGTATTACAACACGTGAGTGTTCCTTAGAATTTAATCACTTTGAATATTAATTAAGTTGCAATAAGAAAATAGTACATTAAAATTTTGTAACGTAAAAAGCTTTTAAGGAAAGAACGAATTAAATAACAAATCTATTGTTTGTCAGAATGTTTGCACATGCACACAAAGCTTACATTTAAAAAGTTGTGAATGACATTTTATGTCAGATATAAAAAACATAGATTCAGTTGTCCTATTTAGACCTCACATGTCGTCTTAAGTTAATTTAAAGTATGTTTAAATATTTTGAGGTCATGAACTTTCATTTTTAATCGACATGTGGAATTCGCGTAATAACTGTTAAGTAGGATAACTACATACTATTTTATCAGCACTTAGGTAATTAAATTTTACTGTAAAAGTCAAAGAAGTACTTCTATGGCTTAAAAAAAATATGTAATATGAATAATTAAGAAAACTCAAATCCTTACATTTAAATTTTGTAGAAAGATCCATTCAGAGATCTTATATTATCGAATACAATTCTTTACTAGTATATTTCTGTTCCATAAAAATTATTAAGTGAAAATATCATAGAAATACGAATTGAAAATGTTATAGTAACATGAATCCAGAAATTTATTCAAATAGAATCTATTTTGTTTTTGAATGACTTTTTATTATTTAAAAATTCAAGTAAAAATTACAAGTAATTCCTGATCAGAAGTTGTGTAATGAAAACAAATTCCCTGGGTGTATATTTTAGCAACCTAAATTCTATTATTTTATTTTTGGCAAATATTTTTGAGGACACAAACGGTGTCCATGTTGTGCATTTGTTTGTTTACAGGTCAAGTCGAGGCATGTGTATGACATCTGGTGTTTGAGGTTTTGGTAAGTGTGTTTAAAAGAGTGAAATTCAGGTTTTATGGCTATGTTAGTGGTGTTGACATAAGGTTTCCGCATTCCCCTAATACAAGCACAGTTAAAGTTTGGTGGTTGCTGTATTGAAAAATACGGTGGCGCTCATTAATTATATTTTTGGTTTTTTGACAACCCATGACCCAAGCTCATGATCTACCCAGAGCTAACACTCGACTAGCCGTTTATGTCTTAAGAGTTTTTCTTTTTCTCAAGCCATTTTCCATCCAACTTTACCTTGGGCTTATATTAATAACAAGAAATTCTCGACCTTGTAATATCAGGTTAGGGTTTAGGAAATTTAAAGGTGTAAGTTATTAGCTGATAGTCACGAGGATAAATAAATTTAATAAAAAAAACAAGCAAGAAAAATGTTTTTATTACAAGCTGGAGGCCAAAAAGTTGTACGTAGGCCGATTATTCTTCTTATGTAGAACCAACTGCGCTGGTATGTGTTCCGCTGTTGCAGGGAGTGTTGCAGCGCTCAACATCTGTTGACCGTGGTGATGCTACATTTGGACCCCAGCACCCGGACGCTTTGCATACTCACCTCCGTGGATGCAATGGGAACACAATAATAGCTGACACATGGAGGTATTTTGTATTAGTGTTCCCATATATCGGGAGCACCTCTTTTCTTCCTACTTTTGTTGGTCATGCGTCGCTGGTGCTCCATAGTACTTCACTACATGATTATTAGAATTTGTTCAACCGTAAATAATATTTTTTTACTTTAACACGTGCATTGATGGTGCTCCATAGTACTTTACTGCATGATTATTAGAATTTGTTCGACCGTAAATAATATTTCTTTTTAACCTTAACATTCTGGTATTATGAGCATGCATAAGCAGTAATTTTTCTTTTCTTTCTTTTATTAATGGATACTAAATGTCAAACAAAATGCGCACTTCGTACGTAAATTTCTAAAATTTGTTCTGTATAATATAACTATCTATTTATTTTTTTTGTTGATGCAAACCGAATTCTTTTTTTATTAATATTTACTGTAAATAGAAAATCGATGACGATGTATTTTTGTGTGTTGCTAGAATTCCCCCCCCGCATTGGTAGTTATCCTGGTATTTCTACGTCTCTTGTGTTCTGTTTCTTTTTCTATCTGACCCGTACGCTGCATAACGTTGTAACAACCCGATTTTCAATCGCTTTGTTGAGCATAAATTTTATAATTATTTTTTATATAATGTTACGCTACTGCGTACCAATTCTTATAGTATTAATAGTTGAGACAATTTAATTATCACTTGTATATTTCACGAATCGTGGTGGAATTATATGTACGTTTTACAAAGCCTGCATACACCGTGGTGGAATAACCTCATACAAGCGAATTCTTCTATATTTTAAAAGCTTTCGTTATACATTTAAGGTACCTGAGATCGCATCATATTTACAATACAATGTAGTGAGAGGGTTTATTTTCTGGTATTTAAACATATGGTGCGGCCTATGGCCGCAGGACCGGACGAATTCATTGGGGTTTTTGCAGGAATGTGGTTGCAGATGTAAAGAAACAGCAATGATTCTTGGCTTTTTTTGGTGTGTGGTCTTTGGGGACAGACGTGTTTATGTGTGCTTAGAACACGTGAGTATTTATTTTGTTGGATGACATTTTTTAATAATGCAAAGCAACCCTTTGCTATGAGTTTTATTTCGATTCTGCGTCTCTTTTGTAGCGTCTTATTAATTTGTAGGGAAGGATTACTTTAATTCTACATAGACGCTACGACGGTGTGCTATTGCTTAGGGTTATTTAAAAGAAAATTCCTTTGCTTCAACTACCGGTCATTGGAACGTAATAAAGACGTGAACTAACCTTTGTTAATAGCTCAGTAAAGAAAGCTTTTTCGGATTTACGTGTCAAACTTTTGTAGTGTTGTAAAGGTTAATTATTATAGACCAGTTGATACTGTTTACTTTTGATCGCGGAAATGTATGTTCGTTCTACCTATAGTCGCTAAAGACGGGGTGCGGGAGCCGTGTTGCGAGCTATAGTCCGGTCTGTTTTTGTGAATTATATTGACATTAAATTACGTTCGCGTGTTCCAAAAATAATCATTGAAGAGAGCATACGGTATTAACCCATGGAATCCTTGATTTAATCTGTACATACGGATACCGTGTTGTAAAGACAGTAATGCATAGTTGTGTTTCACAGTGCTTTTGTTAATATAATTAAAGATCTTAAGTTAATCCTAGTTAGGCTAAAGATTAGGTATATGTGACGACGTGCACGTCCCTAGATATCAATTAGGTTAGATAGAATTACGTTTATATTATGTCGGAATAGTGGGCCCTGTAGGCCCTATTTCATTTCGAGTTCAAGACTGTTTATTTATTTGTGTATATATCTGCTTTTCCGGACAGTCGATGGTATAATAAAATGTTATTTCTTTTTTCTAAACTATGAAGTTTATTTCATGATTACTTTTATTAGGTATCAGTGCCTTTCCGCTGATTGGCGCCCATGTTTATTATAAATTGTTAATATATGTATCGATGATTTTTATCCATATCGCATATTTGGTAAGTACAAGCAAGGGTTTAGTTAAGAGTTTGAACCACGACCTACGCCGCTGAGTTTAGTCTGCCTGGCCTTAATTAACCGTCTTGACTGGTCTTTACAGGCCCTCGACGGACGGTTGATTAGGTAATTATTACACTAGCGCCTAACGCTTGGGGCTCGAATTTTGTATCGTTTTTACGTTGCTCAATTTTCAAACATAATTGTACTGACGCAGACACTTTTGAATTGTTGTGCTGAAGCATTTGCTTTACTTGCCAAGTTGAATGTACATTATAATTTTTTGTGGAGTTAACATATGCGTGTATTTTGAATTTATTGAACTGATATTATTATTGAAAATGTTTATAGTAGAGTCTTTAAAGCTGACGAGCTGAGTCACGAATTATTAATTCGAAATTCAGATCCTTCTGATAAAACTGTTGATGTTAAAAGAAAATTATTACGTTCCAAACTTGCATTAGAAAAATGGATGTTTCAATTTTTCTAACTACGAAAAATTCAAATTAATCAAAAGACGAATTAAATTGTTTAGAACAAAAATTAATGAATTGGAATCCTTGCTTCATTCTTATACAATTACTCCTAAGAAAAATGAATATTTACGGTTGCATACCAGACTTTCACACGTCTATCGAAGGTTAACATACACAACCTTCAATGAAGAATATTCTTCATTTCATTCACAAATATTTTCTCGTTGTATTAAGTCTATTGAAATGTTAGAGCAAGTCCATGAAGAACAAGAATTTAATTCTAACTTTACGTATTTTTCTTTAGGTGTTAATCGCGACTCTACTCATGTTCCTACCGGAAAAGACCTACCTTCTACGTCCAACGTTGTCACCCACACTGAGCCTTCAGTTGGTATTTCAACTAAGGACCTTAGTACCTTAATTGACTCGCTTAATAGAACTCGTTCAGCGGTTCCGATTTATAAATGGGGTCTCCAGTTTACGGGTGATCCGAAAATATTTCTGTTTTATCTTTCATTCAACGTTGCAATGAGCTTCAGGTTGCTCGGAAGGTTTCTTCTGAAGATTTATTCGAAGGAGCCATTGACCTATTTTCTGATTCGGCTTTGGCTTGGTTTAGAGCCACCCGTTCCTCTGTTCATTCCTGGGATGAATTAATTTACAAACTTAAACAAGACTTTCTCCCGAGGACTACAATGAAAATTTATTGGCCGACATAAAGGCGCGAAAACAAAAATTGAAGAGTCCCCTATTGTTTATATTTCTACCATGGTAAATTTATTTGCTCAATTGGATGAAGCTATTGCAAACTCCGAACAACTGAAAATTATTAAAAGAAATTTGCAATCTTTTTATGCCACTCAATTGGCTTTGATTGAGGTTACGGACATTTCGCACCTAATCTCTTTATGTAAAACCTTGGAAGCTATTAAATTACGACATGCACCTGTCGAGGAGCTTCCCACTTCCAACAGATTGCCATTCAGTCCAAATCCTAGGGTCCTTGTTTCACCTACTACAAAAAATATAGTAGCAAGAACTGATATTTCTAATTTCTCAAAACGAATACTGCCAAGTCTACTACAATTTGTTTCAACTGCAAAAATTAGGTCATTCATTTCATACCTGTGCCGAAAAGCGCGCATTATTTTGTTATTTGTGCGGACAACACGATGTTACTTCATTGGATTGTCCAAAATGCTCCCAGAAGTCAAAAAACTAGTTTCGAAGAGTCATTTCGTTAGCCGATGTACCTCTTCACCAAAATTTGCGCTGGCTGACAAAAGATTTGGCCCGATTGGCTTCAAAAGTCAAAATTTTTACAAACTACTAAAATTTCTTCTAATTTCTATAATTCTGAAAGAGATTCCAGACCTCATATCGCTGTTAAAATTTTTAACGATAATTTAGTTGCTCTATTGGATTCTGGCGCAACGACCACGATATTAGGGAAATCGGGAATATTTTAATTGACAAATACGATTTAAAATTAAATCGTAACGATGAGTTTTCGTCACTCTCTACGGCTGATGGTACTTCACAGTCTATTCTTGGTAAGATTACTTTGCCACTTTGTGTTAATGGTCTCACTCATGAATTATCAATTTTGGTTTCTGATACAATTGAGAATGCCCTTACCCTTGGTGTAGATTTTTGCCAATTATTTGAAATTAAAGTAGATTTTTCTACAAAGAATTTTTGCTTGTTCTTCTGAAATTGATACTTTTCATATGATTAAATGTGCTGATGAATTGGATGAAGGTCAAAATCCGAATTGAATCGTATTATTTCTTTATTTAACTTACTTGATCGTCCAGAATTGGGTCGAACTGATAAAGTCACTCATACTATTATTACTGGCGATGTTATTCCAATTAAACAACGTTATTATCCTTTATCACCTGCCATGCTAGCACATGCAAATAAAGAGATTGATGAGATGCTGGCTCAAGGCATTATTAGCCCGAGTTCTAGTCCTTGGAATTCGCCGATGCTGTTGGTTAAGAAGAAGTCGGAGAATTTCGTGTTTGCTTTGATGCAAAAATTGAATTCTGTAACAAAAAGATGCGTATCCTCTTCCATTTTTAAATGACATACTTGATAGGTTTCGCAATGCCAGGTACTTAACCTCTATTGATTTAAAGAAAGCTTTTGGCAAATACCTTTAGACGCGGCGAGTAGAGAAAAGACTGCCTTTACAGTTCCTCGCCGAGGTTTATTCGAGTATAATGTAATGGCTATGGGTTTAACCAACGCGCCTAGTACACTTCAGCGGCTCATGGAGTCTATTTTGGCCATTCCTTGTCGCAAAATGTTTTTGTTTATTTAGATGATATTATTGTCGTATCGAGTACTTTTAAAGAACATATTGAAATTTTAGAGGAAGTTTACAAAAGACTTAGAGATGCGAATTTTACCATTAATCTTTCAAAATGTGAATTTTGTAAACCCAAGTTATTATATTTGGGTTATGTTGTTGATAAAGACGGTCTTCATACCGATCCTTCTAAGATAGATGCTATAGTCAATTTTCCGCTACCTAAGACAGCCACAGAAATTAAACGTTTTACTGGAATGTGTTCGTGGTATCGTCGATTCATCAATGATTTTTCCACAATTTTGGCTCCGATTAATGACCTATTAAAAGCAAAGGAAGTCTCAATCTATTACCTGGAATGAAGAAGCTCTTAAATCCTTTGCAAAAATTAAAGCTTGTCTTGGCCAGGCTCCCATTTTGGCTAGCCCTGACTTTACTAAGCATTTCTACTTACAATGTGATGCGTCGAATTATGGTGTTGGAGTTGTGCTGACTCAAGGTGAGGGCGACAACGAAAAGGTAATTGCTTACGCATCTCGTGCTCTTAATAAGGCTGAGAAAAATTACTCGGTGACAGAAAGGGAATTGTTAGCTGTCATTTTGGCATTCAGAAATTTAGGCCTTACATAGAAGGCACACACTTCAAGGTTATTACCGATCATCATTCTTTGATCTGGCTTAATAGCCTAAAAGATCCTTCAGGTCGATTAGCGCGTTGGAGCGTTAAGCTTCAGCAGTTTGATTATGAGGTGATTCATAGGAAAGGTAAACTACATGTTGTACCTGATGCTCTTTCCAGAGCTCCTGTTGAAATTAATTCTTTAAAATTTTCTTCTGATGATATCGATGACTGGTACAAAAGATGCTATCAGAAATTTCTAATAAACCTGATTCTTATCCGGATTGGAGAGTTGAAGATGGAAAAATTTATAAATATATTTCTAATAATTTATCAATTGAATCAAATTTGGTGGAATGGAAACTAGTTGTTCCAAAGTCGAGTCGTAATGAGATTTTGCAAAGTGTCACGATGACCCTACCTCGGCTCATTTAGGAGTTTTCAAAACTTTTCAAAGATTAAAGAGTTATATTATTGGCCCAAAATGAAGTCGGACATTTCTAAATATATTCGCAATTGTAAAATTTGTTGTGAAAGCAAATCTGCTCAATTTAATCATTATGGATTTATGGGTCAGGAAAAGCAGATCTCTTTCCCATTTCAATGCCTTTCTATCGATTTAGTTGGTCCTTTTCCTCGTTCAAAACAAGGGAATACAGTTCTTTTAGTCATCAGTGATTGGTTTACCAAATTTACTCTAATCCACCCAATGCGCAATGCCTCTGCACAACGCATCTGTGAATATATTGAAAATTATGTGTTTTTGGTTTACGGGGTTCCACAAATTTGTATGGTGGATAATGGTCCCCAATTTAAAAGCGTTTTGTTTTCAAAATTAATGAATACTTATAACGTTCAATCCGTTTGGTTTAACGCAAATTACCATCCGCAGGTAAATTTTGTCGAAAGAGTAAATAAAGTTATTGGAACAGCCATCCGTAGTTATATTAAAGACAGTCATAAGGAATGGGATGTTGAAATCCATAAAATAGGACACGCCCTCCGAAACGCTGTTCACGAATCAACAAAATTTTCACCATCATTTTTGGCTTTTGGCCGTACCGTTCCTATTTCTGGAGATTTTTTTGGTCGGTTAAAGAATTTCAAAGAGGATGAGTTGTTTTAGAAAATCGAGAACAGTTAGTTCGAGACATGAATGAACTATCTCCAATTTTTCGGGAGGTAAAAGAAATCTTCATTTGGCGTATGAGCGCAATACCCGTTCATATAATCTAAGACGAAGACCTTTGAAGTTTAATGTTGGTGATATTGTTTGGAGAAAGAATTTTGTTCTGTCGGATGCTACTAAATCATTTAATAAAAATTAGCTCCTAAATATTTGGAAGCTAAGATAATTAAGGTTGTTGGTACTACGACTTACCGCTTAGCGACGGTGGATGATAAACCGTTGGGTATTTTTCATGTTAAAGATTTAAAGCCACATTAAATATTTTCCTATTACCTTTATTCCCAGTTCTCAGTTGTTAAGTTGAATTCAAGCTATTGGATTTAAGCCTTGTGCATTCACTAGTATTCACATTTTATTTCTGCCTTTGCTGGTGCAGAGGTTGTTGTGGACGTTGGTCCATACACTTATTTTTGGATTTCGCCTAGAAGTCTATTTTTTTTGTATATTTTGTGGGTTATTGGATTTGAGTTTCGTTGGTGTTGGAACTGATCACTCCATTCACTTTCGCTTATTCAAACTCTGTAGTTGCAGTTTGGACTGCGCATTTTATTTAATGGAAGCTTGGCTTCTAAAGTAGATATTTGCCGATTATTAAGTTTTAATACTTAGGAACTTAGCTTCAAGAGTTGGATTTGTAACTATTGTTTCGATAGTTGCTGGAGCTAATAGTTTTCAAGTTACCTTTAATCACTTAAATGTGTGAAACATTTTAACTTGTTGGAGGTTGCAGCAAGTCATTTTGTTTTAGAGTTTCGATAATCGGTGTTAGGTGTAGAATCTAATATTGACTTGGTGAATTTAACGTATTTCAAGTTCAAAATGTGTTTAGTATGGTTTCCTTACGTTGAGAGGTTGAAGGTTGAAATTTCTTCCCGCAATTTCAACTTTTGTGGGGTGTGTAACAACCCGATTTTCAATCGCTTTGTTGAGCATAAATTTTATAATTATTTTTATATAATGTTACGCTACTGCGTACCAATTCTTATAGTATTAATAGTTGAGACAATTTAATTATCACTTGTATATTTCACGAATCGTGGTGGAATTATATGTACGTTTTACAAAGCCTGCATACACCGTGGTGGAATAACCTCATACAAGCGAATTCTTCTATATTTTAAAAGCTTTCGTTATACATTTACGGTACCTGAGATCGCATAATATTTACAATACAATGTAGTGAGAGGGTTTAGTTTCTGGTATTTAAACATATGGTGCGGCCTATGGCCGCAGGACCGGACGAATTCATTGGGGTTTTGCAGGAATGTGGTTGCAGATGTAAAGAAACAGCAATGATTCTTGGCTTTTTGGTGTGTGGTCTTTGGGGACAGACGTGTTTATGTGTGTGCTTAGAACACGTGAGTATTTATTTTGTTGGATGACATTTTTAATAATGCAAAGCAACCCTTTGCTATGAGTTTTATTTCGATTCTGCGTCTCTTTTGTAGCGTCTTATTAATTTGTAGGAAGGATTACTTTAATTCTACATAGACGCTACGACGGTGTGCTATTGCTTAGGGTTATTTAAAAGAAAATTCCTTTGCTTCAACTACCGGTCATTGGAACGTAATAAAGACGTGAACTAACCTTTGTTAATAGCTCAGTAAAGAAAGCTTTTCGGATTTACGTGTCAAACTTTTGTAGTGTTGTAAAGGTTAATTATTATAGACCAGTTGATACTGTTTACTTTTGATCGCGGAAATGTATGTTCGTTCTACCTATAGTCGCTAAAGACGGGGTGCGGGAGCCGTGTTGCGAGCTATAGTCCGGTCTGTTTTTGTGAATTATATTGACATTAAATTACGTTCGCGTGTTCCAAAAATAATCATTGAAGAGAGCATACGGTATTAACCCATGGAATCCTTGATTTAATCTGTACATACGGATACCGTGTTGTAAAGACAGTAATGCATAGTTGTGTTTCACAGTGCTTTTGTTAATATAATTAAAGATCTTAAGTTAATCCTAGTTAGGCTAAAGATTAGGTATATGTGACGACGTGCACGTCCCTAGATATCAATTAGGTTAGATAGAATTACGTTTATATTATGTCGGAATAGTGGGCCCTGTAGGCCCTATTTCATTCGAGTTCAAGACTGTTTATTTATTTGTGTATATATCTGCTTTTCCGGACAGTCGATGGTATAATAAAATGTTATTTCTTTTTTCTAAACTATGAAGTTTATTTCATGATTACTTTTATTAGGTATCAGTGCCTTTCCGCTGATTGGCGCCCATGTTTATTATAAATTGTTAATATATGTATCGATGATTTTTATCCATATCGCATATTTGGTAAGTACAAGCAAGGGTTTAGTTAAGAGTTTGAACCACGACCTACGCCGCTGAGTTTAGTCTGCCTGGCCTTAATTAACCGTCTTGACTGGTCTTTACAGGCCCTCGACGGACGGTTGATTAGGTAATTATTACAACGTAGCAAGATTTTATCGTATCCTAATTAGCACTTTAATCCATAGATGTTTAGATATTTATCGTTCTCTCTGCAATTATCTCTAAAATCTTATCTTTATCTTGCCTTTACCGTTAAGTCAATAAATTACCTATATCTTTTTCGTAAAGAGATGCCTTAGAAATCAGTTTATTTATTTATTGTTCCAAACCCTTGGTATTTATGACCAAAGCAGTATTTATTATTGTAAGGTTAAAAAGTAAACTTACGCCTTAGCATTGTATTTGATAGGGTAGGGTTAAGGAACTAGGTATTGCAAATGCAGTAGCACTGGCTAATTTGTTAACTTAACGTTTTCGCTGCTGCATTGTATTTGCCTTATCTTGCTAAAGTAAGTAAAAATTTGTTTAGTTCTAGAGGATGTCTTTAAACAGACAGATGTAAATTTGCTCGCATTCATACGTGAATGTGAAAGTAAACTTTTGTATTAAGATTTATTGTGAAGTTGAGTGTAGTAATAAGTATGTGAGCCTTATGCTTCCAACGAAATTTGTGCGGACGGTGCTGTGGCAAACAAGATTTGTGCGCGCTCAGTTGAGTAAGCCTTAAAATCGGTTGGCTGCTCATTTCCGTTTTTTGGTATCGCAATTTTTACTACGGTTTAAAAAACCAGGTGGCACCTATAGGCAAATGTAACTTAAGTTTTCCGTGAATGTGTAATCCCTTGTACAAAGAGACTTTTTCTTTTTTGTTATTATTTTTTTAAGCTCTAAGGCGATTGTTACGCTTTGTTTCATAACGCTTTAATATTTAGTGTGTTATTAAGGTTTAGGGGATTTTTTAAAACACTGCATTGGGAAATTCCTTGCAGAGTAAGGTAATAATGTCGACGTATGTTGTGGGTCATACGGACGGACCGGACATTGGCTTACCTTTATGGTCTGAGATTATGCTAAGTTGGCATTTCTTGCAGTTTGAACGGCGTTGTTTCCACAAATATGCGTCCGAATACTTTAACCTCTTCTGGAGGGGATAGACATTGCTATGGGAGAAAAGGTATCGAAACCTGGGACTTGCTTACTGGTTTCCCTCTAGTGTTGATGTGTTGAGTAGTGTTATCCATTAAGTAACCCCTACCTCATGTCCCTTATCTTTATATCGTACCGACACGTCGCGACGTACTAACTCGCGACGTTTTTCTGTCGCCTTGAGCAATTTTATGCTCCCCTCCGCTTCCAGAGTTCCGAAATAAATTTGAGGTTATTTAGGTGTGGTATTCACTACTGCATTTAACACTAAATGCGTGGTTTAAGGATAACAAATTTAGATAAAATATACTGCAATTTGGAGAGTACATCACTTAAACTGGTTATGGACTTTAGTCATCGTCATTAGGTCTTCGCTCCTAGAACTTATTGGATGCCCATTGTTTTCCATACCTACCTAACCTACACATTCCCTACAAATTCATATAGCCTACATCTTTCACTATCTGTTTGTAATAGTTTAATGTAGGTGTACATCTACCTCTCTTTTTTCCCTTATCCGCTTCTAACATATGCCGCACTACTCCCTCGCGCCTTAGTGTGTGGCCTATAATCCTATCTCTCCTATTTTTTATTATTTCCCTAATATTTTGTTTTTCCCTACCATTTCTAGTACTTCTTTGTTCTTCACTTTGTCTGTCCATGATATCTTCATCGTACGTCTGTGGGACTACATTCCAAAGGCTTCTATTTTTTTCCTGTCCTTCTCCTACTGTCAGAGTTTCACATCCGTACTGTGCTGTGCTCCATACACATACTTTCAGCAAGTTATTCCTTGTTTCTATGTTTGTTGTCTTTGAACATAGCAGTTGCTTTTTCTTGTTAAATGCAGCACGGCCTAGTGCTAACCTTTGTTTCGTATCTTTTGCACTTGTCATCTTGCGTTATTTAACTTCATAGGCAGCAAAAATCCTTAACCTTTTAATTTTAATAATAAACGAAAATAGAATTCTTTTTAAAAAGAGCTCGCTCCAATGAGATTGCCTCTTTTGTGCTTTTCTGGCTAATATTTATATGCGGGTTGAACGAGTAGGTTAATATTCCGTAGAGCAAATATGCACAATGAAAAAATCATGACACAATTATCTCCATTATAAATGAACGTGCACGATATTCTCGCAGATTATACCGGTGACAAAATGTGCAACCCTCAGATTATGTTCTACAAGATTAAAACCAAGCTTATGAAGTCTGAACAGGAATAAGTTATAAATTATTGCCAGAACCAAATAAAACGAAAAATCAGTTTTAAAAAAACTGAACCGCACGTATCTTTCAATATAAAGAAAATACAAAGATATCAGTGTTATATCATTTAATTTGAAACACTCATCGATATTTGAACATTCGCAATTTCCGTTCTGCTCTAAAACCTTTTATTAAGATCTCTATGAACGGGATGATAAAATGGATATTTGAAACGAGTACCTTAAAAAATTTTGATGATGTATCTTATATTCATCCGGTTTTGAAAGGAAGAAAATCCTTTTCAAGGGATTATTCACGGCTAGTGTTCATTGAATTTTGATATACATAAAAGCGTGCGGAAATTATCAAAATGGTGTTTTATTGATTCGAATGATATCCTATGAACGACAGAAAATTCATAGTGACATGTTACAGCTTCATTCGTTTATATCAATAGAAAATTAAAATGTCATAAAGGTTTTGAGGCGATTAATAAATAAATCCACATTAAATTTTAATATAAATCGCCAAAGGAGAGTTAACTTTATCTATTAAAGTCAACTGGCGTTTGGCGATTTATATTATAATTTAATATGCTCATTGGATAAAAACCTTAAAAGTAGATTAGTTTGTTTCAATAGGAATAATCTTCTGCTTCATAAAGTTACCTTTGAACGTCTTTCAGTATAAAATGATTTTACTTGCTTTCAAACTTTTCAGAAACATAGTTTAAAAAGAGAATTGCTAGACAATAAAAGTGTGGGTTAAGTTCTTCAATTAGCATTGTTCTCGGATAGATTCAATACACAGATAAATACAGCAGTATACTTGAATATAATCAACGTAAAAAAATTGCTTTGTAATCAAGAAAAGTAAATACATCAATATACAAATGGATTTGAGTAGATGGATGGCAGGGAAATCACCGCCACATTTCCACCAGCATCCACATTTCCACACACATCTGGACCAAATTTACATGTAAATTCCCATAAGGAGGAAATAAGGAGATTCATCTCCACATTTCCACAAGCATCCACATTTCCACACACAATTACATGTAAATTTCCATAAGGAGCAAATGAGAAGATTCATCTCCACATTTCCACAAGCATCCACATTTCCACACACATCTGAACCAAATAGTTTTCTTCCACTAGCCACTGCATCTTTTGAGATAAATACCTATCCTGTTTGGTATCAATTAATATTAGATTTTTCTCGGCTACCCAAATCTCTAAGAATTTTTTAGATTGCGCCATCCCCCAGGGAGTTACCCTCATTTTAAGATTTCTTACCTGTAGCGACTTTTGAACGTTCTTATAAATTTTTTTTAGTCATGCGATACATTAAATTAGTCTAAAATTGTACGCAGAATTCGAATCTGCAAACAGATTTAATATCCGACTACGCCCTGCAAAGTTACACTTTAAAGCTCTCAAACCTCTAAATTTTGCTCTTTGCTCTATAAGCAAACCTAACAAATAGTTTTCTTTGTCTAACCAATGCATCTTTCGAGATAAACCTATCTTGTTTGCTATCAATTAATATTAGAATTTTCTCAGCTACCCGAATCTCTAGAAATTTTTTAGATTGTACCATCCCCCAAGGAGCTACCCTCATTTTAAGAATTTTTACCTGTTGCGATTTTTGACCGTCCTTATAAAATTTTTATACATGCAATACATCTTGTAGTCTAAAATTTTACGCAGAATCCTAATCTGTAAATAGATTTGCAATAGGATCACGCCTTACAAAGTTACACATATACCCTCTGCGAGATAAATCTTTCTCCACGTTTCCACCCACGAGATAAACCTACCCTGTTTGGTATCAATTAATATTAGAATTTTCTCAGCTACCCGAGTCTCTTTAAATTTTTTAGATAGCAACACCCCCAAGGGAGCTACCCTCATTTTAAGATTTTTTACCCCTAACATTCTGAACCAAATAGTTTTCTTCGTCTAACCAATGCATCTTTTGAGATAAATATATCTTGTTTGGTATCAATTAATATTAGAATTTTCTCAGCTACTCAAATCTCTAGGAATTTTTAGACATCATCATTCCGAGGAAGCTACCCTGATTTTAAGATTTCTTACCTGTTGCGATGTCTGAGCGTTCTTATAAATTTTTTTATCTATGCAATACATTAAATTAGTCTAAAATTTTACGCAGAATCGAAATCTGCAAACAGATTTAAAATCGGACCACGCCCTGCAAAGTTACACTTTAAAGCTCTCAAACCTCTAAATTTTGCTCTATAAGCAAACCTAACAAATAGTTTTCTTCGACTAGCCTTGGTATCAATTAATATTAGAATTTTCTTAGCTATCCGAATTTCTAAGAATTTTTTAGATAGCTCCATTCCCCAGGGAGCTACCCGAATTTTAAGATTTTTTTATCAATGTCGATTTCTAATTAGCTATCCTTTTTAATATCTACAATCCTTTAACCAAATACGTAGCAGTATTAACATAAAGAAATTAAGCACGCAAAAATTTAATAATTTATTTGATCCGATTTACAGTTTAATAAACTAATTACAATTTTTACAAAGTATAACATTTATCTTCTTCGTTTAACCAAATCCAAGCAGGCTAAAGTAACCTGTAACAAAAATAGAAATTAATGTGTTGTTTAAAAAAGACCTATAACAAAAAGAGATTAATCTAAAAAAGAGGAGACGTGTTTTCGGTCCATAAGACATATTGTTGTTAATTTAACAATATGAGAATAATGTAAAAACATTTCAGTGTAATGTGTTTTTTTGGCGTAATCATCGCTCCGAATTACATGTGAAAGCTGTATATAATTTCTTTTTATAAGTGTATATCTTCTCCAAACAAATACGGTTATTACAGTAGGAAAGTACGCTAAATGCGAGTCAATTAATAGCAATTTAATATTGCTTACTGACCTACCTTAATTAGGTTGCTGTACTATTAGGAATGACGTACTTTTTGTTGTTCTCGCCCGACAAACTGATTTTATTAATTAATTGGGTATAAAGTTGGTGTATACATGGTTTCGTTTAAGACCTCGTACATATTTTCCGGATTACTAGAAGACGTTATAACCATACTTTTTGTGTTAAAGGATTTCACATCGGTAGTCTCTTCTCCCATTTTGGTGTAAACGCCGTAGAGTTCGCAATCGACTTTTATTGCTGTATGTTGTATTCTTTTTTTATTAAGTAATAGAATAAATCGTTCCTTCTGCTTCCAAAGAAACTCGCACACTCCATCGCTAACACCTTCATGTCGCACACTTTACACATAATTTGTGTTTGTTTCGTACAAGACCCTTTAACAGCTGGCGGAACTGAACGTTTGCTGCTTAATGACATACCGTGCTGTTTTTCCTTGTGTCGCTGTAAGCTATTCTTGTAAAAGCAATACTGCAAGACCCACAGTTTAAGTACTTTTCTGCCGACAGATGTATAAGCTTAACCGTGGACGATGTTACACCACGACATTTGTTCTGGAGCCGTTTGAGAGCATCCCTCCTGGTAAAGTAGACGTGACAGGGCTCGCATTTAAAAACGTTTAGTACAAAACAAAATCCGCACTATAAGATTTTGGTTAAACTTGTAATCGAACTAACTTATAACTAAAAAGCTTACTCTAGCGTACCTGATTTATGTTCCTTATAGAATGCATACCGAAGATTGCCGAAGACACTCGAAGAGTGCACAAACGCGGTCACTAAACCAATCAGCATTAATACCGAGTATTCTATGCTTTCGTAGGTTTCTCATTTCCTAGAACCAAATCTTCCGCATAGCGGTTGGTAGCACGTAATGATTTCTAGAACCGGCAAGTACTTGATATCGCCCAAATACAGAATTAGATGCTCGATGTCCGTCAACTCCCGATTCTCTCGTAAAAGGTAGAAAAAACTCGGTCAATCATCCATTATACTTCGACTCACCCCCGTTCTGATCATTTACAAACATTTTTCAAACGACAATGGGCTGAGAATTTTTAAACCACCGAGAGATCAATAAGTCGTGATCAATTACACGTTCGAGCTACTTGTAAACTAACAATGCGCTGTATAATACATGCATACCCTTTCGCCGCGCTACTGCTATTCTTGTAGTTGCTTGAAAAAGTCAGTTGCCTTTTTTACTGTTAGGATCGCTAAAAAGCACCATTCTATACATTCTTTTAAGGTACGACACATCGCGCACTTTTTTGTCGGATAATTAAATTTTGTTTATGTAGGCCTTTACACTTTCGCTTATTTAAACATTTAATACGATCGATTAACCACTTTCGATTATTTTAACGGAGGCCACCATACATTTCGCCGCACCGTTCCTTTTGAATCCAACGATCGTATGGGCATCCACACACTAACACCTAACGTGTCTTTCCTGCTAGTTGTTAAACAAAAACTACCGGCATCGCCATTGTGGACATAAACAGATGTTTGTAGATGTGTACGAGAATATGTCATATACATTAATCAGTCTAAGCTATTTTATTTAGTCCACGAAAACTGATATTCTTCTAAACCACAATTAATAATCGCCTTTATAGGTTTAACATTTCTACCATTACCCAATGACTGGTTCTACGTACATGGAAACTTTAATTTCTTATTGGAGAGGATCCTTTTCTCCCACGTACTGTTGCGTAGCTGCATGCCTACCCCTTTTGAGAATATATGCTCGTTATAGGTTGTAGCACCCGCGGTTTTACATAACTACACTTCGTGAGACCCATTTAATCTTTTTAATCGCGTCTTTCTCGCCTGCAGTACAGTAGGACTTACCCCTACTACCAACAAATTCTAATGCTGGACCCACATTAAAGCTGTCTTTGAATTTCTTTACAATTTTTTTGTTAACATGCGGTATATTGTGTTAGGCGTCGCCGTGGATCAATGTAGTAAGCGTAAGGCTACGGATCCCAAGGTCCCGGGTTCAAATCCCGACACGGCCGACTGCTTGAAAAATGACAGGTGAGCATTTTTCACAAATATTACGCCCTCGTTCGGATGAGAGGTTAAATGGAGGTCCCGTGTGTTAGTGTTGTCACGCACGTTAAAGATCCCTACCTTGCCTGGAACGGCAAGGGTTCGGCAAAATTCTAAATTTCCAGGCAACAAAAAACTCGCCTCTTGGCCAATGTAGTACCTTCGGGTGGAAGATTGGAAATGTAAATGAACGGTATATTGTGTTTATTATTTGCGGCGTAGTCACTCTTTTAAGATAACTATATTTTGTTTGGTATCAACTAATATTAAATTTTTCTAGGGACCCCAAAATCTGTAAATAGATTTTAAATAGGACCACCCCATACAGAGCTATGCCTTTTAAAGACTAATTTTTTACCCATCTCTATTTAACTACATCTTAAAACCCTTTTTTCGCTATACAAGACATATGCTTTAACTATCCATTTCCCTAGAAATCTAAAAACGCTGTGCCCTCGAACACAACGTGGAGGTAACACGTATATTCTGTCAACTCAAATAGAAACAGGAAGGAATTGGAAGGCGCTAACCTAACCCTATTAATTTTTCCTTTTATCTAACCTAGGTCCACACTTGGTTTTTAATGGAAAAACTCATTAAAAAGCAATTAGTGCTAATGGGGTTTTAATGAGGAAACTCATTAAAAAACAATTAGTGCTAATGGGTTTTTAATGAGAAAACTCATTAAAAACAGCCTAACCTATCAATTTTAACTTTTATCTAACCTAAGTCCACACAAGCCCAGCTAACCTAACCTATCTCCGAACAACACTAGCTAACCTATCCCCCGACAGCTCCACATATGTCTTATTGACCGAAAACACGTCTCCTTTTTTTACATTAGTTTCTTTTTGTTATAGGTCTTTTTTAAACAACACATTAATTTCAATTTTTTGTTACAGGTTACTTTAACCTGCTTGGATTTGGTTAAACGAAGAAGATAAACGTTATACTTTGTAAACATTGTAATTAGTTTATTAAACTGTAAATCGGATAAAATAAATTATTAAATTTTTGCGTGCTTAATTTATTTATGTTAATACTGCTACGTATTTGGTTAAAGGATTGTAGATATTAAAAAGGATAGCTGATTAGAAATCGACATTGATAAAAAAATCTTAAAATTCGGGTAGCTCTCTAGGGAATGGAGCTATCTAAAAAATTCCTAGAAATTCGGATAACTGAAAAAATTCTAATATTAATTCATACCAAAGCAAGTCAAAGAAAACTATTTGTTAGGTTTGCTTATAGAGCAAAATTTAGAGGTTTGAGAGCTTTAAAGTGTAACTTTGCAGGGCGTGGTCCGATTGTAGATCTGTTTGCAGATTTGGATTCTGCGTAAAATTTTAAACTAATTTAATGTATTGCATGGATAAAAAAATTTATAAGAACGCTCAGAAATCGCAACAGGTAAGAAATCTTAAAATCAGGGTAGCTCCCTCGGGGATGATGATATCTAAAAAATTCCTATAGATTTGGGTAGCTGAGAAAATTATAATATTAATTGATACCAAACAAGATATATTTATCTCAAAAGATGCATTGGTTAGACGAAGAAAACTATTTGGTTCAGAATGTTAGCGGTAAAAAAATCTTAAAATGAGGATAGCTCCCTTGGGGGTGATGCTATCTAAAAAATTTAAAGAGATTCGGGTAGCTGAGAAAATTCTAATATTAATTGATACCAAACAAGGTAGGTTTATCTCGTGGGTGGAAATGTGGAGAAAGATTTATCTCGCAGAGCGTATATGTGTAACTTTGTAAGGCGTGGTCCTATTGCAAATCTATTTACAGATTCGGATTCTGCGCAAAATTTTAGACTACAAGATGTATTGCATGTATAAAAATTTTATAAGGACGGTCAAAAATCGCAACAGGTAAAAATTCTTAAAATGAGGGTAGCTCCCTGGGGGATGGTACAATCTAAAAAATTTCTAGAGATTCGGGTAGCTGAGAAAATTCTAATATTAATTGATACCAAACAAGATAGGTTTATCTCGAAAGATGCATTGGTTTGACGAAGAAAACTATTTGTTAGTTTTGCTTATAAAGCAAAGAGCAAAATTTAGAGGTTTGAGAGCTTTAAAGTGTAACTTTGCAGGGCGTAGTCGAATATTAAATCTGTTTGCAGATTCGAATTCTGCGTAAAATTTTAGACTAATTTAATGTATCGCATGACTAAAAAAAATTTATAAGAACGCTCAAAAGTCGCTACAAGTAAGAAATCTTAAAATGAGAGTAACTCGCTGGGGGATGGCGCAATCTAAAAAATTTCTAGAGATTCGGGTAGCTGAGAAAAATATAATATTAATTGATACCAAACAAGATAGGTTTATCTCAAAAGATGCAGTGGCTAGTCGAAGAAAACTATTTGGTTCAGATGTGTGTGGAAATGTGGATGCTTGTGAAAATGTGGAGATGAATCTCTTCATTTCCTCCTTATGGGAATTTACATGTAAATTTGGTCCAGATGTGTGTGGAAATGTGGATGCTGGCAGAAATGTGACGGTGATTTCCCTGCCATCCATCTACTGATTTGTGCTTGCAAGCATATAACTGCAGTCGAATGGCCTTTCCAATTAAACCAGAGGCCTCGAGACTTCCTTGTCTTGTAGACCACGTGCCGATTTTTTCTTGGTTTGAGTAGAGCTGAATTAAATTAAGAAAAATGTATGTTAAAATTCCATAGGCTCAAACTTTACCATATCTGTAAAATCCATAACAAACAAAATACGAATAACGAATTATGTATATTGTTCGCAATTGGAAAAGACCCAATTGAAAGCAAATTATAAATAACGAATACATGTTAAACTACAGAAATACATAATACACCCGTAGTATCAAACACGTCTTTAACCGAGTACATCTAAATTCATAATGCTTCTCTAACCTGGTTATTAGAGTGGCGATCAGTTAGAAACCCGCTAAAATAGGGAACTAGCGGCAAACAGGTTGTCGCCGGTTTACAATTTTAATATTAAGACACTATAGTGGCATGTCGCTACCATAAACTAATGCAGGCGCTGTAGGTAGTTGAGTGTACAAAATGTGAGAACCGGCAACTATGGTCGGATTCATATACCTGAAACCTAAAACAATGACAAAACACATCTTGCCACCAGCTGTGATGGTCCCTTCCTGCTCCCTTTACATACATTCTTCGAGTCAACAGTAAGCATAGCGCGCTTAGGTATTCAGTGTGTTTCGACGTAAAAATGTTTCGTTATTAAGTCGTGTTTGTTGTATACGCATAAAATAATTTGATTTTCGTTATTTTTGAGCGTCTGTTTAAAGTGAGCTGTATTGAAAAACGTTAAAAATGTCGTTGGTCGAGATTAATTTGAAAAGAAAAAACGAAACAAACAGTTTTGTTTATTTTGTGATAAACCAAAGGATTTAGTGAAAGAACCAAGATCAAGCACGCTGTTAATAATAAAAAACAACAGACAGAAGAAAAGACAAAAATACTGAAGTTTTCGAAACTGTATAATCCAGACTCCACAAGACAAGAATTTTCATGGCACCGAGACTGTTTAGCTACTTATTTAAGTGAGGAGAAAATACGGCGCCCAGAAATTGCATTGTGTAAAGAAGAAGAAAAAGAAGAGTCTGCTTCAACTTCTGAAGCAAGCGCGGGGTCACGTTCTCAAAAATCTCGTTCATCATCAAGAACAAGTGCAAAAGTAAATAAACCATAGAAATGCTTAATTTGTGAAAAATTAACGAGGAATAAAGGTAAGCAGCTGTATTTGTGTTCTGAAACTTCAGCAGTGGAACAAATTATAAATACTGCACGCAGTATAGAAGAACCTGTATTTACCCAACTTAGCACTAGCCAACGACCTGAAGATTTATTTACTATCGAAGTGAGGTATCACAAATAGTGATACCGTGATTATTTAAGAATACCAAGAAATTCTACAAAACTAGCAGGTCGACTTTCAAATCAGATCCCTCAAGAAATACTTCACCATGCATTTGACAAACTCATTAGATGAAATTAAATATCAATTTTCAACTCATTCATTGAAGTGCACTTCTAAGCTCAGCGACTCGGTGTACTTACAAACATAGAAGATCTTGTGATCGAGAATCGTATAGTGAAATCACTACTTATTGATAGATTTGGTGAAAACATATTATTTTCTTACCCAAACTGATAGATCAAAATCTTCATTAGTGTTTATGGAAAATGTACCATTGGCGGAAATAGTCGAACATGTTCGTAGCATCAATTCAAAACCTACATCATTCTGAGTGCAAAAGCATTGCATCAAGAACTGTTACAGGCGGAAAAGCTACTAAGTGTATCTTTTCCAGTCAAATTATAAAATGGGGGCGGCCTGTAAAACAAAAATTAAAGGGGGGTCACCGGCACTAGCTAGCGGAAGGTCGTGGATCATATAGAGGGTTAAAATTTTGAAAAAAAGGTTAAATTAATTTATAATATACTACAAAAATGTTGCACTTACCTTTCATAAAATATTGTGGCTTAATGACAATTGCCAAGGGCGCCAGACAAGTCGAGAATGTCCAAATGTTCGTACAAAACCTTGAGAGACTTGTCATCCCAAGGAGGACAATTGTTTCTTTTAATCAATTCCTCACTTTTTTACTACTTATATAAAAAAGAAAAACTATTGACTTAATCAACGGCAAACAAAACTATTTAATTCACAGAGCAATAAACGCGAACCTCTTACATTCATTGATTTAGAAATTTAAGTGAATAGGTGACTATGGAATTTATTAAAATTTTGAGTACATAAGTAGTTATCAAACACTTGTATATGAAAGAAACTTATATTATAAATTGTACACTAAATTAATCCTACGGTTTATGGCCAAAACATCCTAACAATTAAACTAACTAAAAATTGGTCATGCTACTTAACTACAAAGACCTACTTACTAATAATTGTCCATTGTTTGAGGGTTTGTTTTCCAACGTAGAGCAGTTCTTAAATTTGGGAAGAGAATCTCGCTTGTTGCTTCTGTTTGTAATGTTTAAGAAAATTGACTGGCACACGCACTCGGCAGAATTTTTGACAATATCACTTACTTGCTGCGTCACACGCCTACAAGCTTTTAGTATTTATCTTGCATCACTATAAATCCGCAACATATGGGCATAACCCTCGCGAAACTGGAAGAGTAACACTTCTTTCCAATTTTTTTCTAACGTGATACGAAGTGGAATATTCTATGTCATGCCAGAGAACGCTACCCGCGAACTACGTTTCTCTCTACTTCTTGACCACGGACGGCCCCATTGGAAAAAACTCCCCGTCTTTTGGCTAAGCCTTGAGTTATATAGATTAAATCCTACCCTAATAATTATGTACGTCATTTTCTGTTACCCAATGACTGAACAGAACTTCCCACAAAACAAGATTTCAGAAACCAAATCCAACCCCTTTTTAGATGAGAATCACGGAAGCAATTATTCTCCTACTGGTTTAAATTATCTTTTACTTTCTACGAATTACTTAGTTATTGCAATGTGCTATGGAGACAGTGGTCTGCCATTAACAAAGACCGGCTAACCTACTTGAGCCGAAATGGATTTTAAATACAATGGATGTCTCCAGACTACTTAAAATTACTTGTAATATTTAAACAAATCAAATTGGAAATACTTCCCGCTATTTATAATATTTTGTTTTGTCTAACCCGCTGTCAATCAACGAAGTATTAAGAAGGTTAAGCTTTTCAAACTGAAATTGGTTTCCTTTATTTACGCTGAAAAGGTACAGAACTTTTAATTTTATCGGATTTGTTAGTCTGTTACCGACCTAACTTTTAAGAGGTTTATTGTATTTGACTTACGAGGGTCTAGAACTTTAAATGATGACCTGCCGCTGGAATTTACTAGCCTGAAGCTATCGGTAAATGTGGTCTTTTATTATAAAGGATCCTAAATAAAATGAGGTGATTTATTGGTGTAAATTTTTGTTTATACTTTATTCAAGTTACTGAATTTTTAATTAATTGATTTGTTCTATCGTTAACATTACAAAATAATGTTACAGAACTATTAAAAACAGAACTAATACCTAGTGGCTACTTACGTAATGAAAATTTGCTCCAAAAATTCTTAGAAAATGGAAGATTGCCACAAACATGAGAGATTTTTCTGCAAACTTTGTTTAATGCAAAAAGCAAAAATTGAGCAATTACTACAAGAGCATTATCTGTGCTTTATGATATATTTTTTACGGCTACTAAGAAACAGACACCAAAACATATAGCTTTTGCTGAACCAATTCATCACTTGCCAAGATCAAAACAATTGATGAGTATATCGAATAAGTTTGGACATTGCATCAGCTATATCGCCATTATAACAGCTTCATTTATAAGTAACAATTTCAAATGAAAAATTCATCGTTATTTCTTCATGGCGCTATTGACAACAATGATTTCAACGAAGAAACCTACAGCTGAACAGTTTGAGTATGATTTGAAGACCTTAAATTTTCAAGAAATTTATCACTTCAAAGCAAGTGTGGAGCCTTCAATATCTAATTATGTTAACAGCAGTTGTCTATTAACTTTCAATCACAATTACTCACAATTTGATATTTTGCTCTGTGTTTTATGTAGATTGCAACTTGATCAATTATTGAACAACTTTTGTCGACCATTGAAGAACTCGATACCATGATGAACAGTTACTATCGTTTGAAAATTCCTATATCTACAATTGGATATATCCCGATAATTTCCCTGTCACCTACTTCAAAAGATTTGTATACTGCCATGAGAAATTTTGTTAACTTATGTCAATCACTAAATAAAAATATAGCTGTTTTTTCATGCGACATGTCTATTTACCTAATACCAAAAAATATCTAACAAGGTAGTCAGGAATTTAATGGATTGATATTAAGAAAAGGAACATTTTATCTACAAAAAAATTTCTTACGATATTTGGGCCAATATATAGAAGGAAGTGGACTAGACAGCGTTCTTATCGAAGCCAATGTTTATGGTGTTAATACTTTTGCATCAATTCTTAAAGGTACTAAGTACAACAGAGGCATCGAAGCACATAAACTTATGTATCAAGCAGTGAAAAGCATACAGTTTACATAATTTATTGATTACATGAATTTATCTGAAGATGGGACTTTTAACGAGCAATTACGGCAGTTGAATATCTTCTCACGCGGCATAAGAGTCACAAAAGACAGTTGGTAACGATAATCCATAATGTGGAAATTAGTGCGCCCATCTGTCAATGACGTCACGCAATATGCAATTTATTACACGTAAATTTCGAATTTCTAAAATATGTTATAAAAAAAACCCACACGGGGAACTTACGTGAATATGCAAAGCGTCTCGCAGAATTACTTCCTGATGGCGGCTCGTAGCTCCCTTCAGGATTATTTAAAGATGGTTCTCGGGGGTGGATTTTCTACCAGGTTGCATCCAGATTAGTATCTTCTTTCCTATATATAGGGAACGGCAGGAACAGGTTTATAGGGACGACAATCAAAAGGCAGAGGAAATCTACATAATCAAGGATAAGATACGATACCAGACCAAACACAACTCTTGGTCCCGTTCAAAAGCCAAGTTCCAAGCGTCTTTTTCGGAAACTCCCCACTTTTTTCTCCCCCACACGCGTTGACGCGAATCTCCGCGCAACGCACTTCTGACGTGACGGAAATACACGCGCCAAGTCTTTCAAATTTATGGCGCGAAATTCCCGCATATTAAAACTAAACTAAAAAATGTCTGGTGCCAAATTTTTGGCACGTAACAACCTGTCTTCAAGAGATAAGAAAAGTAACAGTAGATAAGGATCGTACCAGTTTAAGCGATAAATATAACCAGCATAAAACTATAATCGAAACTATTTTTCCAATTTTTCAAAATTTAAAATCACATGAGCACTGAAAACGCCGTATTCATATATTTAAATAATTACTATGAAATGATAGAAATTCTTTTGAATTCAGTTATGGCTGACAGAAGTAATAACTATAAATTATATTTATTGACTATTCGACAATTTTTACCTTATTTCATTTGTATGAATCACACAAATTATATTCGTGGGGTGACACTTTACTTACAAGATATGTTACAATTATTTCCAGACGTTATACATGATATGAAGAGTGGAATGCATACCGTGCATTTTTTATTTCCAATGCTCCACCTAAAGGTACTACATTGGCCAGGAGGCGAGTTTTGTGTTGCCTGGAAATTTAGAATTTTGCAGAACCCTTGCCGTTCCAGGCATGGTAGGGATCTTTAACGTGCGTGACAACACTCACACACGGGACCTCCATTTAACCTCTCATCCGAACGAGGGCGTAATATTTGTGAAAAATGCTCACCTGCCATTTTTCAAGCAGTCGACCGTGTCGGGATTCGAACCCAGGATCTTGGGATCCGTAGTCTTACGCTTACTACATTGATTCACGGCGACGCCAGTGGAATGCATACCGTCAAGCGAATTCCAGGAATATTCAATGCAGTTGGCTGTGACTTAGCACGAGAAGAGTCTCAGAACCGATCTTCTGCAGTAACTGGAGGTTTAATTGGTATCATTGAAAAGGAAGAAGCAATGCAAAAATGGTTGCTTTTGTATCCTTTAAAAAATAGCTTTCACTCAATTCTTTCTTCAAACTATGGAATACAATCTGACACTACAGGTGACATTAATAGTCATAATGAATGGGCACAATCGATAATAAATACGAACGAAAAAGATGTTGAAAATATCATTATAAGTTTCCAAGTTTGCAATCTATTTAATAGTAGTGGGGATTGTGTGCTTTGCAATATATTCACCGGTGAACTTGCTAAAGAATCAGGTGTGTGATGCTTAATTAATGTTAAAGAAAATGGGGAAACTCTTTTAAATACATATGAAAATGAAAAATTGTTGAAGAAAAATAAGAAATTATTGGATCCTATACAAAAAACTTTGAAGATACTTCTGCGAAAGCAAACAAAAATTCTTCCAACAAAAAATTACAGGATGTAACAGACATAACAATTTTCCAAAAATCATTCCTGGTGGCTTCTCAACGTGGATTTGATACAAAGAAGTATTGGATGATCGCGAGTATTTCTTTGAAAATGACGGATGTTACAGGATGTCACCAAAATTCACAACTCGTCGTTGAAATTCAAAAAAACTATAACTGTGGTACAAGCTCTCGCAAGTTATAATAAATTTAAATACTTGCAAAATTTATATTGTTGATGGTATGGCACTTGTTCACAAATTAGTTGGATAAGTTCAAAACTATGGTAATTTTGCAAAGGCTTTCTTTAAGAAAATTATGCAATTTTTTACGTTGCCTGGCGTGAAGTGGATAGATGTAATATTTGATAGATGTGATGATATTTCTGTAAAGTTTTTGGAGTCAAACTTACGGAGTAAAGGCCAAATTTTTAAAATATTAAAGTTTCGTCATACAACAAAAATTCCTGACTGATTGTAAAGTTTTTTTTTGCAAATATTCAAAATAAATTATAACTTGTTCGATTTCTTTGCACTAATGCTCTAAAATATGCACAAGTTAAAGAAGACTGCGAGATGTACATTTGTGGAGGAATCAACGATCCAACCGAATGTTTCAAGTTACAAGGGTCTTTATTTTATGACATACTTGAATTACAATCAAAACACTTAGAAGCTAATTCAAAAATGTTTTGCCACATATTCCACGCAGTAAGTATTTAATCTGCTCATATTATTATAATCAGTGCTGATACTTATGTATTCGTTTTGAAAATTTATTTCTAGAGATACTTAGCAAATATCGGGTGTCTTGGTCTATGGTGCGAGGCTTCTCATACAAAGAAATATTTACTAGAATGCCATTTAGCTGTTGAATCCTTGAGTGAAAGGATATGCGATATAAGTGATTGCGACACTACTAGCAGATTTGGCAGCAAAATTCAATGTTTGAAAGCTACGTTTGAAGATTTTGTACAAACAGAGCTTATGTCTTTGGAAAAACTTGACCTAAATAATGAGCAATTGAAACAGAAATACTTTGCAGTTATTCCTTTTCCAAAAAAATAATTTGCTGATGAACTCAGATATAAACTGATTTCTCACAACATAGGTTTCGGTTTTAATTCGATGAAAGTGATATGTCCATCAGATGCTTTTCATTTGTGTTTATTAAGGGCTACAGTACAAACATTTATTTGGAAAAATTTTCATCAAATACAATTACACCCCATTGATTATTGTTTATATGGTTATGAAAAGCTGAATGGTAACTTACGTCCATGACAAAAGACTAAGCCGTCTTTACCAGAGTCATTAATTCGACCTTGTCAATGTACTGCAGATTGTCGCACAATGTCTTCCAGTTGCAAAAAATCAGAATTATTTTGTATTTCTTTTTGTAAATGTATTAATAACAATTATCTAAATATAAATGAGTAATTGTTTGCCTACTTTACGTATATGTTTGTTTAAATTGGTGGTTTTTTTATATATAACTTTTTTTATTAATAAAAGAAGATTTAATTATTTTTATTTTTGTTTTTCTTTCATTCAACAATTTATCCTCACTTTTACCATTAGATAAAGCTATAAATTGTTACTAAAATAATCATTAAAATGATTTTATAGCATGTACTCAATATCAATACATTCCCTTTACAAATAAGAGTAGAGGGGGTAAATAAAAAATGTATCAAAAAATTGACCGGCAAGATCCGCATTATTAGTTTTTAACATTTGCTTAACTCAAATCCATTGGTGGAATTCGGTCCTCACATTTTGCAGACTCACTTACCTCTAGCGCCCGGTCTAAACTGCCCGCCAAACCAAATACAAAGCTTAAAAATTATAAACAGGACAATACTAAATCTGAAACCCTTAAAACAAAAAAAAAATATCGACATTAATGCCAAAAGTTAACACAATATACAGTTGCACACAACTGCTGTGCAAATACAAATACAAAACAAAATACAAATTATAAATAATTATAAACAGCTTATTAAATTACTCCTCATACACTAAACACTACTAAGACTCTTCGTATCAACTGGAAAAACGGCGATTTTTGACACCGATGTTATAAGTGTTCCATTTTAAATGAACTGCTCTAACACGATCATCACGCCCACGTGCTGCTTTAGTAATGCACGCAACGCCCAATTCTAAAGGAGGTAATTAATTATTTCGGATTAGCACTAGCGCAGCTTAGTTTATGTTTGATATGGCCTTTTAACAGTTTGAGCAGTTCGGAAGTCTTCAGTAATCTTTGGAAGTCTTCGGATGGCTCCATGGTTGCTTGAGGAATCAGAAATACTCTTAAACACTGATTAAATAGATGTATGCACGATCTAACGGGGTGTATAAGTCTTCGGTAGTCTTCAGATTTCTTCGAAATGCTTAGGAAGTTGCTTATGAGGCCCAGTGAGAACTCGAACAACGATAGTTAGGCAATATGTACAGTTTGAAAAGGTCCATACATCTTCGGTGGTCTTCGGATCTTTTCGGAAGGCTTCGTGTTTTAATTGTGGCTCAACATCATGTTACAAAAAATTATGATATAAAATTAAAACTACCAATTTACAATATATACAAGTATAGAGAGTTCAGAAAGCCTTCGGTTGTCTTCTGAACTCTTCGGCAGGCTTTGTGGTAGTGATGCCTCCACGGGGATGTCGTCCCGGTGGTATAGTTTGACGAATGCAGTCACAATAACAACTTGTCGGTAAAGTATGGAACGGAGCTTAACGTTCATACGTGGTTTGTTAACTATGGATTGATGAATTAGAGTTACGTGCCCTGGGTACGGCGTCGGACAGCGTCACCGTCGGAGGATACGCAGGCTATGGGGAGCACTGCGTGTTGTAGAATAGCAGGCTATGGAGAGCGCTGCTAGTTGAAGGGTTTTCAGGCTAAGGGGAGCACTGCAAGGTGATTCCTTAGGCTATGGTGAACACTAACGAATGTCTTTCGGAGAATTTGAAATTATATTTATACACTTCCATTTCCTATTCTTCCTGTGTTGAAAAACGTTAATGATGTCTTTAACCAATGGAATGTAAAAGGATCACCAAATTTAGTTTGTACAATGAAAGTACAGATTTTTGCGTAGCACAAAAAATGAGTTGGAATTGCTCACGATCCTTAGTTTGTTCTATTTCCAACTCGTGTACTTTGATATAGTCAACTGCAATTTTGTCAGTTTGTTCTGTACTCAGCTCGCGTGCGGTGATATAGTCAACTCCCTATAGATAAGCAATTACACATTTTTCCCAAGATATGATATCCTAAAAATCAATTTAGGTTTGGAAATATTTTAAAATCCTCGTCAGAGTAAGTTTTATAAACTAACATGCATGGTATTGGAATTTATGACTTGCATAGTTTGAAATCGATTACCCGAAGCAAGAAAGTACATGCTTATTGTTATTAAATTTAACCATTAGTTGCTCATTTTGCGACCGTGGTTAATTAGTATTTAATGTAGAAATTTAATTCTTTGGAAGTGAAAACTGATTAACATACACGACAAGAGTTTTCTTAGAATAACCAACATTTCTTACGTTCCAGTAGTATAACCTATCAAATTAGTCTAGGATTTTCTCAAAGATCTAATGGTTTTAGTTCTCAACGTAGATGAAAAATTTAATTTTTAGAGGAAACTGTATTAATAATAATAATGCACTTTCTCATACACGAACGGTCTATTACCAATATTCATGTTTTCGTAGAATTTTATATAACAAAACCAAGTAGTGAAAAATTTATTAAACTTAAATACATATTACAATACATTCTTAATAAGTAAAACATTTTGCTAGGCACATGCTAAATGGTTCTCCATATGCATAGGACAATCACCAAATCCTCCAGCACTCATGCTTAACGTTTTCAAATTCGAAACGTTAAATTCTTTAATAATTTCAATAAGGTTGTGCTGTAAATATCTGGACACGATATTTCGTTTTTTGCACCCTTTGCATGTGCTGTGACATGCGCTGGAATTATCTTTTCTAAATATGAAGTTATGTGCAATGACAACAACCCATTGGTCGACTGGTTTTCCCAAGCAAATCCATGCAGATTTCTCTGAAGCCATGCGCAACGTTTCTTGAAATCTTCCTTCAAGTGGGCTGCCTCCAAAGGCAGAGCCAATATTTCGTGCCATAATTTAGTATTTGCTTCTCAATGCAACGTTTAACGATTGATTTTAGCTTTGCTAGAGTGAAACTCAACACTCTGTCAAACACATATCCTTTTTATGCCAGCTGAAAAAGTGTACGGCGCAAAGTCGAAAAGAAATCGAATAGAAACGATTGTTCAAAAAGCGGTTAAAGAAACAAATGTAGCATAGACTTTTAGTTTGGCTAAAGGCACTACGGAGAGCATCTCCAGTGGCTACATGCGTCATAAATCAAAGACACGTAAGTGCCATTCTAGTTGCTTGTCTAAAGGTTTGTTTATGTTTTACAGTTAGAATGATCTGTTAATATGGGGAACGCTGCTATGATTTGACGACCAATCTAGTCGTTTGAAAGCCACCTTATTAAAATTATAAGTAGCTGAAACTGGACAGAATTTATTTGCTGCACTGTAGTTCCGCATTATCTCACAGTATATGAAATTTTAGAGGATAATCAAAGTCAGACCGGCGTAAGAGCGCGTTCGTAGCGTTGGGTACTTAATTACCAACGTCTCGTTATGATCGCAGAATGATTTGGTAAACGATGATTAATGTGCTTTCCAGTCGTGCTGTTTATAACGCATTACGGCTATTGTGGCAGTTGCATAACTCGTGTAGTAATGAATTCTAGAGGTTAGAAATGCTACAACGCTGTTTCTGGTAACTAGTCATATTTTATCGAATGCGTCTACTTGATAGTGTTTTTGTATACCTTCATACTTTGTGTGTATGCAAGCAGTACTATGAATAAATTACTGTTAGAAAGGTGACGTTTATTGAATGATATCGTTTAGTAATAATTCTGTTTATTCCACTGTCTAATAGTAGGATGCTAAAATAAAACAAGTTTTGTTACGTGCCAATCGGCACTTAAACATTGTATTAGGTTAAGTTTGATGTACGGAGGTTTCGCGCCATAATTTCAAAAGACGCGGTGCGCAAAATTTTAAAAGACTAGGCGCGTACTTCCGTTACATCATAGTGAGTTTGAGCAGAGTGCGCGACGCGGGAGGGTTGGACGAATAACTTCGCGCCGATGTGTAAATGACAAAAGAGTGGGGACGAGTTTCCGTGACGCTCTAAAACGTGGCTGTTTTGCCAGAATCTTCGAGTGGAGTGGACGCTTTGAGGTATCGTATCGTGCCTTATCTTATCTATGTAGATTTCCTTTGCCTAATTGTCTTTGTTTGTTGCCTTATACCTTGTTTCCTAATCCGATCCCTGCATAGATAGGAGAATTTTGCAGCCACCTAGGGCAAACCAAACCGTACGACCCGAGAATAAGCCGGAAGTCCATGTTCCGCCAACAGCACCGGAGCAAGTACCATCCTTAATCACCTTGGAGCGGAGCCCTGATTGCTGGTCCGAACGCGTTGGAAGAGCGTCGGGCATACCATCTTTATCTATCCGGAAGGACGATAGGCGTACTTCGTGGAAATCTGGACCTATCATGTGAGTAAATTATGTAATACCTGTCGATTTAACTTTTTATAAATTTTCCGATTATTACGCAATATAAATTGTGCATTGGTGACGTCATTGGAAGTTGACAACGCGGAATCTGTAATAAGGTTGTCGTTGCCATCCGCCAGGGGCGACGCCCGCTTTACTCATCGCGCTTGCGCGATGTATTTATGAACTCTTAAACTGTATTACCGACTTTGTAACTGTATTTATCGACGTACTTTTAACTGTATTATCGAACTTTTAAATGTAACTACCGTTTAAATGTAAAAATTGGCCGCCCAGCGTGTTGTTTTTTTAGGTGGTATAATTCCTGGATACCTATGGAATGTATTAATTACTGTTTTTAATAGCTTTTTCATTTAAATCAAATTAATAAATGTCATTATCTATGTTCCTTAAGATATCTGTGGATTTTAAATTTCAGGTTGGTATCTTGTAAAATTCCCCAGAAATTTCCCTGAATTGACATGTCATCGGTTGTAATGAAAACCGTCATTTTTAAGGTTATTGTGATTTATATCCTTTGTCTTAAAAATGCTACATTGATTAATTTACTGTAACTCTAAATGAAGTCTATATCTGAAATATGTGTTTAGTGGTTCTAGACCTTAACTTCAAGTTTTTAGAAGGATTTATATGTTAACCTTAGTTCTATATTATACGGGTAAGCGAATTATCTAAACAAAATATTAAATCAATCAATAAGTAATGCATGCCTTTATTATAAAAATTATCTATTTATAACCCTTCCTGTTTTTTTAAAAAAGCTGTACATAAATTACCTCGTGTGTTAACATTATCTAAAACAAAGTGTCTTAGGCATTTCCCTGTTTGATTAGAATATTTGAACGTATTTTAAAGACACCTTATGTTTAAAAACGTTATTGAAGTGAATCGTACCGTTAGAATATCTTTTGAAAATGCTACATTAATAGTTTTCGTTTTATAGGTTAAATAACATTTTACCTATGTGTTTTGCTAATTTGGAGTGCCTTTTTGTACTTTATCAATGATATATCCCTTTGTTAAATATTAACCTTGTCCGCATATAGCCTAAACGTGTTTTTTTTAGTTTTTCGGTTACTTAACGTGCTAAAATTTGAATATTATTCTTTACGACTGGCGTTCTTAGCAAGTTTCCACCCTTAAATATCTTATCGTACTGACTTGAAGTAGCTGTAACGTTTTTTTACCTTCTGATTTGCGTCAGTATTGCATATCTCATATATATCGTGTCTCAAACATAAATTCAAAATGAATGTTTCACATTTAAAATCTCTCGAGCTAATTTACGAGATTGAATGTAGGAATATTATTCCAGCTCATAACCAAAACGATAGAAGATCGCAGCTTAGAGCCATTTTAGCCCAGGAAATGAAGGGCCTTCCTATTTTAAAGAAAATCGTTGGCGATTGGCCTCATAACGTATCTGAAATTAAATTGTCTTTAGATGACATATCTGGTATAATAAATAGAATAGATCCTTGTCCCACCAGTAGGGTAGCTAAGCCGGTTTGGCAACAGAGATCCACAGCAAGATATGTATACGCCGGTTCGAGAACAATATGAACAGCTAAGCCGCTTTGGGAAACAAAACGTGCAGCAAGATATGTATACGCCGCTTTGAGAACAAAATTGTCTTTGTGTGTAAATTTGTTGCGTCGGGGGGTCGTTAGGTCTTTGGGGTGTGCGTTCGGCGGGGTCGTTAGATTTTTGTTGTGGGGTGGTGCGCGTGCGCTGGGGTGGAGATATTTTCTTAGGAAATTTTTTAGCAGCGTTCCCGACGTTAAATATTAAATATTAAATTTTAAAAAATGTTGTGTGTGTAGAAAATGGAGTTCACGTGTTGGTTCGTATTTTTCTGGGGTAGGTTAAGCTAAAAATTAAAACGCCGCGGTGAAGAATTTTTTAATATTAGGCAAACGCGTGCAAGTGGTAAAGAGTGTTTTAGCTCTCCTCATAAGCTGCGTTTTGTACGAAGTAGAAAATAAAATTAAGAAATATACGAAATGTTATATGATGGAGGTCAAATTTTAAACGTCTGCAGGTAAAATCTTGTAAAAAGAAGTCGTTCACTTCTCGCAATTTCAATGTCACGATAAAATACTAAGAATTTGCATGCAGTCGAATATAACAACGTGTTTGGAATTATAAATCTATGGTAATATATGTAAATCACGTCGACATTCGACTTTTAATATAATGTATTTAATTAACATAAGGTGTGTGTGTGTTTGCAAAAACATGTCAAGACAGGTATGCCGTATATTTCCTTATTGGTATGCAAATTATACCACCTTGCATCACGATTTATTTGACTTTTAAATAAAAAATTAATTTAATCTTATATCAAGGATGTCTTGCTTACATTTTAGCAATTTGAATATATTTAAATATTTAAATGTAATTATACATTTAATTTATGTGGCAATAAAAATTCTTTTACTTTTAGCGGTTTGGTGATTGAATGTAGATGACGCATTAGACATTGTATATATATATATAACTCGTTTAATTTCACCATTATTTGAACCTGCGTTTTTGAAGTGCTCAGTATACGTGCAGCGTTAGTATAAAAAGTAAGTTACATTTTCTTTATTTGTAAAAAGAATATTTTACTTTATAATATTTGCAAGTTTGTAACAGCATTGCTGTTGTTTGTAGATGGATCAAGTAATACAAAACAATAATAAACAGTCCGTTGTAGGCCCTAGAAAAGAGGCAAAGAGGTTAGCCGAATTGCCACTAAACGTTCCACAAAGAATCTACAGAGCAAGAATAGTACATTCCAAATATGGCGATTGTGTACTGATTGAGTTAGCGGACAATATTTCATTTCTACCACAACGCAACACGGAATTGTGGAGAAAAAACATTGAGGAATTGGGTTCTGGAAAATACGCAATAACCGTATTAGAACTAATAGATATTAAAAGACCCAATCATCTTGTTTCCTACAGAATAGAACACATTTAGAAAAACAAAAATAATTGGTATGTTTTTATAATTATTGCTTGTTTTGAATAATGACTGAACATATTAATACTTTAAGTAGCGAAATTGTTTTTAAAGTTAATAACGCATGCAATATTTTATTTAAAAGGTATACAATTAAAGAAGCTGAAATTTTGTTAAAATATATCAAACGATACTTAAGGTTATTTGTAAAGGCGGTTAGACATGGCGACTTAAATTTAGGTCAGTTAAGGCAAATTCAAACCAATATGGGATTGTTAAAAAGCATCCAATCATCAATTAAAAATTTTCATGTAGGAAGCGGCATTCAATCGGTTTCACAACCATCACGTTTGGGGTCAAATGGATTGATTTGGTTTCCGCTTTTGCAAGAAGAATTAGAACAGGCGTTATAATAAACATGCATCATAAGGACTTAATGGCATTTTTTAATGATTGCTTTAAGGTAATTAAAATTAAAATAAAAAATAGTTTAAAAAAATTAAATTTAATAAAAATTAATATTACACTTTGCGGAGAATTCATTAAAACATCTAATATTGATGAAAATAATATAACGGATTTTAAACATTTTAATACGAAAAATGTGGCGATTGACGTAGCGACGGATTTAACATCATGGTTTCGTGATGATGTGGTTGATAAACTAAGAACAAAACTATCGGAGTTTCAGGAATCAAAATCAGGCTGGGCTTTGAAAAAAATTGTATCGATGGAAGTTAATATTAATAAATACGAAATGGGCAATGGACGTGTTTCATCTTTTATTCCGCTTCCAAAGCAAATTTCAAATAAATATGCATGCATCAACGTGAAAAATTCAGATGAGTGTTGCTTTTTTTGGGCAATTGTTTCAGCATTATTTCCTCTAAAATAAGAAGTAATCTCACATCCTCATATCCACACTACAGATTAGTTTTGAATGTTGAAGGATTGGAAATGCCGATGTCGATTAAAATATTTCAAAATTTGAAAATATGAATAAAATTTCCATAAATGTATACAGTTTAGAATTAAATTGCGCTAAAGAAAAATCGTTCTATAGTGTGGTGCCAACAAGGCTTACTATGCAGAAAGCTGAGAAGCATGTAAATTTACTCATAATTCAAAATCAATATTTTCCAAACGTAAACAATTATAATACTCCAAGTGAGGATTTTGAAAATGTTGAAATAAAATACCATTATGTTTGGATAAAAAGTTTATCGCGGCTTATTGGCAGTCAACTAAATAAACATAATCATAAAAAATATATTTGCGATCGTTGTCTGAATTACTTTAACACCCTCGATAAATTAAATGATCACTCTAAATATTGCGAACAAGTAAATATCTGTAGAATTTCATATCCTAGGCATCGTCATGTTGAATTTAAGAATTATGTTTATAAGCAAAAAGTACCTTTTATAATTTATTCCGATTTTGAGACTATTTTAAAACCTGTTAAAAATCATAGTTATCAAAATATTCCAAGCACTTTAAAGTATCAACATCATAAAGCTTTTAGTGCTGGTTATTATTTAAAATGTGACTATGATGAATCGTTATCATTTTTTAAAAATTATTTGGGGGAAGATTGTATAGATTGGTTTGAAAACGAAATGGTGGAAGTTGCAAAATTTGTTCGAAGTAAATTCAAACATATTGAACCAATGATTGAACCTCATAATAACATTATTGCAACACATTGCTCTATATGTGAAAATGCATTTTCTGAAAACGCTATCATCGTTAGAGACCACTGCCACTTTACTGGCAACTTCAGAGGTTTTGCACACCAACATTGTAACCTCAACTTTAGAAATAGTTTTGTTGTACCGGTTGTGTTTCATAATATGAGTGGATACGATTCCCATTTCATGATACGAGAATTATCAAAAAAGGGTAATATTAGTTTATTGCCATTAAACAAAGAGAAATACATTTCATTTACTCTGAACGATCTAGATGCTGATGATGATGGTGATGCTAAGATAAAGTTTCGTTTCATTTGAGATTTTTAAATTCATCTTTAGACAGTTTAGTGGCCACATTGCAACCTTCAGATTTCAAATATTTATCGAAAGAATTTTCAAATGTCTGTTCAAATAAATTGAACTTATTAACAAGAAAAGGTGTATTTCCATACGACTACATTGATTCATTGTCTAAACTGGATGAATTTGAACTTCCAAAAATTGAAAACTTCTATAGCATGTTGACTGGTGAACATGTCACTGAGGATATGTATAACCATGCTCTAAAAGTTTGGAATGCATTTCAAATAAAAACATTTCGGAGTATGCCTTACTTTATATGAAAACCGAATAATGTTGTTAACGTGTGTTTTGAACAATTTCGCGAAAAGTCGTTTGCCACATATGGGCTCGATCCTGCTTGGTACTTCACCTTACCAGGGTATGCTTGGGATTGCATGCTTAAGCATACAAAATATAAGTTAGAGTTGCTTATGGACATTGATAAAATTATGTTTATTGAAAACGCTATTAGAGGTGGTATTAGTCAGGTGAGCAACCGATATTCCGAAGCTAACAATAGATACATGCATAATTATGATGCATCTAAACAATCCAAATATCTTTTATATTTGGATGCTAACAATCTTTACGGGTGGGCAATGTCGCAAGCATTACCATACGGAGACTTTGAATGGGTTGACATTAATCTCGATATTATTTCAATTCCAGATGATGCTCCAGATGGATATATTTTGGAGGTTGATTTGGAGTATCCTGAATATTTACATGATTTACACCGCGATATGCCGTTTTGTGCAGAACATCAGATCCCTCCAGGATCAAAATTGCCTAAATTAATGACCACCTTATCCAATAAAACTAAGTACATTTTACATTACAGGAATCTTAAACAGGCGTTGTTAAACGGACTTAAATTGACAAAAATCCATCGAGTTCTAAAATTTAAACAAAGTTGTTGGTTAAAACCCTATATTGATTTGAATACTGAGCTTTGGAAACTTGCAAAGAATGAGTTCGAGAAAAATTTATTCAAATTAATGAACAATGCGGTATTTGGAAAACAATGGAAAATATTCGAAAGCACCGTGTTGTAAAGCTAGTTAAACGTTGGGAGGGCCGTTATGGAGCAAAAATTGGATGGCAAGCCCCATGTTTCATAGTTACACAATTTTCGATGATGAGTTAATGGCTATTGAGCTAAACAAAACCGAATTAATCTTTAATACACCATTATATGTTGGTATGTCCATATTAGATATTTCTAAAATTTGTATGTACAATTTTCACTACAATTTTATGCTTCCAATCATGAAGGTGGAAAATTGCAAGCTCATGTATAGCGATACCGATTCGTTTATTTATGAGTTAACTTGTGACGATGTATATAACGAACTTATTAAGTCAAATCTCTCAAAGTTTGACACTTCTGGGTATGATGTAAATAATCGCTATGGAATACCTCGGGTTAACAACAAAGCTTTGGGGCTCATGAAGGATGAAACAAACGGTGTAATAATAACACATTTTGCTGGGTTACGATCGAAAATGTATAGTTACAAGTTGGAATGCAATCCAAATGAGAAGGAAAATAAAACACGTAATCATGGTGTTATAAAAAATCCAAAGGTATCAAATATAATGTAGTAAAAATGAAATAACTTTTGAAGACTATGTTTCATGTTTAAAAGATTTTAAAGAAAAGAAACTTAAGCAAGCCACGTTCCGTTCCTACGCTCATGATGTATTTACAATAATTCAGGAAAAATTGCATTAAGTCCATATGATGATAAACGTAGTCTAATACCACATTCACATGATACATTACCGTGGGGACATTATAGTATCGCGATGATGGAATAAATATATTTTTTAGAAGTTTAAAACAAGCAATTATTAAGAAAAACTTACTAAATATTTTATTTGTTTTACAGATAACCGCTTCCCATTATAGTTAACAGTATGGATGTTGAACAATTAGTAGAAAATCAAAAAGAAATTGAAGTGCCTAGTTTACTGACAATTAGCATAAAACAATACTGAATCAAATTGGGTTAACCAACCAGAGTCATATTGGTATGTTAAAATCAATACTTCCAAAAACAGTATACAAAGACATAAAAAGAACCGTTATTGGAATGTTTAATAGTGCAGATATTTATGAAGTTAACCTCAAATTTCTTAAGTCTGTGCTACTACAAAATGATTTTGAAAAGCATGCGTCGAAGTATTTGGAGAAGTTGGTCAACTGCCACAACGATCCAACTAGAATCAATATAATGTATATAAAAGAACACATCAATCCAATAATGTATTCCAATTTTCTGGCAGAATACCTATACATATTTGAGAAATTGGATGGGATCATTTTTGGCTACTGTTTTAACAACAGGTGAAGAGGACATACTTCATAAGTGGGATTTTACAAAACCTTTGTCTGAAGAGCAATACATGTGTTTAATGTATATTCCAACAAATCGCATGCCTCAATTTGCAGAGCGATACAATCGTGTAGTTGTACATTCTTGGGAAAAATTAAGTACTATCACAGCTTCTACTGAGAGTTATTCATGTTGCAAGGAATGTATGAGAGGTGTTAAGGGTGTAATTAAAATACAAAATTTATGGTATTTGAAGATGCTTGTATAGTACCAGATCTTATATGGAACATGAGTTATTGGTGTTGCAGATGTGAAAGAATGCCTTTATTTCAAGTAATCGATGAGTCAGAATATTATACTCATATTGATTATATTACACAAGTTTAAATGTTGTATAATGGATTGCGGTTGTTGTATATGTAATAATAGAAATAAAAAATGTTTTCTCAATTTGTATATTATTGAACTGAATACACTATTTTAAATCATTCAAATCGCATAAAATTCTATCATAATAGTAAAAGATGCATTGCTTTAGACCAATACACAAACTGCATAAACTGCATAAATTATTAAAAGTCTCCAAAGTCTGAAACATGCAATATTCATCATTATTAGAATAATTTTTCACTAAATCTAAAACATTTCTATAGTATGCATAAAAGTTCATTTCTTTTAAGAGGTTTACTTGATCAACCACTATACATTGATTTGCTTCCAAAATCTGAACTACATCATTTTCACAAAGCATATATTCAACATCATGTTTAGTAAGTTTTAAAACTTTTCATCATTGTATACGACTTGTTGTAACTTGCACGTGTCAATGATTGAATCATCGTCATTACCATTGCCATCCAATGGTTGTTGCATAGTAAAGAAGTTAACTTTGTTATTAAGCAATTCCATAAGGTGATTCCACTCAACATCGCTTAAACTAATTTTATTGTTACCATCATCATTTAAGTAGCTATGTCGATTTAAATCAATTGCAGGTGTAAACTGTCGAGCTGGAGATAAACCTACTTTGATGTTATAGTATGAGAGTGGAAATGTGGTTTGTAGCAGTAAATAATGTTCACTTTTGCTAGCATGTTCAACTTTATCTAGATATTGATTGATTGCAGCATCATAATCAACATCTTCGGATGATGATGATACATCAAAATCATAATAATCACTTTCAACACTACTTTCTTCAACCATGATTGCAAAGACCTTTTGCGATACTGAAATCACGTGAGAAAAATGTTCATTATATTTTTGCGAAACCCCACTTCCCCGCCATTACAAATTGGATTTTTTTATCCATGAATTGTGAGAATTATCAAACCCCAACCATTTTACAAATAGACGATCTCCTTTTTGGCGTAACACTTTTTCAACAAGAAAAACATCAGGATGTGAGGTTTTCTGCAGTTCTTCTGCATAAAATTGCCCCAAAATCGGTTCACCTTTGTAATCTTGAAGTAGATAGGTAGCAGGATTGCCAACTACTATTTTAACAATTTTAAAGATTTCTGTGGAATAATTTGGCATGTAACCTTTGGGAAAATCAGACTTATATTTCGAAATTCGAACATGGTCGCCAACTTTAAGTTTTATCACCCCCATTACTTTCAAGGCATTAAACTGTGGTAAATATGTGAATTCGGTGACATCTTTAGGCTTCATTTTAATTTTCGAATGTTTTTTGTTATTATACTGTTGAGTAATATTAGGCAATGCATCCAACCATTTACATTTACGTCTAAGGCTAAATTGTTTGAATAATTCATTCTTTAACGTTCTAATTACTCGTATAACTATGGCAGCCTTTTTGTACTGAATGTAGAGTAATGATTAATGTTATGCATCTTCATTAATTTTCATATCTGCTGTTGTAAAATTCTTTACCATTATCGGTTTGTAAATTATCAGGCACACGACCTTCGTTAAAAATGGATGTCATTGCCCGGCAAACATCAATTGCATTTTTTGATTTTAAAGGACGTGTCCATAGATATTTTGAATAACAATCTATCACCACTAACACATACCTATAATTGGCATTTTCCTTAAAATATTGATCAAATTCGATAAAGTCGGCTTGCCAGAGATCGTCTCTGTGTTTAATAATGGTACGTTTTCTAGGAAAATTTTTTCTGGCTGCTTTATACAATTCTTCAACAACGGTAAGCTTTGACATTATAAGGAAAGTGCACAATACTGGGTAACTATTATTTTTTCTCTTGATGTGCAATCGACAGTCGAAACCGTTGACATCAATAATAATACTAACGATTAGAACCTTGCAACGTTGGAGATGACAAAGCTGGTGTTGTAGTTAGTGAGATTGACGAGGTTATAGAGGTTGATGCTGGTGAAGTTGTTATTGTGAGATCGGTGATGTTGTTGAAGTTGATGTTGTTTGCACATTACACTTTTCCTCAATTGTATTCAGCAGCTGTTTGTGTAAATTACTAATACAGGTATCCACGTATCGCTTATTGGCAGCATCATAATCAGCTTGTGGTTCTATAACATTACAAAGTTTTTTGTATTGCATATCATATTGATCATCAAATGTATAATGAAGCCGATATTTTGTGGATGAATGTGTACCAAACTTATCGATACTCATCTTTCAAAATGCTATTATGCAATGATCCCTTCTTCTCTGAGCTCTTCTTCAATACTAATTATTTCATTATTGTGACCAGTATGACCTGCCGATTTTGATGCGTGTAACAATCTAAGTCGCTCAACTAGTTCGTGAGGTGTGTTCCAGTACACATACTCCTTTGTTTTAGCGTTGACTTCTTTCAACAGACCATATCCTACTGGTGCATCTAGTATTGGTTTAATAATTTTGATGTACTTATACGATCTGGAGCCAATAATTTTGTTTTGAGGATCATAGTTCCGTTTAAGAGCGTTAGTAGCTTCTAAAATCTTTCTGTACTCCTTTTGATCATTCTTGGTATACTTTTCAGGTTTTTAAGTATTAAAAGTTCATATAATCCTGGAGTGCCTTTATAAGTTTTACCATTTATAACTAAATCAGCTGATTTAGGTGTTATGGTAACTAAAGCATTTCCCATACTCCAGTGATCTGTACTAGCATCGTATCGGAGGGCACTATGACCATAATCGATTTCATCTTCTGAATTTTGAATGATTAGTTCTATATATTTTCTAGGTAAAGGATGCTCATATCGCTCTAGAAATTCACCAGTAACAACATGATCATCATCATCATCATCATCATCCTTTACTTCAACTTTAGGCAAAATGCCAAGAGCAGCAACATCAGCAGAACTATCTGCAACTGCCAACTTTGATTTCAATTTATGGTTAACAGATGCATATTTTTTGTTTTAGCAATCTGCAGTAATGGTTCAATTATTGGTTTATATGCTGTTTCAACCATTCGCTGAGTATCAAGTTCACCCTCTTAAGAGCTTTAAGTTTACGATTAATTGAACGTCTAGTTTTCGTTAATCTTTCTTTAATCGTTCTATCAGTGACATCCATCTTGTTGGCTTGCAGAGTAGAAACTGAGCTGCAGTAAAGCGGTTATAGAAAGTTTATATTGTTATATAACAATCAAATCCCTTTCGATATCGTCCATAATTAAAGTCTTTTGCAATGCATAGAAAATCATATTTTCCAGCCAACATCGCGAGCACATTAATTTAAAATGATCAAAAGTCATATCGGTACCAACATGTTCATCATATATGTGTTTTAAATTTAAATGATCTTGTTTAAATAGGACAACTATGTTAACATTATCACGTATTAATTGTTTTGGTACTTTAGAATACGTTTGACACAGATAAAATGAATCTACACCCGAATGTCGACCCCTGCTAAAATATTCGCGAATTATATCCTGATTTAAGCATGAAATATCGTCAAATATCATTATCGTATTTTTACTGATTGCTTCTGGAGGGGTGACATTCTCTTTATCGCTATAGGCGTAGTACTTAATGCCCTTTATAGATTTAAAAGTTGCTCTAAATATTTGTATTTAGCTTGTTCCAATGATTTGGAATACACGACACATTTTCAAACCTTAATCCGTGTGGTGCCTCCAATAAACTAATCATTACATTGGTCTTTCCACATCCTGATGGTCCGCATATTATCGCCCTGATTGATGTTGGAAATAAAGGTCCATGCTTTCCCACGACTTCAGATTTTAAAAATTATGATCGTCTATACTTAATTGTTGAGGCTGCCGTATAAACTTCATATTAAGTCGAATGTTTTAATAATACTAATCAGTTGATGGCTAAACGTTGTAAAGGAAGGGTGTTCTAAACACCTTGATAAACAAATTACCGGTAGAGCTTCATGTACCGGGATACCAATTTTGTGGGCCAGGCACCAAGTTACAAGAACGATTAGTACGAGGTGATTCCGGCATTAACGATCTAGATAGATTGTGTCGCGATCACGATATTGCTTATGCTCAAAACCCTGACGACTTGACCGCACGACACAGAGCTGATAAAGTTCTAGCAGAAGGCGCTTGGAACCGAGTGAAATCGAACAACGCTCAGTTTGGAGAGAAAGCAGCCGCTTGGGCCGTAACCAATGCAATGAAAATTAAAACCAAACTGGGTATGGGGGTTACATCAAGAAGGATAAAGAGGAAGAAAAAGAGACAGTGTTGTTCATTTAAAGGGGGCATATTGACACCAATTAGAACTGCTGTAAAGCATATTGTCAAAGATTCAAATGTGAAGAAATTTATCAATATGAGTTTACTTGCTGCAAGAAAAGCAGTTAAAACCGCAGGTGGAAAAAAGAGTGCGATTTCCTCGAATTATTCCCATACCCAAAGCAGGAGGCTTTCTTCCATTTCTAGTGCCACTATTTGCAGGTCTTTCAGCTGCAGGAGCACTAGCTGGCGGTGTTGCAGGGGTCGCTAAAGCTGTCAACGATGCTTCGGCAGCTAAAAAACAATTGGAGGAAAATCGACGTCATAATGTCACCTTAGAGGATATAGCTTTAGGTAAAAAAGGTGAAGGGTTATATCTTTCATCGCGCAATAAAAAAGGATTTGCCTTATACTTAAAACCCAATCGAAAAAACTTGTAAACTTGCCACGTAGAGCACTATTTGATTCAGATCTAAAGAAATATGCTAAAGGTTTACCTTTCTTTAGAGGAGTATTTATGCGTGATGCACTGCCAGCAAAGCCTCATGTTAACGAATCTGCTATTGTAAACTTAGATGACAACGTTGGAAATGGAACGCACTGGGTTGCATACAAAAAACGTGGCAAGAAAGTTATTTACTATGATAGTTTTGGAGATTTAACACCACCGCTTGAAATAGTGAGATACTTAAGAGACTGTAATCTTACTTATAATTACAATCGGGAGCAAAATTTTAATACCTCAATATGTGGACATTTATGTTTGAACTTCTTATACAATAAATAATTTTATGGTATATAGTTGTTTGATTTTTAAATTTAATGGTAGTCATGACACAAACGTTTACGTTGACAGGTGTGGGAAACGTGCTTTCTGCCAACTATTTCCCCCAATTGAACTTGATTCAGAATATAAATATGGGTTAGGTTTGGTGGGGTTTTACGGATGCAACTCTATACGCAATATTCATGCAGGTAATAACAAGTTTTATTATTTGGATGATAAAAGGATAATAATAATAATGTTATTGATAACGATGATGATAATAATGCTAAAATAAAATGATTACAATTCCACCTGGAGCATATGAAATTTCTGAACTTGGAAAATATATAAACAATGCAATAGATAGCCCCCAAGTAGTGCATTGAAGTTTATTCTAAAGGCTAACAATAACACATTGCAATGCGAAATGAAATCCATGTACACAGTGATTTTTAAACGCAATGATGCTATTGGGCAAATGCTTGGGTTCACTCCTGGCACATATCAGGCAAATAAAATCATTTCTCTCAACAATCAGTACAAATATTTGATGCGACCAATATACATGTGGAGTGTAATCTTACTGGTGGAGCGTATAGGAATAGCGAGCAGTCACATACAATTTTGAATTTGATGTACACGTAGAGCCTGGATATAAATTAATTAAAGAACCTGTATCCATCACATACTTGCCTGTGATCGTTCAACAAATAGATAACATTACGCTACGGTTGGTCAATCAAGAGGGTAAATTGGTGGACTTTGGTGCAGAGAAAGTATCTATTAGATTAGAACTTAAAAATATGGGGCTTAATATTTTTGGTGCTAGAGTATACTCAATCAGTTCACCTCAACCTGCAGGTCAGCAAACACCTGGTGCATTAACAGATCAGGACGTTCAATTTTAGAATATCTCGGTTATAAAGTGCTTAATAAACATGGAAGGCGCAATAAGAGGGCTATTCAACAGTGTAGCGTCCGAAGATACGATTACAGAATATGATCGTCGAACATATCACCCATATACGACAAACGCCTATGGAAACTCGGATGAAATCAATATTGTTATCCAAAAGCTGATCTTATGACTGCAACTTATGACAGCATTATATACTTGGAAGGTACTCTTAGTCCAACAGAAGCTCAAAATAAGGATTATGCTTTCACGAATAATGCAATGTTGTTTCTTTTGAAGAAATTAGATTTACGCTGGGTGATCAGGTTATCGAAACGGTTAGATTGCCCGGAATTAACAGCACAATCAAAGGCGTTTGTTCGTATACACGCGAGCAAAGTCGTTGTATGATGCATGCAGGATGGAGTGTGGAAAATAAACCCTTACCTTTGCTTAATGAAGCTAAAGATTCTTTTGCGCTTCAATACCATTAAAGCACGTGCTTGGATTTGCCGAAGGATACAAAACACCGTTGCTCAACGTTCGACAAGAATTAACGTTGGTACGTTCAAAGTCTGATATTGATTGTTGTAAGGGTACTTCTATACCAAAATTACTCTCACAAAAGTAGTATGGAAAGTACCACACGTAATGCTCAACGATGCCACAAAATTGTCTATTTACAAAGAAATTAACAAAAATTCGCGAATACAAGTAGCTTTTCATGCACGTGACTTGTATACCTATCCAAGCCTACCGTCCACTACATCTTTGGTTTGGCCTGTTAAGAGTAGTACGGGTTTTCAGCGCCCTCAATGGATATTCATCACCTTTCAAACCAAAAAGCGCAACCATAAGGATGCAGATGCGTCTACATTTAATCATGCAAACGCTACAAATATAAAGGCTAATATCAACAATAGAAGATACCCGTATGAGCAGCAAAACCTTTCTTTTACCGACAACAAGTACATGGATGCTTATAATGAATATTTGAATTATCGATCTCAATATTATGAACCGTTCGAGAGTTCGGTATGTTCTCTTCTCAGTTATGAGAGTTTAAACAGCAACCAATTTTGTAATCAACTGCACCAGACAAAATGAAAGCATCCATAATATAGTAGCAGATTTAAAATTGAAATTGAAGCATCAAAAGCATTTGAAGTTGAAACTGTTGCTTACTGCATGATTATGCATGACGTACTTATTGAATATGAACCATTTACTGGCATTATACGTAAACTTTAAAAATCGTTATTTCTTATAAAAGATGATTGAAATACATATGTAATATATTATTTAAATAACAGTGTTTTTGTTAGTATATTATTGATAGTCATGGAGGTTGTTGCTGTTCCACTCGCAGTGCTTTTAATCTTCCTTAGTTTCCTCATCGGCAGGGAAGTGAGGTGTGAAGATGAAATTTACACAAACAGTGAATTTGGCTTAGAAATGGCAAACGTTTATCTAAACAAATATGGATATATTGAAACTCATAATGTTAGTGGGGCCTCTATTGAAAATCGCAAATCGATAATTAAAAATGCCTTAAAAGCATTTCAAACATATTACCAACTGCCGGTTGATGGTGAACTAAATAAAGAAACTTTAAAGTTAATGTCAAAACCTGTACAAATAAAGACAATATTTCTGAAGCATACAATGTACATCAAACCAAATTGACAAAGCGTGTTTTAAATTACACAGTATTAACGAATGATTTTCGCATCTTAGCTCGGACGGTTGAAGCATTTAAAGTTTGGGCAAAACACACAAATCTTGTATTTATATACAATCCACAGAGTTATGATATATTAATAACATTCCAACAACAAAATCATTACATGAGGGCTTCAACAAACCCTAATGAGCGGTGTAAGGATGATTTTGATGGACCTGGTGGTGGGTTAGCACATGCTTTCTTTCCATCCAGCGACGATGTTGTGTCTGAAATACACATGGATTATGATGAGTCTTGGTATATGGAACACTCAAATTCACCACCCAGTGGATATATAAGTTATTATGAGGTGCTACTTCATGAAATTGGTCATACATTAGGGTTAAGACATTCAAATAATGTTAATGCAGTTATGTATTCATATTTAGAAAATCATCATCTTGATTTACATGAGGATGATATTGCAGGAATACAGTCCCTGTACCCACCACCATCATCAGCATCTACCACCGTTAAATCAACTACCGCTGCTTTTAAACCTAACTCCCCCAATAAGCCGACCTCACCGAACAAACTACCGCCAGACCTATGTAACATTGAAATTGAACATTTTCTAATTCTAAATAAACGCATATATATGTTTTATGAAAAATGGGTTTGGATATCAGCTCTAAATAGCACTTACATTGAACCAGCTAAGAACATAATAGATTGGCTACCTTTTCTTCCACACACGTTTAAACGTTTAGATGCCGTATATCAGAAACCAAATGGTGATGTGGTTTTCTTTAGCAACAATCAAGTATATCTGTTGCAATTTCCTAGCATGCAGCTAGTCAATGGATGGCCTAGAGCGTACACTCACTTTTACATTCCTAATCGTGTTCGGGTCAATGCGGCTGTAAATACCTATACTGGACGTACATTGATATTTTATGGCGAAAATCAACTCATGGAATACGATGAATGTACTAAGCAACCCAAAGCACATTTTTACAATCACATGCATTTCCAGATATTCCTTCGCATATTACAACCATTTTCGATATACCAATGGTCATCTATATTTTATCAATAAAACAAATTTCACGAATATAGTGAATTTCTAGGCAAAGTAGTTCAATCTGGCCACTTTGATCTATCCATATTTAACATTTATTGTGCAAACAAAGGATTAATGCAACAACTTTACGATGTATTGACAAAGTTATTAAAATTGGACAAACTAGTGAATTCGTACTTACAATCTAGCAGTATGTATGATAATTATGATGATGAAAGTTTATCGTAATGTTAAAAATGTACAAAATATAATAAAAAATTAATTTTTAGTTCATTTTATTTTTACATCACATAAAAATTTATTTGGAAAAGCAACAATAATTTCATATAAAAACTTAAATTCTAAAGAATGTTGAATAAAGTAGCTGGTTCTTGATAATTTCGTAAGTGCTTGCATATTTTCCGCAACCAATTTACCTGTAGATATAATACAATCATCGTTGATTGCACCACACTGTTTGGTAAAAGAGGACGCTATGTTATCTATAAATTGATTATAGATGTAATCAATTGAAGAATCATTAATTGTAAATAAACAATCGTTAACTATGAATGCCATTGAAAATAATTTATTAATTGCTTCCTCAGAAAACACGAGCGTAGCACTACCATTATGACTTATTCCAATATATGGAAAGTTGCTGCAGATATCGTAAATGGCATGCAGCTTTATTCCATAACCAATGGATATTTCTTGATCTCTATATTCAGGTTCCTTTTGTAGAATTAGCATATTACGAAGGAAATGTTCGCTTCTTAAACTTGAAATTTCATTCCATTCCTTAACATTAAAACATAGAAAGCTTTGTGGAGCAATAACATTAGATATTTGCACTACTGCATTTAGTTCATACCGCGTTGAAATACCAACTTCCAGTAATAAACCCAATTCCACATGTAAAAATGTTGACCATGTTGATACTAATTCCTCACGATACTTATTAAATGCTGTAGGACGTGTTGATTTTAGTGATAATTCTGCGTTTGCATCAGCCCATGAAAAATTTGCATTATCATTTTGAATTGCATCGACCGATAAACAATTTGCATTACCACCATTCTTATTCAAGTTTTTATTAACTGTTGCAGCATACATGTTTCTACTTTGAACGCAAAACTCTAACTATTTACGATGGTGAATTTTACCGGTTGAATTATTGACTATAATTATTCATCCAATACTTCAGTACAATCGCATTTTCCGCTGCACAATTGAATGATGTGCAACGTCTTGCGTGATATGAACATTTTGAAGTGTTGGGGCAATTCCACTCCTTTAACTCTTGTAAAGAAGGTGGACACCCCAAAGCTTCAACATTGATGATGTTGAGGTTAGAAAATTCGGACATTACCCATGCCCGTTTTTCTAACCCCTTACATATACATTCGTCGCTTCATTTAATATTGGACTTAATACATGTTGCAAACATCCATAGGGCAACTCACCACACTCCCACTTAATACCATGAAAATGTTCTATTAGCCATGCATTTTGACGTTTATGGTCCAGCAATAATTCACCCCATGGATGCGGTGGTTTTAGTATGTAAGTACTTACATCATTTGATGATGCCAATAATGGAACAATAGCGACTTCTTTATATATGAACTTATTGTTTACAGTTTTGAACCCTTGAACATCTAACACTATTGAAGTATTCATTTTGCAATATTGACGCTGGCTGTTCAATAACAAACAGAAACTAACATCTTAACTCAATGTCTCCATATATATATATGCTTTGCAACAAGATTCCCACATAGAAACGACGTGATTACTTTAAATTTATGCGATTGTATAATTATATACAATCCCATTATATTTAATGTATGCATTAAAACATTCCAATGTGGTTATAAAATTATTCACGTTTTGTAGAAAACCATTAAAATTTACATTTTAATCTCATTGCAACTTTGTAACCTTGATGCTAATGAACGCTATTATTAACTTCTATTGTTTGAGAATGACGCAAAGAAAGAATACCTGATGCTACACCTTGAATTATAAAAAGTTAATACATGTAAATTCTTCAAAATTAGTATGCTAAATACAGTGTTGATGTTTCATCATGACCAAATAACTACATCAATTGAATATATATCAAACAGGATTCTGAATAGTACACGGTTGATGTGGATATAAAATTATTCATGGTTTTAGCAATAAAAATTTAAAATATAACCTTGCTTATAAGTTTATAACATTTCTAAGTATATATAATACAGTAAATTTAACCATTAACTAACAAAATGAAACCAACTGCAATTATATCGCCAACAAATAGAACTGGGGTGCCGTGGTTCGCAAAGCCGACAGTGAAGCGTCGAATGCTTAGACTCTTAAACCCGTAAGTAACAAATATTTATTTGTATAAACTAATTTTCAATTTATATTTACTACTGAAAAATTGTTATATAATAAAACTTAGGTTTATTTTTCTTATTGTTACAGTAATATGCGATATACGGAGGTGGCAGACCGACATACGCCAGCACAAATGTCACCACCACCACCACAACCACCACAACCATGGTCCCCAGATGATGGCGAAGATTTACTTACTTTGCTAAATGAATTTATAGAAAGAAGTATTCATTAAATAAATATTAAAGAAACACATATTTTCTAAATGATATTGGTGCTAAGGAAAGCTATTATTATTAAGTTATATAGTTTGAGAGTGATGTTAAAACCTTGATGCTACACCTGAGTTGTAAAAGTTAATCAATAAGCAAGAAATCCTTGATAATAGCAAGTTTAGTGTACTTGTATAAATTATTTTGGGATGATGTAACCAAAAGGATATACGACATACCTGCCTTGAAATGTTTTTGCAAACACACACACACCTTATGTTAATTAAATACATTATATTAAAAGTCGAATGTCGGCGCGATTTACATATATATTACCAGAGATTTATAATTCCAAACACGTTGTTATATTCGACTGCATGCAGATTCTTAGTATTTTATCGTGACATTGAAATTGTGAGAAGTGAACGACTTCTTTTTAACAAGATTTTACCTGCAGACGTTTAAAAATTTGACCTCCATCATATAACCATAGATTTATAATTCCAAACACGTTGTTATATTCAACTGCATGCAAATTCTTAGTATTTTATCGTGACATTGAAATTGCGAGAAGTGAACGACTTCTTTTTTACAAGATTTTACCTGCAGACGTTTAAAATTTGACCTCCATCATATAACATTTCGTATACTTTCTTAATTTTATTTTCTACTTCGTACAAAACGCAGCTTATGAGGAGAGCTAAAACACTCTTTACCACTTGCACGCGTTTGCCTAATATTAAAAATTCTTCACCGCGGCGTTTTAATTTTAGCTTAACCTACCCCAGAAAAATACGAACCAACACGTGAACTCCATTTTCTACACACACAACATTTTTTAAAATTTAATATTTAATATTTAACGTCGGGAACGCTGCTAAAAATTTCCTAAGAAAATATCTCACCCCAGCGCACGCGCACCACCCCACAACAAAAATCTAACGACCCCGCCGAACGCACACCCCAAAGACCTAACGACCCCCCGACGCAACAAATTTACACACAAAAACAATTTTGTTCTCAAAGCGGCGTATACATATCTTGCTGCACGTTTTGTTTCCCAAAGCGGCTTAGCTGTTCATATTGTTCTCGAACCGGCGTATACATATCTTGCTGTGGATCTCTGTTGCCAAACCGGCTTAGCTACCCTACTCCCACCGATACTGAGCTGAGGAGATTGCTTTCCAGAATAACGCATGTTAAACAACGTACCGAATTATTATCCTTATATGACGACGAACAAGCGACCCAAGCTAAACAAAGTTTATTGTCCGAAATATTATTACTTGAAGGAATTGTTCTTGACAAACTCAATCCAAACGCAGACGTAGATATATCGTTACCATTTTCAAATCTCGTACTTGCCCAATCTAAACCTGTAGGAAAATCCATACCTGTATACAAATGGGGTCTTACTTTTCAAGGGTTTGACGCGCAAGTCCCTCTATCGTCCTTTCTTGACCGTATTAACGACTTCAACATTTCTCGGCAGTGTACAGATCAGGACTTATTTGTCTCAGCAGGTAACTTGTTTTCAGACTCCGCGTTGATATGGTACAGAAACATCCGAGACCAAATTTCTACCTGGGAGGAGTTAGTTGCGTGCCTAAAACTAGACTTCCTACCTCATGGTTATATTACCGACCTTTGGAACGAGATACGTAATCGAACCCAAGGTCCTGACGAAAATGTTGTTTCCTTCATTACCTCATTAGAAGCTTTTTATAGCAGACTCGACAAAAAACCTTCAGAATCCGAAATTATCGATCAGTTACTTAGAAATTTAAACCCGTATTTCTCTGAACGTCTGGCATTACAACACATCTCTTCGTTAGCGCACTTTAAAGATCTATGTCGTTCTCTCCAGGAAGTGAAGTTAAGAATTGAGAAACAATCTGGTCTTTTAGAACCCGATTTAGCTTGTCAAGTTCGATCTTCCCATAAAGTATCTACCCTTAATGTTCCTTCTACCGTAACTAATAATTCACTTACCTGTTGGAACTGTAAGAGAAGTGGACATAACTATAATGTCTGCACATACCCTAGAAATATTTTTTGTTACGGTTGTGGCCGCTCAAATATCTACAAATCTAACTGCACGAACTGTAATCCTAACGTATCGGGAAACTCCCGTCGAGATATTCCAAATCAGGGCGTGAATATCTCAAGGAATCAAAATCGTCCTCAACGCCAATCATTCAACGGACCCGGACATCAATAAATTCAAATCATAAAACTACTTTTAACGCTGTACCGTCATTTAATTTATCTAACAATAATACCGCTACTCTTAATGTACAAAATGCCTTACCTTCATTACAAGAATTATGTTATACTACTCCATCAGAGTGGTCTAAGTGGTTACGAACCGTCAATTCCTTTTATCATAAAAAGACTGCTGCCTCACAACTTGTTAAAAAACCCTTCGATAATCGTCCACACTTATCTATCTCAATTGGTTCCTTAAATGTAATTGCTTTATTGGATACAGGTTCCTCTTGTTCCCTTATAAATAACGAAGGTTTACATCAATTATCTAAACAAAATATTATAATTCAGATTATTCCCGAAAAAACTTCCATAAATTTAGCTGACGATAATCAAATATATGTAACAGGTTCCCTTAAGTTAAAAATTCGAGTAGAATCTCTTGAACGTGAGGTTTCATTTTTGATTGTGCCTGCATTAGCTTATCCTTTTCTACTAGGTGTGGATTTTTGTAAACTCTTTAATCTGTCACTTTATTTCCAGGATTTTTCATGGCAAACCTCTGTTAAAACAAATTCTTGTGCATCTACAGGAATATCTAACAAAATTTCTCTTACTGATTCCCAAAATGTGACCCTTGACGTTACAATTGACAAATTTCGTAAACTTAATACCTCTGAACTTGGTTGCGTTACAACTGCAACACACGTTATCTCTACAGGTGATGCCCTTCCTTTTAAGCAACGTCAATATCCGTTATCGCCTGTATTACAAAAGCATTTACATGCTGAAATAGATAAAATGTTAGAATCTGGTGTTATCTCTCCCTCAAATTCACCCTGGACGTCTCCCGTATTACTAGTTCGGAAAAAGAATGACGAATAGCGTGTCTGTTTCGATGGCAGAAAGTTGAATTCCGTGACTGTTTCAGATGCTTATCCTTTACCAAGAACTGACTCTATTTTAAGTCGGCTTCGAAACGCAAAATTTATCTTATCTATCGATCTTAGACAAGCTTTTTATCAGATACCTCTCGACCTATCTTCTCGTCAAAAAACTGCTTTTTGTGTTCCAGGTCGAGGCCTTTTCGAATATAATTTTTTGCCATTTGGTCTCTGTAACGCTCCACAAACCCTACAACGTACTATGGATCAAACGTTAGGTCCTATCTTACATCAAGAACGTGCCTTTGTGTTTTTGGATGATATTTTAGTTCTCTCAAGTTCTTTCGATGAACATATCGCTACATTAAATGAAGTTGCAGAACGTTTAAACGCAGCAGGTTTTAAGATAAACTGGGAAAAGTCTCAATTTTGTTGTTCATCCCTTACATTTCTTGGTTTTATTATCGATGGAACTGGCCTACGAGCAGATCCTGCTAAAGTCGACGCTATTACTAAATTCAAAACACCTAAAACTGTTACCGAAATCAAACGTTTAATCGGAATGATTAGCTACTATCGCATCTTTCTACCCAACCATTCAACTATATCTGCACCCATTACCGCTTTAATTAAAAATAAAAAGAAATCCCAAACTATCGAGTGGAATTTAGAATCCCAACAAGCTTTCGAACAAATTAAAACGTTAATCACTTTAGCACCTATCTTAATTTCACCCAATTTCGATGAAAAGTTTTATATACAAACCGATGCCTCGCTTACTGGTCTAGGTGCAATGTTATTCCAAGTAAGAAATGGTTTAGAACATCCAATCGCCTATGCAAGTCGTGCCTTAACTTCTGCCGAACAAAAATATTCTGCTACCGAACGAGAATTATTGGGCGTTATCTTTGGCATCGAGAAATTTAGAGGATATGTCGAAGGTACACATTTTAACCGTAATCACTGATTGTGCAGCTCTCACTTGGCTTAATAACTTGAAACAACCCGCAGGTCGTTTGGCAAGATGGAACTTGCGTATATCTTAATTCACTTTTGACGTTAGGTATAGGCCTGGCAAATTAAATATCGTACCTGATGCCTTACCTCGTGATGTTGTTTCTCTTAAACTTCCAAATTTAATTCCTGATACCTGGTATCTCAATATGATTAAAAAAGTTTCCGATAATTCCGATAAATTCCCTACCTTTCGTGTAACTAATAATAGACTATATAAATAGTGTTTTTGTATACCTTCATACTTTGTGTGTATGCAAGCAGTATTATGAATAAATTACTGTTAGAAAGGTGATGTTTATTGAATGATATCGTTTAGTAATAATTCTGTTTATTCCACTGTCTAATAGTAGGATGCTAAAATAAAACAAGTTTTGTTACGTGCCAATCGGCACTTAAACATTGTATTAGGTTAAGTTTGATGTACGGAGGTTTCGCGCCATAATTTCAAAAGACGCGGTGCGCGGAATTTTAAAAGACTAGGCGCGTACTTCCGTTACGTCATAGTGAGTTTGAGCAGAGTGCGCGACGCGGGAGGGTTGGACGAATAACTTCGCGCCGATGTGTAAAAGACAAAAGAGTGGGGACAAGTTTCCGTGACGCTCTAAAACGTGGCTGTTTTGCCAGAATCTTCGAGTGGAGTGGACGCTTTGAGGTATCGTATCGTGCCTTATCTTATCTATGTAGATTTCCTTTGCCTAATTGTCTTTGTTTGTTGCCTTATACCTTGTTTCCTAATCCGATCCCTGCATAGATAGGAGAATTTTGCAGCCACCTAGGGCAAACCGAACCGTACGACCCGAGAATAAGCCGGAAGCTCATGTTCCGCCAACAGCACCGGAGCAAGTACCATCCTTAATCACCTCGGAGCGGAGCCCTGATTGCTGGTCCGAACGCGTTGGAAGAGCGTCGGGCATACCATCTTTATCTATCCGGAAGGACGATAGGCGTACTTCGTGGAAATCTGAACCTATCATGTGAGTAAATTATGTAATACCTGTCGATTTAACTTTTTGTAAATTTTCCGATTATTACGCAATATAAATAGTGCATTGGTGACGTCATTGGAAGTTGGCAACGCGGAATCTGCTATCCGCCAGGGGCGTCGCCCGCTTTACTTATTGCGCTTGCGCGATGTATTTATGAACTCTTAAACTGTATTACCGACTTTGTAACTGTATTTATCGACGTACTTTAAACTGTATTATTGAACTTTTAAATGTAACTACCGTTTAAATGTAAGAGTTTTCAAAAACTTGGTAATATCAGAACAGGCTGCTGTTAGAAATATAACGGCCTCCTCGCTAGCACTGCCAATAAAGAATCCGTCTCCCTCGTACAAATGTTTGTTATGACAAAAGTCACAAGTTTGAACTTTTATGTAAATGTAGGAGTAGACTATTGTTAGTTTACATAAACCTTTGAAATTGTGAAAGCAAACTGTCGCTATTAACGCGCTAGCAGATTGTATCATTCTGTAACCTTATTAGTAGATTTTAGGATATCGATTAAGTTGCTTTTTATCAAACGATACCATTAAAGCTGACAGCACGTCAAGCTCCATGACACAAATTGGTGCAATTAAAAGTACTCCCTAGTCTAAAAATCAGCCGTGATATGACATGATTGATTTCCGAACTTGTTTTGCTTATAACAAACCATTCGGATAACGACACAATCCAATACGCACAAGACATAAATCAACGTGTCGAGTACAATGCTAAATTTAAAAGATTTGTAGACCCATCAATTTGCTCTCCTAATTGTTTCTGTAATATCAAACAAGCTATTGGACAGAAGCGAACGCTAATGCGTAAGCTATTTGTTTCATCGGGCAATGTTAAAGTATAACATTAATTGAACACCCCTAAAACCCATTTATTTGTCAGCATTTCCATGTTCAAAATACTCCAACTCGAATTCGCTCATGCACAACGTGCGTATGCCGTATGCTAAATGCAATTATCATCGGGAGAACGGGCACGTTAAATACTCAGTGTTTGAATATTAATGTCAATCTGTTTCAATTTCAAACGGAATAATCCAAATTATTAAGCTCCGGAAAGGCAATAAGAGCAATTTGTTCAGTGGATAGAAGTTATCAAAAAGCGAGAATTATTTTTGAGTAACATTTTATGCATCATTTGGCCTAGTAACAGCTACAATTTCAGGCATATTCTATTGCCCTATTGCTTCTAGTATCAAACTAGTTTCGAAAAAGGAGTTTTCGATCTTTGTCAGCAAATCGTTACCAAAGCACAGAAACTTCACAAAGTTTAAAGTTAGTTTGTAGTATAACCTACCTGAGGACGAGCGAATTCCCTTTCTTAACATTATGTGGCTCTACGATCTAGTGATCTAATGATACTGGCTCTTGATCCCTACGCTGCGTGACCAACACACCCCAAATATACACCGAGAGGTGGTATTAAGGTAGGAAGGTTTGAAATAAAACAACAAAGTAACAGTTGGAATGTATGAGTAGTTCGCAAGACAGGAGACACAATATTTGTAATAAAGAACTGAACGTATCATTTATTATAAATTTCCTACGGACAACTGCAGAATTCTTGGTGGACGGTATGTGATGCCAAGAGGCGTGAGAAGAGTTCTCCTGAATGTAAGCAACATGATTGGCGACGAAAATCTTCTAAAGCTGCGGTGGGGAACGAATCCACAAAAGTACTACCATGGAGTCAGGCCAACAGTAAATTTAATGAAAAGTAGGGTTCAAATCAAAGGTTTTTAGGACAGAGATTAATAATTTGGAAGCCAATGCGGCAGGCAACAATTCGAGCCGAGGCAAAGAGATTGTACTAAGAGGAGCGAACTTAGACTTGGCGCACACTAAGCGAACCTCAACGGCGGAAGGGGTAACAACGCGAAAATGAATAACAGAACAGTAGCCACGTTCGGAAGCGTCAGCGAAGCAATGAACTTTTCACGTAGTAAACTGTGGTGAGATTAGCAAGCAGGGTAAAGCGAAATCCGAAAGAAGCGCAAGTATCTTTCCCACAAACGAAGGAAGTCGGGGAGGGGTCTAATTTTAAAGACCATAAACGTCGAATTAAGTGTTTTATCAGAAAAGTAAGGGGGCGATAAAAATTCCATGAGGTCGAAAATACGGGCTAAGTTAAAAAGTAGGCTGCTCTTGGTACAAGGGGTACTTAGAGGCTGAACTAGAAAACAAAAATTATCTGAGGTGGGGTTCCATTGAAGACCTAGAACTTTTAGGAATTGAGTGTCAGGATCTTCAAAGAAGTGGGGTTGCGCAAATTTTTGCGTAGCGGAAAAATCTTTTAATAATTCGGGATGGTTACTCAACCATTATGAAGTTCGAAACTACCAATTTTTATAGATCAATTAGTTGATTACGTAGATCGAAGGTTGATTTAATAGAATCTCCACCAGTAGCGATGTCATCAATGTAAGTATGGTGGCGAAGAGTGATAGAGGCTAACGGATAAGAATTCCCTTCGTCTACGGCCAACTGCTGAAGCGTGCGTATGCCAAGAAAGCGACCACAGTTGATTCTATACGTAACGGTATTTAATTTAAAATTCTGAACGGACTCCTGAGGGGAGAAGCGCCAAACATTTTGTTGATAGCCACACTGAGCAGGATTAACAAGAATTTGTCTGTACATCTGACGAATATCGGTAGTGACATCATAAGGATGTAAACGAAATTGTAACAAAATTGTGTGATATCTGGTTGCAGCTTCGGCCCAACAAATAAGTGATCGTTTAAGGGCGATTGAAACAGAGTTTTAGCGGAAACATTGAAAACAATTCGTAATTTCGTACTTGTGCTTTCGGGTTTCACAACGAAATGATGCGGGATGTAATAAGAAAAGTTCAAATAAAACCCACTAACGACAGATTGCGTATGTTGAGAATCCAGATATTCACGCATGAACCAAACGTATTGTTCGTAAACACGAGGTTGCTTAAGTAACGATTTTCTAAAGAAACAAATCGTTGTAAGGCAAGACTACGACTACCTGGAAAAATGGTTTTTGATTTCTAAACGGCAGTGAGACGACATATCGACCTTGTTCATTACGGGAAAACGTATCAATAAAATGTTTTTTAACAAGAGTTTCTTCAGGCGTTAAAGGATGAGCGGCGGGGACAGCTTTGACTTCCCAGAATTTAGCGACAATATCTTTCAATGGGGAAGTAAAATCTGTCATACAAAAAAAGCTAGTTACTTCAGAAGCGAGCAAGGAAGGTATGCTTTCCATTAAAACATATCAAAAAGTAGTATTAATAGCAACAGGTTGATCGCTATCACCCTGGGTGCAACCGTCTAATAACACTTGGGGGAAAATATCCGCACCAAGTAAGAAATTAATGGGTCCAAATTGAGCAAAAAGCTAGCTTGAGGTTAGCCAGATGATTGAAATGTTGTCAAGAAATATTAAAAATAGGTAAATTTTCACAAATTTTGGGAAATACTACAACTTGAAAATTAATAATCGGCGAAGAAATACCTATTGGTTTGAGCAAAACGGCGACAGCGCCATGCAGGGTTGCAGAGCGCATGGAACCTAAACCACTAAGGGTAAGGGAATGTGGAGTAGTACAAAAACCTAAACGTTTCATACTATTTGGCACAATAAATGAAGTCATGCTGCCCAAATCGAGTAAACCGCGAAATTTTTTAAAAGAACCAGAGCAATAAGCAATTTTCACTTGAACGGTGGAATGTAGAACAACTGAAGTTTTAGCTAAAGAATTAAATAAAACGACATTTCAAGTTGACAAACCACTACAGCTAAACGAAGCCGATGATTTCTCAGAGGCAAGAGGAGCGAAAGGCTTGTAGCGGTTTTGAATAGCGGTAGTAGTACGACGTGATACCTTAGAGGCGGTGGTGTCTGGGCTCAAGCGAGCCTGGTTACTAGCAGCGAAAGCGGGTTTAGACGAAACGCAATCGCAATGCAATAAGGAATAGTGACGTTGATTGCATTGGCGGCATGAAGAAGTAGACTGGCATTTATTTAAAATTTATTTAATGCAAAGATGTTGTTTTTTTGCAAAATTGCAGCGATCTTGCGACGAAAGTTTGACGAAATCATTACTGCGATAAAGATTGTGATCTTGTTTGCAAAGCGGACATTTATTAATATTAGAGTTCGTATGGACTAACATGGAAACGGCGGAGCGAGACTTAGACAGTTTGCTGGACTAAATAACTTTGTTTAAAACGGATTTATGATTTACCGACAAATTTGATAAAGATTTACAGGCTTTTTTCAGATAAGCAATTAACTTTTTATATGAAACGGTAGCGGTCAGATCTTGATACAATCCATAACTACGGACAGTGTGTACATTACAGTGATTTAAGATCATTTATGCAAGAATAAAATCCCATTGCTCAGGGCAAATCAAATTTCTCAAGCGCTTGTAAATTGTCGGTAAAAGTATCGAATAATTTTTGCAAACCCGTGGGGTTATCGGAACTCAATTTGGGAAATTTATCAATATTGTTTCATAGAGATGAGGTAATGTGACGATTATTACAATATTTTTCGCGAAGTTTGTTGTAGGGAAAAGGGTAATTGGCTTCTGTAAGGTCAAAGTTCTTAATGGTTAAGAGTGCGGAACCTTTTAGTGCTGATTGAAGATACGAAAATTTATCCACGTTCAACAAATCGTTATTAAGATGAACTATACTCTCAAAGCGGTCAATATAGCTTTCAAACAAACAACCTTCCCTATCAAACATAGGGAGGGTCAGTGGGAGAAGTGACTTTCGAATTAAAAGTATCTAGTTGCGCGTATACACTAGCCCGAAACGACAACGATCGGCTCGAAACAGCTTGAAATAGAGATCTTTTATTTGAAAGAAATGGTTGTCGATGCATTTACGAATGGCGTCTTCCGTTTCAAATTGTTCATCAGCGTCGTCGGCGGAAGAAATTGCACCTGCTACAAAAGTATGGTGAACAAAAAAAGTTTCTCGTACTGTTTCGAGAGATTGGAACTGTGCGCAAAATAAATCAAAAAAGATAAGTTCAAACATTTCATTCAGCGAATTAATTGTAGTATTATGTAGAAAACAGTTACGTTTCAATTTTTCTGCCATAGTTAAAAATTAAGTAAATACAAAGGGCGGATGCAATGTAACCGAAAACTCGATGATTAAATTAAAGGCAAACGCGGCGATAACAAATATGTACAAATTCTTGTACCGAACGCGATAACAAAGATGGCTCGTAAACAAATTGCGCAGTTTTGATAAGCGGTATGCTAACATGAATCTCATTGTTAATTAAAATTTGTTGTTTATTTAGATCCGGTGAGAAGTGAACCAATGTAAACTTTTTGCGGTAATTTCGTTAGCTACTGATGGTAGAGAAAAAGTGGACATGTATACAAAAATAAAATAAATGATAATAAACCAACAAATATTTACTTTCAACATTTACCTTGTATGTGAGCATAGTGAAGCATATTTATGTTCATGCGGCCGTTCAAACGGATAACAATAGCAAAAAAATTCTGTTCAATGCGTCCGCCAAGAACGAGTAACGAAAGTCGACTCTTTAATATGGTGAAGCGTAGCACGTGTAATTTTGCGGCTGTTTTCAACGAAAAGCAACACTCCAATGTTTCGTGTTTTCTCCATGGCCGGTGATAAAAAAGTTTTTGCACATGCAAAGAGCATAGTTTATCGATATCGCGGCACTTTGTAGAGGCGCGGTGTTCGAAGTAATACACGGCACACGATAACATTTTTAAAATACCGGGCGGAAGTAAATAATCAACAAATTCCAACTTCGAAAATAAATTAAGCTGTAAATTATACACTATAAACGTAACACGTTCCATAGTATTTTATTCTATGGAAGTCTAAAATTATGTACGTTTTGTCTTTGTGATCTATGTCCTACATTTCGTTTTATAGTCGCTTGCACGGAATCGACATAACCATCTTTTTCTTTTTTTGTATTACTATTTCAAGATTTTATTACATAAATTCATATTATTGTAAAACCGTTCTTCTCAGAACACTGTAATATGATTTTGTCTTTTGTTTGGTTACGTTGGATATCGAATACTATTTTACTTTGTGACCCCCAAATCTCGCTTTACCTGTGTAGCTTTATAGCTACATGAACCAGTCATATCTCAGACCAGACTTTTGCTCATACGAAAAAGCGTAACCCTCGGATCGTCTCTCGGTTTACTGTTCTTCAACATTTTTGGAATGATCACTATCGTAGGATCCTAACCACTATTGTTTTTCATTTTGAGAGCTTACTGATCCGATGTACCTCATCGTTGTTCTATTTTATAACTTTGTAAGGACACTATAATGTCTTTGTAATCTTGACAGTAGTCCACGTACCCGGCTGGGATTGTATAGCCTGACGCAGTTGCACTTTTGAAAACCTGATTCCTGCGCTTTGATGTCATATTTGGACATCATCCAATCGCATGCGATCTGGAAATTATTTCTAAAGTCAGCATGGATGTCATGCATTTTGCGATCGACGTAGCTCTCAAACACGATTTTATCTCCCGGCTTAAACTCGAACTCAAGATCACATGATAGACATATTTTGCGTCCCAGCATTGCATATGCAGGTGTGTGTCCAGTACTAATATGAACTATGCACCGATAGGTTAATACAAATAGATGAAATATTGGTCTCAGTGTCTCAGATGTTGGGAAAACATCTTGGAAATGTATTTGACCAAGGCGCAATTCGTGCACTTTACTATACCATCCGATTGTTGTTGCAATGGTGTTGTTTGGGCCTTTCTCCCCAGCAACATGTAAACTTCTTGCGATAACACCGAATCAAAATTTCTACCCTGCAACTGCATAGCAACTCCAAAGTAGCAGAACAACACGTCAGCAACGGATGCAGCTTCTTGGTTTGGTATAGCTTACGCTTCAGTCCACTTCGTAAAATAGTGTGTGTTATCTCATTGTAGCCTTACGGTTTATCAAAGGGGCACACAGCTGGCACTCTTTAACATCGTCCTTGTAGCCTACCCAATAAAAACTTGCTTGTTTTTTTTCAGAGTTTTCGTAACGCTAAAGTATCCTCCTGAGGTCCCGTTATGTAAACATCCTAAAATGCCCTAGAACCCTTCTAGAACCCACCACCTAAAGCGTACTCGAAGGATTTATCTCCATTCTCCAAGAATTGCTCTAAGATTCCATTTTCTATCTTCAAAGAATCACATCGTGTTCAGTACGACTTCAAAGTATTACTCAACGAACTAATATCCTACGTAAATGCACGCTTTCCTATGCTTTCCAACCCAAAAGACACCCATATCTATGTCATTCACTTGATCGGTTTGCAACTGTAGAGGCTGCCGATCGTCATTGATCACTCTAGTCCGACCAACAGGATCGTGTTGTACCCGTGTGACACGGATCACCATTGTCGAAGCAGAATATGTGCTAGCCCGAGTTTTGTCCCGTTCCGTCGACCCTCTGTTCATTTCAGCTCTTTCCATTCTTTTCTGAACCATTTAAATTGGTTCAATCTGTGTCCAAATCCACGTTTCTGCAGTTGTAACTCCTTTTTCTCCAACTGCTGGTCACGAAGTACCTGTTAAATCACTTCCTCCAGGCTCTCTTGGTTACGCTTCTCTCTAAAGCGACCCGCCTTCACACAGTTAAGATGTTCTGCTTGTTTCGGTGCTTAAAATTCCAAGGTATAAGCTAGCGTATCGTCCACGGTCCTTGGTCTAGCCCGCCGCAGTGCTTGCTGGATTTTCCCTCCTCGTATTCCATCAGTGAATGCCCCCATTGTCACCAGTTCTAGAAATCTATCCGCTGCTGTCGTGTAAATTAGTCTCACTAAGCGAGCAATATCTGCTTCAAATTCTCGCAAATTTCATTGTCCTCTTGGTAACGTAGTACATTTTTTCCAATTTAGACCCGCCGTACCGCACTTCTAGACCCAATAGCTTCTTTCGTCATAGTCTGGTATGGTTTGCAAAATGTTCAAGAACTCACCTCGTAACGCGACAATCAACACGGTTGCCCTTTCACCATAGTTCCAGCCGTTAATTCTGGCCGCAACCTCAAATTGTTTAAAATATGTCTCCCAAGGTGACTCTTCGTCAAACGTGGGTGATTTTACTCTGAATGTCGGCGACGGTTCGCGTTCCCTGACACACTTAAATTCTGGGAAGTACTGTTGTATTACCGGACTTGAGTGCTCTGGCGTTTGTGCTGTTAAGGATTCAACCCGTTCCTCTACTTCTACCACATTTTCTTCCACCTTGTGCACGTTTTCTAACAATTTTTCTGAAAATCTTGTTTCCAGCTCATGTGAGTTTTCAAATTAATCATCTAAAAACGTCCATTTCTAATTTCTGTAAACCGCCGGAAAATTTAACTTCTAGGTTTTCCGCGGATTTTATAGCTTTTTTTAAATACTCACCTTTTACTTATTCAATCTCTTTGGCGGTTTTTACAGCTTCTTGTATAAATTCTTTTTTCAATTGACTAATTTTCTTGTAGGTTTGAAGCGGTCCCGTTGAGTTTTTGTGTAAGATTTGCGGCGGTTCGTTCTTGTTTTTCCGCATTTTATTTTATTTCCTGGAATTTTCTTCTAACCTTGCTGCCAGACTGGCGGAATTTTCCTTAATGCCTGAATTTAAGCACCCCAGAAAGGGCTATTGCTGACTACGGGTTACTGGCAAGCGCATGTAAATCATTTAGACGTTTTTTCTCACTGCAGTCCTACTACTTGACACCAGTGTAACGAAAACTTTTTTGCAAAACAACGTCTGATTACACCTGCATTTTCAGCAGCACGTAGTTTCAGCATTCGCAATTTACTTCCAGCTAATCGATATCAGTACAAATATTACTTCTTAAAACTACAGTGCCGTCTTCCTGGTTACTATCGAAGCATTGTTATTAACTGTCCAAGCACTGATTATTAATTTATATCGATCAGTACAACAATGTATATCACACGGTGAAATTTATTTCAACAATATGTACCACTAGCTTATATCACTACTTTATAGCTCGAATAAGAACCTAATTTTGTAAACGAAGTTTTAATTTAAGTCTGAACTGACTAATGCTAATGACGGCAATTTATATACTATTATATATATATATATATATATATATATTGCTATGCTATTAGCGGAATTATCATGCCCCTACTTTGGGCGGCATCTTTATTTGCTATGATATTAAATACTCATCATGCACCTACGTTGGGTTGTTATATTTATTTGCTACGTACTCTAAATTATTGGACCACCATTTTAATATTCACGATTAAGTGTAATTATCTCCTCCTCCAGCTGTTTTCTTAATATTGCTATCAACTGGCCTTTATCTTTAAACAGCTCTATCTACCAATGGCAAAATTTGATACGTTACCGCCTTGCGGGTTATCTCTTTCCTATTCAACTTGTGGCTCCGCCTTTCTACTATTTAAATCTTATGACCTCGGCTAGCATTTATTTGCAATTATAAAATTCAGTAAATTTAGATTTTATATAATGAAACCAATATGTTATGTACAGCTTTTGAAATTATTTGTAATACATTTCTTATAAATTTCATTTATTAACAACCATCTAGTATGTACTCAAAAAACCCCAAAGTCACCAAAGAAAATTTATTATCTTTACTAACAAAGTGTAGAATACTCTAAACCTGTTTTCATATTGCTCATTCAATACGTATGCAACCTCTCTTGTTGACTTCTTCACAAGCATATCATATTTAGCAAATTCAATATTAAAATAAAATAAAAATCCATATAGAAAAACAAATATCTTATAACTAAAAATCTGACCTGGTTTTATCTTTTTCACATCGACGCTTCCAATAAAAATGATCTTCCCCAATTCTGGATTCCATTCAATTTATTACACTATGGACCACCATCATTAAATTATATACCCCAATTTATTTCAATTCTTCAAACTTAGACTTTCATCATTCTTGCCCCAGACTTAAAATTGTAGTTTGTTTCATCCCTGTACTTCAAAATTGTATTATTCTTCTTTTCCCCTTGACATTTAAATTGTATTACTGTATTTTTTTCTTAACATCAGAATCCTAGTCTATTTCCCTCAGACCTTGAAACCCTATTATTTTTATGTCTTAGTCTACAATAAATTCATTAAAAACGTACTTACGTTTAAACGGCAATTGTAATCTTCATATTCGCACTTATTTTATTTTTCACTTTTATACTTATTACGAACTACACTGTTTAATGGCAATGCACTTCGGCCTTCATTGAGTTCAAAAGTGACTTTCTTATCAAGGTGCTTGCTAATATAATCTCGAATTCCCACTCCATCCGTGGGTTTGGTCTAGAACTCGTCGCTTGTCTCTGACCAATCAAATAATTCTATTACGAGCAGTTTCTGATGCAATGCTCCACGTTTTCCCATAATCACAACCTGCCCGCAGCTGTCTCTCATTGTCAACATGCTGTATTTTGATAGATTACTTGCTTTTCTATAAACAACTGATGCAATCCGACTTTAACTTTTCATGTTTACATATGATTCACGCAATTTTTAATCATTTCTCTTATCAAAATGGTTAAATCTTTGTACGCATTTATATTAACTACCTGATACTCTATTTCTATATCCGTATTAATTTAATCGTCTGGAACTCTTCTTCTTAATGCGTGTCTAATTACACTTTATCCTTTATTTCTCAATATACGCGTGCTTCCACTGAAAAATATCCTTATTTGTTTCACCTAAATTAACTAAACTTTATCTACAGGGTATTTACATTTACTATCTACTTAATACATGTATTTCTCATTCCTACGCCAACTATGCGTCTTCCTATGTTTACCTGCGTCGCCCAAAACTATCTCTACTCTATATACAGAGTGCTGACTACTTACTATCTACAAACTATGTCTATTTCTTAATTATCTCCTTAAATAAGTGTAGTTTTCTGCTGACTATTCTAATTACTCATTCCTGAACGACCTTTACTATAACGTGCACCCTTAAGCAACCCCTTATCACAGCAATATATATATATATATATATTATACACTATTATGTCGAGCATGTACAAGAATTATGCAAATAACATTTTAGAGATTTACTTATCAGCTTGGTAAAGCTCTTAAATGCAAACTCGTGTAACCTAAGAATCAAATCCATCTGAAGATGTCGCGTTACATCTTTTGCGTATAAATAGCTTGTTTACGTTCTGATGTATTATTATGGTGAAGGGAGACTATACGGTGCTGCAATATTTTAATGAAAAAGCGGTAATATAAAATTATAGTAGCATAGGTTCCTAGTTTACATATTTGTTAATTAGGGTGTACGTATCAGTAGACTATTAGTACCGTAAGTAGGTTTTACAGTTAACAAATGCCATCGGTAGCGTACTGCATTAAAAGTAAATAATCGTCGTCTCACAATCACACCTATTCGTCACAACTTTGAACGCTGGTTCCAAACTAAATATGTAAACTTAATTGAAGTTTTCACTTTTCCGATGCAATTCTACTGCAAAAGTTCTTTAGCTTCGCTAGCGTATTCATTATCGTCCTAGTAGGGTAGTTAAAAGTGTTTATAACGATAACCTAAGTACAACAAAGGCAACGGTCAAACTAAACATGCCCATAAAGTGATCAAGTATAGTCATAAGTTTTTTTATACCTGTATCAAACTCATAATGTTGGAACATATTGTCTTTAGTTTAGTGTTAAAAGCTTTCCGGGTATCTATTTTCTAATAAAATCGTCGTTACTTGAACACTTTTAACTACTCTTTATTAGATACTTTCGACAGCCAGCTCCCAAAATGGTATTGACTTTCATAATTCCTCATGAGAGCGACTGAAAATATTCTCTTTGTTGTCGTTATAAATATGCAAAAAAAACATTATACTGAAAAATGAAGATCTGCGTATGCTGCGGATGAAATTGTGATCAATATCTCTGTTCGTTTCGATTATGCCGGTGGTTTAACTACAAAATGATCAAAATGAAATGATATCTGTGCCCTGTTTGCTGCATTGTAAATTATCGTGGATGACAAGCACACCCTTCATTACTCGTGTGATTTACGTTTGCTGGGAAAAATAAGGGTATACAAGTTTATGGCGTACTTATAACTGATTTGATGGCGTTGCAGCTCTACGAGAGTATTGCCGCATTTTCAGGAATTTAATAGCTCTTTGAAGAACTATAAAATTTGTTCATTTACTACAGCTAGCTCAATATTGTTATGGCAACATTGAGTCTACCATACAGGAGATGTAGCGTTAAGCTAAATATATTTTTTACCGCATGAGACCAAGAGATGTCAACATTTTAGAATTTATTGTCAGTGAAATATTATTACTTTTAATTGATTGCTGACATACGCTGAATTGCACATGTTTGATTGTTTAAGTGTAGTTGCTAATGATTTGCGTCAGATGTTTTTGGGATGCAAGATATCAAATTTAGTTCAGACTCAGTCATTATTTTTTTTGGAGTTAGGTTTAATGACTGGCTCTGTTTGAAGTAATGTTAATGTGTGTATCTTCCCTGTCAGAAAAAAATGCGATATATACAAACTTGCAATGGAAAAATCTTTTTATTAGACTTTTACATAAGTTAATGTTATGAAGCAATTTCAGTATTTTCATTTGCACATATAGCGTTGAAAATAATTTTTTGCTATTTAAAGTAAAATAGACATTGAAAGTTTTCAGAGATTTTTAGCGTTCAAATTCTGTGTGGTATTAATACCGTCTGATTTTTGACTGGCAGCCGCACTGTGTTTGCGGTTTCAGCAGGCTGCACCGGTAATTTTTCCGTGCCGCAAGTTACATATCCCCCATTTTAAGATGTATATAAAATTAAACGCATTTATTAAGTCTTAGTAATAGCATGTTACATTGTATTAAATGAAGGTTATAATAAAGGTTATTCAGAGTACATATCAGAAATAAGAAAGGAAGCAAGTACTTAGTATTCTAGATGCAACCTGAAACTGCAGGTGCAGAAGCAATGAACTGCAATAAAGCAGTCTTAATTAAAATTACTTAGAATAAGACATTGTATTTGTATCAAGAAGTAGCAGACGGTGAGATCTGCACTTTCCCACAAAGTGCTGTGAGAGCAGGGATTACATATAAACCGTGAGAAGCCCTTAATCGCCACTTAGTCTTCGAACTTCCTAACTTTAACATTGTTGGTGGTTCAAGCTACTCACCGTAATTTTTAATTATTAATTATTGATTATTAGCTTCAATTTCAATTACTTAATGTTTAATGAATATAAACGTCTAAGTTGTTGTAACAGAAATAAGTCATTTCTTGTAATTATACTATTGAAAATAAATTTGATAGAAGTGTTTCTTCAGTAGACCATTATTGGGAATACCACCACCTCATTTCCCCCAGAATCCCTCATTTCCCCACACATCTGGACCAAAAAGTTTTCTTCGACTAACCATTTTTCATCTTTCAAGATAAATCTTTCTCCACATTTCCACCCACGAGATAAACCTATCTTGTTTGGTATCAATTAATATTAGATTATTCTCAGCTATCCAAATTTCTAAGAATTTTTCAGATAGCATCACTCCCCAGGGAGCTACCCTTATTTTAAGATTTTTTACCGGAAGCAATTTCTGCCGGTCCTTAAACATTTTTTTAGTCATGCGATACATTATATTAGTCTGAAATTTTACGCAGAATTTGAATATGCAAACAGATTTAAAATCGGACCACCCTCTGCAAAGTTATACCCCTTTAAAGTCCTGATCTTCTAAATTTTGTTCTTTGCTCTATAGGCAAACCTAACAAATAGTTTTCTTTGACTAGCCATTGCACCTTTCCAGATAAACCTATCTTGTTTAATATCAATTAATATTAGAATTTTCTTAGCTACCCAAATCTCTTTAAATTTTTCAGATAGCACCATTCCCCAGAGAGCTACCCTCATTTTAACATTTCTTACCTGTTGCGATTTCTAAGCATTCTTATAAATTTTTTATACATACAATACATTAAATTAGTCTAAAATTTTACGCACAACCCGTATCTGTAAACAGATTTAAAATCGGACCACGCCCTGCAAAGTTACACTTAAAAGCTCCCAAATCTCTTTAAAATTTTTGTTCATTTATGACATATGCTTTAACCAAACATCTCCAAAAATCAAAAACCGTGGAGATTTTAGAAATGAATCCTTTATGGCCCATAAGTGTTTAATATTTAAAACCATTTTTCAAACGGTGATGCACTGTTTTTTTAGAATATTTAAAACCATAACTTTTTTTTAATTTTAAACAGTTATCAAGATCTGGTTTAACATTTTTAATAACTATGCACGTCATAATTATATGCTCAAATGCTTGGAAAGTACAAGTCGTTAAGAAATTAATTTCTTAACGATTATGAGCTACCTAAATTACATCTTTAACATTTTTAATAACTATGCACGTCATAATATATAGTCAATGCTTGGAAAATACAAGTCGGTCCGAATTAATTTCTTAACGAGTATGGGCTACCTAAATTACATATGAAAGCTGTATATTTCTTTTCTTAGACTTTCTATTAATTAATTATGTTTGGATACAGTGCATTAGAAATTGATGAATAATTGCTGAGGATTCACACAAGGTGTTTTCTAGTAACCAGCATCGAGTACGTATTTAGGGAAATACAAATTTTAAATAAACACTTTAACCTTTACTAAGGGAATACCAAACTTGTTATCTACAGAACACTTACTAATAAAGCAATTTAATTTTAAATAGCTTCTACGTCATATTTTAGGAAATGGAAGGCTTTAATATTATCTTTGGAAACAATCGAAGATTGCCGAAGACACTCGAAGAGTGCATAAACGCGGTCACTAAACCAATTAGCATTAATACCAAATATTCCGTACTTTCGTAGGTTGCTTATTTTTTAGAACCAAATCTCCCGCAATGTACAATGTTCTTAAAACTATCTACATTAATATTCTTAACTACACTTTGTGAGACCCCTTTAATCTTTTTAATCGTGTCTTTCTCGCTTACAATACAGTAGGACTTAGCCTTACTACCAACAAATTTTAATACTAGCCCCATATTAAAGTTGTCTTTGAATTTCCCTACAACTTTTTTTTGTTTACATGCGGTGTATTGTATTTATTATCTGCGGGGTACACCACTTTAAACCTAAAAATAAAAACAAGATAGTTTAATACGTCTATTCATAATTTTTGCTAATGTTGGCGATACAAATATGTACAAACAAACTTTATCAAGAATTATGTTTCTAATAAAATACATACATGTATTGATAACATCTATAAACCGCTGTGGTAACCAGAGTCTGGCGAATCTGAGATAGCCAAATCTCTAAACATTTACGCAAGCGGTTGCCTTGCAGTTGCATCTTTTAAGTACTGGATGTGGTAACATTTAATAAGTTCCAACACTATCAAGTAATTTAAATTGCTGCAATCATTAGTCAGAGAAATACTTGCACGCTCTCTCCCTCTAATAACGTTTGAACCCTTTCTTCCTCCGTCGTATTTCTACATACATTTTTTATATCACCAACAAATTTTTCGTAAAATTCTGGAAAGTTTCTACACCTTAACTCAGCCATTTTAGAACAGATTGATTTTCGCAAATTTAATAGCTTGATGCACTCGTACGCAGGTAGCACAATAAAATTCCGATCTTTCGTAATCTCCATATTATATAAATTTTATTTTTCAAAATTGTTCAACAGCCATATACTTCTAATAAAGGCTGTGCTCAGCTGCAATTTGAAATCTTGATCTAATTGTATGTCAACAACGTCGTTTCCAGTAGTCAAACCATTTAATCTGACTTGTTTTGAGTCTTGAGCAAATTGGTGAATTTGAAATTCCACTTGAAAAGTACACAATTTCTTCCAATCGAAGTATGAGAATGTTATCGTAGAATCTGCACACATACCACTACAGCAAATAACTTGGATGACAGGTTGAAAACCATCATATAAATCAGAACCAACTTCTATTATATGGTGGTGAGAATTTGGAGGAAATTCGGCTAACCTATAGGTTGTTTTACCAACTAGGTGGTTGATATTTAATTGTGGCACTCGCACATCACTTGTAACGTTAACACAAGAAAAATCCATCTGTAACTTATAATTTTAATCAAACTCGACGATACTTTGACGACTAATGCACTGGAACATGCCTCCATCGCCTTTTATGCCGATGGTCGAGCGTGCGCAGCTCCTTATTATGTTAATTGGCGTTATATGCAAGTCTTGACTGGAAAAGTGACGCGTATAATTGTTTTATAGTGGGTTTTACCTGTATGTATTTAACCACCAACACCATTTTTAGAATTATTATACAAAATTATTCTTAGCAGTATTTTTAATATAACTCCGTCGTGTAACCTATCAAATTAGTATAGAATTTTCCTGGGAAATCAAAATTAATTATCACGTCTTTTAAAATTAGCTCCAACAAAGACCCACATAGTGTTTTAATATTCAAAAACCTAACAGCAAAACACCTCTACATTTTTATTTAGATTTAACTCGATAATACAGCAATTTTAAAAAAATATATTTATACAATATTTATAGTTATTACTATTTCTGTGCACCCGTCTGCTCGGACGAGTCTATTTAATTTGAGAGGAGCCCGCATTTACTTTAAATAACAAATATTCTACGCCATACGTTTCACCAACATGGAATTTCAAGAATGTAAGTGACGCGCGTAATTAAATGCGATCTTGAACCAAGTAATTAGTTTACTAGAAATGCACCATATTTTCTGTTTAAGGAAATTCAGTACAAATTGGGCAATAATCAAATAACAGATGTTTGTCGAATTCCGGGGCTATGTTTAAATTTTAAACCATAGATTTTAGAGAAATTTCTGTCACTATAATCCTGCATATTACAGCTTATTCTCTTATACGTTTCTAAATTGTTGTACTTCAACTACAGATATAGATCGAATTACGTTATACTCGATCGGTTTTATATTCACTGGCTACAATATTATTACTTTAGTTTATCTCGGATATTAAACCGTAAAGCAATGTAACTTGAAAATGATTTCTAGAAACACGCATACCAAGGAATGTTTGCAAGAAGCTCTTATTGAGGTTAAACGAGGTGTTGCAACAATGTACTCTGCTAGTAAGAAGTTTAAGATTCCAAAATCGACATTGCGCGACCATCTCATACGATCGCAGAGTAAAAGAGATAAAAGTGTAGACAGTTACATCTCTGATATACAAACAACTAATTTACAAAACTGCGGAAATGTGCACAGGAAGTACTCTAAGATGTAAAGCAACACCTACTTACTCAGATGGTAAAGATGATAAAGAAGTTTGGAAAAGAAGTTTTAGGATGCAAAAACAAAAGTTTAATATTGAGCAAATGAACTCTGCAAAAAATAATGGAAATGCTCGTCATAAACCATCAGAGCAAATAATAAAATGAATCAAGTTCTATGGATTACATCCCAAATTCTGAAGATGAGGATTCAACACAGAAAAGCAGTAGTCGGGGTACGAAAATACCGATGTATATAAAAAGGGGTGTTGTATTAAAAAATACACATCGTACTGAGCACAGTTCAGATGATGCATATATTCACTTTAATGTACATGGGTTGATTGAAAGACTGCAGTTGCTAGTTACTGTTGATTATCACAACCATCGGGATATGCATAACCTAAATGAAATTATCTCTATAATATCTAAACTTTAACAAAAAGGAATTATAGAATAAATAGAACGACAACAAAGTTAGATGGGGGTAAATATTTATACATATTTTTCAAAATTGTAAAATTGGAATAGTCTGCATCTGCATTTTGATAAGTAAACATCGTAAAAATGACCGGAGAAAGAATTATATCTTTAGAGGTTATGAAAATTTTAGAACAAGTTGTCGAGGAGACGAAAAAAGTTTATCAAACAATTCAACTAGCAAACATTTTAATGGTATATCTAATGAATCTCTGGCAAATACTAAAATAGTGCAAGATAAACCTGCACATGATAATGTTGATGTGAAAGATCAGAACATAGACTTCAAGTCAGACGTTTCTGACAGAAACAGAAAGAGAGAACTTAAATCGTATACTAAAGAGGATTTAAATAAAGCCCTTGACGAAATAAAGAAATGATGGATTACTGGTTCAGAAGCATCCGAAATCTACAATCTTCCAAAAGCTACACTCTATACGAAACTCAAATCAAACGAAAATTGTGTACAAAATTTGGATATGTATACTACAGATTTGCCAATTAAAAGGAGAAAAAAGTGACTTTTGTGTGAGTGTGTGTGTGTGTATTAATTTTAATGAATAAAAATATATTTCTATGTGTAGTGTACTTGTTAAGTATTTGAATTGAAATATAAATATCGTTTCAAACGTTTTGGTTTTATTTATATATAATGGTATTGTTAGGAAGGAATAAAAATACAATACCCCCGTTACTCGGAAGCAGTAGCGGAATCTTGGTTTATGTAATATCATCAAAGTTGAACAAAAAAAATTTTAAATCAAAAGGTATGTTTCGGACATTTGAAAAATTAAACAATACCAATGTATGCTTTATATTTTATAACATAAACAAGCTAATATATACAAAAATAATTTCTAAATTCACATCATTCATTTCTTATGATAACAGTTGAGGTGGTTAAATTTTTACTTTAAAACTTACAATTTAGTGTATATTCCATTTCAATATCCGCCAACAGTTTTATAAACCTCATCTCCTCGATTATTTCCATAAAATCATCCAGATCTTCGGGCATTGATAACAGTGCAGTACAGTGCTGTATTGTTTCCTCGTATGACTGACACATAAGACATTTTTCTCCTTCTATCGAAAAGCGTATAATTATGACGTGCATAGTTATTAAAAATGTTAAACCAGAAAATTGATAACTGTTTTAAAATTAAAAAAGTTATGGTTTTGAATATTCTAAAAAACAGTGCATCGCCGTTTGAAAAATGGTTTTGAATATTAAATCCTTATGGGCCATAAAGGATTTATTTCTAAAATCTCTACGGTTTTTGATTTTTGGAGATGTTTGGTTAAAGCATATGTCATAAATGAACAAAAATTTTAAAGAGATTTGGGAGCTTTACAGTGTAACTTTGCAGAGCGTGATCCGATTTAAATCTGTTTACAGATTCGGGTTGTGCGTAAAATTTTAGACTAATTTAATGTATTGTATGTATAAAAAAATTTATAAGAACGCTCAGAAATCGCAACAGGTAAGAAATCTTAAAATGAGGGTAGCTCTCTGGGGGATGGTGCTATCTGAAAAATTTAAAGAGGTTTGGGTAGCTGAGAAAATTCTAATATTAATTGATACCAAACGAGGTAGGTTTATCTGGAAAGATGCAATGGCTAGTCAAAGAAAACTATTTGTTAGGTTTGCTTATAAAGCAAAAAGCAAAATTTAGAAGATCAGGACTTCAAAGGGGTATAACTTTGCAGGGGGTAGTCCGATTTTAAATCTGTTTGCATATTCAAATTCTGCGTAAAATTTTAGACTAATTTAATGTATCCCATGACTAAAAAAATGTTTAAGGACGGTCAGAAATTGCTTCCAGTAAAAAATCTTAAAATGAGGGTAACTCCCTGGCGGGTGATGCTATCTGAAAAATTCCTAGAGATTTGGATAGCTGAAAAAAATCTAATATTAATTGATACCAAACAAGATAGGTTTATTTCGTGGGTGAAAATGTGGAGAAAGATTTATCTTGAAAGATGAAAAATGGTTAGTCGAAGAAAACTTTTTGGTCCAGATGTGTGGGGAAATGAGGGATTCTGGGGGAAATAAGGTGGTGGTATTCTCAATAATGGTCTACCTTTTTCCATTAAATTGATTTGGTTCAATTATAGAACTGTGCAAAATATTGAGGCGTGCAAATGACATCGCTAGCTCAAATTATTGACCAAATTTTGTATTGAATGTAATTGTGTCATTAAACTATATATGATAGTCGAAAGTAAAAATGCTTTTCCTTAGGCAATGACTTCGGTTAGTCCTAACGCTGAATTGTTTAATTGGTTTCTTAATAGGATTTGATTCTCGTGTAGGGTATTGAAATTGCATTCGTAAACTTTTGTCATTTTTTGTAGTAACGTTTTGTGTGAGTTTAATTCGTTGTGCGCTTTCTTCACGTCATTTACCAGTAGATTAAAGTAAAAGTTCATGCGTTGTTCGTCTTCTGAATCTAGTGTGCCGAATAACCATTTTGATAATTTACCCACACCGTTTATTAATTCTCGTTTTATCCTAATATTGTGAGAAAATGTACTTAATTTGACTGCTGAGATTGATGTCAAAGATAACACATTTGAAATTTTATTTTTGAGTAAGATTGAAAATTGATTGTGGGTTTCTTTTTATGTTACAATATTTTCTAAAGATTTCAGGTCTGTTTTAATTCTTTTCAGTAATTTTTCGGAAAATGATAGATTTACATGATACATGAATGTGTGTTTGGAAATAATGATTTTACTCTGCCCGATTTGTACAGGAAGGATGGGGGTTTTTTATCAACGAACTTCGTTCGTTTATGAAATCGATTTGTCGTCCGTCTGTCTGTCCGTCCGAGGCCTTTCTAATGGTCGGACATCAATGTGTGATACATCAATCGATTCAGCTCGGTGTCCAGAGCTTAAGTTTTGATGTCAGTTAAAATCGGGCCACGGGGGCGCCGTGCCCCCGCGATATTCCGTCGGGAAAAAAAAAATTTCAAATAGGTCCAAAATTAATGTGCGATACATATTTGGACTCCCCTAACATAGCTGAGTCGAAATATGGTACCCCCCACAAAATCTGACCACGGATACCCGACCCCCGGGGAATTAATTTTTATCAAAAATTTCAAATAGGTCCAAAATTAATGTGCGATACATATTTGGACTCCCCTAACATAGCTGAGTCGAAATATGGTACCCCCACAAAATGTGACCACGGATACCCGACCCCCGGGAATTAATTTTTATCAAAATTTCAAATAGGTCCAAAATTAATGTGCGATACATATTTAAAATCCTCTGAAAAAACTGAATCGAAATATGATGCCCCCTTATTTACACACACACACACAAACACACATACATACTTACATACATACATACACACACATATATAGGTTTTAAAATATTTATTCAATAAAATAAAATATATTAAAATGTCTCTTTTGTTGTTTATAAATTTTTGTATTTTTTATCTGAATACTTATAATTATTACAACATAATAATTTTAATTTCTTTAAATTGTTTTAAAGTAGGTCTACATTTGGAAGTTCGTTGCGACAATGCCTTGCATTTTCAACTTGTTTTTTCTATCCATATTGGTTTTATCTCTTCTACACTAAGGCATATAGAACAGGATGAGTTACTTCATTTTATTCTGAAGCAATACGTTGGGGTTTGAACAGATTTTTGTGATATATCTTGCCTTTTGATGAAATTTTATTGTCATCGATTGAAATAGGATTTCCTGCATTTTGATAAGGGTTTACAGTTTTTCTCTATGAAGCGTCCTTTTTCGTACTTTATATATTTTTTGCGCGGTGTCTACTTTTATTGTGGGCCGTCGGTCTTTATTTCGTTTATCCAGATTCATTTGTTGGTTGTTATGGAGGGTTTTGATATTACTTCATTTATGACCTTTAAATTTTCTACGTGATTTTGGAGGTATTGGTTTAATTTGTATTTTGGTCTATTTACAATGGGTTTCTATAGTCTAATCTACCTCTGGTTATGTAAGAGGGTGTGTACTCTGTGGAGCTATGGATAGAATCGTTATAGAATAGTAATGCGTAATTCATCATATTTCGATATTTTCGTCAGGTTTGGTACCTTTCAATGTGGGGATTGTTTCTGCTAGGGTGGAATGAAATCTTTCTATTGGACTGTTACTACTAGGGTTATATAGTGTAGTATAATAAATTTCTATATTATGTGCTTGACATAGTCCTTGAATTACATCGTTTTTCATTTCGCTTCCATTGTCTGTGGTTATTTCTCTGGGTATTTCTTTTTGTATTTCGTTGTTTACTACGTCTGTAAGTATTGTGCTAGATATAAAAGGTGTAAAGGAATTGTTTTTAAAATAGTCTTACAATATCTTAATAAATTTTAGTTCAATTTCTTTATTTAAGAAGTTAAAACGATAGGTTTGTTTGGGAATCATGTTTTGTTTAATAAAGGTGACTATTTTTCTTCGTCGTCATTATTAGGTATGAAAACTTTTATTAGATTTTTGTCAAAAATTTTCAGTCTTTCTAAATTATATATGTTTTTGTTCGAGGGGGTAATTATAATTTGGTTTTTAAATATGTTTAATGCTTTCTCTGTATACGGTATTTGTAATGTTGGGTTTTCATGCTCACTATGTATGGTATTGTCGTCTGTTTCGGGTAATTTGAATTTAGAAAACTCTCCTTTGAAAGAATTGGGGTTTTGACTCTGTCTATTGATTTCTTGGTCTAATAATGGTTTAATAATTGTTCTACATTGTGTTCACTTTCGTCATTAAGATCTGGGTGATTTGCACACATGGATAGATTATCATCCGTTTCGATTGTTATTGGGTTAATTTCAATTCGTGAGAGCGCATCCGCACTTGTATTTAATTTGCCCTTTTTATAAATCAAATCGTATTCATATTCTTCTAATTTGAGTCTCCAACGAACTAGTTTGGAGTTGTGTTATTTTACTGCCCATACTATAGTTAGAAGTTCCTTTTCGATCGTACTGTAGTTACATTCCGCTGGGTTTAACGTTCTTGATGCATAGGCTACCGGTTGACCGGATCCTATGGGGCCTTGTAACAATATAGCTCCTATGGTAAAGTTTGAAGCGTCTGTTGACAAATTGAATTTTTTCGGAAAGTTAGGGTGTTGAAGTATTGGTTGGTTAAGTAATACTTTTTTACATGTGTTAAATGACTTTAAAAATTCCTGTTGTGTTGTATTTTAATGTTCTTTTTAAAACACTTAGTTAGTGGTTTCGTTAGTTTTGCAAAGTTTTTTATAAATTTTCTATTGTATCCAATTATCCTAAGAAGAATTTTATTTGTTTTGCCGTTTGGGGTATGGTAAATTTTTTTATAGCTGTAACCATTTTTTGATTCGGTTTGATGCCTTCGGGCGTTATCACATGACCTAAGAATTCTACTTCCCTGCATAAGAAATCAGATTTGTCTAATTGAATTTTTAGTCCGGCTTCTTTAAGTTTATCAAATACCTGTTTTATATTTCTCATATGCGCCTGTAATGAAGATGAATAAATAATTATATCATCCATGTAAACTAGGCAAATCTTGTTTACAAGATCTCTGAGGACGTTGTCCATGACTCTTTGGAAGGTGGCTGGTGCGCTCCTTAGTCCGAAAGGTAATCCGAGATACTCGTAATGTCCGTTTTCTACGTTAAAGGCTGTTTTAGGTATTGAGTTGGGATGTAATTGGATTTGGAAAAATCCTTGGCTTAAGTCGACTGTGGAAAAATACTGTGCTCTTCCTAGGCGGTCCAGGATGTCCGTAATGTTAGGCATAGGGTAACGGTCGTCAATGGTTTTTTATTTAATTTCCGATAGTCTGTGACTATACGCCATTTTTCTTTTCCGCTGTGATCCTTTTTTTTCGAACGATCCAAATTGGTGCGCTCTACGGGGATTGTGAATGTCTTATTATGCCATCGTCCAGCATCTTTGCTATTTGTTTTTGTATTTCCGCTTTATGTATATGCGGATATCTATACGATTTTGTGTAGAATGATACTTCATCAATGGTTTTAATTTCGTGTTTTTTCTATTTGTGAAATTCAGTTTCTGGTTTAGGTCATACATTACGTCTTTATACTTAATTAATAGGTTTCTTAAAACTTCTTTTTCTTTTTGATTTAGGTGTGCGAACTAATCTTTCAGAAATCAAATTCGGAGTTGCTTGGTTCGTGTGTAGAAATGATCGAATCTATGTTATAACATTCGAAAGTAATTGGTGAATATTTAGTGTAATGTTGATTCAGAAAGTTGAGGTCAACATCTTATATTTCTGTTTCTTCGGATTTGTTTATTAATTCTAAAATGGTTGTACTGGTTTTGACTGTTAAGAGTCCGGCTGGAATTGTGATGTGCCCGGAATAATTATTTGGTCATTAGGTAGATTTACTTTTACTTGCTTAATCGTACTTGTGGACGGTGGTATTTCGATTTTTGGGTTGTAAAATTTTCTCTAAATTTCAAGGGGATTTGGAATTGATTAGTATACAATATTTTATCTTTTAAGTTAATGCTAAAGTTTAATCTCCGTAAGTCACGAATTCCTATTATGCCATCGAAGTAATCATAAAATTAAATAGAATGAATTCTAGTTTTTCTCGTAAAGGGTTGAATTCATCGAATATAAGGACGTGTGCTTTAAATTTAGCCTCGCTTTCTCCCGTGCACGTATTGATTGGTGTATTGGACTTAAATATTGCTTCCGGAAAAAAGGTTTGTGCTACATATGGTCTGATCATTGAAGGAAGGCAATCTGTATCAATTAGTAGCTTTATGGGTGGTTTGCGTATTTGAATGTAAGTTAACGAGTTTGGAATTATGTTGTTTAAATCAACTATGTTTCGTCTGGTAAAGGGCTTGTTATTGAAAAATGATTAGATTGTTTGTTAAAGTCATTATTTATGTGGTTTGTTATATAAGTAGTGTCTTCCTCATTATAATTATCATGTCCGTAATTATTATTGTCATTACTTGATTGGAATTCTTCAATGCATTCTAATTCGTATGGAAAGGTTTCTGCGTTTGTGATTTCCTCATTTTTAGGTCTAGTGTAAGGTATGTGAAGAAAATAGAAAAAATAAATAACGAAAAACACAAATGATAAGTAATAAGGTTTTTAAGTGAAAATTCTGCATCACATTAGCACCTACCCTGAAAAGTCTTGTCTTTGTCAATATCGAGGGGCGCCAAGCAGTTGGTCGTCGCAAGCTGTGTGATGTTCTCTCTTATGTGGAAGGCCGTTATTTTGCATAAAACTCCCTTGCTTTGGTTATTCTACATTCGATCGACACATTTCTTTGTTCAAATAAACTACTCCTTCCAGGTACAACGGTCCCCGGGGTAGCTGTAGGATTTTTCAAATTACTAAATACACACCATTCCATAAATAATTGAAATAAAAATCAATCTAAACTGAACCTCTAATAACGTAAAAACATAATTTCATTACAGGTGCACATATAAATATAATTTTCTAAAAATAAATTTGCCATCTGGCTTGGTGTTACTTACTGAACTAAACCCTCAAGAAAATTCTAAAGGAAACTTAACCTAATCAATCAACAAAACAAGTGAGCACTACATTTTGATGCTTTCCCATTTAGTAACTTTTCTAATAAATTCAAATTAATTATAATGTCATTCATTCCTCAATCAAGAAAACAGTGCAGTACCAACCTTGTACTATAACATTGTCCTTTCTAAAATACATAACACTTACGCATCCCTTAATAGTTTACTGCTAATAAATTTATCTTGCACTTAACGTCCTATGCTGAAAAAAATTCTAAACCATATTTACGTCCTCGTTCACATATTAATTATACCGAATCCTACATAAGTCTATACTATAAGTTACCCTCAAATTAAGGTAATGCCCAGACCACTTCAGTGTTTCTTGTTTTTCAAAACAACAGCTACAATGTGATTTCAAAATTCCCAAATTAATGACGAAATGAACAAATACAATTTCACTCCCTACACACGGCCATAGCGAACAAATTTTCGTCAACAGGAGTTTTAAACATTCTTTTTTATTAAGCGTAAAGTTGAAAATTCCGTACGCCGCGTTTACCCTTTAGCTGTGTTATTACGTTTTTGAAGTTTTAGACTAACACTCCTTTCACTAAGTCAACTCACTTATTTTAATTCCAAAGTTCTTTAAATTATCCTAGCTGGGGTTTTGGCATTAAGACCCCCCTTCCGACTCTATTAAATTTCTACATTTTCGACATTTTCAGAAGACCGGTTGCTATTGGACTCTTAATTCCCCTCTACTATTCGTATATTGTCCGGAGTTTTTCATATTGTTGTACAATATTGCTATAACTTTTTATGTCAATAACACGCAAGAAATCCCAGTTAAATCGTACTTTTTGTAGGTGTATCTTTAATGTTTTTGATCTGGAACCAAAGAGTAGTCTCAGGTAAAAAACTGACAGCATTTTTGGTAATCCCATAAGTGTGTATTTTCATAACAGCGTCCACAGATTACATTGTAATAAGGTGTATTTGTAGTATACTTTATGATAGGTTCAACAATGCTTATTAAAACTATAGTGCATTGCCTGGAATTTATTAAATTAAAACTCTCTAAAGCTCCTATTGAGGTGGATTTTAATGAATTTCTCAGCAACTCTGAACGTTTTTTTATAAGAGCGTGAAATGCTTTTACTATAAAATTTTATGATTGAAATATAATTGGTTTATTTACATTCTTCTGGTTTTTAGTTTAATTGAAATATAAATATGGATTTAATTACGTTTTCGTTTTTTAAATACTTTTTGATATAAAGTAACGATTCTACAGGGTACACCCATAACAAGTTAGTCCATTCAAAATTAAGTACTATGTATTTCCCATCTAATTTAAGTCCTGCGTAAGGTAGTGCGATACAGGTGCTAATATGCTACACCAACAAACCCCTTTGTGCTGTACATTGAATGCATGTGATTCATCCTGTGAGCGGTTCGTATCGTCTTTGTTTAGTTTTCGTTTTTCATATTCATCAAATAATTTATTTTTCACATCTTTAAGTGTCAGATTTTAAGTATTTTTCAATTACGCCTACAGTAGTCTCATAGGATTTTGATAGACTTAACAACATTGCAAATTAAATAATTTTTACTTAATTATTTGCCTGAAATTTTTAACTGTTGTAGAATTTTTTCAAATTCTAATATGAGTGTAAACAATGATTATTTCTCTTGCAGCTTCATTGATAGCAACTTCTTCTTTAAATACAATTACACACGCAACCCTTTTTGTTCGTATTTTTCTTTCAAAGTGTTCCACATTCTAAACACTGTTTAATATTCGCACTAGCGCTTCAATTGATTACCGTCAACGCATTGTATACTTACCGATTTTGCCTTTGCATCCATTCGGATGATTATTACATGTTGGTTTTTATTGGGCACTTTAGAGGCGTCAATTTCAGATTCAACAAGCTCAAATATTCCACTTCCCCTAACATTATTTCCATTCTAAACTACCAATTATAATAATTGTTGTCCTTTAATTGTTGAGTTTTGTAAGTCTTGCCTGGATAAGCCATGTTTAACAATATACCATAAGATATTTCAAGTGCGCAACAGATAAACTAACCTCACTTTATATTCCTTCTACTTATAGAAATTATCCTATCCAAGATTCCTTTATAAGAACTTTCCACTAGCATGTCTTAGACCCATAACCTGTTGTATTTCTCGGATTCAAAATAACTGATAACGCGTAATTAACAATATTTGTTTTGATATAGGTATTACCCAATTTTACATTGACCAATTTCCGTTACAGAACAGCAACGAGAAAGAATTACTTTACATATTATAAGCATTACTTTTTTTAGGTAGCTGGTTTTCATGGTCCTTTCTGGTTTAATATAATAAACATACCAATTATAAATAGAGCCATACATCCTCTGGTCATGGTATTTTGTGATTTTATTATTGTTGAATTTGCTCAAAAGACCCAGTGCTCTTTAAAATCTTATGGTTTCTAGTTTTTAACTGACTGTAGATACTTACTTGCGCAATAAGTGTAAATTATTTACCATGTTATGTGTTTAATGAATTCTTGAGTATGGATCAATTGTATTTGATAAAATTTAAGTATAAATCGTCCAGTATTTTGTCGTTAATGATATGTAAGTGTTAATTAATTACAAGGGACTTCAATCTGATACACTTTATATATATATATATATATATATATATATATATATATATATATATATTGCTGTGAAACCTACAAAAAGCCTCACCAGAGTAAAAAAAAATATTCGAGCCTCTCGAACTGGGCACCAAGATTTGCTGTGATTCTCGTCCTGTTGAATCTCTTCAGATAGTCGCCTTTTTACTCTTTCCGCCTCGGCTGCTCACCTAGTTAAAACTTTCATCCTCATTCATAAAAAAAAAACACATTCCTACCACAAACATCAACGTTAACTCTATTTACATCAATATTCATAATACATTAAAATTTCAAAATTAAATTTCAGCATAAATTTCAGTATCATAAAATTTCAAGTTTAAATTCGTCATCATTTTTAATTTGCATCCAGAATTAAAGTCCTGGTAGGATGCAAACTAATTAAGTTACAATATGTGCAGACCTAAGTCTAAATAAAAGGGAGCATCTTCCATCCCTTTACGTTAATTAAACAGGTTAGTCTAATTGAGCTCAAAGACAGACCCAAATTTTCATCATAATCAAAACATAAACTGCTAAATACTCCTCTCTACTTAAACAAGAAAATTCTTACCTTAAATTCAAAATTTGTTGTTTATACAAATTCACTACTGTCCATTTTTTATCAAATAAATTATAAAGATATCCAACACACGCCAAAACATCAAAGTTCGAACAAAATTGTATAATTTACCTGAAGGTTACTGCACTAGTGGCTTCAATGTACATCGTCCTTGCTAATTTCACCATTCCAACTGGGTTATGTTTCCGTCCTCAGATTCCTGGTCGCCTTTTAAAATCCTCTACAACACCATTCGTTTAAAAAGTTTCAGGGCTTCTCAGGAACGCATCTATGTATATCTAAATCTTGCTTTGTGGATCCAATCACGTTTACGAATAACATTTGATTATTAACACCCCCGAAAAATAGCACTGAAATTCATACTTCTTTCCCGCTATACCCAAAACTGCCTACTTTTGTTTATTCATTTATCGTTACAAATTTGGATAATTGGTACAGTAATACTCGCAAATATAACTAGACTTTATTACCTTGTATCTTCTTTTCTAAGTGCACTTATGCATAATAACTTGTATCGTAGCACGTAAAGAGCAAACTGTTTTAAAGTATTCAATAATCACAAAATATAAGAGCAAACTGTTTAAAGTATTGAATCAAGATCGAAAATCTAAGAGAGCGAAACTGTTTAAAGTCCGGGTTTATATAATAGCTCACCTGTACGTCGGTTTTGTCCCGCGACGGCCAGTTTTCAGAATTTCGCATACTATGTTCCCCTTTCGACAGTCCGGCACAGCGATTCTAAAAATTTGCACACGCGCCAGTGGAAAATCTAAGAAATTTTCACACGACACGCAACGCGTCTGCAAACAACTAATTAATTTTGTATAGAAATCGTTACGTTTACACCTCTCATAACTGCATCTTATTTCCACCAATCGCAAACCCAGTGACGTTGCTCAAATCACGCCTTCTATTATCCGTGTCTCGGCCTTGCGCGTTTCATCCATCTCTTTCTACCCTTATCTGAGTGGTACAATTCGATATTCTTTATTATGGGCTATTTCAATCCACGTGGTTTCGCGACGTGACTTACTTGAGTTAAATAACCCCGTATCTAGCCTTCCCGTTAATATAAGCTACGGTTTATTCGACCGTTTGCAATATACGCAGAATTTTCATGTTTATCTATTCGAATTTATTAGAATTTAACATTTAAAAATACGCAGGTGTTCACTCGTAATACTTTAAATAACACTTCTACGATTTGAATATTATTGGGTTTTTAAAAGCTTTTATGCATATTATATATTACTAATGGTTCAATTAACTCCAATCAAAATAATAATAAATGCCATCGACTTCTACCCTTTAATTTTTAGCGAATACAAATTAAATATAAATTATTATTTGTACATTTTTGTTTAATACCCGTTACCCAAAAATTGAATCAATTAATATAAATTTAGCACGTAATTTGTATTTGTTTCTTGGAACACTTAAATTAAATACACGTTGAGCATTTTAATTCCGCTTCTTTTTATAGAAAGCGTCTAGTGAATAATTTAACTCCCTTATTTTTAATGAAACGAATAAATTTTTATGCTCCACGTTTTAATAACGCGTATTATCTAATAAAATTCTATACAAACCCTATATTCTATTTGAATGATTTAAATCTTTACACTAGGCATTTAATTACGCGTACTTTTTCCCAAAGCTTCCTTATACACGGTGATTAAAATTATTTGATGTCGTTAATTAATTTTCTACCCTGGTCTAAATTTGAGTATATATATATATATATATATATATATATATATATATATTGCCGTGGATCCAGTCTCTGGATTACTCTATTAAAATTCGTGCCCCACCTGGGCCTACATAAAATTTTCCAAAAAAAATTTAAAAAAAATACTTACCCTTTTATTAAGGCCGCCTTCGAATTTCTTCTGCTTCCCTGGCTAGCTCAGCAATCGGCCCCTTCTTGAATACCTAATCTTACATTCATACCTATTTCCCACTCACACACCATTAAATAAAATTACCAAAATAATACGGCAATCATACAACCTTTTATTTACACCTATTCACAGATAAAATATATTTACACATGTTTCCAAACAGTTAGCTACAATCATTATCAGCTCAATCTTGTATGTTTCAAAGTTCTTGATTTTAAAATGATTCACACCGCCACTATATGCATCTTGTCAATTACCCTACTTAAATACATAATAACTAAGAGAAGATTTTAGCACAGATTTTATCATGTTAGAAGTAGTGGCGCCCTTTCTTTTTCCATACACTTGTTAGCTAGCCATATACCCATGACCGCCTTCGTTCTAACTGCAGGGGCCGTGCACGAGCTATGCAGTGGTCGTTTTTTATTTTCTTCAAAAACCGTATTCTACCTGTTATCTAGGCCATTTTTTTGCGAAAGGTGATACGCCTGTGATTTACGTGTGCAAGGAATAGATAAAGGGGTTTCAGGTTTGTAGAAAAAACTTTTAGTGGTTAAAATTTTAGTATTACAACAACTTTGCTAAATTTCAAGGTTAACTTGCAGTTACCCTCCAATGGTACTGGATGAAACTTTCTCAAAGTTCTAAAACACAATAACTTTTTAGTTAGTGAGTTTTTGCCTAATATTTATTAACAAAAAAAAATGTTGTATTGAATCATTGCATTTACTCTAGCATTCTCCACCGTAAATTATGAATTATCCTGCACTGTGCCTATGAATTTGTATCAACAGATATCTGTCTTGAACTAAACGTTCTTACGAAAAATGAAAGTCAAATACCATATTAACACATGTAAATGAACGATTTACTACTCCAAAATCCAGAACCTACATTAGGCGCAAAACTTATGGGAGCATTCGATGTTGTTTCATCTACTAAGTTATTGATTGTCGTTGGTCATCCCCTACATCACAGGAAAGCTCTTGCATATCCTGTATTGACGAAAATCAAACAAGGGTTGAATGAAACGACTGCATATCTATATTTCCTCGTAAAGGATTACATCTGGTAACATTTCGTTGAGCGATTAGTGACTTCAATTAGGAAACTAAGAGACAAGGTGTCCCTGGAGCTTTAAGACACGAATATGGACGTAGTTAAGTAAAGGATTTAGGACTGCTTTAATGCAGCTCGAATATTCTAGGCACGCAGGATTGTTGTATCGAAGATCGTTTAGTATACAATTTATGCGGGCAAATACTAAACGCCAGACACGAAATATCTGCAACAAACTAAGGTAATAGGTTAACATCTTTTGTCTAACAAATAATATAACTTTGCTTATTTTCGGTATGTATGCGTTTTATTCGCAGAAGAGTGTGAAATTAGTATATATGTTTAATTGAGCGTGCTTCTACTCTGCTTTTAAGAAACTGTTCCTTTCCGAATCTCACAAATTAATCCAATTCCAATCAGTTCAAAGTATGTACTGGCTCTCAAGGTTCAAAAGAGCCTATGGTAATATTTAAACCCGATACTGACAGGTGGCGATGCACGACTAAACGTGCATAAAGTCGCTCTAACCTAAAAACATTATTAATAAAAGTAATTTGTTGAAATAATACCCTATTTGAATCATTATTGCTTGTTTGCTACTTCACCATCAAAATTGAATGATAATAAGCGGCCGTTTCCTGCTTGTTAGTTAACAGTCTCACCTGGACTCTATCTGTGTACCAGGCCAATATAGAACAGGGGGTTGTGACTGACCCCAGCTTTATTGAATATAGAACTGTAGGGTCAGTATCTAAACCCAGCTGGTTCATGAATATACACATTGCTTTACTATTTTTCATCAGCTTGCTGTAGTATTACATCAACGGTTTGTAGTTTATTTTGCTTAAAACTAAGAAAAAAATTAAAAAAGGATACACAGTTATTAAAAATACACTAAATATAAACATAAAAGCTAAAAGGATGCACATATGATTTGCAGTGCATTGCGTACATGTTTTGGTAACAATACTGCTACGTTTTTTTCTGGTGGGCTAAAAATACGAACACGCAGAATGTGGAACACACTCTGGCTCTGCTAACATCGGCCCTCATGGTTTGCGAAGAATAACATGAGACTTAACATCATCAGGATTGTTAAATAGACTATTTGAAAACACGGCTAAAAAGAAAGATACAGAAACACTGTATATGAAATAAAACACTTGAATGAAGCAAAATACCAACGTATAATGATTATCCGAGATTTTAGTTCAAATGCAATACAATTGCTACTCTAAAAAATTTACAAAATTGTAAATAAAATTTGGATTTCGTTTTGTAACGTAAAGCAAATTCATAACTTGCTAGACAATGCAAATTTTGAAGATTTAATAATTATTGAAAATATTAAAAAAAAATTTAAGTATACTACAACAATTTTCAATTTTGTAATAAAATGCTATAACACTCTAGTAGTATATTACATTACTAGTGTAGAAAGTGACCCATTTTATACGAGTGGGAGAGTTGTCGCACGTGGCGTCAGTCGAGTGCGACAATTTCACGAGTGTGAAATGGCACTAGCGACACGAGTACTGTACTCGATTTTTCCGACGACTACAACTAATGAAAAAAAATTAGGAAAGATATTTTAAAGAAACTTACAATGTTGCTCTTTCTCTTAAACACCTTGCCTTGATCGTTTAGTGATTATGTCGAACAAACTCTACATCGTGTTTTTGGCATTGTGCATGTTGAGTCGTTTAGGTAATTAATGTACTAATATCTCGTTCGTCATTCACTCTAGAGTTGAAAATGATTTCAACACTACAGTGATGTTTACTTTCGCACTCTAGAGTGATATTTACTTTCGCACCCTAGAGTGATATACGTCACTTTCTAAATAAATAGGTAGTGGGCAATCTGTTGTTTTTATACGTGGTCGTCGGAAGAAGTACATACAACAACAATTAACAAAATATTTGTTGCATCAATTAATTATTCAAATAAAACATCCAATAGATAAGGTAATATACGACAAAAAATTTCATGAAACTCTTACCTTATAAAGATTTACCTTGTATTTTAAATGTTATTAACATTTAAGAGATTCAATAAATTTAGCTTAAATAATGGTGTTATACTAATTTTGTATTTTAACTATTTTTTGTTTTTATCAGCAGTCTAAGAAAGCAAACTATATTTTAAGGAGAATATTTTACTTCTTTAACAAGTGTGTTACAGTTACTGTGTCATCCCTAACAGCCTTAAAATATTTCTAGTGTTAAGTTATGTGCAAATACTAATATACAGACTTGATGCTCACCACCCCTTATATTATGGACTGGTCTAAGTGGCGGTTGTTACGTTCTGATCCGTAAGCAACCCGGGGGTGAGTAGCTCGAGAACAGTCATTGAGTTTGAAATGCTTTGTACGTACTAAAATGTAGCGGTAAACCATAAAATGTTAATTTTCGCTTAAAGCGTTGAATTCTGTAAATAATCTATCAATCGCAATAAACTAAATATGTATATCGACGTGCATTTGTTTGAATTCATTATTTTGCAGTTCACTAAATCGAAGGAATTTCTCCGCAGCCATTTGGCCCTATATCTGGGTTACTGAACCAACCGCGGTTACTTTGCCGCCTCAATAAATAGATAGTCTACACAATCTAACTTAATACGGTTGTGCTATCTACTAATCCATGGTCCTTCTTTCGCGGGATTACTAAGTGCTAAATAATGGATATTAATTACTTAAAAAACTAAAGTTCGAAATAAAAGCATAATATTGTGGGTCGGTCGTGGTGTACAGTAGTATAAACATCTCTCTTTCACGCACGTGTCGCTGTTGCATTCCAGAGAGCTGAATAACTTCACTAAGGGTTACTGATTCATGGACAACAGGTGGTTGGATGTTAGCAGCTGCATCAAGGTAACGTACCTGCATGCTATTTCTAAAGATTAGGATTATCGCTCATTTATAAAACTAACAATAATTCTCTATGAAATTCAACGAAGCTTTCAGTTGTACTCACAAATTATTATTACTCTATTTAAATGAGCCTATTCGTTTAAAAGATTAATTTAATCACTATAATAAACTAATACTAGCTATTGTTTGTGTTGTCTGTCTATTTACAAACAAATTTACTAACTACCTAGTTACTGAAAGTTGAAATTTTCGCTTTAGTATTCATTCTAATATTTTGAAACTCGTGCTCTAATGCAAACGTAGCTTTAAACTAAACAAAATATTTTATTTACCAATTATAGTAAATAAGTTTTCGTTTTACGCTAAAACTTCAAACATTAATTATTAATTTGGATATTTTGAACTATAAAAATGCCTAAGCAAATTTCAGCTAAACTATTGCTAACAAGGGCACAGTCGTTAATTAACGAGCTGGCAAATTTTGAAAAGTATTTGAACAAAATTATTGACGTTCCGCTGACCGACATTATTGCAACTAATTTAAATTTAAGACTAGATACGATTAAGCCATCAGCGGCAAAATACAGAGAAGTAAGTGTAGAGCTTACAGCTAATTCAATTGAATCTGACGATGTTATGACTGAAGAGGAATATTTTGATAAACTTATGGAGCTTACAAGTAGAGCTATAAGTTTATTGAAACGTGCTTCTGAATCCTGCAGGGCGAGTTCCTCAGAGTCTTTAACCTCGGCAGGGAGTTTGGGTGCTACTAACCCCACTAAACAGATAAATGCCAAACTACCAAAATTGAGTCTACCTAGTTTTTCAGGCGAATTTACAGAGTTCCCATCTTTTCTAGAGATTTTCATGGCACTTGTACACACTAACACTAATCTAAGCGACGTAGAACGCTTTTGCATGAAGGGTAGCTTGAAGGGTTCTGCAAGCGAACTGATCGCAAATATCGCTCCTACGGGAGAAAACTATCACTCGGTATTTGAACTACTTTGTAAGAGATACAATAATCCCAAACTAATTATTCAGAATCACATTACAGCTATTTTTGAATTAAAACCTATTGCTAAAGCTAATGCTTCTGAATTACGTTGCTTGTACGATAACTTGTTTAAGCACGTCAGAGCATTACAAAAATTGGAAATCGACGAATCTGGAATGTTTATTTCACATATCGTGATGTCTAAACTAGATGACAATTCCCGAACTGAGTTGTCAAAATATAAACCCAACAATATACTAAGCCTAACTGAGATCGACGACTTTCTAAGAAATCGTTGCCAACTACTTGAAGAAATTGAACACGACAAACAAACATCTACCTGTTCCGCTTCTCCAAGAAATCAACAGCCTAAATTTAAGCCGCCAACCTATAAGCAGGCATTTGTAACTACAAGTAAAGGCACTATTTCATGTCCTATGTGCAAACTAGGTCATTTCATAACACAATGTCCTGAATTTCTTCAGCTAACTGGAAAACAAAGGTATGAACAGGTTTCTAATACCGATTTGTGTAAGAACTGTCTCCGTCACTCCAAGAAATCAGCTTGCCGATCTAAGTTTGGCTGCAAGGTTTGCAACAAGCAGCACATTACGTTATTACACTTTGACGCAAATGTGCGTGATTCCTTCACTAGAAATGGAGGTCACACTGAAAACCCTTCCACTGAAAATGTGCTACCTACTAGTACTGCACTTTCCTGCTTCCTGCCAACTTGCAGCAAGTTCTGCTAGCAACGGCTTCGGTAAAGGTAAAAAACATTCATAATGAATGGCAATCGGCCAGAGCTATTTTGGACTCAGCATCACATGCAAATTTTATAACGGATGAGTTAGCGAAAAAACTAGGCTTAAAACTAACCCCGGCTCACACTAAAATTGTCGGGTTAAATTCAAGTTGCTCCGTCTCTAGCTCAACGGTTAACTTACTACTAACTTCTAAAACTTGCGGCTACACGGTGAATCTAGAATGTTTGACTATACCAAAAATTGCCGAAAAATTACCTCTGGTATCCTTTGATAAGGCTACGTTTAAAATTCCTAACGGCATTAAGCTTGCTGACACAAACTTCAATCAATCTCTTCCTATTGACATTCTGATTGGTGCTAGTGACTTTTACAGTTTGCTATGTGTTGGTCAAATTTCATTAGGGAAAAATAAGCCCGTCTTTCAAAAAACCCTACTTGGTTGGGTGCTGTCTGGAAACTGTCCAGCCCCCCCGCATAACACAAATATATTCTGCGTAAATCTAGCAATTAATCGTGCCAGACCTACCATCACGGACTTAAATAATTCTGTACAAAAATTTTGGCAACTAGAGGACGTACAACCTCTTAGCGAGTTATCCAAACTGTCTGCCGAAGAACGATTTTGCGAAAATCATTTTTCCGAGACAATAACCCGTGATGATGCTGGTCGTTTTGTGGTATCTATACCCTTTAATTTAAGTTTAAGTAAACTAGGGTACTCCTGTGATCTAGCTAAGAAGAGATTTTTCAATCTAGAAAGGAAATTCATTTCGAATCCCAACCTTAAAACTGAATACTATAAATTCATGCAGGAGTACATTTCCTTAGGTCACATGTCCAAGGTCTCGACTCGTTCAAAACAGACAGACGCAACCTCAGTAAATGCTCTCGACGCTAAAATAAATATTTCTACTATACCCCCCTATTATCTGCCCCATCACGCTGTAACAAAATCGAACTCGTTGACCACTAAGTTGCGAGTTGTTTTCGACGGTAGTGCACCTACGCACTCAAATATATCGATTAATGACACCCAGCTTGTTGGCCCCGTCGTGCAGAACGACTTGTTTTCAATTTTAATACGCTTCCGTCAACACAAAATTGCACTGACGGGAGACATCGAGAAAATGTATCGCCAAATACTGGTTCGGCCTTCTGAGCGTAAATTTCAGCGCATATTTTGGCGCGACAATCCAACTTCCACGCTAGACATTTATGAACTAAACACCATTACTTACGGAACCGCTAGCGCTAGCTATCTTGCTACAAAATGTTTACATCATCTTGCTACTCTCTGTGCTAAAACTCATCCTAGGGTTTCAGCTATTTTAAAATCAGATTTTTACATGGACGATCTTATCACAAGTTTTAAAACCGTCCAAGAAATGCAATCCCTTCAAGAAGAACTTACCGCGGTCTTAGCTGGTGTAGGCTTGCCCATCAGAAAATTTCTATCTAATTCCAAGGAAACGTTATCTGACCAAGGGAGTACTAAGTTCTACAATATTCCGTTGGGCGAAAGAGAAAACACCAAAACCCTGGTCGTTGGTTGGAACTCTTTACTAGACGTTATAGTATATAACGTACAACTTAAGGCTAATACAACAAGAAACACTAAGCGTTCCATTCTATCAATGGTGTCGCAAATTTTCGACCCGCTGGGCCTTCTATCGCCCACTACCGCCATTGGAAAGCTCCTTATACAAAAACTATGGCAACTCAAAACGTCATGGGACGAAACTATTCCAGAAGACCTGGATTCCGAATGGAACAGCTTTAAAATGCAACTAAACACTCTAGAAAACTTACATATCCCTAGATGTGTAATTCCTACGAACTTCGTTTCTATAGAGCTTCACGGTTTTAGTGATAGCAGTAGCTATGCCTACGGCGCTTGTATATACTTACGCGTGTCCACACCTGACGGTAATCACTATTCAAATTTACTGTGTTCCAAATCTCGCATTGCCCCTTTACAAGGAGCTACTATACCCAGGCTAGAATTATGCGCAGCTGTGCTTCTTGCGCAACTAGTGCAGAACGTAAAATCTACTTTAACTGTTCCTATTTCAAGAACTTACTGCTGGTCTGATTCCACTATTGTGTTGAATTGGATCAAATCTGCGCCAAATAAGTACAAGGTATTTGTGGCCAATAGAATAGCCACAATACAAGAATTAACTATCATAGACGGTTGGTATCACGTACCTTCTAAAGAAAACCCCGCGGACTTTATTTCCCGCGGCGTCTCTGTAAAGCTACTATCAGAATGCGACCTGTGGTGGAAAGGTCCAAATTTTCTCATCAAAAACCAAGACGCGTGGCCTTCTCATTCGTGTGTTGACTTCAATACTTCAATTGATGTCGAACTAAAATCAGCGTCCAGTCAAGTTGTTACTCTACTGAACCTAAACACTTCTGATATATTCCAGAGATTTTCTACGTTAAGCCGGTTGCAACGTATTGTGGCATGGATGATGCGTTTTACGAAAAATTCTACACCCAAATTTATTCCAACTTATGGACCTCTAAGTACAAGGAACTACGAGCTAGCCGAGACGTCCTTGTTAAACTTTGTCAAGCTGAGGCCTTCGGGTCTGTAATACTACAATTAAAATCCAGTCGGCCTATCAATGCTGATTCTAATATATTATCGTTAAATCCCTACCTTGACGAGGAAAATATGCTTAGGGTAGGTGGACGGTTAAAAAATTCAAACTATCCCTTTGACAAAAAACATCCTATTTTGCTACCCAAAAACCATAGATTAACCAAATTGATTTTTCAACATTTTCATGCTAGCCTTATGCATTGCGGATCGCAACAACTGCTAGCTTGCATTCGTGAGCATTACTGGCCAATAGCTGGTCTCACTACGGCAAAACAAATCTGTCACTCCTGTGTTAAATGCTTCAAGGCCAATCCAATTTCATATAATCCCTTAATGGGAAACTTACCTCGTAAAAGAGTTGAATTTAATACTCCTGTGTTTTATAATGTCGGAATAGATTATGCTGGACCCATATTAATCAGAGATCGCAAAACTCGCGGAGCCAAACTTATAAAATCTTATATTTGCCTATTCATTTGTATGACAACTAAGGCCATTCATTTGGATTTGGTGACCGACTTATCAACGTCTGCCTTCTTGGCTGTTCTAAAAAGATTTATCGGCCGTAGAGGAAAGCCTAACTTAATTACTTCTGATAATGCCACAAATTTTGTTGGCGCGTGCAGAGAACTAAAACAACTTTCTCAATTTTTTACTAATAATGATACTAAGGCGGAAGTTTCCAATTTTCTGTCAAGCCAAGAAATTAATTGGGAGTTTAGTACCCCTCGCGCTCCTCATCAAGGATGCCTGTGGGAAGGCGGTATCAAATCTACCAAGACTCACCTTAAACGAGTGCTAGGTAACACCAGTTTAACCTACGAAGATTTGCAAACTGTCCTAGTGCAAATCGAGGCTACGCTGAATTCTCGCCCTCTCTCACCACGGTCTAACGATCCTTCCGACATTAATCCCCTGACACCTGGTCACTTCCTAATAGGCAAACCATTATGCCATCCTCCCGAGCATAATCTGCTTCACCTATCAGATGGAAAATTATCATTATACCAACGCATTCAAAAAATTACTCAAGACTTTTGGAAAAAATGGAGTCTACAAGTTGTCCCTGAGATGCAGCGTCGGACAAAATGGTTCAAAAACTTACCTGCACTTTTAAAGATCGGCTCGCTGGTATTAATCAAGGAAGACAACTTACCTCCACTTCAATGGTCCCTCGGTAGAGTTGTAGAACTGCATCCAGCTGCCGATGGAGTGCTACGAAATGTAACTGTGCGTGTGTCTAGTGGGAATCTGTTAAAGCGCTCAGTGCATAAGCTTTGCGTCCTACCCGATTCAAAGTGAGCTTTGTTCTAGATGTTCCTTAATTGTTACATGCATTATTTTTAACTTTAAATTTAGCAATTTGAACATTAGGTTTTATAAATTGTATATATGTTCACTAGTTAGGTACTTACTATTTTTCTATATTGCTTATCTCATTATCTTGTCAATTTAATTGTTTTTAAATCTTGGTGATTTAAAGGTGGCCGGTATGTTACAGTTGCTGTGTCATCCCTAACAGCCTTAAAATATTTCTAGTGTTAAGTTATGTGCAAATACTAATATACAGACTTGATGCGCACCACCCCTTATATTATGGACTGGTCTAAGTGGCGGTTGTTACGTTCTGATCCGTAAGCAACCCGGGGGTGAGTAGCTCGAGAACAGTCATTGAGTTTGAAATGCTTTGTACGTACTAAAATGTAGCGGTAAACCATAAAATGTTAATTTTCGCTTAAAGCGTTGAATTCTGTAAATAATCTATCAATCGCAATAAACTAAATATGTATATCGACGTGCATTTGTTTGAATTCATTATTTTGCAGTTCACTAAATCGAAGGAATTTCTCCGCATCCATTTGGCCCTATATCTGGGTTACTGAACCAACCGCGGTTACTTTGCCGCCTCAATAAATAGATAGTCTACACAATCTATTTTAATACGGTTGTGCTATCTACTAATCCAAAGTGTATCAAATTAGATCAGAAATAGAACGTACCTGTGTGTAAGATAACTGTTTAGTTACATATGTTATATTTTCTTACTTCTTATCAGGTAACAAACAACGGAGTTCTTGAAGTTGAATCACAGGATCTTCTAACAAAAAAATATCAACTGGTAGAATTCGCTGCTCCTTCAGGAAAACAAACTTATAACTAATATTAGCATTTGTTTAAATACAGGGTTCCCCCTAACATGTAAAACCGAGAAAACTGAAAAAAGTCAGGGAATTAAAAAAAAGATGCAAAATGTCAGGGAAAGTCAGGGATTTTAGAACAATTTTGAAGAAGTCAGGGATTTTTGTAATAAACCTGGAAAAATTATTTTGTTTTAAGATTTATTTTTACTAAGCCGTATTAATTAATAATAATTTAGTCAAAGTAACAGTTTATTTTAATTAAATAAAATAATTTTAGAAGTTCTGGCTTATTTGAATTTTGTACAGAGATTAGTATGTATCTGTATAGAGGCTATAAATGGTGACCTCATCCAAGCACCATTAAAGAATCCAAATGGATTCGATATTAACCCTTATTGGAAAAGACATAACAACTTATTTCCTGTACCACCTGTCAATTCCACTGTAACGCATGTCAGTTTCCATTGAGTTTCACTCTGTGTGTATACTGTGCTATTATTCCTTGAATTGTGGTTAATATAAAAAGTATTTAATTAAAATTACAAACAAGTTTATGCAGTGGAATTTGTTATTCTGTCATGTGATTTAAAGGTAATGTTGACAGTTGGCAGTATTGCAATTTATTTTCTGAACTATTTATTTTAGATGACTGCTAAGAAAACAGTGTTCAATAAGGACTGGTTGCATTGTGAGTTAAATTCTTCTTGGACAGAAAGATACAAGCAGTAGTAGGGGATGCTTTTTCAGCTTATTGCAAATTATGCAATAAAGCTTTTTCACTAAGCAATATGGGCAAACAGGCAATTACTAGCCATGAAAAAGGAATCAAACATTTAAAAAAAGTTACTGCATAAACTACAACTCCAACAATTGCTTTAGGTTTATTTAATATAAAATGTTCAACATCTGATGCAATTACTAAGGAAGTAGAAGATTGTATAAATTCCAAACCTCAAGGGTACTTCAATACAGAGTATGTTATGTAAGCAGAAATATTATGGGCTTTACATACTGTAGAAACGCATTCTTCTATTAATTTCATTAATGAAACCCTTCCACCTATGAAACGAATGTTTAACAATAGCATTATTGTCGATAAAATGAAACTTGGATTCAATTAATTAGCATACTAAAGGGTGTCTCAGAATGTTTTTCGTTTTTAGATGTTAAATAAAAAACAACAATATCAATTAAAACTCGTTTTATTTATGGTTTATTTAAAGAGCAACTCTTGAAGTTTATTTATGAAAAACAATCGTTTGCAAATGCGCACCATTCACTTGTTCACGCTCATTTAACCTGGAGCTAAAATTTTCATTTCAAAAATGGTATAGCACCATTAAAATTGAAGAAGTTATTACAGGTGTCCACGGATGAACCTAATATAAATTGGAAGTTTTTAATATTATTAAGCGAGCAAGAGAATGTTAATATTCTTGAAATAGACTCTTGTGGTTTACATGTATTGCATGGTGCCTTTCAGGCTGGAAACTAAGCTACTAAATGGTTAATCAATGAGATCTTAAGAGTAATTTATTGGCTTTTTAAAGATTCACCTGCTAGAAGATCTTCTTACAAAAACTAACTGGACAATCTACCTTCCCTTTAAAGTTTTGCAGTACCCGATGGATTGAAAGTGCAGCTGCTGCAAATAGAGCACTAAATATGATTGACAGCATACAATTATACGTTCTTGATGAAAATACCAAACTTTCAAATACCTCTAATTACAACTGTTAAATTGGCCTGTAAAGATAAATTGCTAAAATGTAAATTAGGGTTTTTTGTCACACTTGCATCATCATTGGAAATTTTTTTAAAACGCTTTCAGGCTGCAACTCCTATGGCTCCATTTTTATATGAAGAACTGGTTATTATGATTAGATCCCTTCTACCAAGATTTATAAAAGGAGAAGTTTTAAAAAAATCAATATCTAGTTCACTAAAGTTGAAGCAAATTTTTTTCTTTTTACTTACTTAAGCTTCCTTGTTGATGGATAAGGTGAAGCCTTAATTATTCGCGGCTAAGTCTGGGAATTACCCCAAAGGTGAGCAATGAGAAAAGGGTGTGGTGATGGTCTAAACTCTACGATATACTAACAAAAGGAAAATGGGTTGAGCGCCACTGTATCTGTATGAACGATTACACTAAAGATTCATTACCCCTATGAGAAGATACAGAAACTCACGGGATGTGAACACAATAAACAAACTTACAACTTACTAAACTAATGTATCTGGAAATCTCTGGAGTATACTTACAACCTCCCCGATCTCGATGAACCTGGAACAAAATCACAACAAATTCTCTATTAGAAAGACACAGTTTGTGCTTCCCAATAAATATACATGCCAATAATTGCAGGTGGATAATATTGAGATTACCACACCAAAGATATTTAAATCAAAAATAAATACCTAGAACAAACCAGTAGTAGCATATCTGGGCTTTTTAAATTACTTCAACCTCGTATAATTTCATAGATCAACAAACTTATTGACTTTAAAAATTTAGTAAATTTAATTATGCATGGAATAAAAAAACTTGAGTCCAAAAATGAAATTTAATATAGTTTCTCTTTCTTGAATTTTTTCTTTAAATATGTTTACAAAAATGAACAAATAAAATCGAGTTTTCAATACATCTGTCTTTGACATAACAGAACCTTAAGTTAATAATAATATATCAAAACAAGTTTTAGCACCAAGCGTTCAGATCTGAGTTTTGGTTCACATATGTGTCTCAAACATTATTTCTAAAAAACCTATCACATGTAGTTAACTTAGACAAACAACTTTTCATTTATATCTGGATTTAGAGGCTTATTAAAATTTTAATATGAGTAAATAAATATTTTAAAAATAAGAAATGGACTGAAACATCATATTGTTAGCAAGTGCATTTATGCAAATTTTACAAAACTATTACTGTAGTATTTCTTAACTATTTCCTCTCACACTGTTCTATACATACAAAATTTAACTTGACCAAACGATCTTCGAAAATTATCTATGAAAGCATTCACAAATCCTCACAAACAAAGCAAAAAAAGGTGTGATACCTGTAGGATTAGATGTTTTCATATCTAATTATTGAAAGTCGACGCACACGCTCCAAAACCTGCTCCTTAAGCTGTCGCAACGAAACACCAAACAACAGCTGCAGTTGTCCTGATAAACGAACAGCTTTCCAATACTTTGTTCAACTATATCTACGTTCGACCATATCTTTATATTATTGCAGCATTTAAATATCCTGTTCCAACATCTTGATTCATCGTTCTAATTTTCCATTCTACTCTGTCATTTTAACTTTTCGTAATGTCATACGCATTAACAAATCTTAACACGACATATCAAGGGACGGCGCGTTTTAATGCTTTGCCGGTTTCGCAGGAGCCTGGCGCTTCGTACCGCGTCCCAAAGCAACTCGCCCCCTTCTACCATAACTATTACAAACCGATGCAAAGGCCCCACTTGTGCAAGGCCTGGAGATTCATGCTCGTTTTCTCAAGAAAAGAATGCCAACACGACTACATCTATCAGAACAATGGCTGACCTCGTTTCAGCGGCACCTTATTAGCGTGTCGTATCCCGTGACCAGTACGCACATGTGCTATTCTGATTATAACGAATGTAGAGGAAATATTCGCCTGTAAGGTAGACAACACAAACTACTAAATCCCACATAAATACGTTTCCTGATAATTATAAAAATACCAAATATCTCCGTACAAAGCATTTAAGTTCCTTAAGTGAACATGACTTCCTGTTTTCATATAGAATTGTTTCCTTTAGATATTATAACATCAAATACGAGAACCGAATAATAATAATAACATTAAATACCACAGAATAAATTAATGCTGAAGCGATTCTTACAACCATGGTGCTATAGAATATATTTTCGTTACAAAGTTAGATTTTAAAAGAGCAAGGCATTTATTTAGAGTTTACTAAAGTAGATCTGGGTTTCTCAACTAGGAGGTATATGAATATATGTAAAGCTACAGAAAAACAGAAACTCTTATTCTTTAAAGATTGTAGGGTATTTTTAACTGCTATGACTAAAAAGATTTTTGAACGTAATACTATAAAATACAGTTTAACAAAATCTATTTCATGTTTGTACCCTCGACTGGTTATTAAAGATGAATCTAGCAGAGATGAAATGGGTCATGGGTCAACTGGGTCACTGGGTCCAAGTGGGTCACTTTTTTGTTTGGGTCACTGGGTCAGTGGGTCCCGTGTACTGACCGGAATTGACCCAGTGACTCACATTGACCCACATTGACCCAGTGACCCACATTGACCCAGTGACCCAAATTGACCCGGTGACCCAAACTGACCCAGTGACCCAAACTGACCCAATTGATTCAGTAACAAATTGAATTATTGAAGTCATAAAAATCTTTTTCCCATACTTTCAGCTCAATTTATTAACTATTTTCACAAATGCATAAGCTTATTGGTGCCGTTAGTTGCTAGCATTCGTTTCAAATTTCAAGCAAACGCTAAAATGTTTTGTAATCAATACATCGCGTTTTATATAATATAAAATGCATTTTTACATGTTTTTCAAGAAACGTGCTGTGGCGCTGTGCCGCGAGAATGCAGTGTTATGAACGTATACAATTTTGTACGTTCAAATAATAGTATTCTTTCACATAAGAACTGAAATAATTTGTAGCAAAAATCTTAATATTAAATACCCGGTTATTTTCAGTGTCCATTATTTTTGTAATTTGTATATCATTATCATTAAGCATGGATAAACATCACCTTAATTGTAATTTAAACCTTATACATAAGCGCTGACTTTTATAAATCTCCGTGAGACCGAGTTTTCTTGATAAGACTAATTAACTAAGAGAATGATGAAGATCATATAAAACAATGTTCCTGTATCAATCAACTCGATGTCAGAAAACGGGATTATTCAATTTATATTTTATTGCGTCTGTCATTGAAAAATATTTTGATCATTTAGTATATTTAATTGTTAAACATTCTCACACTAAGTAAAATTGTCTCGGACAGCAGCTACTCCTTCTGCCAGATAGTTCTGAGATTTATTTTGTAACTGTAATTCGTAGAACAGCACATATTTATTAAAAATTAATAATAAAATTTCCAAATTTCATAATCGGTTATTCGATAAAACTCGCCCACTAATTGAAGACATCACAGAGGGCCAATTTGAGGCAGTAAGAAAATTTTTGCGACTGCATCAATTTGGGTCAATTTAGGTAACTGGGTAAATGTGGGTCGCTGGGTCAATGTGGGTCAATTTGGGTTACTGGGTCAATTTGGGTCACTGGGTCAATTTGGGTCATGGGTCACTGGCTGGTGGGTCACATCCTCATTTGGGTTACTGGGTTATGGGTCACATTATAGGTGACCCATTTCATCTATGGAATCTAGTGCTCGAAACCGAATGAAAGATTTGTTGCAGATTTTTTATAACAAAGATCTTATTGATGATTATGAGGCAGATAATTGTATGATACAATATAACAAAATAACTGCAGATGCAATATTAATTCAACACTTTAAAAATTACACATCCAGTGAAAGGCTCGACAGCTTCTATCATAAATTATTATTTAATAATGACGAATATAAAAACTTTTACAAAATTGTGAAGATGGTTTTAATTCTTTCAGATGGAAATACATCTGTAGAAAATGGATTTTCTATAAATAAACACATGTTAGTAGAAAATTAAAATGAATTATCTTTGATTTCAAGGCGTCAAGTTTGGGATGCCGTCGTAAGCGCAGCAGGAGCATTTAATATTGAAATATCAAAAAGTATGAAAATATGCTGTAAGGGTGCACATATGAAATATACTAGTGCTCTAGAAGGAAAGCGAAAAATTGAAAATGTGGAGGTAGTAAAGAAAGAGCAACGGAACCGCCCAATTGCCGAAATTGCTTCTTTAGAAAGAAAAAAAAAATTGAAAAAAGTGAAATTGTAAAATGTGATAATGATAATATTGAGCCTCATTTATCTGAATTAAGAAAACAACTGTAGTAAACATAAGCATTATTGATAATAAATTTCCAAAATTTTTGAAATTAGTTTTTATATCATGTAAAATACATGTTTCAGTGAATTGATAATCTGGTTCTTTCCGTAGTAATAGTGCCATATAGTAAAGAAGCCGTACCTGAAAATCAATGTATTTAAGGCAGGGAAATCCTGGAAAAGTCAGGGAATCTTAGTGTTGTTTCAAAGGTGGAATCCTGTAAAAGGTTGCATTCCAAATTATAGATATAAAACTTTTTTGCAGGTACTTCATCCAAGGAAATTTAGATATGAAGTAAAATTAGATTTATGAATTTAGATCATTACGCCGGCACCTTGAATGGTTCACTTGATTTAATTATTAAATCAGGTATCCTGAACATCGACCCTAAAATAATTAGTATTAGATATATAATGGCACCGTGTTTCAACGGAAACAGAAATTAAATCTGTTTACATTTCACCATCTTTTCAATTAAAATAGGTTTCTGCAGTACAGCGTGAGGAGAATGCTTCATAGAGAAATCCTTAAATTGGTCCATAATTGAAAATTTACGACAGACAACATTACTGTTGGATCATTGAAAATTAGAGAATCAAATGGAAAAATGAACAGCTGGTCAACAAACAGGTAAACGCAAAGTTAAGGCCAGAAGCGATAAATAAGACTGGAGTTATAAATTGAAATGACAGAATTCGAATTTACACAAGTTATGCATGTGGTAACATAACCACTAATGAACAAAGGTAACACTTTATAAATACGTATTTATTTGCGATTTATATATTTTAAAGAGAAAGGAAATTATTCAAGATTGTTGAATAAAACAGAAATTGTTTCAGACAAATAATACTTGTTTATTTTAAAACATTACAAATGTATGTAATAAAATAAACTCAAATAAATAAGTAAATTAAAAAAGAAGTAAATAACCGTAGTGAAACTAAAAAGTTATTTAGCTGGAACATGGCAGTATGCCTCAAGCAAAGTGACATGTTACAATATATTGTTCAGAAAACTTATGCCTTGGACAAACGTATTTTACACATTTAGAGCATGCCTTCATGTACTTTCTTTCAGCTGATCTAAGATAGATATAACATCTTCTTTTTGGGTATATTGTTGACCTACGTCGTCTTAACACGACAAATTGATGAGTTTCTCGTTAGAATGCATAATAGAGCTTTGCAATAACAAAAAAATTTCGGTTTGTTACCGTTCTTGATGACGGTCTGTCGTACGTGTGGTCTGTTTGCAATACTCCTAAAGTTAGAATTAGTTTGACGAATTCTCTATTGCTACATCTCTTACTATTCACTTTAGTATAAAAAGCAAGAGCCTGTAAAACATCTTGCAATTTCGAAATTCATGCACGGTATCTTATTAGTTTGAAAATGCAATATCATGTCTGAAAGGAACTAGGAAGTGCTTTCAATATTCTGTCATCAAAACCGTGCTCCTTTAAATTGAGATGCCATGCCCTGGAGTTGAAGGAAGTTACAGCTTAGATATTAAACTTAATACAAAAATCTGGTTTTCAATCTTTTGGAAATTACATAATCCTCGCAACAGTATCGAGATTGATAAATGTAAGAAATTCTATAGTTGAGAGAAGTTGTAGTCTTTGAAACCCTTTTCACAAACGATCGCATTCCACGTTATTTCAACAAAATTATATTCCAGTCTTAAACTGCAGTGGCAGATTGAGGTGCAATTTTAAAATTAGATCGTTCAGAATATAAAAACAACCCCACCTTTACGTTTTCCTGTTATATAGTTATGTAAAATTCTATAACCCACTAGGTGAACCAGCGAAACAGGAAGAGGAGGTTTGTGCCAGCAGGATACTGCACTGCAATGTGGTATACACGAATTCGAATAAGTATGCAAACTCGTCAAAATTTGGTTCGCTATGAACAGCACCACATGTAGATAGGACATTTTGTTGATATTCAAAACCAATATCTTCAACGCTGCAATATGGATGTTTTGTCAACCTTTATACTTAGAACGGCGTGTCATGTTGATCTGGCGTAACTGCATCTCCAAATCCTTTAAAAACACATTTCGGCTAGATTTACGTTTTGGATATGTACGTGTCCAATCTGTGTTGGCTTTGCTAAAAATAACGTAGCAGTTTTATCTAGCAATATCGATCAAATTAAAAACTAGCCATCGGCCATCTCCTTGTGTTACGCCAACAGTTGTACCCTCTCACGTATTTGTCAAGTGTATTCACATCGACCTTTCTGGAATTGTAATATAATATAATTTCTAGTTTGCCATTCCGTATTTGCATATCACTATGCTGCGTGGACAAAACAATTACGACATTTTTCTTTTTTGGTACATAACTTACAAACGTTTCATTTTCACTAAACGCAAATTGAATGGTTTTGGAGGTGCACCATAAAGAGCTTTTGGTCTCAGTTCTACTGGAACATCAACTCTAGTACTAAGTATTTTTTCAAATAGCTCTACTGCTATATGAAGTGACGTAATTTTCTATCCATTGTAATATTACGACCACTAGTTTTCAACTTTCCTGACGCTATAAGACGTTTTACAGCATTTGGTCCACTGTAGTGATCTTTAATTTGATCAGTAATATACCCAATACTACTTTTTTGAGTCACACAAAACATTAAGGCTTTGTAGAAATATATACTCAAAATTTATACCTTCCATAAAACGTAATAAGTTCTTTGTGAAAAACTAGCGACTCCGATGGAGCCAGATAGTTTGGAAATTTGCTTGTAACGTGGGCCCATGGCTTTCGTGCTGCTGCTATCATTTTTTTTCTAATATTACAAGTTGTAAGATCGACAAAGCATATACATTTTTGTAATAACAAAAGCCGGCATTCTGCTAACGTTGCTTTATAAATCGGTAAATGTTCTTCAGTAAATGGTTTCATAAGTGGATCATTATTTTGTCTATTCACACCTGCTGTAATCAGAAACCCATATAACCTAGTGCTTTTTCTTTATCATAATTGCGCGATCTTTGAATAATAGAAGATTGTGGGAAACAAACTTTCACAAGTTCCAGTTTTTGGTTAGTATGTTGCACAACCAATTTAACCGTGTCATAAAAAAATTACTGAAAAAGATCAAAAGCTGTTTTGGAATTTATTCTCCTTTTTAGACCACGTTTTTCTTTTATTATAATGGCGGTAATTTGTTTTCTACGAAGTATAGGCTTAGATTCCTAAATTGTACCTGATCAAGCAATCATGTCAGATTAAGGATGATTTATTACTGTATTGGACCGAGGAGAACGTCGTTGGCAAGTATCTGAATAAAATAATATAATAAATAAAAAATTTATACAAGCATTAGCAATAATTACCAGCATTATCATCTTCGCCCGAACTATCCTCCAATTCATCATTACTATCCGTACCCGAAGATTCGGCTTGCTCTTGCTGGTCTATTGCCGGCGCTAATAAAAATATAAGCTATAATAACAAATTAGGGATAAAAGTCTCAAAAGAACGTTACAAAATATTGCAACTAAAACACATACAGTAAAACCTCGCATATCCGACTATGACGGACCGGGCCATGGTCGGAACGACTAAAAGGTCGGATATTGGGAGGAGCAAAAAAAACTTTGTTCCTAAGTAGAAAAACAGCTACACAGTAGTGTAATACAATTTTATTGTTCTTGTAAATTTAAGCATGCTCTATTTAAAGAACTCAGTAGTAGATTTCTGTTTCAAATTTTTACATCTTGACTTTGCGAAAGTGTCCCTCCACTTTTTGCCCATAATACTCCATTGGGGTTGCATTTGTATGTTGCTCGATGTATTTCAGCGCAACTTCAAAGTCGTCCTTAGCAGCAGAATGACTCACTACGTTATCACTGGTGGTTTCGTCTTCATCCAAGTCAATTTCTTCTTGCATAGCTTTGTTCTACACAACAGCGATGATTTTGTCGCCGTTAAGATCTTCATTGGTAACTTCCAAAACATCAGCTTCAACAAGCCACTCTTTTACATTATTTATCTGGAGATTATGCTGAAACTTTTGTGTTGTTTGTCTCAACTTCTGCTTTTATCTCGGGTTTTTCTGGTATCTGTTGGCCAAATCTTTTTCCAAGCCTTTTGAAGGATAGTTTGATTAATTTCGTCCCAAGCTGCAACAACGGTAAAGATAGCGTCTTTTATGTTGAAACCTTTCATCGCCTCAAAAAGGTTACATTCTTTTGTTTTTTCCAGCAGAGAGCCGACATATTTTTTTCTGTATCTTTTCTTCAACCACCCTATGACGCACTGATCCATAGGTTATATTAAAGATGTAAAACATGGGGCGGTAGAAATAAAGCCTTGATGTTTTTTTTCTTTAGTTCACATTCAGAGGGGTGACTAGGAGCGTTATCTAACAGCCCAACAGCACCAGCAGGTAATTTTTTTTACTGCGGGAACAAATTCGTCAAAAAACCACTCCTTAAATAAATTACCATCCATCCAAGCAGATGATTGATTCCGATAAAAAACTGGAAGTGTTGCCATGTTTAGATTTTTAAATGCTCTTGGTTTCTTAGCTTTTCCTATGACAAACAGCGGCATTTTGTGACTTTCCGTGGCATTGTTTTTAGCGGCTAGTAGAGCGTTTTTTGGAAGCATTTTGTAATTTGGGCCCATTCCGTCTACATTGTACACTTGTTCGGGTACAAGATTCTGTTCTGTGACCAATGTCTCAAATGTTTCTACAAATTTTTTAGCAGCATTATCATCAACTGATAGTTTTTCTCCTGCAATTATAGCATGTCGTATGCTATGTCGCAACTTCCACTTTTCTAGCCACCTTACGCTAGCGCTAAACTTTTCTAGATTACCTTCCAGCTTTTCATTCAATTTTATAGCTTTTTCATTTATGATGGGGCCTGACAATGGTGTTCCTTTAAGCCTTTCCTGACAAAACCAAACCCAAAAACGCTTAATCGACAAATTCAAGTTTTGGTTTTTTCAACATTTTTCTACTTCTTAATGCATCATCTGTCTCACCTGTCGTTGAGTATGCTTCCAGACCTTTACGGCTTTTTTCCAGTCTTTTACCGTAGTCACTCAACTTAGAAGCTAGTTTAACAACAAACTCACCATGGTCTAATCGTAGTAACACTTCAAGCTTTTGTTTCAGAAAAACACAGAAACGTTTACGTTTTTGAGTTGCCGTTGTTACACACGTAACCTCAATTTAAAGCACCTCAGAATCCGGAGGAAAATACAAACAGTATTGACGTTAACAAACATCGACCAGTACAAGATTATAGTCAGAGTACATTCCACATCAACACTCACGGCTGAACTGACAGTTTGTGACACGAAAACAAAACATACGTAGTGTAGTAGATACAGGCTCACCTAGTCGGATACGGGAGGAGTTGGCTATGGGAAGGTCGGATATGAGAGGTTCTACGGTATAATAGAAATTTTAGAGTGGGGTCAGTAGTTAACTCCCCGTTCCCATGGTGACTGTGAAAAACTGGTTGTAAAATTTGTTATTTGACATGTCGCAATGAGTCAAAAAGACAGTCAAATACTAGCTGATTTCTTTAAAGCAAGAATGAACAACTTTGAAACTGAATTACAGGTCTCGTTAAGACAACCTGCTTATAATAACAATGATATTCAACAGCTGGCCGAAATTTTTGCAAATTTTAAAGCTGATATAGTTAGGTCTATTAAATAACAAAATGGACGATTACGTGCTATGGAAATTTGAGTGGATAATATAGGAAACTACTCCAGACATAACTGCATGTTGTTACATGGTTTGTTGTACAAGGAAGGTGAAAAACTTGAATATGTCGTATTGAATATATTTAAAAATAATGGACAAGTTGACATGGTTCATCCAACAGCGATTGTTAGTATCCATCGCATCGGCAAGCCTGTTAGAAATAAATGTCCTATTATTGTAAGATTTCTGGCAATGCAATGGCGTCAGGCTGTATGGACGTCAAAGAAAATGTTAAAAAGCACTAACTATTCTCTCACCGAAGCGCTGTGTTCAATGCTATGTATAATGGTTAATGATCTGGTTATCAATAAATCAGTACAAGCGTGTTTTAATCACTACATATAATGTACTTCAAAATGAATAAAGAAAATTACAAAAAACGGTGACAGACACAAGTGAGAATAGAAAAAAGAATAATTACCTTGGCAACAACTGTTCACCGCAATTTGTTTAATATTGTTTAACATTTTCCCTTAAACGTAAATTGCTCAACAATACAAAAATGTTATGTCTGATCAACATCCCATACTTCAAGTTCAAGCATTCTATCAGATTGCGCAGGAATCCAAAACGAACCCGTGGTATAGATTTTGTTAGTATGTCTGGCGCCTGTAAATTGCCAGGTACAAATTCAATGCCAAAAGCACCTTTTTGATGTTGTTCGCGTACATAATGGTAACGTATGTCAATATGTTTTGAGGGCTTATGGAATTCTGAATTTTTAACTAATCGTATCGCACTTACATTATCAATACGAAGCGACGATATCTTCTTTAACGGTGAAATCTCGTTCAGTAATCGATTTACACAAACATACTCCTTTGCCGCTTCACTTGCTGCCATGTATTCAGTTTCAGTTGTTGATAAAGCGACTGGCTGCTAACATTTATTAATCCTAGCCAACAGTTAGACATCCGAATAGTAGTAACATTTATCAAGAATATCTTACCGCCACATCTGTACTCATCCAGAATCACATTCAATTTCACACATCGACCATACATTTAACATTAGCAACTTCGCACTATAAAGTCTGTATTCTTTAAGACATCTCCACTTGCATCCCCTGATTACAGGAGCATGAATGCTCCAATCTTATGGCCACACGATTTTTACCCCATAGCCGCATTTTCGATTTCACCATCACACTCCGCGCATTCGTTTCCACCCGCGATTCGCATAGAATCAGTCCCACATTTCGCAGCCCACGAGCATACACGCTAGTCTCATGCTTTGCGCCTAGCATTATTCAGCAGCATTCTTCGCATCAGCTACCCGATTCAGGCAATTTTTCAGATCATCATACCCCAGCAGCACCCTCATTGTTAAAGCGATTTCTACCAATGAGCTACGCGACTTTTAGAGCGTTCTATAACGATCGTCATGACATGCGATACATCCTTGTAGTCACCCACCGACTGCATTTGTACAGAATACATCAAACTCTCCGTACACGACCATGATTGTGACACATCGCGACCATGCCTGCAACATTTATAACCACTTCAGAAGTCACATGATCTTACAACATTTCACATAGACATTCTTCTGCTATAGAGCAAACCGTAACAAATAGTTTTCCATTCAGTCTGACCAATGCAGCTTCGTAACCGAGATTAACACCTCATTACTAAAGTCATTGGATCAATCACATATTAGAATCCATTTCTCGACTACCCAGAATCTGCTAGCGACATTTCAGAATTGCACCATCCTCCAACGAGTACCTAGATGTTGTCAGATTTCTTACCTGTAGCAGACCTCATCATTCCCGACGCGCCTTCTTACGTCAAATTTTTCCAGTCGATGTCGATAGCATCTTGTAGTCTAAACATTTTACAGCACATTTGACATCGCAAACAGATTTGCTAAATCGCGCCAACGCCACTGCATAAGTTACTACATTTAAGCCATCTCGATCAATCCACTCTTACCCGAGACAACCACATTCTTGCTCAATGATTCTATCCATTAAAACTTCTCGCACCCGACAGACCATTTAATTTTAAACAAACGCGCATGTGCAGAGGCATAACACACATTTAAGCATTTACACAACCAATTTTAATCAACTTTATTATATCAGACTTACAGATTTTCAATAAACTTTATAGAATGCAACTTTTACAAAGTATAACATTATTTCCTGTGCGTAGCCGAAAGTTTAACCTGTAACAAAAAGAAATTAATGTGTTGTTTAAATAGACCTGTAATAAAAAAGATTAATGTAAAAGGAGACATGTTTTCGGTTAATAAGACATATTATCGTTAATCTAACAATATGTTTTACCGTCCAGCGACATCACTTAAACACATTCCAATGTAATGGGTTTTAAATAGGAAAGTACGCTAAATCAATCAATTAAACAATTAAATATTGTTACTGATTAAACTTGGTTGCTGTGCTATTAGGAATGATGTTTAAGACTTCGTATTTTCCGGATTATATGTTGTATTCTTTTATTAGTAATCGAATAAATCGCTCTTCTGCTTCCAAAGAAACTCGGACACTCCATTGTCGACCTGGCGTTTTTATGCGATAGCTAGCCATGCAGTTGTTAAACGCTGTGCTAATCATTTCTACACCATCTTCGTTAGTAGCGGTAACTGATGCATTTTATGTTTGTTGCTCCTTAAAGTGTGCGGCATAGTATCTTTCCATTTCGAAATCGCATACTGTACACATAATTCGTGGTTGTTTCGTACAAGACCCTTTAACAGCTGGCGGAGCTGAACGTTTGGCTTAATGACATACCGTGCTGTTTTCCTTGTGTCGCAGTAAGTTGTCCATTCTCGTAAAGCGAAACCGCAAGTCCCACAGTTTAGAGTACTTTGCTGCGGCACGGCTGAACCCTGGGCGATGTTACACTACGACATTTGTTCTGGTGCCGTTTGAGAGCATTTTCCAGGTATAGGAAGCACCGCAAGGTTGCATTATAAACGTTTGCAGGTACCATTTTAGTACAAAACAAAACCCGACATACACTTTGGTTAAACTTGTAATCTACTAACTAAAAAGCTTACTCGAGCACCTGATTTATGTTCCTTATAGAATGCATACCGAAGGTTTCCGAAGACGACCGAACGATGTTGAGGATTCGGCGGGAACTAAATGACTAATCCTTGCTGCTCGTCCAATACATTTAGCGCTAATGCATGCCCTGATTCGCTTCGTCGATGGTGCGAATGCCGTTAGTAGAAACACCGGAAAACGTCTTCCATGTTATACGGATCGTGCATATTAAAAATCCAAAGGGTGGTAGCACACAACAAATTGTGTGCAAGTCGTGCTGTAGAAGATGCAATGCTACTATAACCAAAACACTTTAAACCATTACTAAGAAAATACCAACTTGTTGTCTACAGGATACTTACAACAATTTAATTTTAAATAACTTCTACGTCATATTTTAGGAAATGGGGGCTTGAATATTTTCCAAATGAATCACCAAGCGAAAGTATATGCTTAACGGTATTAAATTACCCATTAATTTCCTATTTTTACGACCGTGGTTAATTATAGATTGAAATTTAATTTGTGCACGTTCGAGCTTCTCGTAAACTAACATATTTTAAGCAACATGCGCTGTATAATACATGCATACCCCTTCGCGCTACTGCTATTCTTGTAATTGCTAGAAAAGTCACTCTCCTTTTTACTGTTAGGAGCGATGCAAAGCACCATTTTTATACTTTCTATAGCACATCGCACATTTTCGTCTGATAATTAAATTTTGCTTCTGTAGGCTTTTACACTTTCGCATAGCGGTCGGCCGCACGTATTGATTTCTAGAACCGGTAAGTACTCGATACTCCAAATAGAAATTAGATGCTCGATGTCTGTCAACTTCCAATTCCCTCGTAAAGGTAGAAAAACTCAGTCAATCATCCATTAAACTTCGACCCGCTCCTGTTCTGATAATTTCCAAACATTTTCAAACGACAATGGGTTTAAATTTTTAACCTCCGAGGATCTTTAATCGTGATCAATTACAATCCAGCACGCTAAACTAACATATTTTGCAGCAACTGTATAATACATGCATACCCCTTCTCTGCGCTACTGCTATTCTTGTAGTTGCTTGGAAAAGTCAGTCGCCCTTTTACTGCTAGGGACCGACAAAGCACCATTCCATACTTTCTTTATAAGTGTAGCACATCGCCACTTTTTCGGAATCAAATTTTGTTTATGTAGGCCTTTACACTTTCGCTTATTTAAACATCTAATACGATCAATTAACCACTTTGAACCTCGGAACTCCTACCTTGAGCTATGTCAGCCGATCAACGTCCAGCTGAGACTAACACGTGCCGCCTACTAGACTTTGTAACATACTCCACAACACGCTTCGCGAGCGTTAATTGCAGTACAAGTACATATTGTTAACATCAACATTAGCCAAACTGAACAATTTTAAAGACCACATACCAGTTTTAAGCTCTTCATCTTTAACATTTAAACCTTTCACAATCCCCAACATTCCCAAAACCGCGAAACCGGAAAACGTTGTCAACCGATAGCGGAGGATTGAAGGGGAAGAATTAAAATTTAAAAACAAACAACCCAAATTTCCTTCACCGATTTCCCAATTTGGATTTTGTCTTCCTCGAAAACCATTAAATTACCCGCGCAACGATTCACAGCAACGCCGCATGCCACCGCCCGCCCCCGCGCATCACCCCCCGCCACGCGCCACCACGCCCAGGCGACCGGCCACAGCCTTTATAACAGAACAATATTTAACATTCCCCACAAAATTAACGCAATCCATTTAACCAAACCATCCTTTCTTTTGGGGGTTTTTTATTTATTCGCAGCCGCCCTCATTCCTTTTCAACCTGGCCCCGAACTGCGAAATCCCCATTTTGATTGCCGACCAACCGCCATCGCCCCAGCCCCTCCGATTTTTGACGTGCTGATCGCCCTGAGGAAATCCTCACCCCTGCCCACCACTTTGGGAACATTGGTTGTAAGACCCAAACGATCCAAAGCCATCAGGCAACAACGGTTTTGGTGCACGCAAGACCCCCTTGTTCTTCGTCATTTTTGTAACACGTTTTAGAAAACCTTGATCTTTTTCCAAGAACGCCCACACCAAAGAGTCTTCCCGCAAGAAAAGAAGAGGGACCATCGGCAAAATTTTCCTCTTTTTCACACCTTTTCCACTTCGCGGCGCAGGCCTGCCCCATTTCCCAGGCCCTTCCACCACCAGGCAGCAACCCCTTTCGAACGGACACACCCACGGTCGCCTTTCCACAGTTATTTCACTGTCCGAATTTTTGACAAAGGTGTCAACCCGTTATAAGAAAGATTTTTTTCCCTCTTCCAACACCCGGAACGTCAGCAAACACCTTCCCCCTTTTTCCCATCCCAAATTTCTCACCACCCTTTGTAACATTCCATCTTAAACAACCAGAACCCTACGACTCGATAGTCCCTGGTACCGTTGTAACCGATAGCGACTTGAGTGGAATAAAACTTATAAACACTAAAACTCTTCCATTCACGGATCCATTAAAATAGTTGATCCCAAAATCGCAGAATGCAGTACTAACAACCTTAAACCTACAGAAATACACTGTGCACAGGATCTTCACATTATTTTAATACTCTACGCCAATTTAGAAAGGGGCTTGAATTTCCAATGAATCACCAGCGATATGCTAACGTATTAGATTCCCTTAAATCATTTACACCGTTAATTTAATTGAAATTTAATTTGTGACGTTCAGCTGTAAACAATATTTAAAAATCCTATAATCTATACCCTTGCGTACTTATTCTTTAATTTAGAAAGTCACCTCCTTTTCGTTAGACATCAACATTTCTTTTAACAACGCATTTTCGTCGAATAATTTTCTTCTGTAGGCTTTATTCGAACGGCCCGTTTTTCAGAACCAGCTCGTACCTCCAATAGATTGTGCTGATGTCTGTCATCAATCCTGAAATAAAACTCAGCATCACCAACTTGACCTCTGTTTGTAAACCCTTAACGACCAAGGCGATTTGAACTCAGGATCTTGGTGACAATAACCCGCATAATACTTTTTCGACTGTTAACAGCCCTTTTGTACTTTTAGTCTGGAAATACTTTTCCAGAGACGCAGCACCATCAATTCTTTTAATCGCCACTGCGATAAATCAGAGCCTTATCCTTGCTACAATCTCATTCCCTTTTCCATCACAGCACTCATCCGCATCGTGCTTACAGCCACGCCAGCTCCACTTACACCAGCTTTCTCTTTTTTACAAACACCGGACGCCATTGTGGCGTAATTTGAGCGAGATGACGATACATTACACATTTTTTTGCAGCATACTACATTTTTACCCATATTGCTCCGACTTTCTTCCAATATTGCAACACATGACTTTATTTATGAATTATTTCGATTCTACTGCTATCCTTTCAATCCGTATAGTGTAACCGTACATCAATTCGTAGCCCTTTATCTAATCATCTTTCGCACACGATTACATCACCAACAATACACCAAAACGTCTTTATTTCCACACTTTTCATTTTGTTATACGGGTAGTCACTTTTAGACATAATTCAGTCAACAATAATTTCTAGCCCCAACGTACACATTGCCACCCTCAGTTGCTAAAGCAATCCTTTATTACACAGTAACGCAACTTACCAGACTTTAACCAACGCAATAACCGCCCAACCGTTGCAGACACATCTTAGCCAGTAGCCAGCCAGAGGCACAGTTAAATATCAACTCACCAGTTCATCGTACAACATAACTTCCTCGTATTGTCATAGCAACATGTCTTATTCCTCACCAATTTCATCCGTTGCCAAGTCCATCCACAAAGTATCACTCATCACACCGTTCAATAGCCCACGTACACTTCTTCCGAACACCAGATTTGACACCATCCGATGTCTTCCATACAGCCCAACCGAGTTGCCCAGCAACGCACTTTCGAGTACAGCTCACCACAATTTTAGATAAACATCGCGCACGCGGCGTCACGGCAGTCACAAACCACACGGTCGTCACTGCACACGTCGCAAACACACACCGTCACCACCGCACTACAACGCCGTACAGCCTACACATGCCAGACACGTCGCCCGACCGATCACCACACGTCCCATTCCGAGCGACATCAGCCGCAAAGCCAGTCGCGCATCGATCCAGCGCACACTGCACACGACTACGACAGCACCACATGACCACATGACACAGCGACCATCGCGACCACGCGACACATGACACTGACCACACGACCAGCGATCACAGACGCAGCGACCATGCGACGATCACGACACGACGACATTGACCAGCACGATTTTCATTAAACCCATCACCACGAGTTTTTCCATAAACAGCGATTCCGATTAGAACTTAGGTTAGCCAGCGCCCGGCGCTGGCCTCAACCTATTAAATTTTCCTTTATCTAACCTAGGTCCACACTTGTTTTTAATGGAAAACTCATTAAAAGCAATTGTGTAATGGGTTTTTAATGAGAAAACCTCATTAAGCAATTAGGTCATTGGGTCATATGGTTCATATGGTCATGTATGGTCATGTGGTCATATGGTCATTGCATTGGTCATAATGGTCAATTGGTCATGTGGTCATTGTATTATTTCAAGTGGTCATATGGCATGTGGTCATTGGTCATGTAGTGGTCATTGTCATTTGTCGGTCATGTGGTCATATGGTCATATGGTCATGTGGTTACATGTGAGCAGGAGATTAATTTATGGAATATAAGGAACCTACATATATCCGGACATCGGTTGATGTCATACCCTGCGACCTAGTCGGTACAAAACAGTTCCTAAACCAGAGAATGTAACGATATGGTGGTGTCCGACATATTCGACTATTTTCGGTAATATACGCCCCACTCTGTAGGATACATAAGGGAACAGATTTTCGTATTCAATTTAGTATTTGACGGTAGCTAGAACGGTAAACATGAGCGTCTCCAAGGTGATTAACGTTTCAACTTTGGGAATAAAGTGAAACCGACAAATGAGCGATTTGGATTATGGCTGTTGGCAGAAAATATGTGCAACAATAATCTGGTGACAGATATTGGTAATATTTGTTATGTCGAAGGCGAAAAGATGCTGACTGGCGGACTACACACACCAATTACAGAACCATTTTGTGACAATATAATGTTGGTTAAAATTTGTGACCTTTCTGACACCGAACAAGCATCTGCAAACAAACGGATGTTTATCCTAAAAAGAAATTTGTGGTGCATTTAACAGCTATCTACGAAGAAAGTTCAACCGATTTGTTTCGCTAGGCATGGTGTTAAAGCTAAGCTTCCGTTTTCTCTGGAAAGCAGTAACAAGATAGGCCAGAGAGTAAAAGAAATTATCGGAAAAGAAGACATCGAATGCATTAATAAAAAATTCCAAAATCCTATATGTGTTCCATACAAAGTGGAACTAGCAGATGTTGTTGGAAACTTTATTGGAGGAACTACCAGATATATTAGACGAAGTCGAAAAAGATTATTTCTATCTTTTTGACATGGATGTAACCCAAGATTTTGCAGGCATATTTAGCAAGATGGAGATGTGTAATTATTTAACTACAAACCATAACTTTTGCTATAAGGGCGAATACGAAAAAAGTGCAATATTATAGTTGACAACGATAAAACTGGGGATTGATTGTTTAACATGGCTAACAACCAATGCAAGAATTAAGATTTACAACAAATTTGTGTGCCAGATAACAAGTCCTGGTGTTAATAAACAACTTGGCAATCATATACTAGATTTTTTACGTTGTCCAGATGTACGTTTAAGGGAAACATTTGCGTCTACTTTGGCCAAAGAAGATGGTATTACGCGATTGGAAGCGACAATATACAACTGTGCAATTGGAAGCTATGTCAGTGCGGAACGGGTGTATAAACCCTTAAAAGACTGTTTAACCTTATTGGAAGATAGTAAGTTATACTTCCTAAAGGCACCAATGTACTCGGTACCACTTACCAAAATGTGGAGTAAGCTATCGGACAAGCTACAAAATAGCTGCTGTTTAGTGTATAATAACCTGCTACAGTACGTGTATTGGGGGAATGGCAATACAAAGAAATTGACGGGCTTGCAAATTAGTTGTCCAAAAACCAGAGGAAAAGGAAAATTGATAAAGTATGTGCTGGCTTTTAGTTTTAACTATTTACCTGTAAATTATTTGGAGATAGTAGAGGAAGATGTCCAAGATAAAATAAAAATCTTACACAAGTGCTACATTAAAGCAGGTAGTACATATTTTACACAATCTGCCACACCATATTCTACAATTCCAAAAGAAATAGTAATTTCGGACTTGGGATCGATAGATACGCCTAACATTCGTCCAGAGGTTGTACGACAACGCGTAAATATTGGTAGTAAACTCTATCCGTTTACGCTAAAGGAAATTGCCCCATTATGTATACCATACGCTGTAAGTGGAAGGAAAAGACAACTGAATTAGAGGAAATGGATGCAAAAAGGCGAAAATTGACTACATGTAAAACACTGCGACAATACGCGATCAATACAAAGATGTGTTAGACAAAGAACATCTTATTAGAGAAAATGAGGAAGAATTAAAAGATTATTTTATGTGCCGATGGACTGACTTAGATACATCTGGTTTCTACAAGTTGTATGCATTTGCGGTTAGTAAGAAAGACTCTTTAGTTATGTAGGCGTACTTGCAGAAAAGGATGGTACTAAATCCGTATACTTTTTAAAAGGTTATTCTAAAAACGTATTTATCAAAATAGCAGATAACAAAGACGAACTAAGGAATGCGGGTTTCGTAATCTTTGCGTACACCACACGCAAAGGGGGTCCGTTAAACATTGTATATTTGCCTAGTAAAGAACCTTTCGGATCATTTAAAACCGAGGGTCTTACAACCTATAACAACCATATATTCCCAAAAGTGGTGAATATGCAACTACGCAACGGTGTGTGGGAGAAAAGGATTTCTCCAATACCGACAAGAAGAAGTCGATCAAGCTAACAAGATACGTATGCAGGATATAGTGGGAAAGCTGCGATTAAAAGATTGTCACAAGCTGGAAGAATTACACGAAGGAATGGATCTGGTTGTCGGCGGAATCAAAGACTTTAAATATAGAGGCAATCTTCGGTACATTTTACAATTCGAAAACCTAGACGGTCTCTATGTATCAAACTATTGGTTAGAAAAGGAGATAGAGGACTTGGGTATCGATTTAAATTTTAAGCTGCGAATAAAATTAGATAAAATTAAAGCCACCCAAACAAGCATAAAGAAAGGACTGTCTTCTGTGTATAACTTTGTATTAAAATTAAGTTTAAATGGATCCATGCTTGGCTATTAAATATTTTTAAATTTGTTATGTATAATGTCAGAATAAACATTTTATAATAGTATATAACATTGTTCTTTATTTATAAAAGGCTGTGACGTTACCCTGAAATAGCAGTCGCACAGAGAGGGGTGCGCATGGGCAGCACGCATGGGCAGGGGTGTGCACGCGCATGGGCGCTCATGGGCTGGGATGTGTCTGGGCGTACACGAGGGAAGCGGATGTTAACAGTCACCAAGCATCCAATTCTTTATTTGGTGTGGAGTACTTGTCTGCGTATGTATCCGGAGTAAAAGAATACGATTTGCATACGCAGCTTATTAATAAAATTAGTTTATCGAGGGAAGATGACAAAAGGTACATCATTCCTAATAGTACAACAATCTACGCATGGGGTGTAAAGATATAAGATAGTTGTTTAGATTTGTATATATTAGTTTTAAGATTCCATAATTTTAAGTTCTTCTCCCACCTTCCAAATCCTTCCGGCTTCTATCCTGGTTGACAGAGGATACGTGTTATCTCCACGTGGTATTCGCGGGACACTGCGGTTTTAGATTTCTAGGAAACGGTTGGTTAAAGCATATGTCTTGGTTAGGAAAAAGGGTTCTCAAGATGGTGTTAAATAAAGATGAGCAAAAATTAGTCTTTAAAACGCATAACTTTGTATGGGTGGTCCTATTTAAAATCTGTTTACAGATTTGGGGTCCCTAGAAAATTTAATATTAGTTGATACCTAGCAAAATATATTTATCTTAAAAGAGTGACTACCCGCGTATAATAAATACAATATAACACTTGTCAACAAAAAAGTTGTAGGAAATTTAAAGACGTATTTAATGGGGGTCCAGTATTAGAATTTGTTGGTAGTAATGTTAAGTCCTACTGTATTGTAGGCGAGAAAGATACGATTAAAAAGATTAAAGGGGTCTCACGAATTGTAGTTATAAAACCGAGGGTCTTACAACCTATAACGAGCATATACTCCAAAAGGGGTAGACATGCAACTACGCAGCAGTGCGGGAGAATAAGAATTCTCCAATAAGAAATTAAAGTTTCCATGTACGTAGCACCAGTCATTGGGTAATGGTAGAAATGTTAAACCTATAAAGGCGATTATTAATTGTGGATTAGAAAATAGTAGTTTTCGTGGACTAAATAAAATAGCTTAGACTAATTAATGTATATGGTTACATATTCTCGTACACATCCACAAACATCTGCTTTACGTCCACAATGGCGATACCGGTAGTTTTTGTTTAACAAATAGTAGGAAAGATACGTCAGGTGTTAGTGCGTGAAGCCCATAGGATCGTTGGAATTAAAAAGAACGATATGGCGGAATGTATGGTTGTCTCCGTTAGAATAATCTAAAGTGGTTAATTGATCGTATTAGATGTTTAAATAAGCGAAAGTGTAAAGGCCTACATAAACAAAAATTTAATTATCCGACAAAAAGTGCGCGATGTGCTACACTTATAAAGAAAGTAGGAATGGTGCTTGCATCGGTCCTAACAATAAAAGGGCGACTGACTTTTCCAAGCAACTACAAGAATAGCAGTAGCGCAGAGAAGGGGTATGCATGTATTATACAGTTGCTGCAAAATATGTTAGTTTACGCGTAGCTCGGATGTGTAATTGATCACGACTTAAAGATCCTCGGAGGTTTAAAAATTCTCGGCCCATTGTCGTTTGAAAATGTTTGTAAATTATCAGAACAGGAGCGGGTCGAAGTTTAATGGATGATTGACTGAGTTTTTCTACCTTTACGAGGGAATTGGAAGTTGACAGACATCGAGCATCTAATTTCTATTTGGAGGATATCGAGTACTTACCGGTTCTAGAAATCAATACGTGCGGCCGACCGCTATGCGAAAGTGTAAAAGCCTACAGAAGCAAAATTTAATTATCAGACGAAAAGTGGCGATGTGCTATAGAAAGTATAAAAATGGTGCTTTGCATCGCTCCTAACAGTAAAAAGGAGAGTGACTTTTTCTAGCAATTACAAGAATAGCAGTAGCGCGGCGAAGGGTATGCATGTATTATACAGCGCATTGTTGCTCTAAAATATGTTAGTTTACGAGAAGCTCGAACGTGCACAAATTAAATTTCAATCTATAATTAACCACGGTCGTAAAAATAGGAAATTAATGGGTAATTCTAATACCGTTAAGCATATACTTTCGCTTGGTGATTCATTTGGAAAATATTCAAGCCCCCATTTCCTAAAATATGACGTAGAAGTTATTTAAAATTAAATTGTTGTAAGTATCCTGTAGACAACAAGTTGGTATTTTCTTAGTAATGGTTTAAAGTGTTTTTGGTTATAGTAGCATTGCATCTTCTACAGCACGACTTGCACACAATTTGTGTGCGTGTGCTACCACCCTTTGGATTTTTAATATGCATGCGATCCGTATAACATGGAAGATGTTTTCCGGTGTTTCTACTAACGGCATTCGCACCATCGACGAAGCGAAGCAGGTGCATGCATTAGCGCTAAATGTATTGGACGAGCAGCAAGGAATATGACATCATTTAGTTCCCCGCCGAATCCTCAACATCGTTCGGTCGTCTTCGAAACCTTCGGTATGCATTCTATAAGGAACATAAATCAGGTATGCTCGAGTAAGCTTTTTAGTTAGCTAGATTACAAGTTTAACCAAAGTGCTATAGTGCGGGTTTTGTTTTGTACCTAAAATGGTACCTGCAAACGTTTATAAGTGCAACCTTGCGGTGCTTCCTATACCTGGAAAATGCTCTCAAACGGCACCAGAACAAATGTCGTAGTGTAACATCGCCCAGGGTTAAGCCGTCCGCAGCAAAGTACTTAAACTGTGGGACTTGCGGTTTCGCTTTACGAGAATGGACAACTTACTGCGACACAAGGAAAACAGCACGGTATGTCATTAAGCCTTAAACGTTCAGCTCCGCCAGCTGTTAAAGGGTCTTGTACGAAACAACCACGAATTATGTGTACAGTATGCGATTTCGAAATGGAAAAGAATACATATACCGCACACTTAAGGAGCAACAAACATAAAAATGCATCAGTTACCGCTACTAACGAAGATTGTGTAGAAATGATTAGCACAGCGTTTAACAACTGCATGGCTAGCTATCGCATAAATAACACCAGCGTCGACAATGGAGTGTCCGAGTTTCTTTGGAAGCAGAAGGAACGATTTATTCGATTACTTAATAAAAAAAAAATACAACATATAATCCGGAAAATACGTACGAAGTCTTAAACATCATTCCTAATAGCACAGCAACCTAATTAAGGTAGGTCAGTAAGCAATATTTAATTGCTGTTAATTGATTTGTATTTAGCGTACTTTCCTATTTAAAACCCATTACATTGGAATGTGTTTACCTCCACGTGATGTCGCTGGACGGTAAAACATATTGTTAGATTAACGATAATATGTCTTATTAACCGAAAACATGTCTCCTTTTTTACATTAATCTCTTTTATTACAGGTCTATTTAAACAACACATTAATTTCCTTTTGTTACAGGTTAAACTTTCGGCTACGCACAGGAAATAATGTTATACTTTGTAAAAATTGCATTCTATAAGTTTATTAAACTGTAAGTTGGATAAATAAATTATTAAAATTTTGTGTTCTTAATTTTGTGTTACTACCTCTAACTGTTTGGTTAAAGCATATGTCTTGGGTAGCGAAAAAGGTTTTAAAAATGGAGTTAAATATATACGAGCAAAATTTTTAAAGAGGTTTGAGGGCTTAAAGTATAACTTTGCAGGGCGTTGTCCGATTTCAAATCTGTTTGCAGATTCAAATTCTGTAAAATTTTAGACTAACAAGATGTATCGCATGACTAAGAAAATTTATAAGAACGCTCAAAAGTCGCTACAGGTAAGAAATCTTAAAATTAGGTAGCTCCTTGGGGATGGTGCAATCTGAAAAATTCCTAGAGATTTGGGTAGCTGAGAAAATTCTAATATTGATTGATACCAAACAAGATAGGTTTATCTCAAAAGATGCATTGGTCAGACGAAGAAAACTATTTGTTAGGTTTGCTTATAAAGCAAAGAGCAAAATTTAGAAGATCAGGACTTTAAAGGGGTATAACTTTGCAGGGCATGGTCCGATTTCAAATCTGTTTACAGATTTGAATTCTGTGTAAAATTTTAGACTAACAAGATGTATCGCATGTATAAAAAAATTTATAAGAACGCTCAAAAGTCGCTACAGGTAAGAAATCTTAAAATGAGGGTAGCTCCCTTGGGGATGATGCAATCTGAAAAATTCCTAGAGATTCAGGTAGCTGAGAAAATTCTAATATTAATTGATACCAAACAAGATAGGTTTATCTCGTGGGTGGAAATGTGGAGAAAGATTTATCTCGCGGGTGGAAAGAATGCGGGTGTGATGTAATCAAAATGGTTGGGGTAAAAAATTCCACAAGGAGGAGATTCATCTCCACAGGGAGAGAGCAAGTGGAGATTCTTAAAAAATAAGACTTTATAGTGCGAATTTACATGTAAATTTGGTCCAGATGTGTGAGGAAATGTGGGATTCTGGAGGAAATGTGGCGGTGGGTTTCTTGAAAATGGTCTACTACCGATCGCCGAATGTTTACATCGCTATCGTAATCAGCAACGCTCAAAATTTCTAAAATTCGTGGTTCAGCATTGGCTCAATAGAGTATACCTCATATTTCAAAATTCGTTTAACCAGTTTGTTTCTTTTCATCCTTCACAAAAGACTTACTAACAAATCTCACAACAACAGCGATATCCGGTCGTGTAGCAATAGACAAGTACATGATGCTTCCAACAGCCTCTCCATATGGTGCATTGATAATATCCTTCTTATGCGGTTCTCCTGAAAATGAGCTCCGTTCTAATTGACGTGGCTGCGGGATTTCCGTCGGTCTTATTAAAACGTTTTACAATGGTCTTGACATATAATTCTTGATCAATGAAAATACGACCATCTTCACTTCGTCTGACTCGAATATTTAAATAAGCATCTACCTCGTATGTCGTTATTTGAAATTCAGTGGATAAACATTTTATGAAATCCTTTCGAACCAATTCATCTGATGCAGCAATTAATCCATCATCAACGTACAGCACTAGCAATAGTCTTTCAGTTTTAGAAGCGTTAAAATATAAACCCAGGTAAGCTGTACTTTCTTGAAGACCAAATGATGCTATAAACTTGCTACATCGTCTGTTCCGTCATCTCAGCGATTGACCATACAATCCCTTGATTAAATGGCAAACCTGGTTGGTGTTATATTAGTATCCGTCAGGTTGCTGCATATACATCTCTTCCCCTATATTTCCAAGTAAGAAGACCGTTTTAACATCGAATTTCATTAAGTGTAGTTTCTTGTTAGCTGCAAAGCTTAAAACCATTAGTATAGTGTCGAAGCGTACAACTGGACTAAACATTTCGAAATAATCAAAACCACTGCGCTGAGAAAAATCACGTACCACTAATCAAGTTTTAAAATGCTGAATGTCACCATTGGCATTTCTTTTCACTCGATAAACCCATCGATTAGTGATAGGTTTATGTCCGTTTGGCAATTGAACAAGCTTTCACGTCCCATTGCAGCCTTCTACTGCTAGACCTGTTTTGAACGTATAGCTTCATTGTAGCCTTCGTGTTCGTAAACTTCCACTGCCATGGCTTCAAGTAAGCGTTTCAGCCGATTAATCAACCAGCGATTGCGTAGACAATAATGACCATGGTCAACGTTTGGCTGAACGTCATGATCATCTAATTCAATTTTATCAATATTTGTTTCTTTTTCAGACCTGATCCTACTGCTATCATTATATTCGGCTTCTGAAAGCGGAAGAATAATCGTTCATTTACTTGCACATTCTGGTTCAAAAACAACATTGTGACTACGTTCTAGTTTTTTACTTTTACAAATCCACACTCGATAACTGTCGATGTTATTTGAATATCCAATAAATATAGCCCTTTGATCCTTCGGATCCCATTTCTTCTGCTTTTGATCAGGAACGTGAATGTAGCAGTAAGTGCGAAATCATCAATACGTATATTTTTCAGTAAAGACTTCATATGGAGGTTTATCACTGATGGGAGCCGAACCGGTTCGGTTCAAAATGTATACAGCCGCATTAGCTGCCTCGCCCGATAACGATTTCGGCAAGTCTTTCGCTATTAGCATTGTACGTGCTAATTCGACAGCTGTTCGATTCGTAGGTTCAGATTATCCGTTTTGTTCTGGTCTGTACGCTGATGTTACAAATTTTATTCCATTAATTGCTAAGAACCCTTTTACTTTAACGTTATCAAACTCTCGACCGTCATCGCTCAAGAACATCGTGATGGTTTTCCGCGATTGGTTTTTTGCAAATTGTAAACATTCAACGACTTTATTGAGGATCTGTTTTTTCTTTCAGACAAATCAGTCGAAAGCGTGAGTAATCATCAGTGAAACAAACAAAATATCTTGAACCACCAATTGAAGCTTCTTCCATTAGGCCATCTAGGTCGACGTGAATTATTTCACCAACAGCAATTGCCCGTTGCAGCCTTCATTTAAAAGTTAATCGATGTTGTTTTTCTTCAATGCATGCTCCACAAAATTTTTCATTGACTTCAACATGTATGCCATATCTATCAAGAACTTTTTTAACATGTTGTTTATTTTTTTGTATAAATCGTTCGTGAGCAATTTGTAGCTTATCGTGTTCCGTCAAGTTAGCTTCAGTTTGATTCAATAAGCTTATTTTAACGAGCATTTTAAATAGATGACCGGAACGTACTGCAATCGCGCGAGTTGCATTGTTTTTAATAAAAATACATTGAAATTTTGTGGAATTTAGCTCCGTATCTCTATCCAGAGCTGCATTTACTGAAAATAAATTATGACGTAGGTCTGGTACATACAAAACATCATTCATATGACAATCACGCCATAGCCCGTTGGCATTGGCCTGAAAAAAGATACGTCCTTTACCAAATGCCTGCATAGCTGTGTTGTTGCCAGTAGTAGGATTGGATGCTTCCGGCGCAGCGCCGCCGCCGCAGCGCCGCTATCTAACCTAGGTTTTACATGTAAATTCCCACTGTAAAGGGATTTCTTTCTTGCTACCTTTTTGGTCGGACGCCCGCGTTCATATATAGCCTAGGTAAAAGTTTTCTTCGACTAACAAAAATTTTACTAGCGCCTTAATATTTCCAAGAACTTTAACATAACTTTTCCACCCTTCTTTTCATTTCTTTTCTATTCACCCTCTCAGGGATAGTACTACAATGCCATCGCATCATTGAGCTTGATTCTTTCATTAACGCCCTTCAGCTAGTTTGGGTTAAAGTGCATTCAAGAGTTGAGCCCTTGAGCTAGTTTGGGTTAAAGTGCATTCAAGAGTGCATGACAGGCCGACGCTCTGACGAAAGACGGATCGGCGCACAGTTTTGTTGGCCCTGAGCCATCGATTCCTATATCGCCGTACGCCATGTTCTCCATGACAATGCAAACAACCTACCGCCGTTATAAGAACAGGTTGGCTGTTACAACAGGCTAGCAACGGGCAAAATTGTTTATTAAGTTTCCTGAAAACGAGAAATTTGTCATATGCTTGCCGAGAGAGGAAACTACAGCTGTTGTTTGGTATTCTGACTGGGCACTGTAATCTCAAGAAGAATCTGAACAGCATGGGTCTGTCAACCGACCTTCACCTGTCGCGGCTGCCAACAGAGGAGGAGTCGGTGCATATTCTGTACACATGTCCTGCACTCGCCCAACTTCGAGAATTCATGCTGGAGACTTTTGGCCTGATAGGTATAGAATTAGAGACATCCCATAATCCGATATCCTCAAATCCACCTGCAAGATCGGGTGCATCGGTGATGAAGGCCCAATTTTGGGCAAGAAAGGCACAAGGACTTACTAGGAGGCCTAAGTATGTGTGACGTTTAGCACCGTTTCCGATTCAATCCATCGATCCAAGTACACATCACGCAGCAAATCACATTTAATGTTTAATAAAGTGAGCCTTATGGCCTAATTACATGGGGCACCCGTCATTCTTCTAAATACAATAGATAAATAGGTTATTGTAAGAGGATATCCAGTCACCCCAGTGATTGAGGTGTATTTGGAAGAGGCATCTTATTTTAAAGATTCCTTTAATTTTCACATATATTTAATTAGTGTTTTTACGGTGTTTCAGCGAAAGCTAAACTATAACATGCTAAATTTAGAAAACCCAAAGCAACAGAAATAACAGTCTTCTATGTAACGGTAATATCGAAGCTAATACTGAGACAGGCGGTTTGGAACCCCTAATAATGACAAAGAAAAATAGCCTTTCAGGTTAGGTAATTATTCGAACGTAGTTTTTTTTTTGTATTTTAGCCTTAACTTATTTTTATTTCGAATTTTTCTATTACCTTTTATTATATTTTTCATGGGAACCCACTCCCGTACTACTACAGTTAGCCTAATCACCCTTATACTGTTACGGGATTACCGCCCTTTCAGGGTAAATCTAAATTTATAACATAACTCTCATTTTACCCGTAACAGAATATTGGCTTTTAAATAAAAAGAAAATCGTTTAATATAGTTTACGTCTTAATACAAATGTACAAAGTGCGACTATTATTTCCGGAGATCAACAATCAAAGTGTGCAGGCAAAAAGGGAAAGGGGATCGGCATGATTCGTCTTTTTTCGACGACCCATCACATGCACATACAAAACGAGAAGTATCTTTACAATGCTTGCATCATATTAACATCTTTTATGTCTATATTGCAATCGTTGCTTATGGTAAAGGCTTAGATAGATCGGTGAGGCATTTTTCTTATACCATCTTGATTTGTATTCTAATAATATTTAATTTTATAGCGCGGGACCTTAGCATTTGCTTAATTCGACAGTAGATAAATCCTATGCTGGCCATATGTTATTTGGAAAATTGTTATGTCTACATATTTAATGGTCTCGCACAATCCTTTGCCTTATAGCAATGTTTTATTTAACTGGACGTTTAAAAAGAAAGGGGTAATTACGGAAAGTGGTAAGCTTAGTATAACGGTTCAGTTGCGTTGTTATGCATCGCTAATTCTAAGTGCTACATTTCCTTAGGGGATATAGACGCGAAAGACCTTTTCAGACACTTAGGTAGCTTGACAGAATATTTTGTCAATTATTCAGGCGTAAGTTTCTCTCAGTGACAGCTAAGGATGGAAGATTGCCTTAATTTGAAATGTTGTATTCAACAATCAGTTAAGCAAAAGCAGAGATAGAGAGACCGTGGAACTATGTTAAAATGCTAATACAAGACCAAAATAACGGATCCGCTTAATTTTGACGTTGTAATGTTTTGTTGAAGTGTGCTACTACATTAAAGAGGATTTGTTGTACGCTGTAGTTAGTTTTCTTTTACAATAATTGAAGTAGTAGGATTGGATGATCCGAGCGCAGCGCCACCGCCACCGGGCCACCATCTAACCTAGGTTTTACATGTAAATTCCCACTATAAAGTCTTATTTTAAATAGATTTCCTCTTTGCTCCTTCCTTGTTCGGACGCCCGCATTCTTATCTAACCTAGGTAAGAGTTTTCTTTGACTAGCAAACATTTCCTTAGCGCCTTAAGATTTCCAAGAATTTTAATATAACTTTTCCACACTTCATTTCTTTTCTTTTCTATTCGCCTGTTTTATATCTAGATTCACGCTAAATTATAACTGTCCTGCAGCTCATTCCCAAAAGAAAATCCAAAAACCCGTTCTTAAAACTTTTTATTACAGACAATTTTTTAATAATACAGTTTAAATTTTGTAAACTACATTTCTAAATGCATATGCACAGTTTTTATTATTAAGACTCCAATATTTGTTTATGAGCTTCTTTGAATTCGTATTGAGAAGTAGTATATTCTTTTTTGTGTTCCACAAGCTTCTTTCGTACGACATCCTGCATAAGATGAAGCTTACGTTTATTTGCAATAAAATCTTTAACGTCCCACATCATAAAACATCGGATTGGAGCTAACCACTAACTTCTTTTTTTATATTTATATACTCATCAAAATTTTTCCTATATCGCCCCTTATCCAAATCAAAATTTCTTACAATAGTAATAAAACCATGTTTCGAGTCACCGCCGTCCAGCATCGCTGACAAATTTGTTTACAATTTTGGATATGTCATATTACCGCTTATATGATCCATAAATATATGTCTAACGTAGGGATGGACACGAACCGAACAGGTTCAAGGTTCGGTTCGAGGTTCGGTTCGATTTTTCGAACCGAACCGAACCGAACCAGACATTTTATTTTCGAACCGAACCTCGAACCGAACCGGCAAATTTTTCGAACCGAACCGAACCTAGCTCAAGGTTCGGTCCGGTTCGGTTCGAAAGGTTCGATTTTTTAAATAAAAATTTAGTTTAAAAATTTAATTTTCACTAAAAACTTGTCAATCTTAATTTCTCCCAAACGCACATTTTAAAAGTAGCAAGCATATAAGAATTAGAACGATTTTCTAATGTACATGGTCATCGAGTTTTAAGGCAATAGGTAAATAGTGCAATAGGTATTAGTGATATCTAATAAATTTTGTCATCGAGCCACGTTTGTAGATCAAAAAATTCTAGATTAGTTTGATTTGTTTAATGCTACTTATTTCAAATTGTTGTTTGTTTATAACCAGTATTAGATATTGGAGAAACTCGAACTGATTTTGAAAATTTGGTTTTAAAAACAAGCTTATTTTATTTAATCAACAGAAGTCGTGTTGAAAACCATCTTAAACATTTTCAAGCCGAAGTCACGGTTTAGAAACTACAGAAGTTTTCAGAATAAACGAAACAATTTAATTTTTAATTAAGTATGTATTACTAATCCATCATTTTAAATTTTTTACTTTTATATGAAAACCAGCTCTCTATTAATATTAAAAAATGGATCTTGTAGCAAAAACTAATCTCCTTTTCTTATGTACATAATCGCTTAACAAATGGTATTACAAAACGCATGGTACGATAATATTTACGGTTTATTTATTGTGGCCATTACCAACGTCCTTAGAAGTAGCCGATACTCCAAAAGAATGACCCCAAACTTTCTCTCACGACCAAGGGTTGAAGTTTATGAGTCATAGGGGCATAAACTTTTCAATCAATGCCGACATAAAATAACACACTATAATGCAAATAATAAGCAGACATAATGTCCGTGCCATAAATACTGTTATATTTTATTATGAAAAACGTAAACACTGTTTGAGGTAGATTTACGATTCTTTCCGAGAACCATCTGATATTGTCTTTTAAAAGAAATAATAATAAAGATAAGCTGACAAACAGCTTTTTGTTTGTACTGTATAAGAAATCAGCAACACCTTATTTATTGTCTTGATACTTTTTTTATACTAACTAAAACTAAAATAAAAGTAATCGCAAAGATCGTGTGATATCGTTCTTTCACGGTAAAATGACATTAGTAAAGTTCATCAATTATTAACACATGCTAAATTTTAGAGGTGGTTTTCACTATTAACCTAATTGTAATTACGCTTTGTTAAAGAGAGTACGTATTGAAAAATCAAACCTGGACAAATAGTATTAATATGATTTATGCTACTAAAATCTAAAACATATTAATGTTGGGTTTATTTGAAAATAGCAGCTACTAAATATAGAAACTACATTAATAAACATTTAAATTGTTGTAGTTAAACGTACTAGTCGTTTAAAATATCAAAATGTCGAACCGGTTTGGTTCGGTTCGAGGTTCGGTTCGTTTTTTTCGAACCGAACCGAAGCGAACCGGAATATATTTTTTCGAACCGAACCGGACTAAAAAGTTTTCGAACCGAACCGAACCTAGGGCAAGGTTCGGTTTGGTTCGGTTCGAATCCATCACTAGTCTAACGTTGGTTTCATCCTGCTTCCAGATTGCAATAAAATTGGCGTTATCTTTAAGTCCGTGATTTACTGTGCTGGCATACTCTTGCTTTTTTGTCTCCCAAACGAGATAAACGGGGCGATCTTGTTTTGTTCGTTTTCAGGTATATCGTCGAAAACCATAATTGAATCTTCTTTGGTATTTCCGGGTTGAATCAAATCGTCGCAATTTTCAAACTCATGGTAACCAATTTCTTCTCTTAAAGATTCAAATTCACTTCTTAACAGTTCTTATTTCGGTTGGTACAGGCTTTTTGAAAACACATAGACGTTTAAGAATCTAAGCCCATTCTCGTGTACGATAATAAATACTAAAGCGTTGGTTTTTCCGCAGTTTGATGTCACAGCAAATATAGGTTGTATGATAGACGGGAACAAAGGTCTATATTTACGCACCATGTTGGTTGAAGATACCAAAAATTCGTAAAAATCCTGTATGGGTATTACAAAATCATGTTTATCATTGCCCATATCGCTTACATCCTCTTGCTTAGTAACAGTTTTGCTTATATATGATTTCTTCTTGTTCTGTAATATTTTGTTACGTTGACTCGTAGCCGTGCGTAACACAAGAAAGTCAAGGAATGACCGGACTCAATCGGAGATTAGGGGGAAGGGTTGTAGAAAGTAGACTACCCTATAATATACGCGGCTATAGGAATTAGTGACAGTACCTGCAATAAAAATAGTCAAGCAACCTGAAAAAAAGAATAAGCATAGCAGCAATGAAAAGTCTAAATTAATCCGTACTCTGTAAAATGTAAAAAAAAACTGTTTGGATAATCTATATAATGTAACAACAAAAAAGGCATTACAAAACTTTTATTATACAGTAAGGTAGTATTGGGGAGTAGCAGAAACGTTTCCTCACCCACCAATTAAACATAAATCAAACAAAACTTATAACAAAAGATAAATAGGTAATCCAATAGTATTAATTTTTTTTGTCTTCAAATATTTAAAAAAATATGGTTAGTAAAAGGAACATTTTAGCATAACAAGGAACACTAGTACAGCTAATTACAGAGGGAGTCTTTATTAAACAAAAAAAAAGTGCTTAGTTCGTATGTCAATGCAAGTTGGGTTTATTACTTGCTATGTAAAAAAAACAAAGTCACATACCTCTATGGGTCAGAATCTATATCTGGCAAGCTATTGGAGGTGGATCAATACAGCAACACCACGGTGATCGGTAACATTCAGGTTGCTATCGTAATTGTAACGGCAGTCTACACTCCAGAACAGTAATCTAAGTCCAAGGATTAGTCAGGCCATTCATAAAAAGCGATCTGGCCTACCGTAGGAAAATCATTAGGCCTCTGGCAAAGAGCGATGCATCCCAGATATTCACTTCTTGTAAACAACAAATATGCATCGCTCTTGTAGTAATAAAATGAGCAATCCAGAAAATATATTAAAAGCACGAGCTGCAGAATCAAATTGAAATCGTTTATTTTTTTCTGCTCATCGTCTTTTGGGGACAAATTTGCGCAACGACGCTCGAGATGTATCCACAAGGTACTAATACGTCGAAACGTATCTGAGGACTTATCACCATCAAAGGGGGGAAGTGAGGTTTCTAACTCTTGAATAGCGGCTTCGATGGCCCTACATTCAGAATCAAAATCTGCTTTTACAGGGATGGAGGGAAGCCTTTTCTCTCGTTCGATGCTAAGAGCACTTCGAACGGATCTACGTAATTCGTTCACATTGTCTTCAGGAGTGTAACCCCGAGAAGATAATTCGTACTGAAGCTCGGTCTTCCGTAACCGGTTGACCGTCATACGCCAATAAGCCATTATGAAATGAGATTTTTAAGTATTTGAGAATTTCAAGTAACAGCAATACTTAAAATTAATAAAAAAACGACCGAAACCAAAGTTTAATATGTTCAGGAAAGTAAATAAAGAATACTCAAAGCCTTCAGCACAAAACAATTTACCACTTATTAGTATATCCAAGACCAAAATGTGAAGCAGTGTCAAAATAAACAAACAGAAAAATCAGCAACGACTACCGGATTATATTTAAGTGAGGTAGCGAAAGTGACGTAAGGGAAAAAAATGATGTAAAGAAAACTTGAGCGCCATTGTTTTCCAGAACCAAATTACCAGCGAAAACACAACTCTGATAATTCACAAAAAAAATTAAAATCAAGGAATTTCTATATAGCGAGAGGGAAGAAAAAAAAATTCAAGACTACACCAAAAAAATTAGAGCCAGCCAATATAGGCAGAAAAGAAAATCGAGCCGATACACCAAAAAAAAAAATCAATGCCAAAAAAACATCAAGGTCATAAAAAAATTTTTTTAAAAAAAATCAAGAGCAAACCAAAAAAAAACGAGGCCCCACGCCAGGGCGTCAAATTTATGTTACGTTGACTCGTAGCCGTGCGTAACACAAGAAAGTCAAGGAATGACCGGGCTCAATCGGAGATTAGGGGGGGGTTGTATAAAGTAGACTACCCTATAATATACGCGGCTGTAGGAATTAGTGACAGTACCTGCACTAAAAATAGTCAAGCAACCTGAAAAAATGAATAAGCATAGCAGCAATGATATCTAATAAATAATTACAAGCTGTTTAAAATTCATTCCTTGCAAATTATTTATTAATAAAAATCAGTCTTCTTTTAATCTACCTTTAAATTAATACACACGAGTTAACTTGCATACAAGTCTGAAACTATTCTGAAGTATTCACTTTATACAAACGGCGATCCAAAGAACAATGCAATTTAAATACGCTGACAGGAAGGGAGCGTAACAATTTTGACGTGGTTGTTTAGCGTAATTCTAGGTATATTTTATTTTTTACTAGCAGCGTAGAAACTTGTCGCACCCTGTAGAATTTAATTTACAGCTTTTATCATAGATTCTTTAGTGTAACGTTTCCTTAGTGCTTGCATATTTTTTTTAAGAATGGTGTATCACAACTGATTCCACTTAGAAAATATGTCCCTTATATACTTTACTATGTCGGACATACTTTGAACACCACTATATAGCTTACATTCTCTTGTTTAGCAACAGTTTTGCTATCTGGCCTAGGTCGGATAGGTCGGATTTAATCTGACCTAGGTCGGACTGGGCAGGGGTGCGCATCGACATATGTCCGGATGTATGTCGGATATATGTAGGACGTATACTGGACATACGCGTTATGTGTGATATTCAAATGCTCCACCCGAAGGTACTACATTCGCCAAGAAGCGAGTTCCTTTTACCTGGAAAATTTGGAATTTTGCCGAACCCTTGCTGTTCCAAGCAAGGCAGGGATCTTTAACGTGCGTGACAACACTCACGCACGGGACCTCCATTTTACCTCTCATCCAAACGAGGGTGTATTTTTCTGAAAAATGCTCGCCTAACATTTTTCAAGCGGACCGTGTCGGGATTCGAACCCGGGACCTTGGGCGTTTTAGTCACAAACTTACCATTACGCCACGGAAACGCTTAACTGGACATATGCCGCATGTATATTGAATATTGTTTGGATGTATGTCGGATGTATGTCATACTGATGCGAGAGGAGTGCGGACAAAGTAGGGTAGAGGGAGGAATGTTTCTGAAATTAGGTTAGGTTAGTTGGACGTGTTAGGAGTTAGGTTAGATAGTGTTGTCTGGAGTTAGGTTAGGTTGGTTAGACTTGTGCGGACTTAGATTAGATAGCAGGAAAAATTGATAGGTTTAGTCAGCGCCGCGGCGTCCACACAAAAATGGAAGAAGAGACTACCGATGTGAAATCCTTTAACACAACAAATATAATTATAACACCTTCTAGTAATCTGGAAAATATGTACGAGTTCTTAAGCGCAACCATGAAAACAAAATCAGAGGAATTTGAAACAAGTGAGTACGGTTGATCTTTGGAAAAGGTGCTCTATTTAGAAATAAATATTAATAAGTATACGCCGATGTGAGGAGTTCTAGGTTAAGAATAAAAATTGTGTATATGTATTTAGAAATGTGGTTTACAAAATTTAAACTGTATTAGTAAAAGATTGCCTGTAATAAAAAGTTTTAAGAATGGGTTTTTGGATTTTCTTTCGGGTATGAGCAGCAAGAAAGTTATAATTTAGCGCGAATCTAGATATAAGACAGGTGAATAGAAAAGAAGAGAAATGAGGTATGGAAAAGTTATGTTAAAAATTTTTGGAAATCTTAAGGCGCTAAGGAAAAGTTTACTAGTCGAAGTAAACCCTTACCTAGGTTAGATATGAATGCGGCGTCCGAGCAAGGAGGGAGCAAAGAGGAAATCCTTTTAAAATAAGACTACAGTGTAAATTTACATGTAAAACCTAGGTTAGATGGGGGCGCTGCGGCGGCGGCGCTGCGCCAGGACCATCCAATCCTACTACAGTTGCCTATTCGAATATCTACTGAACTTGAAAATCTCGTAAATATTGCAAACCAGTTATAGCACTTTGTCATGTGATCTGTTGTCCCAGAGTCAAGTATCCAGGAATGGTCGTCTGGTTCGTTATTCATTACCTTGCCGATAAACGCATGTGTTCGATTATCCTTTTCAGCGCTATTCGTTTTCTTTTTCGTCTGTTTGTCCAATTTTCAATGCATGTGTCGTATAATGTCTCCGTATACACCCGATTTTGTTGCAACCAAAGCATGTAACATTCGTCATAATAGAATCTTTCTGATCTGCTTTGCTTTTTGATTTGTTTTTTGAATTCGTTTTAGTACTGTCATATGCGTTATTTTAACCGTTATTTTAGCCATAAAGCACCAAATCATCTCGTTGACTAGTCCTAGATTTACGTCGTTGTTCATCAATTGTCAAAATATTACAAAGATTATTATGTGTTTGTTGCTCAGTTGAACGTGTCCAAAAAGCTTGCCAAGGTGATTCATAAGTATATGGCAAAACATTGAAAAGCTTACCAGCCATTGCAGAGTCTGTTAGTTTTATCTCGTTATTTTCCATAGCTGATCATATCATGTTAACAAATCAAGAACTTCTTCATTATCTTTCATCATTGCACCATATGCGCAACCTGTTGCGTTTGCTGTTCATGTATCGTATGCAATCTAACCCATATATCTCTTGCCATATTACATTTCATAACTACGGTCGCTGGGTTTGATTCTAACATTCTAGGTAGTACAGAAGCAGCAAGGTTGTTATTTCTATTCCGTTTTTAAACTTCTTTATTATGTTTTTTGTTGTGGATTCGTTGGCTCGGCTATCGTTGGTTTAGGCTTTACGTAAACACCTGTACATACGTAGTATGTTTGATCGTGAACAAGTAGAGCACCACTCACGCTAAATTTACAACGTAGCGAGTTATCTGCACCTCGAAGTCGTTGGTTATTAGATATTGCAATTATTTCCATCTTACAGAAGTTTAAATCAATCGTTTGACACTGGTAATAGGCAAAATCCCCTTCTCAACAGATCGTCAAATGGAAGTTATCTGTTCGTTATTCCGTTATGATAGCAAACCACGCTCTGCCCCATATTATGGTTAATGATCTTGTCATCAATAAATAAATAAAACTGTGTTTTAATTACTACATCTAATGTACTTCAAAATAAATAAAGAAAATTACAAAAAAAGGGTGACAGACAGAAGTGACAATAGTAAAAAGAATATCTTGGCAAGAACTGTCCACAGCAATTTGTTTAATATTTTTTTAACACTATGCAATATTAAAAGCAGCACAAGCGAAACCTGGTGTTATGAACAGTTGGACATGAAATTCCACAACTGTTGTGCTTATTTTTAATGGGGTGAAGCAGATTATATCTAATCATAGCAAACTTAATGATATTGCTAGAATTGGAGACAGACGCCAGCTTCGAAGCAGAACAAAAAATTAATTGAAACAAATTGCCGACTTTCGACATAGTTTATTAAAGGCTATTGCTGCTTATTGTTTTAATTGACTTACTAAGTTTTTATGTACCTTGTAATTGATCTGAAAATAATTTGGTTATGTTTGTTTATGTTGATTGTTGTTTATACTTACTAGGTTTAAGGTGTAAGTGCGCGAATGAAAGGCCGAGAGGGGCAGGTGCGGTATTGATCTAGACACAGACGAATATAGACGCGTGTAGAATGAATTTTAATTTCGTTAGCTAGTTTCGGGAGCTAGCAATAGTGTAAGCAAAGTGTTAAACAATAAACTTGATATTGGTAATGTGCTAGTGATTAACCAGGATGGGACATCCTGAAGCACCGAACACTCACAATCAACAACAAATTCCGACAATCCGCGCTACTATAAAGATTTTAGACGTAATGGAAACTGACCGGATTAAATAGCGCCGAAGCTACGACGACATATCGTCGTCTGAATAGGGATGGCCACGGGCCCGGGCTTTGGCCCGGCCCGGCCCGAAGCCCGGCCCGAATATCAAGCCGGGCTTCGGGCCGGGCCGGCAAAATTTTTCGGGCCCAAGCCGGGCCAAGACGTGTCGGCCGCCGGGCCGGGCCAGACTGCTCAAGCTTTCGGGCTTTTCGGGCTATTCGGCCGGCCTGAAGTTTATATAACGAAATATACAATTTATTGATTTAGTAAAAAATTTCATTTAATGATTTCTTTAGGTGTCTCTTAAACAAAATTATAATTAACGCTCTTCTTAATATATCACCCAGGTACAGTTACACACATATTGGTAAGTGTGTCATAATGGAAATAAATCGAAAACGAAAATGATTTGATTTAAACCGATTTGTGAATTTCGATTTTTTTTACGATAAGTAATATTCACTTATTTCCACTTTTCAAGAACTTTGAAATAGAAATTGTCCGTGTTATATTTAATTAATATGAAGGAGTATTGCAACGTATGTTAATTGAGCTGGTTTATTGTATTATACTTATTAATTAACTTATTATTGTGGCCTCGCACTAAATATTATTTATGAATAAATCGAAACCACTCTGTATATGTAAAAATATTTAAAACTGCCCGATTACAAAAAACCAGCTTAATTAGATTTAATTATTTGGATGTATCTTTTGTTGAAAACCATACCGAATACAATGCGAATAGCTTTTTATAGCTTTAAATAACAAATGGATATAGAAAATTAAAATGTAAATACTCAATAATATTCTATGTTGCGGCATTTTTTTTTCATAATAATTAAAATTTCCAGTAAAGCATGCGACAAAAAAATATTCATAGACAACAAAGTAATGTCTACCTGATACGAGAGACTTGAATAATCAGTTCTCTGAACGGATGCTAGCATATTCTCGAAATGCAGACCTATACACCAGCAATCTGTAAAATGGAAATTGACAACGTTCTTTGTTTAGAATATGAGGAAACAATATTCAGTCAAATTTTGAATACTTTTCTTGAAATATTTTACTATATACTAGTAGTAGTACATGAATTCTAAAATGCATTTTAAGGTTGAAGTTTGACGCAAACCACTTTCTATTTTGGATTGCCTGTGCAAGTGTGCATCATCTCCAAATACCTGTGAGTTTCTTCGAGGTAAAAATGATACTATAAACTATAATTTATTAAGGTTGATATATTCAACTTTTGTAGAAAAACATAATAATAGTAAAGAAGTATTTTTATAAAACTGAAAATACATATATTAACAAATGATACGTTCCATTTGGATGTTCTATACATCACTTACGGTTTTAGTTACATTCCGGCCCGAATCAGCCCGGCCCGGCCCGAAGCCCGGCCCGAAATTCAAGCCGGGCCTCAAGCCGGGCCGATGCGTTTTGGTTCGGGCCGGGCCGCCGGGCCGGGCCGGAGCAAATTATTTCGGACCGGGCCGGGCCGCATCTAAAAGCCCGGCCCGGCTCGGCCCGAATCCATCCCTACGTCTGAAAGAGAAACTAAAAAGAAAAACAAGCGAAACTCCACAAGCAACACCCTCAACGAGCCACGCCTGCGCAGCAGCAACCGCACAATATCGACAGTTAGAACAACAAAGGCCATCGATGCAGATAAAAACTACTAATTACCGTCTAAGTACCTTATATTTGATTTTTCAATGCTCCGCCCGAAGGTACTATATTGGCCAGGAAGCGAGTTTTTTTACCTGGAAATTTTGAATTTTGCCGAACCCTTGCTATTCCAAGCAAGGTAGGGATCTTTAACGTGCGTGAAAACACACACACACAAGACCTCCATTTTACCTCTCATCCGAACGAGGGCGTATTTTTGTGAAAAATGCTTGCTTAACATTTTTCAAGCAAACCGTGTCGGGATTTAAACCCGACCGTCAAAGTACCACACATCCTCGTAGAAGTTTTTTCTAACTTCCTCACGCATGCGAGAGAGATGCAAAGATCCCTTCAGAAAAGCTTCAATATTAGAGCATCAGTGATAGGATCAAAAATCCTGCCGAAAGACTCAAATCAGTATCGTTTTGTACAAAACTACCTTAAGGTAAATGGAATAGAATATTATACGTACACCCCGAAAAGCGAGCGTGAACTAAAGGTAGTAATAAAAGGGCTTGCGGCCAACATTACGACAGACGACGTACAGGCTGAGTTGACGCAGCTGAGCTTCAACGTCAAATACGCCACAAAATTACAGAACAAACTGAAAGCATACAGCAACACAATAATGGTTGCACTTGAAACACAACTACACCGCACAACATTTACAACTACAACAACCTATTGTACTGCAGCACACTAAAAATAGTAGCGTTCGAGTCAAGAGTTGAAATTGCACAATGCTTTTCCTGCCAGTGGTTCGGGCACTAGAGCCTCAGCCAAGGTGCGTAAAATGCACCGAAAGCCACCTGACAACTAGCTGCGCCAAAAGCAAAGAAACAGCACCAGTTTGCGCTAATTGCAGCGGAGCACACTCTGCAAACTACAGCAACTGTCCAGCCTACAAGCAAGAACTACAAAAACAAAAACCAACTTCAGTTCCACTAACACAACCAAAAATCAACACTACACATAAACTACCCGAAACCGAGGAGGAAGGATTTACAGTATTAAAAGATGGACAACATAGACTCTCACCAGCCACCTCAGTCTCCTCAGCAAATAAAATGGTAATTGACAATACTTCCGACAGTGACGAACACTCGAACCTCGATACAGAAAGCGAGAGACAACAACATAAAGACAAAACACGGCGACGACGGGGCAAGAACAAAGTAACTACCAAAACGACCGTAACAGAAACGAAAACACGCAAACCATGACACCAAAACTAGTCCCCGTAGCCTCGACAAGTACACCACAAAACACAGGCACACCGAAACCCACAACGTCCAACGTCGACATAACAACCACAACAAACGACGCCACCTCCAAATTCGGCAAAGTACTAAGAAAAATCATCCACTGAGCACAGACACTAATAACCAATTGCACGGCAGGGACTTTCGAAGTCTCATCGTTACTAACAGCATTATATGACATTATACAGACATTTAATGGATAACACGACTACGGCACGGGAGTTAGTATTGCTATCCTGGAACGCAAACGGTATACAAAACAGAATCAGGGAACTCAAACACTTTTTACAGGAACATAACGTAGATATAACACTAATATCAGAAACGAGGACAAGCACTAGAAAGCCAATAAAACTGGCAAACTACAGTACATACAGAAAGGACCGCGACATACCACCTGGACAACCACCGAATGGAAGGTTAGCCATTCTAATTCACAAAAGACTACTACACGAACAATCACCCACTACCCTCGACGCTGTAGGCGCACGACTTAAGACAAACGGACACTACATAAACATCATGGCTGTTTACAGAAGTACTTACAGACCTGACCTATGCACGGAAGACATAGACAATTTACTACAAGAGACACACTCCGACAATAATCAGTGGGGTTCTAAACGCCAAACACCAAGCATGGGGAGCAAGAACGAACAACAAGAGCGGACGTATACTCCACATACATTCATTCAACAAACACTTTGACATAATCGTACCTAACGAATCGACAACAATTCTCCCAACAAGATAATTCGAAGCAGATGTTCTAGACATACCCATACTACAATACATACCACTTAAGTTCGGATCATCTACCGATAATCACAACGATACAAACACAATCACAGACGACACACGTACGACCCAGACATATTCACAACTGGAGAAAATTTAACGAAGCACTGCAAAGAATGATCATGGACGGCGACCCGGACGTAAACAACGCACAAGACATAGACATCCATGTACAAAGCCTAACGAGCACAATAACACAAGCCCTACAATACAGCAAAGAAACACTCTCCCCTAAAAACACACGACCGAACTTACCAGAATACATTAAACAAGCCATTAAAGAAAAAGAAACGATAGTACGACGTTGACAAAACACACGTGACCCACACATAAAAGGCACCCTAAACACTAAACAACAAGCGATCAAAATTTTGTTAAAAGAACACTTCAACGAATCATGGGCCAAACACATACACGACACACTACAAACCGACAGTAACGAGTACAGACTAAATCGGAAACTATATTCAAAAAAGAACCCCACACCTACTCCGCTACAAGGACAACACGGTATCCTCTACACAGTCGGGGACTGAAAGACACAATTCGCAAACGTGCTGAAATAAATGCATTCTGTTAACCCCACTAAAGACAAAAACTTCTCCGACTTTGTGAACACGGCACTAAACCACTTTGTAACATTATTTTGTAATGTTAACGATTAAATAAATTAATTAATTAAAATTTCAGTAACTTGAATAAAGTATAGACAAAAATTCCCACAATAAATTACTTCACATTCAGTCAGGCTCCCTTGTAATAAAAGACCACATTTACCGATAGCTTCGGGCTAGTAAATTCCAGCGGCAGGTCATCATTTAAAGCTCTAGACCTCCGTAAGTTAAATACAATAAACTTCTTAAAAGTTTAGTACCTTTTTAGCGTAAATAAAGGAAACCAATTTCATTTTGAAAAGCTTAACCTTTCGTTGATTGACAGCGGGTTATACAAAACGAAACCTTTTAGAAATAGCGGAAACTATTTTCAATTGATTTGTTCAAATATTACAAGTAATTTTAAGTAGTCTGGAGACATCCATTGTATTTAAAACCATTTCGGCTCAAGTAGGTTAGCCGGTCTTTGTTAATGCCAGACTACGGCCGCCATAGGTAGATTCCACATTGCCATAATTCAAAAATTCGTAGAAGAAAAAAAGATAATTTAAATTCTTGTGAAAATAGTTGCTTCCGTGATTCTTATCTAAAAAGGGGTTGGATTTGGTTTCTGAAATCTTGTTTTGTGAGAGGTTCTGTTCAGTCATTGGATAACAGAAAATAACGCTCATAATTATTAGGATAGGAATAGTCTATATATTTGAAGGCTTTAGCCAAAGACGGGGAGTTTTTCCAATGGGGCCGACCGTGGTTAAGAAGTAGAGAGAAACGTAGTTTGCGGGTTGCGTTCTCTGGCATGACATAGAATATTCCACTTTGTATCACGTTAGTAAAAAAATTGGAAAGAAGTGTTACTCTTCCAGTTTCGCGAGGGTTATGCCCATATGTTCGCGGATTTATAGTGATACAAGATAAATATTTAAAAAACTTGTAGGCGTGTGACGCAGCAAGTAAGTGATATTGTTAAAAATTCTGCCGAGTTCGTGTACCAGTCAATTTTCTTAAACATTACAAACAGAAGCAACAAGCGAGATTCTCTTCCCAAATTTAATAACTGTTCTACGTTGGAAAACCAACCCTCAAATAATGGACAATCTTTAGTAAGTAAGTTTTTATAGTTAAGTAGCATGACCAATTTTTAGTTAGTTTATTTGTTAGGACGTTTTGGCCATAAACCGTAGGATTAATTTAGTGTATGATTTATAATATAAGTTTCTTTCATATACAAGTGTTTGATAACTACTTATGTAGTCAAAATTGTCATAAATTCCATAGTCACCTATTCACTTAAATTTCTAAATCAATGAATGTAAGAGTCTTGTTTGTTTGCCGTTGATTAAGTCAATAGTTTTTCTTATTTTTTTTATATAAGTAGTAAAAAGTGAGGAATTAATTAAAAGAAACAATTGTCCTCCTTGGGATGACAAGTCTCTCAAGGATTTTTACGAACATTTGGATATTCTCGACTTGTCTGGCGCCCTTGGCAATTGTCATTAAGCCACAATATTTTATGAGAGGTAAGTGCCACATCTTTGTAGTATATTATAAATTAATTTAACCTTTTTTTCAAAATTTTAACCCTCTATATGATCCACGACCTTCCGCTAGCTAGTGCCGGTGATCCCCCCTTTAAATTTTGTTTTACAGGCCGCCCCCATTTTATAATTTGACTGGAAAAGATACACTTAGTAGCTTTTCCGCCTGTAACAACTTACTACAATACCCAACAGACAATGACATACAACACGGCACACCACAAGAAATAAGACAAACTATCAACAAACAGAGTAACACAAAGGCACCTGGAAAGGACGAAATACCAAACATTGCATGAAAACACATCACAAAAAGGCAATCACACTAATAAAAAAATCTTCAATAGCATCATCAATTATAGACACTTTCTTACAGACTGGAAATCCGCAATAGTAGTGATGATACCGAAACCGAACAAAAACACAAGAGCGCTAGCAACTACATACCCATATCACTACTAAACTGTATTTCAAAAATTTTCAAAAAACTCCTACTGACGAGACTTAAACCACTACTACAAGACAGACACGGACAATACGGATTCAAAAAACAACACTTCACTACACCACAAGCGATATGAGTGATCAACCACATTGCCACAAACTACAACAAAGGACTAACCACTGTAGCAGTTGCACTAGATATTTAAAAAAAAAACGCTTTTGTCAAGGTATGGACCATGGACTACTCTTCAAACTCGCCACCATATACAAAATACTGCCATTATTTATACAACTGCTACATAGCTACCTAACGAACAGGACCATAGGTCAAAGTTAAGGACGGACTTTCACCAGTGACGAACATCAACGCAGGTGTCCCACAAGGAGGCTGCCGCTCCCCGACACTATTTAATAGTGATGGACACGAACCAAACAGGTACGAGGTTCGGTTCGAGATTCGGTTTGATTTTTTGAACCGAACCGAACCGAACCGGACATTTTATTTTCGAACCGAACCTCGCACCGGACCGGCAAATTTTTCGAACCGAACCGAACCTAGCTCAAGGTTCGGTCCGGTTCGGTTCGAAAGGTTCGATTTTTTAAATAAAAATTTAGTTAAAAAATTTAATTTTCACTAAAAATATGTCAATCTTAATTTCTCCCGAATGCACATTTTAAAAATCTTTAGTCGCAAGCATATAAGAAATAGAACGATTTTCCAATGTACATAATCATCGAGTTTTAAGCCAATAGGTAAATATGTAATAGATATTAGTGATACATATTTAATAAATTTTGGCATCGAGGCACGTTTGTAGATAAAAAAATTCTACATTAGTTCGATTTGTTTAATGCTCCTTATTTCAAATTGTTATTTGTTTATAAGTAGTATTAGATATTAAAGAAATTCGAAATGATTTTAAAAATTTGGTTTTAAAGGCAAGCTTATTTAATGAACAGAAGTCCTGTTGAAAACCATCTTAAACATATACAAGCCGACGTCACGGTCTAGAGACTACAGAAGTTTTCAAAATAAACGAAACAATTTAATTCTTAATTAAGTATGTATTACTAATCCATCATTTTGAATTTTTTACTTTTGTATGAAAACCAGCTCTCTATTAATATTAGAAAATGTGACCTTGTAGCAAAAACTATTCTCCTTTTTCTTTTGTACATAATCGTTCAACAAATAGTGTTATAAAACGCACGGCACCATAATTTTTATTGTTTATTTAGTGTGGCCATTACCACCAAGGTCTTTAGAAGTAGCCGATACTCCAGAAGAATGACCCAAACTTTCTCTCAAAACCAAGGGTTGAAGTTTATGACTCATGGCGGCATAAACTTTTTAATCAATGCCGACAAAATAACACAGTATAATGCAAATAATAAGCAGACATATTGTCCGTGCCATAAATACCGTTATATTTTATTATGAAAAACGTAAACGCTGTTTGAGGTAGATTTACGATTCTTTTCGAGAACCATCTGATATTGTCGTTTAAAAGAAATAATAATAAAGATAACTTGACAAACAGCTTTTTCTTTGTACTGTATAAGAAATCAGCAACACTTTATTGTCTTGATACTCTTTTTATACTAACTAAAACTAAAATAAAGGTAATTCCAAAGATCGTGTGATATCGTTCTTGCACGGTAAAATGACAGTAAAAACTATCAATTATTAACATATTTTAAATTTTAGAGGTGGCTTTCACTAATAACCAAATTGTAATTACGCTTTGTTAAAGATAGTACGTATTGAAAAATCAAACCTGAACAAATAGTATGAATATGATTTATGCTACTAAAATCTAAAGCAAATTAGTGTTGGGTTTATTTAAAAGTAGCAACTACTAAATATAAAAACTACATTAAACATTTAAATTGTTGTAGTTGAACGCACTAGTTGTTTAAAATGTCAAAATTTCGAACCGGTTCGGTTCGGTTCGAGGTTCGGTTGGTTTTTTTCGAACCGAACCGAACCGAACCGGACTATATTTTTTCGAACCGAACCTCGAACCGGACTAAAAAGTTTTCGAACCGAACCGAACCCAGGGCAAGGTTCGGTTCGGTTCGGTTCGAATCCATCACTACTATTTAACGCCCACGTACACGATATACCGAACCAATCCGACTCCTTCTACGCAATCTATGCCGATGATACACTAATCGTATCAAAACGATGCAATACCCAAGATACTGCAAACAAAAAACAAAAACAGCTTGACGCACTACCAAGCTGGTTTGATCAATGGAGGATCAAACTAAACGTACAAAGAACAGATGCAATTAACTTTTCCAAACGGAGGACAATCACGTAGAACCCACCACGACTTGGAACTCCACGATAAAGTATTTAGGTATGCACATTGACAGACAACTCACATTCAAAAAACACGTAACAGAAACGCTAAACAAAACGAGACAGGCAAAAGGTTACCTTCACGGCATACTTGCCCACAAAAACGGACTACCACTAGACATAAGGCTAAAAACATACAAAACGTACCTGAGACCAATACTTAGTTACGCGACTGAGACCTGGTAACACTAAACAAACCAACCAACTTAAACTACAAGCACGACAACCAAAAGAAAGCCACATCCCGATACATACTAGATGTTGGATAGCAATAATTAAAAAAAAGGCGTTCGCACAGTTATTTATACATCCAAATAAACATGCAATCAAGCAGCCAGCAATTTATCAATTCAACAACCAGTCATAAGAAAAGCGCCGACACAGGTATTTATCGAAATAAACATGCGATTAAGTAACCAGCAGTCATCAACCAGTCATCATCAAGCATCCACTTCCACCTTTACCAACCATCGAGCAGCCAGCAGTTATTAACCAGTCATCATCCAGCAGCCACCTTCACCTTTACCAACCATCGAAAAAGTAAGAAAAAACCACCAAACGGGCAAATAGCGCCCTAAGAAAAAGGAAAAGGCCAAGGATAGCTACAAGGCAGCAAAAATTTCTAAAATTAATGCTGCAAAAGGAAGATGGACAAAGATAAGCCCAGGATGGTCAAAGATAAACCCAGGATCGTCAAGCTGGAGAAAAAATGACCGAGTCTGTTGAGTAGATGTATGTGGTCACATTGCCACTAGCGTGGGTTGTCTATTATTTTTCCATATTGTTTATTAGTATTCGAAAACGACCATACTACAGACATGTGCCTCATAAAAATGGATTTTTATGAGGAATTTGCAGAATCTAATTTACTCTCCATTTAGCCACGTGTTTCTGCGAAGGGATCCATTCTTTCACAATGTTTCTCTCTTCATAAAAAAGCGTTTTATTGTTGTCATATTAATGTTGGATCACTACCTTCGAATTTCGACGAATTTTCATACGTATTAGAATCGTGTTTACCCTATTGCATTGCAGTATGTTAAAACTGGCTTAATCCCTATCTTCCTGATTTGATTCGATGGTTCAGCTGGTGGGTTGTAGAATATTACACAATGAGCGATCCAATTTTAAAATTGCACTTTAATCTCACACACCGTGCAGTTCAAGATAAGAATATATTTTTGTTGAAATAACTGGTCTCGCTAGTCTCACCAAGCGACCAGTATCTGTTTCAAACTCCAGCAAATTTTTGTATCCCTTTGGTGACGGTTATTTACTTGTTGCAGATGAGAGTCGCCTTACTTCACTTTCAATCTTGATGTTAGGTACCCGTCGCTTCTTTGGTCATGGTCTGGTATGGTCTCCTGAACATTTTAGGCTTCATCTCGTAACGTGACAATCAACGCGTTTGCTTTTTCACCATCGTTCTAATGTTAACTCCCGCGACAGCCTCGAATTGTTTAAAATATGTTTGCCAAGGTGATTTTCTGTTAAACAAGGGTGGTATTGCTCTAAACCCCGACATATGTGTGCATTCCCCGACATTCTTAAATTATGAAGCCGACACCGAGGGCTCTTGTGCTTGCAGTGTTAGGAAATTAATAGGTTTTTCCATCCTTAGTAGCTCTTCTTCCATTTTTCGCAGTCTTTAACAACTTTGCTCTTAGTTCTTGCGAGTAGTTAGCTCCAGCATCAGCCTCGAATTGTTTGAAATATATCTGCCAAGAAGATTTTCTGTCAAACGTGGGTGGTATTGTTCTGAACCCTTACGTCTTTGTGCAATCACCGACATTCTTAAATTCTGGAGTGCCTTGTTGTGTCACCGACACTGAGGACTCTGGTGCTTCCACTATTAGGGAATTAATAGGTTCTTCCATCCTTGGTAGCTCTTCTTTCATTTTATGCAAAGTATTTAACAACTTGGCTCCTAGTTCTTTCGAATTGTCTATGAACGGCGCTTCTAATTTCTGTAAGTCGGCACAAAATTTAGCTTACAGTTTCTTCGCGGTTTTGTTTTGTTTTCACTACAGTTTTCAATTAATCGTTGTTCAACCGCATTTGCAGTCTAGTTTATTTGCGTTGTAAAATTTTCGAGGTCCCGTTCAGTTTATCTGCATGGTTTGCGGCAGTTTGTTCTTATTTCTCCGTATTGTCTTCTAATTTCGCTGAAAACTTTCCTGTAGTTTCACGAAATTTTTCTCCATGTCGGATTTAAAGTTCTTCAAAAAAGAAGGAATTTCGCCATACATTTTCGGTTTTGGTATGACAGGCATGCAAATCCAAATTTGTCGCCAGTGTAACGAAAACTAAATTTGAGATAACAACAGCTCTTTATTTTTAAATTATGTATACAAGCCTTTTTAATAACTCGTAGCTACAATAGAATTTGCTAAAAGTTCTTACAATTATTCGCTTTCTGAATTAACCGCTAATAGTATAAGTACCAATCTTCTTTAAAGAAAAAGATCATGCTGTGGAACCTAGTCGTAGACGGACTCTTGTGGTAGCTCAGCAGAGAAGGGTTTACCCTGCTGGGATATGCTGATGATTTGGCAGTCCTTGTGGAAGATAAATACAACAATATTATCAGGGATCGCATGCTGGAAGCCCTGAAAATAATAGAGATGTGGGCAACGGGGGAAAGCCTTCGAGTCAACCCCCAAAAGTCCACCTTAGTACCTTTCACCCGGAGAAGGAAGATTGCGGACATAACACCCCTCTTTCTTAATGGTAACGGAATCGGCATGGCAGGCGAAGTGGTGTACTTGGGAGTCACTCTGGACCCCAAACTCACATGGAACCTGCAGATCGATAAAATCGTACACAAGGCAAAAACCTCTTTAGCAATAGTTAGACGCACTTGCGGCAAATCCTGGGGCTAAGACCAATCATGGTACATTGGTTGTACACTAGGATGGTCAGACCAGCAATACCATATGCAGCATTTGTTTGGTGACTCAGGCCTAAACAACTAAACACGAGAATAAAGTTGGCAGGATCCAGAAACTGGCCTGTCTAAGTATTACAGGGGCGAGGTGTTCTACGCCCACTGCTGCTATGAAGACTCTCCTTGGCCTTCCCCCACTACACTTGGTGATGCTGGGAGAGGCAAAGCTTGGACTATACAGACTTAAGAACCTTCAGTCTAGGATTATTGAAGGTACGGAGCATACTAAATTGCTTGGGAGAAATTGGGGGCATCTGTTCGAGATGCGTTCGGTCCAAATGACTCCCCAGCCTTTGCTGGATACACTCTTCAAGACTGTTACTTAGAATGTGGGGTGGAAAAGAATGAAGGGTAGATTACGTCTGGGCAGTATGGTCTGGTACACGGATGACTATAAGGGCGAGACCGAGTCCGGATCTGGACTCTTCAGAGAGACCGAAGGTACATTTAAGCGTTCCCTTAGGGGCAAACGCTAACGTTTCTCAAACGGAAATACACGTCATACTTCAAAGTGTGCGGAATAGTATAAGGGGTGCCTATACTAAAAGACATATCTTTATTGTGTCTGACAGCCAGGCGGCACTCAAGGCTCTAACAAGTCAGAAAGTGCTACCTAGACTGGTATGAGAATGTATTGAAGCACTTAATGGACTGGCACAACAAAATTCTGTTACATTACAGTGGGTGCCAGGCCATCAAGGTCTCAAAAGATATGAAATTGCAGATGAACTCGCAAGACAGGAGGCGCAAGGGCCATTTATCAGTCCCGAACCGGCCTTGGGAGTCACAAAAGCTGCCATGCGTAGCTATATTAGCAAATGGATGTGCAACCAACACCTAAGAGACTGGCAGAACAAACCAGGACTGACATATAGCAAGGAGCTGATAAAGAAACCTAGCAAAAACAGAACCCAGGAGCTGCTGAGCTTAAGCAGAAAACAGCTTAGGATCACTTTGGCGTTCCTGACGGGACTCACTTCTGTCAAGGTTTACCTCCAGAGAATGAAAAAATATAACGGAGATCTTGAATGCAGACTCTCCTTAGAGGAACCGAAGACTGCAATGCATGTACTATGCAGATGCGAGGCGTTGGATCGAACCAGGCAGCGCCTATTCGGACGACTAAAGTTAGACCCGAAGGAAGTCGATACCCTTACATCAAGAGACCTGCACTCTATAATTCGGGGTGCAGGCTTTGGGGATTGGGTATAATACTTAACGAGGGTCAGCATAATAAGCCTTTTAAGCTGCAGTTCGGTGGAGCCGTTTGACAGACGCACCTGCCAGGGGGAGTGGTTTTAGTGGGTATGCCGACAGGAGAGTCACACACTTTAGCCATAAAAGTTTTCTACTCCACCGGGTTCGGATAGCTATCAGAAAAAAAAAGAAAAGGAAAAGATAGACACATTTATGATTAAACTTACAAATGATTTAACCTATTAATTAGCTTCCTTCTGTAATATTTATACAGTATACCATACGTTTAACCTAGATATTTTAGAATAACGAAATAGGACAGTGATCAGATCCTAGGACTTCACTGCGAATTTCGTTATCACATATATTATCTAATAGACGCTTGAAAACAATAAAATAATCCAAACCACATCCTATACTTTTCAGTCTAGCTTTACTCGTGTAAGACCAAAATGTATAAGTTGTTGACTGTATCACCATGCCCGAGCTGAACACAGAACAAACTAATGAATTGTAGGTGACTATATCAAAGTACACGAGCTGAAATCAGAACAAACTAAGAATCGCAAGAATCTCCAAACTAAATTTGGAGATACTTTTACACTCGAAAATTGAAACACACAATTGCATTGGTTAAAGACATCATTAAAGTTTTTCAACACGGGAAGCATAGGAAATGGAAGTGTATAAATATAATTGCAAATTCCTCGATAGACATTCGTTACTGCTCACTATAGCCTAAGAAATCATCTTGCAGTGCTCCCCATAACCTGCAAAACCTTCAGCAAGAAGTGCTCTCCATAGCCTGCGTATTTCCCGACGGTGACGCTGTCCGCCACCGTACCTAGTACCATCAATCACTAGTTAACAAACTACGTATGGGCGTTAAGCTCCGTTCCATACTTCGCCGATAAGTCGTTACTGTGATTGCGTCTGTCAACTTTACCACCGGGACTACACCCCCGTAGAGCTTCACGGCGAACTTCAAACCCGTCCAAGCTGTACATACGTTTACACCATAATTCTTCAAACGCTCACGTTTTTTTACAAGAAAAGCACGAAACCTTTCGAAGACCACCGAAGATGTCTGGGCCTCTTAAAAATGTAAATATTTTCTAACCATCGCTGTTTAAGTTCTTACTGGGCCTCACAAACAATTCCGAAGCTTGTGAAGAGTTCCGAAGACGAGCGAAGACTTTTGAACACTCTATACTTGAATATATTGTCAATTAGTAGTTTTTAATTTCATATTATAATTCCTTGTAACTTAACGTTATCCTACAAGTTAAACACGAAGCCTTCCGAAGAGCTCCAAAGACCGCCCAAAACGTCTGGACCTCTTCAAACTGTAAATATTTTTTAACTACCGTTATTCAAGTCGCTACTCGGCCTCACAAGCAAATTCCGAAGCCTTCCGAAGCAACTGGAAAACTACCAAAGCCTCTTACACCGCCTTTAAACGGTATATGCATTCATTCAATAAGTGTTTAAGTTTAGTTTGGTTCCTCAAGCAACCACGAAGCCTTCCAAAGAATTGCAAAGATTGCCGTAGACTTCCGAACTGCTCCAACTTGTTAAAATCATTCAATTTTAACTATTTCACTTTTATTTTTATGTATTTATGAAACTTATAATTATTTTTGTTTATACTTATTAAACAAATAATCAAGCCGAGCCTATATGCTTTCAAACGCCGCCCACGCGAACGATAACAAAGTATTTTTTATCGGGATAGAATGATTGGAACGTGTCGATGAAGCCATCTGTTAGAAAAGCATGTATACCTTCTCGCTTTTCTTTAGTAAAACCCGAATTTTTTCTATTTGTTTTAGGATTTGCTAAATCTATCGTATTGTGGGCAACATTCATATCACCACATATGGTCCAAGTTTTTAATAAATTTCTTGAAAGCAATATTACAATCCAATCGTTTCGATAGTGTTACTAATGTTCGACCATTGTTTGGTACATATACGGATATAACATAGAATTTGTCAAATTCTGCTGTATTACACCGTCCTTCTTCATCATGTGTTGCAACACCAATTCCATAAACAATGTCAATGGGTTCAGAACTTCTAAATAGACCAAAACGGGCATGTCCTTCTTTAGTGCTATTATGCCAATACAGTTTGTAACCTGAAAGATTCTTAATTTTGGGAGTCAACTTTGCGGTACTGCACTTGATCTTCTGTATGCAAAATATATCTGGTTTTTCGTATTCAAGATAGATAAGTGCACATTTTTTAAGCCATGCATGGAGTCCATCGAAATTCCAACTAGAGATATGAGGTTTGTGGTCTTTCCTAGTTTATTTAATCTACTACCAATTGAAATATTTATATATGAATAAACAGTTTGTATATTATTTTGTTTCCTTTTGGGAACTGTTTCTTTTTCTAAATCATTGGTCTGATTAGCGTCAACTTTAGTAATTTTTTCTTCTTCTGAATTATTAGAATACTTATCCTCAACTTTAGTGACTTTTTTAGCTGAAGTTTTCTACTATTTCTAGTTTCCATCAGTTATTCCACTGGTTTATTCTTATTCTTTGTTAATTGCTTCAATGATTCTTTAGTTTCAGAGTATTCCCTCTTTTTATTATTTGAACCGTTTTCAATTTCATCAAAATTCGCTTTTTTACCCTTAATTTTCTTGTTTGTGAAGATAGCTCTTATATTAGATGGATCACTATCTGTATGGTTGATATTTTTACTTTGTAGGGTTGCTTGGGTTAGGTCAGTTTCATTATCGATTAATTGATATGTATATATTAATTGATGATACGCTTTTCTAATATTGATTGGTTCTTTATCCAATGTCAATTTGTTTGTTGTGTTATCAAATTTTTAAAACTTATTGTTATGTAGTAAAATGCTAAGAACTGCAGCAGCATTACTACGTTGGATTTCGACTAAGAGGCGTTGCCAAAGAAACTCGGTCGATCTTTTTCAAAGGTTGCTTTTTGAAGTCTATGACCAATATTGTTAATTAATTGTTTGGTTAATTCACCAGCGACACCCAAAAGCAACTGGTGTGAAGTTATAATTACGGCTAAGGTATCTGTATTTGTTGACCTTATTCCGTTCAGTCTCGTTAAATGTGAAGGAGCTAGTGTGGCCACAACAGTTTTATCCCAAGCTAATTATCGGCTGTTTTCCCATGGGATTATTGTAACACCGTAAGGTCTTTTATTATCTCTCAATGTTCCTAGTGGTTCCAAAACTGATGGATTCATGTCTGGACAAACGACCAATTGTGTTTTTACAGCTTAAAACACGAGAGGCTGTATAATCAATAGATGCACCGCAAGAACAGATAAATGGTTCACAGATCCTAGAGCCAAAATATAATGCTATACATATACGTATAGATACGTTTGAAAGTGTTGTTCCAAGTTGTGGTCAAGGCAATGCATGCAGCCACTGATAACTTTCTTTTTGACGTACAGCTTGAGGTCGAGCAATCGAACGCGTGTCCGCGGATTTTATTAAACTATTGTAATTACTTTGGATTGATTCATATTCCCAAAACTTCTGTGAGCTCATTAATGTTAAATTAGCTTTTCCCTCGACGGATGTGGTTCTTTTCAACAAACTCAGAGATTCAGAGAAATCCACTAGGATTAAACCAGTTGTTTTTAAGATGTCTGGAACAAGATTTGTTGAAAAATATGTTGAAGTAATAATACATGGTAGAGCTAAGTCTGTTATTCTTCTTATTCCCATATCATCTAAATTGCATGGTAATGTTTCTTGACTGTATGTTATATCATCAATTTTCACATTTGTTATTTTTCTAAACAATTTCTGAATAGGCCATCAAATGGTTGTAGCAAATCCATATGTTCATATAATTGTAAACAGCGTAATACATAGGTAAGTTTGGGACCAGCCCTTAAACAATTTTTCAACAAGTATAAACTTGCATGTGTGTCAAGTATTTGTACTCTACTGCACATAACAATACATATAGACATTTTCTTTAATAATATTTTTTGCTGCTGAATTTAATATTGGTGCGCCTAATAGTTCAAAATCACAAGCTTAAACAGTCTTAATGCCCAGAATTAACGTATTAATGGATGAAGCTATTGAGGTTATATTGCTATACCCATTTATAAATACTTCACATTTAGTAGGGTTTAGTTTTAGTCCACTTATTTTTGAAAATTCGATTATCTTTAACTAGGCTACTGTCTTCTTAATTACTTTTTATCGAAACACATAATTAACTATCTAAGCACTAATTATTAATTTATATACGAAGCCGTATAATTAATTTATACCGATTAGCACCATTTATATCAACACTAATTTATATCGACAGTCATTTATATCACATGCTCCAAAGCTTCAAACTATAACATTGGAAGTCATATGTTACAGGCGGAAAAGCTACTAAGTGTATCCTTTCCAGTCAAATTATAAAATGGGGGCGGCCTGTAAAACAAAATTTAAAGGGGGTTCACCGGCACTAGCTAGCGGAAGGTCGTGGATCATATAGAGGGTTAAAATTTTGAAAAAAAGGGGTTAAACTAATTTATAATATACTACAAAGATGCGGCACTTGCCTTTCATAAAATATTGTGGCTTAATGACAATTGCCAAGGGCGCCAGACAAGTCGAGAATGTCCAAATGTTCGTACAAAACCTTGAGAGACTTGTCATACCAAGGAGGACAATTGTTTCTTTTAATCAATTCCTCAATTATTTTTTTTACTACTTAAAAAAAAATAAGAAAAACTATTGACCTAATCAACGGCAAACAAACTATTTAATTCACAGAGCAATAAACGTAAACCTCTTACATGCATTGATTTTAGTTTATAAATTTAAGTGAATAGGTGACTATAGAATTTATGAAAATTTTAAGTACATAAGTAGTTATCAAACACTTGTATATGAAAGAAACTTATATTATAAATCGTACACTAAATTAATCCTACGGTTTATGGCCAAAACGTCCTAACAAATAAACTAACTAAAAATTCGTCATGCTACTTAACTATAAAGACTTACTTACTAATAATTGTCCATTGTTTGAGGGTTTGTTTTCCAACGTAGAGCAGTTATTAACTTTGGGAAGAGAATCTCGCTTGTTGCTTCTGTTTGTAATGCTTAAGAAAATTGACTGGCACACGAACTCGGCAGAATTTTTGACAATATAACTTACTTGCTGCGTCACACGCCTACAAGCTTTTAAATATTTATCTTGCATCACTTTAAATCCGCGAACTATGGGAATAACCCTCGCGAAACTGGAAGAGTAACACTTCTTTCCAATCTTTTTCTAACGTGATACGAAGTGGAATATTCTGTCATGCCAGAGAACGCTACCCGCAAAACTACGTTTCTCTCTCTACTTCTTGACCACGGTCGGCCCCATTGGAAAAACTCCCCGTCTTTGGCTAAAGCCTTCAAATATATAGACTATTCCTATCCTAGTAATTATGAGCGTCATTTTCTGTCATCTAATGACTGAACAGAACCTCCCACAAAACAAGATTTCAGAAACCAAATCCAACCCCTTTCTAGATGAGAGTCACGGAAGCAATTATTCTCTCACGGGTTTAAATTTCTTTTACTTTCTACGAATTACTTAATTATGGCAATGTGGAATCTACCTATGGCGGCCGTAGCCTGGCTTTAACAAAGACCGGTTAACCTACTTGAGCCGAAATGGATTTTAAATACAAAGGATGTCTCCAGACTACTTAAAATTACTTGTAATATTTGAACAAATCAATTGGAAATAGTTTCCGCTATTTATAAGAGGTTTCGTTTTTGTATAACCCGCCTGTCAATCAACGAAAGGTTGAGCTTTTCAAACTGAAATTGGTTCTTTATTTACGCTAAAAAGGTACTAAGCTTTTAAAAGGTTTATTGTTACTTGGTTTATTAAGGTAGAGCTTTAGATTATTATGACCTGCCGCTGGAATTTTAGTAGCCTGAAGCTATTGGTAAATGTGGTCTTTTATTATAAGGGAGGGGAGCCTGACTGAATGTGCAGTAATTTATTGTGGGAATTTTTGTCTATACTTTATTCAAGTTACTGGATTTTTAATTAGTTAAAGTGTTTATTCGTTAACATTACAAAATAATGTTACACATATTAAAGTTTCAATTAGAGCAGCACTTTCAGAACTGGCTTCCAATATCAATGACGGTAATTTATATACATTTTCAGATCATTTTAATACAACCCAGAATATACAAATGATATTCTCGAGGCTTCCATTGTAATTTAAATAACCTTAATTGTAACAGCCCTGTACCTGTCAATCAACTTCATCTGAAGAAATTTTGCCGCACGGTCTATCAACAATTTCTATTTAAAAATGTCATGCCTTCGGGTGCCTACTTTTTATCTTTTGTGTACAAACCCTTCATTTTCTTTCTAATGTAATTATTCCCTTCGGAAGCAGACCAATCGACGTTACAATATTATTTAGAAACAAGTAACAAACATACACACAAACAGAAGCATGTGCACACAACGCACACATGCACGCGCCCATATACATTTATATACATTTAAATGATCGAAATTTGAGGTCTTATGGAGGTATAAAAGTCGACAGTTTGAATGTAAATAAAATATTATTTTTACTACTGTAGTGTGCACAAAATCTGTTTACTTTGAAAACAAAAAATTCAGACTACTTTAAAGCTTATGTTCAAGCATTAATGAATTAATTAACTCTCAAAAATCCGGATTGTGACTGTTTGTGAAAAGAGTCTCAAAGGATACAACCTCTTTCAGCTAAAGAATTAAATGGCATTTCTTACATTTATCAATCTCAATACTGCTGCAAAGATTATGTAATTCCCGAAAGACTGAGGAGCAGATTTTTGTATTAAGTTTAATATCTAAGCTGTAACTTCATTCAACTCCAGTGCAAGGCATCTCAATTTAAAGGAGCGCGGTTTTGATGGCAGAATATTGAAAGCACTTCCTTGTTCCTTTCTGACATAATATTGCATTTTCAAATTAATAAGATACCGTGCATGGATTTTTGAAATCGCAAGATGTTTCACAGGCGCTTGCTTCTTTATACTAAAGTGAATAGTATGAGATGTAGCAATAGAAGATTCATCAAACTAAATCTAACTTTAGGAGTATAGCAAACAGCCCACACGTACGACAGACCGTCATCAAGAGCGGTAACAAACCGAAGCTTTCTTGTTATTGCAAAGCTCCATTCCGCATTCTAACGAGAAACTCATCAATTTGTCGTTGTTAAGACGACGTACGTCAACTGGTACCCTATAGAGTAGATAAAGCATAGAAGTTTGATTAACTTAGACGTGTCGATTTCGAGATTCTGATAATAAGCTGTAGACAGTTTGTCACTCAGCATTTTTGTTTACAATAATTGCGTACAATTAAATTATCGTCAGGAAGTGGTAATTGTTGCCAAATATAAACGCCCATATAAAACCATTTTTGCTTCATGGTAATCGATTAATACGATCCTGCAACTAACAAAATGAGTTCGTTTTAATTCTTGCAAACGACTTCTACTAGTCTAATGCGAAAAAACTCATACAGCTTATACGCGTACAACTTTAGAATTTCTTATGCAACTTGTAACGCCTAATAAAAAGTTAGGAGAGTAAGTTATATGCAAATAAGGAACTCGTTGAGGCAACATCTTAGGAATTTAAAATAGAAGTGGCTAAATGGAGAATTTATATTTTTACATGGGACAGTGCAATTATAGTCTTAATAGATTTCACATAACTTTAAAACAACTAGATTACCAACTATAACAAGCTTATGCAATTCCAATAAAAAATTTACCTAGATTGTGTATTTCACTTTGTCTGAAAGATTTTGGTAAATAATTATAATTGAATATAAACAAGCTTTAAATAGACGCGAAAGGTGCAGTTAAGCTCATTTAAACTAAAATAAATTTTAGTTGATGTGTTGCTACAATACATTTCGTAGTTACAGTATTTTCTGCGTTTACACTCTCTATACCCCGTTTTTAATAAATATTTGCTTTCACGTTGGTAAAATTGCTCAGCTATCCCAGCTGCATATGATAGGTTAGTAATCGATATTCATTGTGGTTAAATGATCTAGTTTGTAACGTATTTTTTACTCAGTTACGCTTTTCTTATTAATCTAATATAATGTTTCAATAAAATAAAATTATAATTTATAAATATCTGATCACTTACAATAATTCGCTTTAGAGGTCTAAGTTTCGATAATATGAATCGTCTGTCTGTCATTTAGTGTCACTTTTCTATCAGCGCTTGAACAGGTAAGCTGCTCTCCGCAGCGTAGAAAGGTCAATATGGTATTCAGGCACATGGCCTGCAATACGGTTCGCAAGAAGGTTTAATTAATTTAACCTTCGTGTCTGAATGTGGTTCCTGACAGCTTTTGGGTGATGGTTTTGTTTGGTATTCCACCTTCAGCGAGTTGGTTGATTCCTGCAGACCGAAGAAGATAGAAGCCCCCATCATTAAAACAGTTGGTATAATTAATTAGATAAATTTTATTAATGCTTCCATTGTAGTGCAATATCATAAATAACATAAATACCATAAATATCACTGAAATGAAAATTTAGTTTGAGATTTAAAATACTAAAAAATAATAGAACATACTTAATGGATAATCTATAGGAACACTGTGGCACAATTTGAATAAAATGAAAAAACCCTTACCACAAAAAATATTTAAAATACCAGATACGTATTTCAGTAGATTTAGAATTAGTATAAATTAAGTAGATTTAAGTTTTAATGTCACAATTCACTTGTTTGTTGTTGAGAACACCAGCCTGCGGGTGAGGAGAATATCCTCGATAATGTTTAAAGCAACAATATAGTAAATTGTATGTTGGGAAGGTTCACTTCAGCCTAAGTGGTGAGGAAAATATCCTCTGAAGTATTCCAGAACAACAGCTAATTATTATTTAATTACAGATTTCATACTGATGATGACTACATAGTGGTCGAAATACGTATCTGGTATTTTAAATATTTTTTGTGGTAAAAGTTTTTTCATTTTATTTATTATTATACTTAATGGAGATTAGGTTTGGTTAGATAATATTTTGTTCGGAAGATCTTTTATAATTCCAGCGTAAAAATTCAGTCGTAATGGTATGTTTCCTGTTGCGTGCATCACAGATGTATATGGAATAATCCACATCTGGTATTATTTGGTTCTAGTCTAAAAGTTCAAATTTTTATGATTGAACTGTACTTCGGCACGTGAGTGACATTTAATCTTTAATTCCAGTTATATTTATTTAAAGGTTTTATAAATGATCGAAGGTTGAAATTTTACTTTGATTTAATTTTATTAAAATACATTTAGAAAAAGAAAGATCCCGTACTAATGTTGTAACTTTACAAAATTTTAAAGATGGCTATGTAGTTTGCCTATCGTATTTGTTTCACAAGCAGACAGTAGTGACTACAGTAAAAAAGCTGTTATTGACATATGATGTCAAGAATATCTATTTATTCAACATAATAATTACATGTTATTTTACGTTACTTTAAAATTATTTTTGGTTATTTTGGGGTCATGTATTTCAATTCTAAAGAACATGATGAATTTTTTAAAGATATAAAGTAAAGCTAACTCTTTTTTGAAGAATACATTTTTATAAGACTTTAAAACATCTAATTTCTTATTTGTAAAGTCGACCGTAGTACTACAGATGACTATAATTAAAATTTGAAATATGAATTATTAAGAAAGTATATACTTTATAGTAAACTTATGTAGAAGTATTCAATTTAGAGGTCCTTGTGTTATTTTTTGAAGACAGAACCATACTAGTTTCCTTTTATGTGAATTTTTGTTGAAAAAGTTAATACTGAAACAAGCTAAGACAAATTTAATTGAATAGAATTTATTTTTCTTTAACTCTTTTATTATTAAAAATTCAATAAAATTTATAGGTCCTTAATAAGCAAAAGGTTAACCGTGTTTAAAGATAACAAATACCCTGCGTGTATATATTATTGAAACTTAAATTCAATTATATTATTTTTGGTGAATATGTTCAAGGACACAAACGGTGTCCATGTTGTGCATTTGTTTGTTCACAAGTTAAGTCGAGACATCTGTAACACATCTGGCAATAGATATTTTGGTAAGTGTTTTGCAAGGTTAATATAGAGGTTTTGTAGCTATAGAAGCGGTGTAGATTTCAGGTTTCCGCATTCCCCTAATACACGTACATGTATCTTTGTATGTTGTTGTATTGAAAAATACGGTGGCACTCTTTATCTATATTTTTGGTCAACAGACAACCCATGACCCAAGCTCATAATCTACCCAGAGCTAACACTCTACTAGCCGTTTATCTCTAAAGAGCTTTTCTTTTCCTCAAGCCGTTTTCCATCCATCTTTACCTTGGGCTTCCATCATTAATAAGAAATTCTCGACCTTGTGATATTAGGTAAGGTAGTTGCTTATGTTATATGGAAATCCAATTTGCTATGGGAAATTCACGAGGGATTTTTACTTAGTTTACAAGTTTTATTGTAATTGCATAAAGCATGTGTTATTTTTGATTGCTAGAAATATTCTTGTTGCTGCTATTCTATAATGAGTTTTCCATAATAATTCTTCAGAAAACAATTTTACAATACGTTCGTTGAACTGGTTCACTATAATTCGGTGTTGGTTTGCGTTGTTTCCTTTGTGGTGTTTGTTACCAATCGTTTGTGTATCTAAATAATTTGGCTCATATAATTTAAAATTTTATATTCTGTAGGGTATTTAAGATTATTTGCGTATTTTAGCTAATCCGACAGCCTTTGTCAATTAAAATGATCGCTTATTCACCATTATGTAAAATTTATGTTAAATATTCAGTTATAAAATCTAAGTTACTTCGAATTTATTTAGATTTAGCCTTAAGATCTGAGACTATCGTTATTAACAAAGGACTGGAATCTATTTTATTTTGATAACATGAAACTTAGGATTTTATTATTTACAAAGTACGGAAATTTGTTATTTTGGATTTAGCATTAAATCTGGTATTTGGTATCAAAACGTTTTCTTCGGAAATATGTTTTAAATAAGATTAAAATGTGGTAATTATTCTTGCAATATGTGCATTTCTTAAATAAGCTTAGGAACGTGATTTTGGCAAGCATCGGTTAAAATTTTTCTAATATGTGTTTGCTTTAATAGTTGAAAAGCGTTGTTTCATTTGTTGTCAAAGGTTATAAGCTATTATGTACGTGCTTCTTCATGGTTATCTCTGACCTCTAGTAAACATCACGATATTAATTGAAATTATACTACAGTCTATGATTTTTATACAAAATGTAGACCACATAATCTAAATCTATTTGTATGATTCTGCAAGATTGGTTTCTTAGCTGATCGGACACGCGTAGTGTTGGGAACGATCGTTTACAAGCAGAGTTAATCGTGAAATTTTCCATTACTATCGAGGCTGTTTGCTTTGTTAGTTTCTCTATCTCCAGCTGATGTTTTGAAAACAAGACTTTTAGTGGATTGTCTGCACCTATTATTTACAATGAGAGTTTTGCTACGAATGAAATTCATGCTTGTGTTTGAGTATTGGTAGTATACCTGTTACTTTAAAATATTACATTTACTCGAAATAATTATCGTTTTATGTGGGTAAAATGGGTACATCCAATGTTTCAGCGTAAGCTATTTTTGTGACTTGATGCGTTATGTGATACTTAATAGCATAGTAATATGAAAGTTGCCCATAATTAAAAAATTTAAAAACGGAACAGAAAGGTCAGTTTGATTTTCAGAAGCTAATAGATAAAGATTTAAGAAAAGGTCAAACAAATTGTTGAAAGGCATCTGGTAAATTTCTGGTACGAAGATGAGAGGAAGAATGGATTAAAATTAAATCCAGCTTAGACGTGGCGGCCAGATATATTCTGGGGTATAATTAAAAAGAAAAGAAGAAATCCTGGATAAAAAAGAATATTCTGAATTTAATAAAAGAAAGGCGAAAATACTAAACCGAGGAAAAACAGTAATCCAAAGCCCTAATGGGAAGTTATTCGCAAATGCGAAAAGCTAAAGAGCAATGATTTGAGGAAAGGTGTAAAGAGATAAAGAGTTTTCCAATAGGAGGTGTTATTTTGAATAGCCCGTTATTTCGGTAGATGTCACTTTTGAAGCTGTAATTTTTTGACATTTGACAAGTAGAAACTACCCCATTAATAAAAATGGAACGATACACGCTTCAACAACGCATTGGAATTATTAAAATTCCCTATAAAAATGGTGAAAATTTGTCAGAGACGGTTCGTAAAGCTCGAACATTTTTGGGTCGTCGTGAAGCACCTTGCAATACAGAAATTGGTGGAAAAATTCGAGCTGTTGGGACAAGTTAGTAATGTGAAGAATAAAACCCGTGCAAGTCGCTCAAGAACAGCCAATAATATTGCTGCTGTAGTTGAAAGTGTTAAAGAAAACCCAGGTTTGTCCATTCCTCGTCGTTCTTTGCAAGTAAGCATTCCACAAACGTCATTACACCGTATTTTGTATAAAGATTTGGGTCTTAAGGCTTATAAAGTCCAGATAACACAAAAACTCAAGCCGGCCGATCATCAAGAACGTCGTGTCTTTGCTGATTGGGTCGTTGAAATGCATGAAAATGATCCGGAATTCCATCGAAAATGTTTTTGAGTGGTGAGGCCCATTTCCACCTCGGTAGCTTTGTCAACAAGGACAATTGTCGCATCTGGGGCTCAGAAAACCCAAGAGTTATTGTTGAAAAGCCTCTCTATCCTCAACGTGTGACTGTTTGGTGCGGTTTATGGTCCGGCGGAGTCATTGGACCTACTTTTTCAAAAATGAGGCTGAAGCAACAGTTACGGTAAATGGATTACGCTATCGAGAGATGATTAACCATTTTTTATGGCCGAAATTGAATGGTATTGATCTAGACAACGTTTATTTTCAACAAGACGCGCTACGTGCCACACAAGCAACAAAACCATTGATCTTTTACGGGACCGTGTTATCTCTCGAAGAGGTGATCACAATTGGTCACCGAGATCTTGTGATTTAACACCTTGCGACTTCTTTCTTTGGGGCCACGTGAAAGAGAAGATCTACACCAACAGCCCAGCGTCGATTCAAGACCTCAAAGATAGAATTCGTGAGGCTATCGAGAACATAGGGCAGCCACTTTGCGATTTGGTTATGGAAAATTTCATGAAAAGGATATTGTCCTGTAAGCGTGGTCGTGGTGGTAATTTGCCTGATGTTATTTTCCACTATTAACGGCATACCTTCCTCTTTATAATTAAATAAACATCCCATCATTTATAATAAAAAATAGCATTTTTCTTTGAATTTCTAAATAACACCTCTTATAGGAAAACCCTATAGAAACTAAAATGGAAATAGAAAGACGGGCGAGACAGATAAACTAGTTAAAATAAATTTTAGGGACATAACGTTGCATAACAAAAATATAAGAAACGCGGAAGAAGATATTATAAGAAAAGAAGAGAAAGTGGATATATGGCATAAATATGTAGGGAATTTATATGCAGGACAGGAATTAGAAGCGCTACCATAGAATACAGATATTGAAAAGGATCACTTAGATCATTCTACACTTAGGGGCTATTTTGAACTAGTATTAATCAGCCTGAAAAATAATAAGGCGCCGGGTATAAATAAAATGCAAGTATAGAAACTCGAAAAACCGCCTAACAATCAATAACAAAACGCCAGCTATATATATGAGAGAGACGAGATAACCAAAGATTTCAAAAGTAACACCATAGTCCCTATACAAAAAAGCGAGACGCCAATAGATGAGAAAATTTCCGAAAAATATGTTTACCAGCACACATATCAAAAATACTAACTAGAATTGTAAAAAGACGAATGGAAAAAAACGGGCTGAAAAAATACTAGCGAAGGACGCTTGTACGGTGCATAAAAGTGAAGTAAGCAACTGAACGTTATATTTTCCATAGACATCTTACTTCCCCTATTATTTCTAAAACCTCTTTGTTATTAACTTGGTCCGTCCATGCTATCATCATTATACATCTGAAGCACCACATTCTAAAAGGCTTCTACTCTTCTTCTGTCTGCTTCTACTACTGTCCATCCGTATTTCATAGGCTCTTAGTACTGTGCTCCACACATGTGCTTTCAACAGTTCTTTCCCTGTTTTTGTGTTTGTAGTATTCGAATATAGCCACTACTCTTTCTTGTTAGATACAGCTCAGTCCCCTTCTATTGTTTTCTAAATATATACCCTATTTTACCGCTTATCAATGGTATATGAAGAGAGGCGGTTCCGTGGCGTAGTGGTATGTGTGTGACTACTACGCCCAAGGTCCCGGGTTCGGATCCCGACACGGTCAGCTTGAAAAATGTTAGGCGAGCATTTTTCACTAAAATACACCCCGTTTGGGTGAGGGGTAAAATGGAGGTCCCGTGTGTGTGTGTGTTGTCACGCACTTTAATTATCCCTACCTTACTTGAAACAGCAAGGGTTCGGCAAAATTCCAAATTTTCCATGTAAAAACAACTGGCTTCCTGGCCAATGTAGTACCTTCGGGTGGAGCATTGCAAAGCACATTTAAGGTATGTGAAGGAGCGGCGGCGGCGTAGCGTAGTTAGTATGCGTGTGACTACTACGCCCAAGGTCCCGGGTTCAAATCCCAACACGGTCCGCTTGAGAAATGTTAGACGAGCATTTTTAAGAAAAATACGCCCTCGTTCGGATGAGTGGTAAAATGTAGGTCCCATGTGTGAGTGTTGTCACGCACGTTAAAGATTCCTACATTGCTTGGAACAGCAAGAGTTCGGCAAAATTCCAAATTTTCCAGGTAAAAAACTCGCTTCCTGACCAATGTAGTGGAGTATTGAAAAATCACACATGGGGTATATAAAGGGGATTAAGCAACCAACGGCTACCAAGATCCCCTATCACTTTACCGTTCGCCTAATTAGTAGTTTTCTAATAAATCCTTTCGCACAATCAAGATTAGTTGAAAATATTGCAAAATCAACACCTTTAGTTGTTTATAATAATTATCAGGTTTAGGAGCAATTATTTTTTTGTCATTATGTTTTTCGTCTTGGAACTAGTTGAGAGCGAATCTCGCTTGATTTCTATTCTAAGCTAACCTACACATTTCTCTGTAATTTCCACAGCCTATAGCTTTGACTATCTGTGTGCAATACTTTAACCAAAGTCTACCTCTACCTCTCTTTTTTCCTATCTCAGCTTGTAATATATTCCGCACTATTGTCCGATGCCTTAGTATGTGACATATAATCCTGTCTTTCCTGTTTTTTACTGTTTTCCTCACGTATTTCTTTCTTCCTCTACCATTTCTAGAACTGTTTTGTTTTTAACTTTGTCTGTCCATGGGATCTTCATCATACGTCTGTAGCACCACATTTCAAAGGCGTCTATCTTATTCTTGTTCGCATATCCCACTGTCTAAGTTTCATAGCCGTACAGTGCTGTGCTCCACACATATGTTTTCAGTAATGTTTTCATCGTTTCTATGTTCGTTGTTTTTGAACATAGTAGTTGCTTTTTCTTGTTAAATGCAGTACGACCTTGTGCTAATCTTTGTTTTATATCTTTTGCACTTTTCCAACTTGCGTTATTTGGATTCCTATATAGCAGAAATCCTTAAATCTCTTGTAAGTTTTGGTTTCCTATTTATATTCAAGTTTTTTATTTATTTTTTCCTCCTTTACTTACTAGTACTATAGTTTGTTTTGTTAATTTTCTTACCGTTGCTCTCTGTTAGAATGGTTTCCATCTCACTAAAAGATGCTTTTAACTCTTCATTGCTACATCCTACTATCGCTATATCATCTGCAAATCTTAGCACATCAATCTTTTGTCGCTGTATATTAATTCCAAATGTCTTCCTGCATATAACAGTATTCATTGCCTCTTCGATTTACAAGTTAAAAATTAACAGGGATAGGGCACGTTCTTGTTTTACACTTTCTTCATATTTACTTCTCTACGTTCCTACTCTAATTCCAGTACTACTGTTTTCTCTTTGTATAAGCTATGTACTATTTGTCTATTCCTATAACTCATTCCAGTCTTTTTGAGTATTACAAACATTGTTCCCACTTTACATTGTCGAATGCTTTATCCAGATCTACAAACCTTATATATACGCTTTCTCTTTTTTTCTATTGTCTTCTTCATTTACACCTCCAAAGCTTAGATAGACTCCCGTGTTCTTTTGTTTCACCTAAACCCATATTGATCTTCTCCTAGCATTTGTTCGGATCGTTTTTCCATCCGTCTTTGTGCAATTCTAGTTAATATTTTTGATGCGTGTGCTGTCAAACTTATTGCTTGAAAATTTTCACATCTATCTGCGCCTTCCTTTTTTGATATAGTGACTATGATGTTACTTTGAAATCTTTGCGTATCCTGCCTGTCTCATACACATAGTTTATAAGTTTGAAGAGACGTTCTGTTAGTGTTTGTCCAACAGCTTTTAGAGTTTCTGCATGCACCTAATCTATACCTGGTGTCTTACCATTTTTCAGACTCTTTAATGCTAACTCAAACTTATCTCTACGTATAGGATATTCCAAGTCACCCTTTTCAATGTCTTGTGCCTGTTCCTTTGCGGCTAGTTCCTCTCATACATACCAATTCCCTATATATTCTTGTCATCTAACCACTTTCTCTACATTTTCTATGATCATGTCTCCTTCCACGCCTCTTATATTTTTGCTGTATGGATTTATATTCCTAAAATTCTTTCTAATTGGTTTGTATGCTTCGTTTGTCTTTCCTATTTTCATTTTGGTTTGTACTTCTTTGCACTTTCTCTCAATCCACTGTGCTTTAGCTTTCTTGCATTTGCGAACAATTTCCCATTTTATGGCTTTGTATCTCTGTTGTCCGATTTATCTGACCTGTTTTTGTATTTTCACCTTTCTTCTAAAAATTTACGATATCTTTTGTTGTCGATGGTTTCTTAATTTGTTTTTGTGTATACCCCAGAGTGTCTCTGCTCGCCATGTCTAAGCTGAATTTAATGTTATTCCATTCGGTTTCTACTTCCTTCGCATCAGAAATTTTTCTGATGTCTTTCATCACTTCATTTGACTTTCGAATTTTTTGTGGATATCTTTATCTTTTAGTTTCTCAAAATCAAAGTTCACTTTTTTAGGATTTTAGGATTTTTAAATTTAAAGTACGATGTTGTGGTCAGTGTCTATATTTGCTTCTGGGCTGCTTCTACAGTCTTTTACTTGATTCCTAAACCGTTGTCTAACAAAATGTAATCTATTTGATATCTTCCTATACCCCCAGGCATTTTCCACGTGTATCGTCTTCTAGCATGATGGTTAAATAATGTGTTTGCGATGGTTAAGTTGTTTTTGTCGCTGAAATCTACCAGCCCTTCTCCTCTGTCATTTTTCGTGCCTAATCCAAATAAATTCTCTACCCTCACCAACCACTGCAGTAACATCTCCCGTAATTATTAAATTTTTATGTCCTTTTACGCAATGTAATATGTCTTGGATATCATTGTAGATCACTTCTACTGCTTCCTCATTGTAGCTGGTCGAGGCATGTATACTTGTATTATTACTGTATCGACCGGTTCAGACTCTAATCTAACCTTGCATACTTTTTCCTCCTTTTATATGTAGTTACACGGCGTCTTATCTTTATTCGCATAACTATACCCACACCCGAATTTCTTTTCTCAGATTCTGTATAAATTACCCTAAAGTCTCCGCTCCAAAATTCACTAATCCCCACTGTGTCTAATTAATGTTAACCTATTAATTTTAGCTTTCAAGTTTTCTTGCTAACCTGCTTGCTTCATACTTCTCACATTCTACGCTCCGACTCGCAGAATGATCTCAGCTCATCCGTTATACTTTCTGATCACATTCACTGGAATAGTTCCTTTCTGGAGATCCGAATGGGGTGCTATTTTAACTCTAGAATCTTTTACCCCAGAGGATGCGATCATCTTAAACAACTTTTTAAATAAGCTGTGTGCTTGGGAGACAAAGTGATGTTTTCCCGTTGTCTTCCACATCGCAGTAGTGTGTTAAAGAATGCCATACCGACCTCTATGGTTTTTGCCTCTCTTGGTACCAAAACAGCCGCTACCCTCTTTCGGGGACGTGTCTTAGTCCTCACTGAAGAGCCCACCAATTTGGTAAATCTTTGATTCGGCTTTTTAGCTCATTAGAACACTGAAACCATTCCACCCGTTCTAGTAATCTAGAAGTTCTTCAAGGTGCCGGTTCATACGGAACGGAATATTTTTATATTACCTAATAATATTAATAACTATTACTTTGCGTAAATGTCTGATATAAATAATATATTTAAGGTTTTATTAAATTCACTTGAAGTTATTAGACAAATTGTATGAAAATTTCTAGTCTTGCTGTCAAAACCAATGCAATGCTTAACATATACCGGGAAAATACATAAAGTGGTGTATACAGCTATTAATTTACCCAAAATGTTGTAATTTGAGTGTTACCTATAACATTTAAAAACAAATGACTTGTTTTGCATTGTACTGAATTTTGCTTCGTTTTTAAAACCCTACTTGATGTTTTTAGATTTTGAACTGAAAACACTCCATTGCGCAACCCTGGGTCGTTATTCCAAAGATTTATACCAATTATACTTCAGGTAACACTACAGCAAGTTTTATTAAAACCCTCGCAATATTCCCAAAATATAATAACTCCTGCACTTATCTAAGCTGCCGAAGTAATAAAACTCCGAGCAACGTTAGACAAATATATTTTTAGCGCTTCTCATTCTTAGCATTATATACAGGTTGAAAGTATTTTCAAAATATCTTTGCAGTTGAGTTTTGCCTTTAGGCAAATTACTTCTCTGCGACAAAATTTCTGTGGTGTATCAGTCTTTTAGCAGAAATATTTAAAGTATCTCTTGTAACGCTTTTAAAGCAACATCCAAGTAACAAATTCTGTTACACATATATAAAACATCCCTTATCCTAGACCCATCTGCTCTGTATTTGCGTTGACATATAATATTCTGGATGATATATTTGTTTATCGGGAGACGCATAAAATAAAATAGCGTAAGCACCATATACGATGTAAAATTCGTGTATGTAGGCACTTCGCATAAATACTTTAGATTAGAGTTACTGATATAGAATAGTAATAGTTATTTTTATTTGCAAAGAGATATTAAAGACTACAGATTGTGAATGTTTTCTTTTACTAACGCAAACTGAATACAGCAAACAAATAAAGAAGTAAAATTATAAATTAAAAGTATATTTCTGATTTATATAGCTATTAATTATGAATCAAGCAAATATTCTAAAATTTTTAATCAATTATTTTTCAGAATGCAGATTTTAATGCGGTAACGAACGCTTCTTTAAAATTTAAAAAAATTCTTAAAAAGCAGATTCTCGAAAATGTTGATGAAATTTGGTTTACGTACTTAGTTATTCTTAAAATGTGTATTGGTATTTTGTTTATGTATTCGTGACAATATTTTTAAGAAAGAGAAGTTCTATAAGTGTGTGTGTGTGTGTGTGTGTGTGTGTGTGTGTGTGTGTGTGTTTTACAGTTGCAATGTCTTTATTTCAACATAAATAAGTTACATTACTAATAAATACACGCACTGCATTCACAATGCCAATATCTTCCCGCATAACTGCACGAGAAGTGGTTGTTGCTCATTCGCTCTTCTTTGAAGATTCGATTAGATAGAATGAGTAGGTTGTCGTTCCATTATTTGGATCTGGCCGTCTAATATAATTTTCTTTTTTAACCTCAATGATAATTGCGTCTTTTTAAATTTTTCGTACATCCCACAATGACAGTTGTGCATCCCACAATGATTCACTTGGTACTCTTATGCAAAAAATCGGGCTTTACGTTTGAAGCTAGTCGATGTCAGATCAATTTCTTCTGATAGCAAGGTCGTGTTTTATGTATATAATTGCATTATGTATTTAACGCTTCTCTCTTGGACAATTAGGAGTTGTATCTAATTTAAATCTATAGAAGTATGCTCTAAAGCACCCGTGACCACTTAGAAGTTGGGTTAGATAAAAGTCTAATTCTCCATGACATCGATTAAGCCATGGTTCTATAAGTGGTATCATATGGTAAGTCCATCTACCCTTCTGCGATGTATCCCAACGTTGTTGCCATTTCGCTATTAATTCTGCATTTTCTTCTTTCATTTTCTGTTCTAGAGCTTTATCTTTATAATACGACTTCTGTTTTTTCTGCAGCTAGTTCAAGGTTTAAACTTTTTAGATATTGCCCAATTATTTCCACAGATTCATTACAAATTTGTACGATTTCTTCCTTTAGCTTTGCAGTAACCACTACTACCAAATCGTCTGTAAATGCTACAGTTTTAGCTAAATCCGGTAATTTCAGCCCTAGGACTCCATCGTATGTTAAATTCCAAAGTAGTGGGCCTAAAACTGAACCTTGTAGAACTCCACCTGAAATCATATATAGTTTTGGACCTTTGTCACTGTCGTATCTGAGGGTTCTATTCTTAAAGTAGTCTCCGATAATTCCTCTTATATATGTAGGTACTGATGGTATATCAATAGATTTCTCTATGGAACTCCACTTAATACAGTTGAAGGCATTTTGGACATCTATTGTTATTATTGCACAATATTTTTTTGATCCTCTTTTCAATCTTTTTCCTGAAATTTTAGTCTGAATAATATTGAGAATCAATCAATTGTAAAACGCGATTTTCGGAAACCATATTGATTTTCTGAAAGTACGGCTGCCTCTTCTATAGCTATTTCCAATCTGTTTTTTATAATCTATTCTAAGATCTTTCCAGCTGTGTCCAGCATACATATTGGACGGTATGACGATGGTTTGTCAGGAGGTTTATTATCTTTGGGTAGTAATACTAGAAACTGTTCTTTCCATGGTTGAGGAAACATATCGTCATTTAAACAAGAGTTATATACGGTCTATCCAGACGACTTCTAATAGCTATTTTAAGAGCAGTGTTGGGGATGCAATCTAGTCCCTGTGCTTTATTGTTTCCTATCTTATTACAAACATCTAGCACTTCACTTTTAGTGACTTGTGGTATATATTCTTTATCACAGGTTATTGCATTTCCATATTTTTCTTCGCATTGCTTTGTGTGTGTGTGTGCGCGCGCACGCGCGTGTGTGTGTGTGTGTGAATGAATGTATGTATGTATGTAAAACGATGGGAAAGGAGAGGACGAATTAGTTAGAATGTGTGTATAGGAAGGAGAAGGGTAAAGATAGGGTTTAGGTTTGAGCGTACCCTGATACACGTGGCTTGTGTACCATGGTGAGTCACCTATGACGTAGGTGATTGATCCACCTGTATCTCGTTCCATGTGGAAAGAATGTGGCGAAGCGAGCGAGGTCAGTAAGGAGGAAAGGGACCGTGTTATACCCAGAAACACCTGGCTGGTGTTTCTGGGCGAAAGCTCTTGGGAGACTGAGGGAATCTAAAGGCGGGACAGCGGACAGTTAAACTTGGGTATCTCGGGTTTGCCATGCCCGTAGCTGTTTGGGAACTAACAGACCTCTGAGGGGAAGAAATTTTTTTATTCTTTGTTTTAAACCAAATATTACATTTATTTTTATTTCTAGTGGATGATAGGAATAGAAATTCAAATATCTTTCTGACTTTATTGCCTTTTGGTAACAATCTAGAATAATTTTGTTTTAGTTGTTTCTTTTGACTAAGGTGTCAAGTTGTTACGTTCAAAACCCTGCAAGTAATTTTTTCTACATTCATTTTTAAAACACCATAAAATTTCTAAACACGCTCGATTTTTTGCCATTTAAAATTAGTGTTATTTAATAAAACTTCTCAAGTAATTGTTCTATAAAGTTTTGCCTTATAAAATCAAAAAGCTACTTAGAAAACGTTACGTTACAAAGTAGTTGCAATATTTTCTACCACCTGCAGTGATTACATTTTAATTAAAGGCTGCAGGTAATTGCCCAGCTTTCTTCTAAAATATAAGGCCACTTAGCACCTGCCTACATCTGCTTACAATGGGTTTGTTATTTATAAGTATACTGTTATGCGGCAGCTATTAAGATGTTACAAAATTTTGTTGACTATTTAACATATATGACTTCCCTCTTTCGTCGACATGCTGGTGTATCCGAGGATTTTCAGTTGGATATTTTGTCCCGTAACCTTGCCCCATTTTATACAACCCAACTGTTCAAACACTTCTAACTTGTAATCAAGTTACTTCTGTGACTAGTCCTACATCCATCTCAATACCTCCTCCCGGTCGCTCTACTGCTAATGGACATTACCCTCCTTCGGCAAATAGGTCTTTAAATAATACTCTGAATGCTATTCTCAAGTGTTGGAATTGCGATCAAATGGGACATACTTTTCCTAAATGTACTCGTCCTCACGTATTGCTATGGTTGCGGACATAAGGGAGTTACTTGACTGATTTGTCCGAATTGACATCCTACTATTAATGGCAACCAAATTTCTTCTATTTTTAGTTCTACGTTCCCTTCTTAGCCAAGACTTCAAATTACTGACTTACAGTTAGCAACTCAAGAGTTTGTTCCTACTTTCTTAAACGATTCTACCCCTGAAATTTCTGTCGTATCCGCAATAACAGATGTAACTGAAGTGACGATTACTTCTACTACGGATAGAGAAGGTCCTGTTGAAGCTAGTGAAGCCGTATCTATGATGCCTGTTGCTCTTGTCAAAATTTTACTGATCCTGTTTCTTCATCTGCTGTTTTCGAGAAAGCAATTCTATTATGGCTGAAGTTCTGCCTGCTTCTATTCCATTATCTGACGTTGTAAATTCTACTTGGTTCTGCACTTTTTCAAATGTTGATAAAATTCGACTTGATTCTCTTTCTTTATCTAAGATTATGAAATTTTCTGATTCTGACCTGTTATCTAATGTTTGACTAAGTTTACTTTTAAACCACATTAGCTAAAATAAGGCCCATGGTTCTCTTCTATAACTTGTACTAAACTACCACCACCATTGCCAATCTTTTCAACTGTGTGTAACTACTACAACACCACTTAATCTTGTTTTACGGAAAACTGCCCAACCAATACTACCTTGCTCCGGTATCTCAACCAACGAAACCGGTTCAAAAGAATATTAAATGTATTCTATAGTAATTCAGAATTCGAATATGAAGGTATGGAAAACCTAAATTCTCTTGATCTTGTTTCGTTTTCCTTCTGGCGACGCAAACGTTTTAAACCCCATTACTAGTCCTCTACGTCCCCAATTCCTTGTTGACTGCCTTTCCTTAGGACTTGATTCTTGAACTTTACGATTTCTTGTTTTTGATGAGTTTATTGTTCTGATTGTTTTGTTACCTTTGTTTTGTCTTGACTTCCCTAACCCTTGTAAAGTCCTGAATTAGATATTCCTTTAGTTGTACCTGCTTCGTTAGTTTGACTAAATTTTTCAATTTCACATACACGACACACACACACCACACACACACATCACCTTCAATTATTCCCGTCTCTTACAACAATTTTCATTTCTAGTTTGTTCAGTGTCTTCTTTAGTTTTGGTCACTACCTACTTATAGTTTTATGTTTAGGTTAAATTTTTACTTTAGTTTACCTTCTAATTTTTTGTTTACTTTTAACTTCCCTATACCTTTCGCTGGTTTTCTTACTTTAGTTCTCTTACGAATTTAGTTAAATTATTTTGATCTAGATTCCAGTGGTAGATGTTTTTAGATTCTTTTTTTTTTCGGAAACCACAACTTAGTCGACTTTTAGGCCCAGTTAGCTATTCTTTTCTTCGGATGTTCGTTGAATACGATTCTTTGTTACCACAGCTTGAAGTATCTTTTTGATCCAGCATTCTTATTGTTCTCTTGCATGCTTTGAGACTTGACATTTATTGTCTCGCATTGGCTTGTAATGTAGGTTTTCCTCCTTGGTCCTTTTCTTACTTTGGGTTTTTTTTGCGAGAAACCAATTTCATTTTGGGGTTGAAACCTTACTGTCTCTTTACTAGAGATATCCGTTTTGCGACGACTTTTTTTTTTGCAGTGTTAGGCCATTCCATTTTTGTTCTCGGTGATTGCTACCTTATACCTTTCCGTTTCCTATATCCTTTACATTTCTTGACTTGGACAGGTGTACTGGTCCTTCAAGCCGGATAGGAACCTTTGTGTTAGTTATTGAGTTTTTTTGTAGTTTTGTAAAATTTCTTTAAATTTTTTTCCTATTAGTGTGTACTAGTCTTTCTTGTAGTTTTGCAAGATTTTTTAAAATTTTTTATATTAGTGTGCACTGGTCCTTCAAACCGGATAAATATCTTTTTGTTGGTTTTTAAGTTATTCCTGTAGTTTTCTTAAACAAATTTTCTTTTGCGTTGCTTTATTAGTATAGTGTCTGCTCCGTTACTTCTGCTTCATACCCCGACCTTTTAATTTTGTTAGGAAGGAATTTGTTACGTTCAAACCCCTGCTAGTAATTTTTTCTGCATTTACTTTTAAAACACCCTAAAATTTCTAAACAAGCTCGATTTCCTGCCATTTGAAATTAGTGTTATTTAATAAAACTTCTCAAGTAATTGTTCTCTAAAGTATTGCCTTATAAAATCAAACAGCTGCTTAGGAAACGTTACGTTACAAAGTAGTTGCAATATTTCCTACCACCTGCAGTGATTACATTTTAATTAAAAGCTGCAGGTAAATGCATAGCTTTCTTCTAAAGGTTAAGACCACTTACCACCTGCCTACATCTGCTTACAATGGGTTTGTTATCTATAAGTATACTGTTATTCGGCAGCTATTAAGATGTTACAAAATTTTGTTGACTATTTAACATATATGGCTTCACTGTTTCGACACGCTGCTGTATCTGAGGATTTTCAGTTGGATATTGTGTCCCATAACTTTACCCCATTTTATACAACCCAACTGTTCGAACACTTCTAACTTGTAATCAAATTACTTCTGTGACTAGTCCTCCATCCCGGTCGCTCTACCGCTAATGTACATTACCCTCCTTCGGCAAATAGGTCTTTAAGTAATACTCCGAATTTTACTCTCAAGTGTTGGAATTGCGATCAAATGGGACATACTTTTCCTAAATGTATTCGCCCTCACGTATTGCTATGGTTGCGGACATAAGGAAGTTACTCGACGCAGTTGTCTGAACTGTCATCCTACTACTAATAGCAACCAAATTTCTTCTGTTCCTAGTTGTACGTTCCCTTCTGAGCCCACACTTCAAATTACTGACTTACAGGTAGCAACTCTAGAGTTTGTTTTTGCTTTCTTAAACCATTCTACGCAAGAAATTTCTGGCGTGTCTGCAATAACAGATGTAGCTGAAGTGACGATAACTTCTACTACGGATAGAGATGCTAATGTTGAAAATAGTGAAGTCATATCTAAGATGCCTGTTGCTGTTGTCAAAGTTTTAACTGATCTTGTTTCTTTATTTGCTATTATCGAGAAAGCAATTCCTATTATGGCTGAAGTTCTGCCTGCTTCTATTCCATTATCTGACGTTGATGAAATTCTACTTGGTTCTGCACTTTTTTCAAATGTTGATAAAATTCGACTTGATTCTCTTTCTTTATCTAAGATTGATGAAATTCTGCCTGATTCTGACCTGTTATCTAATGTTGACGAAGTCCTACAAGATGTTACTTCTTATAACCAATACTAAAATAAATGGTTCTCTTCTATAACTTGTACTAAACTACCACCACCATTGCCAACATCTTTTCAACTGTGTGTAACTACTACAACACCACTGATAATCTTGTTTTACGGAAAACTGCCCAACCAATACTACCCCTTGCTCCGGTATCTCAACCAACGAAACCGGTTAACAAAAGAAATAAGAGAAAAAATGTATTCTATAGTAATTCAGAATCCGAATATGAAGGTATGGAAAACCTAAATACTCTTGATCTTGTTTCGTTTTCCTTCTGGCGACGCAAACGTTTTAAACCCCATTACTAGTCCTCTACGTCCCCAATTCCTTGTTGACTCGGCCCTTCCTTAGGACTTGATTCTTGAACTTTACGATTTCTTGTTTTTTTAATGATTTTATTGTTCTGATTGGTTTTGTTTCTCTCCTTTGGTTTTGCTCCTCGTACTTACCCTAACCCCGTGTGGGTCCGGAATTAGATATTCCCGTGGTACGACCTGCCTATCGTAAGAGGCGACTAAAGCGGTCCATCACACACACACACACACACACACACACACACACACACACACACACACACACACACACACACACACACCCGCTCTCCCTTACACACATACATATTCTAGGTTGTTCTTTTCTTTTCTTTAGTTTTGGTACTACCTACTTATAGTTTTATGTTTAGGTTAAAGTTTTTTACTTTTTAGTTTAGATTCTCTATTTTTTTTTGGTACATCTTTCTTCCCTATCCCTTCGCTGGTTTTCTTACTTCTAGTTCTCTTACGAATTTAGTTAAATTTTTTTGATCTAGTTCCTGTGGTAGATGTTTTTAGATCTTTTTTCTTTTCTTCGGAAACCACGATTTAGTCGACTTTTAGGCCTAGTTAGCTATTCTTTTCTTTGGATGTTCGTTGAATACGATTCTTTGTTACCACAACTTGAAGTATCTTAACTTTTCGATCCAGCATTCTTGTTGTTCCCTTGCATGCTTTGAGGTTTGACATTTATTGTCTCGTATTGACTTGTATTGTAGATTTCCTCCTTGTTCCTTTTCTTACTTTGTGTTTTTTCGCTAGAAACCAATTTCTTTTTTTGGGGTTGAAAACTTTACTGTTTCTTTACTAAAGATATCCGTCCTGCGGCGACTTTTTGCAGTGTTAAGCCATTCGATTTTTGTCCTTGTTGATTGCTAACTTATACCTTTCCTTTTCCTTTTTCCTATACACTACTTGACTTGGTCCGGTGTACTGGACCTTCAACCTGGATAACTTTTGTTTAGTTCTTAAGTTTTTCTTGTAGTTTTATAAAATTCTTTTTATTTTTTTTCCTATTAGTGTGTACTAGTCTTTCTTGTAGTTTTGTAAGATTTTTAAAATTTTTTTTATTAGTGCGACTGGTCCTTCAAACCGGATAAATACCCCTTTGTTGGTTTTTAAGTTATTCCTGTAGTTTTCTTAAACAAATTTTCTTTTGCTTTGCTTTATTAGTATACTGTTTGCTCGGTTACTTCTGCTTCCTACCCTGACCTTTTAATTTTGCTAGGGGGAAATTTGTTACGTTCAAAACCCTGTAAGTAATTTTTCTGCATTTATTTTTAAAACACCCTAAATTTTCTAAACAAGCTTGATTTCTCGCCATTTGAAATTAGTGTTATTTAATAAGATTTCTCAAGTAATTGTTCTATAAAGTTTTGCCTTATAAAATCAAACAGCTGCTTAAAAAACGTTACGTTACAAAGTAGTTGCAATATTTCCTACCACTTGCAATGATTACATTTTAGTTAAAAGCTGCACGTAAATGCACAGGTTTCTTCTAAAAGATAAGGCCACTTACCACCTGCCTACATCCGCTTACAATGGGTTTGTTATCTATAAGTATACTGTTATTCGGCAGCTGTTAAGATGTTACAAAATTTTGTTGACTATTTAACATATATGACTTTCCTGTTTCGTCGATAGCTGCTATATCCGAAGATTTTCAGTTGGATATTGTGTCCCGTAAACCTGCCACATTTTATTCAACCTAACTGTTCGAACACCTCCAACTTGTAATCTAATTACTTCTGTGACTAGTCCTACATACACCTCATTATCTCCTCTAGGTCGCTCTACTGATAATGTACCACGCCTTCCTTCGGCAAATAGGTCTTCTAGTAATACTCCGAATTTTACTCTCAAGTGTTGGAATTGCGATCAAATGGGACATACTTCTCCTAAATATACTCGCCCACAAGTATTACATTGCTATGGTGTCACCCTAACCAGAATTTGCAGGGACAGGGACTGTATATAATACTCCTGTTATTATTTTACGCTGGACTTACAGAAAACAGTTGCATTTCATCTATCCCCAAGCTAGCCAAGAGCCGATGGGCGTGGGTTTCTCGGGCAGGGAGTGCAAATGTAAAATTTCAATAGGCGCTAGGGTGATTACCCCTGAAACCCAACTAAACCGTTGGCTATTAATCACCCAATTCAATCAACCACGGTCCAGTAATATTTGACTGTTTAATACCTAACCTACTACACTGTCTCAAAGTAAATTATAAAAGCACACGTTACTCTTATTAAATATTTATATATTACACATACTTCAATAACTATATATTTATAATAAATACAAGACCCCAAAATGTGGCCTAACTCAACATATATAGATCAATGAAATTATTGTAAGAAAACAATTATTTTATTATTATTACCTGGTTGTCAAGGCTGAAGACAAGATACTTTGACTTCTTGTTTCTCCAGATTATCTAAAAAAAAAAATAACAAAGCAAAATAATTTATCGTAAGTTTCCACTAAGTGCACTATGGATAACTAAACTTTGCAAACTTGGCAAAATCTCGACCTAATAATAATTAATATTAGACTTCAGTCTCAAGGCTTACAAATTATCTCCAAATTAAGTTGCTATTTTTAGGCATCGAGTAAAATAATGAGAGTTCGACTATAGTCGCTCAAAGTTTTATTTTGCACCCTTGTGTTTTAATATTAGTACTCACGACCCCGCAGTTTTATACTATCATTCCCAACCGCCTCCAGGACTTTCCGCTCCAAACCTTCACGGCGTTGATCCTCCAACAGATGTAAATAGATCGTAATTTTAGTTGTTAGTTTTAATTATTCTTATCCCTTAGATCTTAGTCCTTAGATATTTAAGTGTAGGCAATACTTATGCCAGAAAATGAAACTGAACCTGAACCATGAAACTAAAACTGGACACCAAACTGATACCTGACGCTAAAACCCGCTAAAACACGGGATTAATATTTTATATACAATTTCTAATCGGTACGTAACCAGTTTTCTTCAACTTCTTTCTACATATCTGTCAATAACAAATCATTCAAAATACGTTACATTATGATATCAATTAATTACCTCTCAAGCAAGACTATAAAATCAGCGAATCTGCAACTACTTCTTCGACACCTGTCGACCAAAGCTTCTACTGCACCACTGCTTACTATCATATAATAGACCCTCCAGAAATAATTAGATTCTAGTTGAACAATCCCGAGTACTTCGGAAAAAGTATACACTTCTAAATTGTATATAGGCACCAGCCAACTTTTTACTTCAACAAGAAATTCTCGTAGTTTTCTGCAGACTCAACTGCTTTCTACAACGTCATACTCAAAATTGAATGAACATAATATCACATCTGTGTACAGGGTTCATAAATTTATTCTTATCACAACCGAAAGTATAAATTTACGTTATTACATTTCGCTATTAATTGCGAATAAATTTAAAGGTGAAAATGCTATGAATTAAATACAATAATACCCTAGCCTGACACGGCCTGGTACCAAAAATAGATCAGAATTAAACAATGTTCTGGAAAATTAGCAAGACTGTTGGATTTGAAAATAACAACATGCGGGCTCAAGCTACGCTAGCAAACAAAAATATGTACAAATTTGTACGGTTACGAAGTAGCCGTTACAATGTTTGCGGACATAAGGGAGTTACTCGACCCATTTGTCCAAACTGTCATCCTACTACTAATGGCAACCAAATTTCTTCTGATTCCAGTTTCACGTTTCCTTCTGATCCCACACTTCAAATTACTGACTTACAGGTAGCAACGCAAGAGTTTGTTCCTGCTTTCTTAAACGATTCTACCCAAGACATTTTTGTCGTGTCAGCTGTTCAGATGTTGCAAAGTAATAAGATTGCTTTCCTTTGTCTAAAAATCCTTTGATAATTGCGTTATCTGCTTGTTGGCAAGCTGTTACAGTTTGTATTGCGGCAGTTGTCGTCTGGTAATTTTTCACACTTGATTCTTCGGCGACACCTTTGAAAGCCAAATACCAACCCCCATACATTATTCAGGCCTTATAAAATAGAGACCGTGTTTTAAAAGAGAGGATTGAATACAACATCTTCTTACCGAAAAGACATGTTGCAAAGTCGCGCTACTAAAATGCTTTCTGTGCTAGTATGAGTTGAGTTAGTGGTTCCAGCAGCCAGCCCATAGAGAAATGTAGCCGCATTTTTCCAGCCGTAAGATGAGACCAGCACAAAGCCGATTGCTTAAGGTACAGTTTCCTGTTTCGTAATTTTTTTGATGCTGCTGTGAAGGATAGACTTCATTTGATGTTATTACTTATGATTATCCAGTAAATTAACAACATCACGTTACAGAACTCACATTCACAATGCACCCGCGACTATGTAATCATTCTATAAATTAAAAATTAGGTAATCAAAGTTTATGTTTGAGTCCGTTTTTAACTGTTTCTTTTGTCTTTTTAACGTAAACAACTTATAAATTCAAAAGTAGTTGGCACTTGATTAATTTAAGTTAGGGTGTATAAGTTTAATGATTCACTATTTCTTGAGGAGGTACACTTCACGATGCAGAATGTATAAATTATGTATATTGCTTTTCCTACAATTACTATAAAGTTTATGTTTAATTTTCTTTTGTATATACTTAGGGTAAACCATTAAGTAAATATCTAGATTATAAGGATGTTATATTTGCTTAACAATTTTATATTTTGATGTTATGGCGCTTTGTTTACCATCACGAAACAAACGATTATGCAATTATTAGATTCTTTGTTGTTTTGTAAATAGCCTTACGAGATTGTATGTTAACAATACAGTTTTACAGAGGTTCCAATGTGTTCTTTCTATTTCACACACGTCCCTCTACGACGTTTTTGAGCTAGCCCGAATTCTACCATTCTGTCCCCGTTCTGTTGTGGTATTCGGCATAAACGATTTCTTTACTTACTCTTACTGTTTTCTTTCGTGTTTGCTTGGAATATTGTAACAAGGTACTGCACTTCGACTATATCCACTTCCAGAAATTGTTACAGGCGGAAAAGCTACTAAGTATATTATTTTCATTAAAATTATAAAATGGGGGCGGCTTGTAACACAAAAATTAAAGGGGGGTCAACGGAAGGTCGTGGATCATATAGAGAGTTAAAATTTTGCAGAAAGGGCTAAATTAATATATAATATGTAACAAAAAAATTTGGCACTTACCTTTCATAAATATTGTGGCTTAATCACAATAACCAAGCGCCAGACAAGTCGAGAATGTCCAAATGTTCATGCAAAACCTTGAGAGACTTGTCATCCCAAGGAAGACAATTGTTTCTTTAATCAATTCATACCTTTCTGACTACTTATGCAACTTCATGATAAAAAAAAACTATTGACTTAATCAACGGCAAACAAAAACTATTTAAATTAACAAAGCAATAAACGTGAACCTCTTACATTGATGTTATTTAGAAATTTGATTGAATGATTGAGATGGAATTCTGCTAGTTTTATGTACTTAAGCATTTCCCAAATACTTTATATAGAAGAAAACTTATCTTATAAATTTTACACTAAATTAATCCTACGGTTTACGGCCAAAACGTCCTAACAAATAAATTAACTAAAAACTCGTCATGCTAGCTTAATTATAAAAACTTACTTGCTAAAAATTCATCAATTGTTTGATTGCTTGCCTTCCAACGCTGAACAGCTCTTAAATTGGGGGAGAGAATCTCGCTTGTTGCTCTGGTTTTTTGCAACTATTCAAATAATTCAATGGCACACAAATCCGGCAGGATTTTGTTGAGCTTAACTTAACTTGTGCACCACACGCATACAAACTTTTATTATATACTTTAATATCACTTATAAATCCGCGAACACACGGGCATTAACCTCGCAAACTGGAAGAGTTAATTACTCCTTTCCAATTTCACTATCGTGATACTAAGTGCAATATCATATCTGTGATTCCGGAGAACACTACCAGCGAACTTCTCTGGCTACGTTTCTTTCTACTTATTGACATCCGACAACCCCATTGGAATCTCCATCCTTTGACTAAAGCCTTAAGTTATATATTAATCCTACTCTAACCTATTCTTTTACGTCATATTTCTGTTATCCAATGACTATTAACAGAACTTCCCAAAAGCAAGGATTCAGAAACCAAATCCAGCCCCTTTTCAAAATGAGTGCTACGGATAGCAATTATTTTTCTTAGGGTTTAAATATGTTGTATCTACTTGGAATTTCAAGTATTGAAATTGTTGACCATACCTATTGGCGACAGTTGTCTGCCATTGACAAAAGACGGGATACCCGAACCCGCGCCGAAATGGATTTAAATACAATGGTTGTCTCCAGACTACTGTAACCTTCGGTTTAGTTTACGAATACATTTTAATCATCGAACGTATTTTCATATTTAAATTCCATGTTTTAATACAATAATGTTACCATGTATATTCTTAAATAACCTAAGCTCGAGTTTCTACGTTCTTATCTTCCTCTTAATGAAGGCAGGTGCCGCAGTTCAAAGAAATCATGCCGCAACCACCTGTCGTTCAAGTGTTCTGGCTATTAGCTATCTTTCTGCGATTGCGAGGAACGGAGTACAGGGGTTCACCCCTATAGTTTGTAAGTTAGTTGCTCCTAGATATGTAGAGGGTTAACATGTAAATTGTTTTGGCGGCCGCTAGACACGAAGTTGCAACCATCACGTGCATGTGATTTATCCGGTCGTGTCGAAGTTTATCGGTTCTTCGAACGAAGTAGCTCCTTATTGATGTATTTGGGAGGATTTTCAAGCGCGTGAATTAAAGTATTGTTCATAATACGACGATTTATTTACAATCAAGCTACGGATTTATTTAATTGCATTCGCAGGCGGTAGTAATTAGTAAAATTACCTCGTTAAGAATAAACCCTCATCTAACAAACTTGTATAGTAATTTTACGGTAGGATAAGTGATCATGGTTACATACACTAACGAGAAGTATTAGAAATACATTGATTAAGGTCAGTACGAATATTTGTTTCGTTTGTTTTCTACAATTATTACCCTAAGGGGCCGCGAGGTAAATGCTGCTTCTATCATAAAGTTACTGGTTCAGTGTTGTCAAAGTACATTTATGTATAGGTATTCTCTATACGTACAGCAATTGTTTCTCGCTCCCGATACAAGCAGGAACGTTTCATAATTTCACGTGATTCTTTGAGTTTCACTTCATTAATGAACCGTTTGCTGATTTGCCGTACCTGGAATCCAGTTTAACATGCAAAGCAGGGCTACCAAGTATACTGAATTCCTGTGAAAGTAAACATCAGTATTGTAAGTCATTGTTATCTTTTATGAACTTTTACTGTTTACATTTTTGCTTAAATCTTTGTATATTTTATGACTGATCAAAGTAATTATTCTAATTTACGTATTTAGTAAGTCACTTTAAACAGTGGTAAGAGGATCCTTAGGGGAGTTATAGAAGGACTTTGTGTAAATATATATTGTTGATTATATCTGATTTGCTGTAATTTAATATAGAACATTTATTTGTAGTGGCGTATAATTTCAAGGTGCAATTAATACTAGGTAATTGTTACGACACCAGGTATTATTTTAAGATACCTAGACAACTTGAATTAATTAAAATTAGAAGTTTAAGAATCACCTATTATTGTTAGCATGTTACGTTTTTTTCGTAGCAGCCACGTTGGGCGCCAAATTTATGCTACGTAACACAAAGAAAGTCAAAGAAATGACCGGGCTCAATCGGAGAGTAGGGGGTTGTAGAAAGCAGACTGACCTATGATGTATGCGGCGGTAAGGAGTTAGTAACAGTACCTGCAATAAAAGAAATTAGAATAGTAAACCTGCAAAAAAAAAAGATTAGTCCTGCAAACCTGAAATAAAGAAAAAGCATAGCAGCAATGAAAAGTCTAACTTATTCAGTACTTTGTAGAATGTAAATAAAACTGTTTAGATAAACTATATAATATAATCACGATAAAAGCATTACAAAATTTTTTATCACAAAGTGAGGTAATATTGGGGAGTAGCAAAAACGTTTCCTCACACACCAATTAAACATAAATCAGACAAAATGTTAACAAAAGATAAATAGATAAGACACAATTGATATGAGTAATCCAGTAGTATTGATTTTGTTTTTTTTCCTTTTTTTTCTTAGTAGCATGCACTTCTATTGTAAAAGGTATCAGAACGACAAAGATATGGCAAAACAACGGATAGATATTTAAAGTAATAACAAGTATGAAATAGTTCAACTTACACAACCAGGAGCACAGGAAGAGTTTCTATAGAATTGGACTAGTTCGGCTACTGATAGCCTTGCAGTTGGAGCTGGTGGAGTGTGGGGTATCCATGGTTCCATTTCATTATCAACTTGAAACTTGACACTACTATCAACTGCAGATTGTTCTTTTACTTTCTGTAACTGATCGAAAGCCTCCTGATAGCTTGGTAAGCCGGATGCACTGGTGTAGCTTGGCAAAGATTCACAGTCTATTCGCGGGGGTGGAATTTGTGGTACAACAGACAGGAACATATGCAATACACGCAACTAAGAACAATTAAAGTTAGTATAATTCCGATCCAAACATCCGCCAAGAATTTTTCGTATTGCGGATCTGCTTCAGCAGAAAGAACTTCGTCAACTTCTGAAGCTAATTTCAGTTGCCTGTAGCATTGTTTGAATATGGTGAAACATTTAAAAGCACGATCACTCTCACAATCTCGTTTTTAAAAAAAATGTACGTTCATATTTTATTTACTTATTAAATGCAAGGTAAATTTAACATATCATTAATACGGAATGAGTTAAACACTTCAGCAATTTCATTTTGCAAATGTTTTAGGGAGTTTAAAATTTGACTAAAGTGGCTCCTTTAAAAATTCTGTAGAAGTTTATTGCACTTACCCTGATAAAAAAGGACCACTAAACTAGATCGCGCACACAGTAATCCTAAAGAAGAATCGGTCAAGTTTTAGCAAGCAAGTTCTACAACTTTTATTTCCAAAAGAAAATCAACAAAAACAATTAGTAAAGCTACGCGAATCACTAAAACCGTCAGTCAATGACCTTAAAAAAAACCGCGCTTGTGGTCAATCAAACACGTTACATATAAAGCATATTTTCTTCAAATGCCATCAGAACTACACTGCTTACAGTTAATATACAACTTCTATTTCACAAGAAAAACAACTAAAAACACAATTAGTAAATTATCCCGCATTAATTCTCACTATTTTTAAAGCAACAAGGAAAACAGGATTTTTAAGGTAATTAATATATAGGAACGAAGAGCAAACTACAACTGTTCCAATCTGTTTATAACAACTGGTTGCTATTACAACCGCTTATCGACTCTTATCTAAACTTGTATATCCACATAAGGAACAAAATTTATTTTAACGCCAAGACAAGAACGATACAATTTATAATTAATTACAAGCGGTTTATCATTTTTTAATAAGTTGGAAAGCAATTTACAAACAATCCCATCCAAAATTCGCTCCTTGCAATTTATTTATTAATTGAAAATCAAACTTCAATTTATCTATCTTTAAATTAATACACACGAGTTAAATTGCATACACTTCTGAATTATTCCGAAGTATTTACCTTATACTAATAAATATAAAATATAGAACTAGTAGTTGCAGGAAGGTATTTACGAATTGAGAAAAAGCGTAAAATGTTAAACGATTAAAAATGCACGTTACAAGCAGGAATTCAGAAAAGTTTGTATAACCTGAATAGAGGTGCTAACATTACCTGATCATTATACATTATTTTCAAAAACCAGGGGACACATATCAGCTTGGTCAGTGAACTTATATAAAATTGTCCTAATCTTTAGTCATACGGGTTCTTACCCGCAAAGTGCGAAGTTTCCCTTATTTGGTCGTACCCCCATGCAGGCAAGGAATCCACGTCCTTTTAATACGAAACCTAAATAAAAATAAGGGTGGTGCCCACAACCTTAATTTACGACAATACCGCCACAGTATTCCCCCGATTTGACTCCACCCCGTCGCGACTGTAGCTAGCGAGCCACGGCTGGACTTACCTTTCAGGTTAATTCACCGTGTTTGTTCATATCAATCTCCCCCTCCTTTGCTCTGTAAATTTGGCACGTAACACTACTTAAAGTTTTTTGCAGTCTTTGCATAGATCAAATCGGAAAATAGTTTGGCTATTTGTAATGTTTCGTTTTCTATAACCCTTGCCAATCATCGAATTATTAAAAAAATTAAGTTTTACAACTGAAAATTGCTTTTCTTTGTTTACGTTAAAAGGTAATATTCTATTTATATTTATCAGATTTGTCAATCTATAACCAACAAGTTTTAAAAGAGTATTGTACTTGCAAGGTAGGACCATTCAATTACTATGACAGCCGCTGGAATTTATAGTATTTAAGCGTAAAGCTATTTCTAAACCTAAGATCTTTAGTATAAGGGATGCTTACTAAAATATAAGGGTAATTTATCATGCAATTTTGCTTATACGTAATACAAGCTAATGAAATTTAATTAATTAATTAATCTGTTTATACGCTAACATTTCAAAATAATGTTACAAAATTAATAAACCCGGAAATCCATTAGGACCAATTGTATCATCTAACTATTTTTCGACTGACAATTTATGCAAATACCTTTCAGGATTTATAAAAACTAGTCTGGAAAATAAATACAATGTCAAAAATTCATTTCATTTCTTTGAGTTTGTACACAACTCCAATTACCTGCAAATTATGTATTAATTAGTTTAGATGTAGTTTCATTATTCACAAACATACCAAAAGACTTAGTAAAACAAAAATTATCATTTATTTGGAATAAAATTGAATTGAACTGCAAAATTAACAACGAACATTGTTTAGATATAATAGATTTTATATTTGAAAGTAGGTACTTTAGTTTAAATAATAAATTTTTTCAACAAATATTTGAATGGCTTATGGGTTCAAACATCAGTCCAATACTTACTGATCTAGCTGTGAATACTTTATTGAACAATGTCTAGCCATTTTACTTTTTAAAATACCTTTTCTCAAAAAAAGCAAAATATTCATCCTCATAAGATATGTACCATGTACCGTGCCCATCTTGGCCACCAGAAATGTATGGGTCATTCAGCACGCTGCTTCTGTAGAATCATAAGGGAGTCGGTTCGTGCACGTACCCTATAAACGAAGTTCTTTTAATAATTTTAATTTGCAAAAGTTTTTATTTAGCGCTTTCTACTTCAAACCTCGTTAGTAAATACATATAATGAAAGTCACGTAAGTTTATTTTTCCTTAGGGACTCCGAGTACTCTTACATCGTTCCAGAGTCCCATCTACGAAGCTTTCATGAATCTGGTTATATACAAAACGATGAGCATTTGACTGGAATTAATAACATGATTTAACTGATATCTATTCATAAATCTGTGGACTAAAAAACAAATTAAATAAAATCCAATAATCTTATTTAAAAGGAAATGAACATAAAGAGGATACTTCAGAGTACACTCCAGTGGGTATTATTAAAAGCAAACAATATTCTCGTATGTAGTACCAGCTACACTTGTGCTAGCTACTTACGTTATAAAACTGGGGCAACGTTATATTTCGAAAGCTTCTAAGATTTAATATTATACGCAGCTTCGGGTATTTTCAGAACAACTTTGAAGTAAAATTGTGTCTAGCGGCAAATTGCTTCCTTGCGACAAAATTCCTAAGAGGTATCAGTTTTTGGCAGAAATGTATAAAGCACCTTTATTCTGTTCCTAAACGCAGCACCCATATAACAAACTGGTTTCCCATAATATCAAAATTTTTTATCACAGACCCATCTGTTCTCAGTTTGTGTTGGCATACAATATTCGGATGATATATTTGTTTATCGCAAACTGTGAAGTATAAGATACCCTAAACACTATAAGAAGTGTGAATGTTCTTTTACAAAGGTGCTTTATTTACAACAGACTCAGAATTAGTCATCTTGAGGTCATAAAGATAATCTTCACGTCCAAGTAAATAGAAATGGTAAGGTAGGAGATCATCATCATCGTCATAAATCTATGGAGGGTCCTAGAGCAGCGCTTCCTCCCGACGCTTCTCAAACCCCTTTAGTCACAATTGTCTCATCCGCCATCTTTTGCCTACGTCACACCCACCATTTTTGATGACCTCTCCCCGAGTCACGAGTATATAAATTTACAACCTCTTAAACCAGCTGTATATTGAGTTTTGAATCATAAGATTTTTTAAATCAAATGTTTGACTTTAAAGAAATGATGTAGACTAGCTCATGCATTAGAAATCCCGTCGTAATTAAAATAAAACGAAGGTCTTCGGTTTTGTAGTTATTACGACACATGCGCACACATTTCAATAGTTGATAAAATTTCAGGATTGAACTGTTTTCGATTTAAGAAAAGAGGATATGATTCTAGGAAAAAATTTTGCAGTAAATAAAATACAAGAAGTGTAATTTTAATATTTACCTACCGCATGAGGGTATCCAATTAACAATAAATAATAAATAACAGGACCTCTAACACCATCGTACCCTCACTTTTCGGGACGTTGCCTCGCAAGCTGCAGCAGTCGGTGAAGGGGGGGTTCATTAAACAAACACACTGAGACGAAAATTCGATTGTTTTATTGAACGAGCTACTAACTAAAACTTCAACTAATTACATATGCATAACAAAATATAAAGTAAATAACCTTATGTACAAAAGGGCGCCACCATGGGAATTAAACGGCCCATGGACCAATCGCGGTAATAGCTCTCGTCGCACTTTGTTCGTGGGCGATGAACCAAAATGGCAGAACAGAAAATAAGTCACTTATAGTCTCCGGCTAGCACAAACACAACTTAACTAAACTTAACTAACAAACATATTTTGAATAGATACAGTTCTAGGTGTACACACCCCAATAACAAAAATTTATTAATGCTACCCTATTCTAATTAACTTGCATAGTGCGACGACCCTTTTAACCACGGGTCATCTACACCATGAAAAATACGACCTTCTCAAGGGTCAAATAGTACCGTAACTTGACTTCTGAGCTTTGCATTCTCAGGTAGTCTCGTGGATTAGTGATTAACGACCTCTGACACCGTCGAAACACAATATAATAGAAGACCCTTCTAAAACGATGCGGTCTCCAAAGCAATAATAAAACTGATCAATTTACTTGAACTGGGCATTCACCCGGAATTGTATTTTATGGAAGTCGACAAATACTGTTTTAAACAAATAACTGACTTATGCTGCATAACACAGCCTTGAGTTCATAGTAATATCACATATACTAATTACTTACTCAGAGAAATAAATAACTTAAAACATAACGGCCCGCACTTGACTGCAGAGAAATAAACACATCACTAGTAACCGTTAGCTTTAACCTCTAACGCGTCTGGAAATAAACAACCCCGATTCCCACCGGCTGGCCTCCTTATATACATTTTGGTTAATTGAAAAATAACCCTTTCTTGACGCTCTTACTCGGCTTAGGATGCGCCGGTCGTAAATCTTTAATTTTAATTAAAACTGTCAATGCCTAAGATAACCACAACCGTGGCTCTCAGAATTGATTTTAGTTGAGTGCTCAGCTAATTGAAAAATTGCTTCAGACCACCCTGACATAAATAGGATCCTAAAGCATGATTGACATCTAATCATAGATATGGACTAATTTGACATGTTTAGTGCCCTTAAAGTAAGTGCCTTTAGAAAAATTGATTAACTCTTGGATTAGATCTTTCTGGGAACTTCGCTGAGAAGCTACTTGGGTGATCCTGCAGCCGCTACAATTCTAATAATTAGCATGCTAAAATTAAACTAGAAACTAACTATTTTTAGGAATACTAGAACTATTAGAGCTTATTAAAACAGTATGTTACAGAAGGAAGCTTTAAAAAACAGCATAGTTATGAGCAGGTTAGCTTGAAAAACATAACAAGTGATCTACAACCAGAAGCAGAAGAGAACCGTGTGATACTCAGTGGTGCTGCTTCATGGCAGTCCTTGTATTCCTTTACGTAGGACGGAGCAAATTTTATTTAAGGACAGTAAAACAAACTGTCTATAAATATTTTCAAACCGTACTTATGATTTTGCTAATGCAACTATGACACTTACAGTTTTTATGACGTATTTGCTTGCATTATTTTCATACTCACCCTTGTAATGCAAAATTTTTAAATTTTGAAACACTACTAGTGATTATTGTTTACATTGTAAGTCATTTATAATTTACTAAAGGTAAAAATGGCGGTACACTACAAATTCGAATTTGCCATGAAGACGAGGAACCCCGTAACAATTTTATGCGTGCACGGGCTAACTATAGAGATGCGAGAGTGTGTTTCTATCGAAAACAATAATAAAAACAATTTATTTTATTTTTTATTTATTTGTTCTATTGTTTCAGTAGTCTGCTTCATGAAATTTAAGCAGACCTGGCTTCCCTTCAGAAAGTAACCGTCAGTAAGGTGTGTGTGTGTGTGTGCGTGCGTGTGTGTGTGTGTGTGTGCGCGCACATACGCTTAAGGGCATGTATTATGTGTGTGTGTGTGTATGAGGGTTGTGTGTATGTGTGTTATGTGTATGATGTTGATATTCGAGTTACCTCTAGGACCAGGACCATCGGCAGCCGGAAATCCAGATGTTGAAAAGGCAGTGTAAGTGCATAAATAGGCATTGGTGTTTGTAAGCTGTGTGTGTGTGTGTGTGTGTGAGAGTTGTGTGTATGTGTTTTGACTGTGTGATGTTGGTATTCGTGCTACGTTCCCCCTTCAGGGCCTGACCATCGGAAACCGGATATCCCAGTCGTCAAAGAGGAACGCTCAACGGATATTGCTTTATCAGTCCGAACCATCGGCAGCCGAAAATCCAGATGTTAAAAAGTTAATGTAAGTGTGTGAACAGGTTGTGTTTGTAAATTGTGTGTGTATGTGCACGGGCTTGAGAACGTGTGTTACGTGTGTGTGTGTGTGTGTGTGTGTGTGTGTGTGTGAGTGAGGGTTGTGTGTATGTGTGTTGTGTTTGTAATGTTGATGTCCGTGTTACGTTCCCCCTCTAGAACCAGAACCATCGGCAGCCGGATATCCTAGCTGTAAAGGAAGAACGCTCAAAGGATTTGCCTTATCAGTGCGGATCTCGGCAGCGGGAAATTCAGATGTTGAAAAGATAATGTAAGTGTGTGAAAGGTGTTTTGTGTGTTTATGTGTATATGTGTGTGTGTGTGTGTATGTGTGTGTGTGTGTGTGTGTCTATGTGTGTGTGCGTGTGTGTGTGCGCGTGTGTGTGTGTGTGTGTGTGAAGTGTTTGAAATGTTAATTTGTGTTTATGTTTGCCCAGTTTACCAAAAGGTTGGATTGAATTGGTATAATTTTGTACATGTTTGAACTTATACTATTACATAAATAATTAGGTTCTTTCAGGAAAAAAGATTTGTTTATTGTATTATTTGACTCAGGTATGTGTAAGTTTGGTTCTTAAAATTTAACGTTAGCGAAAAGAAAAGAAATTCCCTATTCTACTACTTAAGATTAACTTACACTACTACTTAAAATTAACTTATACTACTACTGTTAGGTATTATTTGTTAGAGACGGGGTTGCTAATATATAGTAGCTTGCAAATTCTACATATTAGGGGGTTGGATTGTTTCAAAGTCGGGTTGATGCTTTGATCTTGTTGCTTCTGGTCGTCAAGAGCGGTGCTCTTGAAATTTCAGGAGATCGGTCTCTAGGCTCCGGGGCAGAGCCTCGGTCCAAGGAGAGGTGGTACTTCTATTTCTCTGTCCGGGTAGTTTCGTTTGTGTCTTTTATCCGTCAAGATAACGTTGATGGATGAGTGCCGTGGTTTTTTGTGTGAGTGCATTTAATTGTGGAAAAAGGTTTTCGTTCTAAATCATCTGGTGTAGGATCTTGTTTAATAATGTTTGTCTATGTGTTTCTGTTCCCGTTCCTGTTTCTTTGCACGTGCATATGTTGTTCTCAACTAAGTTCATGCGTTCTCTGTATGTTGGATAGGGTCCGTGGCCAGTTAGGTAATGAATAAATCTCAACTGGTCACCATGTATTTGGCTTTTAAGCAGTCTTTGATATTTAGAATCATTGCGTATACCCTTCTACCAGTTGTGCTTTGATCCCATCGTATCTGCCATTCTGCAAGTATGTAGTTCTTTATTTGCGTCTTTGTTGTGGGCAGTTGGTTTGTGTTTAAGATGCGTTGTAGTTGTTGGTTGTCATTGTGTGAAAGATTGTACATTGCAGCTCGCTGTTTCACTACTAGGTCTAAGGGCATAGTTCCCACCAGTACATGAAGTGCATCATGTGCTGTAGTCTCACAAGCCCCCGTCAGTCGCAGTTAAACACATCGTTGTGTACTGTTAATTTTTTGTCTAGGTATGATTGTGTTAAGGCAATGTCCCCAGGCGCTCGTGGCGTATGATACCATAGCCCCGAGCACACTGTTGAGATATAGCCTTACGCAAATAAGTAGTATCTTATAAGTTCTTTGGGCCAGCGTTGCCATGTTCTGCATTGCGGAAGTTGCACTTGCACACACGGTGTTTATATGTGTAGAGTAATTGTGTTTCTCGTCCAATGTTAAGCCTAGATATTTTGTGTTTTGTGTTCTACTTATATTTACACTGTCTAGTTTGATGGTGGGGTCCCTTGCCAAGGTTCCCATCATTACAAGGTATGTAGTTTTTTGTGGTGTTATAGTCATTTTGTTGGTTTGCACCAACTTTGTGTTTGGGTTAGGGCGAGGTTAGCTTTATGTTTGATTATAATAAAAACAATAACAAAATAACCATCTGAAGTAGCTACTATGTCACAATAACGGCTTATCTTGTAAGGCTTTTTCTATTGTCAAAATTAAGGGGCACCAAACCGTCTTGTTTCGGCAATCCCTTTCGATATTTTCCTAATGGTAGACGGTTATTCCAAATAGGTCTTTACCGTTGGTTTCCTAAATTAGATTTTTCCTTGTTCTAGAGCACCTTAAAAATACCCATTAAATTTTGGTCAAACTAAAGAAAATTGTGAAACGTATTGCATCTCCTCAAATACGTCTCCATCACTGGGGTGGCTAGATATCCTTTACCATATTTATATATTTTTACCTAGTTCATAAGTCCGAACAAATTCAACATAAATTAAATTTCTATTAACATTACGATTGCAATATGAATACAAATACTTTCCTAAAACACAAATTTCTTAACATCAAACTGGACCAGGTGTTACTAAAAGAAATCCTAAAGGAAATATATTAAATCTGTGAATAATACCACCATATTATTATTCTTAATCTTACCGTAAATGACATTCTATATTCTGTTTATGGAAATTCCCTTAATAATAATATGCATAAGACGATGCAATACCAACTTTTCTTTTCATCATTCAATTGTCAATAATAAATACTTTAAACTTAATACGCACCTATTTCCTAATCATTTAAAATATTTAACCTTCCCTTTCCAGTACTATTATTCTTAAATATAAAACAAAACGAGCTCCGTTACTATTCTATAGTCCAACAAAATAGTAATTTTTACGTTCTGTTAATTTTCCACTGCATTGATTAAAACTTTTTAAGAGTTATATTTAAAATTCCAGAAATTAAGATTTATAAATTACAAACAATAAACACACACTTTACTCATGGTGTAATTTCCAGGTCATCTTTATAATTTTTAAACGCCCTGTTCTATTTTGTCATATTCCGATATTTATTACGTATTTTTCAGATTACTTAGTAGCGCTACTGTTATTAGATATTCCTTATCCCAAATCTGTTGCCGATCTTCGTCGATTTCTAGGTACCGCCTCTTGGTATCGTCGCTTTGTACCTGATTTTTCCACTATTGGACAACCTCTGACTAACTAAACTAAAAAGAATTCAAATTGGAAATAGGCGTAAGATTGTGAATTTGCCTTTAACCGTATTAAGGATCTTCTGATTACTTCTCCCATTCTCAAGTGCCCTGATTTTTCAAAACCTTTTGTACTGCAAACAGATACCTCTACCCATGGCATTAGTGCTGTGCTTACTCAATCTACTGATACAGGCAATAGTGTGATTTGTTGCTTGTCTCGCTCTATTATTTTGCAAGAACGAAAATATTCTGCAACGGAACGTGAGTGTATGGCCGTTATTTGGTCTGTTGAAAAACTTTGACATGATCTGGAAGGACATCCTTTTACTATAATTACCGACCACCATTCTTTATTATGGCTTCATAAGCTAAAGGATTCTCAAGGCCGATTAGCTCGTTGGGCCCTAAGGTTATAATCAAAGCAACAGAACACATTGTACCTGATTTTCTTTCTCGTGCAGTTCCTATCTTGGTTGAACCTATTAAAGTAGAAGAAACTGACTATTCTAAAACTACTGACCCCTGGTATCGGAAAATGCTTCAAAAAGTTTTTGCTAATCCACTAAAATTTCCTCAATGGCGAATTGAATCTGAGCGACTTTACTAATATCATAAACCTACTTTACTTGAACTCTCTACTGAAAGTGATATGTGACGTTTAGTAGTCCCTAAAGACTATCGCTCTCCAATTTTATAGCGTTGCTATAATGCCCCAACATCTGGTCATTTAGGAATCTTCAAAACCTATTCTAAAATTAAAAGTTCTTATTATTGGCCGCAGATAAAATGCGATATTGCTAGTCATGTAGGTCGTTGTCTTACTTGTCAAAGCCAGAAACCTGAACAAAAACCTCCGGCAGGACTTGTGGGTGAGCTACCACCAGTTACTCAACCTTGGCAAGTAATAAGCTTAGATTTTATGGGTCCTCTCGTTCGATCTAGCCAAAGATCTTCATATTTGTTAGTAGTCACTGATTACTTTAGCAAATTTGTTGTAACATTCCCGCTTCGATCCCTTGTAACATACTGTTTTAGTATAGCTCTAATTAGTTCTATGAATTCTAAAAATAGTTATTTTCTAGTTTAATTTTAGCATTCTAATTATTAGAATGAAGGTCTTGGAGCGAACGGCTTCAAGACTACCCAAGTAACGTCCTAGCGAAGTTTCCAGGAAGATGTAATCCAAGAGTCAATCAGTTTTCTAAAGGCACTTACTTTAAGGGCACTAAACATGTCAGATTAGTTGCTATCTATGATTAGATGTCAATCATGCTTTAGGATCCTATTTATGTCAGGGTGGTCTGAAGCAATTTTTCAATTAGCGGAGCACTCAACTAAAATTAGTTCCGAGATCTACTTGTGTGGCTATCTTAGGCAATGGGCAGTTTAATTAATCTTAAAGATTCACGACCGGCGTATCCTAAGCCGAGTATGAGCGCCAAGAAAGGGGTTATTTTTCAATTAACTTAAATATATGTAAGAATGCCAGCCGGTGGGAATCGGGGTTGTTTATTTCCAGACGCGTTAGAGTCTGAAGCTCGCGGACTGGCAAGATTGAGTAAGTGTTTTATTTCTCTGAATTCAAGTGCGTGCCGTTATGTTCAGAGTTAGTTTATTTTTCTGAGTAAGTAATTATTATATATGGTATTACTATGAACTCAAAGCTGTGCTATGCATCATAAGTCATTTATTTGTTTAAATACAATATCTGTCGACTTTCATAACATACAACTTCGGGTTAAATCTCCGTTCCAGTAATTTTATCCAGTTAAGTTATTGTTAAAGACCGCATCTTTTGAAGGGTTTCTTATTTTATTGTGTTTCGACGTTGTCCGACGCTTGTAATAACTAAGCCACGAATTCCGTTATTGTACTATTTGACCCGTGTAAAGGTCGTGTTTTTCCTGTTACTGATGACCCCGGGATTAAAGGAAGGTCGTTTCAATATGCAAGTTAGTTAGACTACGGTAGCGTTAATTAATTATATGTATTGGGGGGTCACTCAGAACTGTTGTTAATATTCATAAAATAAGGACTTTAGAATTGTTTAGTTAAGTTGTGTTTGTGCTAGCCGGAGACTTAATACCATTTGTCCCTGTGAAGTGACGTATTTTCTGTCCTGCAATCTTAGTTCATCGCCACGAACAAAGTGCGACGGGAGCTATTACCGCGATCGGTCCATGGGCCGTTTAATTCTCATGGTGGCGCCCTATTGTAAATATTGTTAATCACTGTATAATTTTGTATGCATATGTAATTAGGTTAAGTTAGTTAGTAGGCCGTTTAATAAAACAATTGGAATTTTGTCTTAGTGTGTTGTTGTTTAATAAACCTCCCCTTCTCACCGACTGCAGCAGCTGCGAGGCAATGTCCCGAAACGTGAGGGTACTATAGTGTTAGAGGTCCTTCCCATTTATTATTAATTGGATACCCTCACGCGGTAGGTAAATATTTTAATTACACCCTAATGCTAAAACTTTATCAAAAAATATAATCTATAGGAACACTGTGGCACGATTTAAATAAAATTAAATAAAAACCCTTAACCACAAAAAATATTTAAATTACTAGATACGTATTTCGACCACTATGTGGTCATCATCAGTAGAGAAAAAAAATATTAGCTGTATAATTTACTATATTGTTGCTTTAAACACTATCGAGGATATTCTCCTCACCCGCAGGCTGGTGTTCTCAACAACAAACAAGTGAATTGTGACATTATAACTTAAAACTACCTAATTTATACTAATTCTAAATCTACTAAAGCGGAACCAGTTTAATCTTGCTCTCTCATTGGTTGTTGACCAATAGGGAAAGCAAAGCAGATGACTCTATTGGCCCTTTATCGGTGTTTAAGAGAGGTCCTTTATGTTTAACAATTTTAATTGATTCATAGGCATTTAAGGAGGAAAACGTTGGTACCACTTTTAACAATTTAACATTTTCTAGTTTAACGGGGTGGCTGGTTTCAAATATATGTTTGGCGACCTGAGACCTTTCATATTTACCATATTTGAAGTGAGCAATGTGTTCTTTAAATCTTGTTGTTATATTCCTCTTGGTCTGACCAATATATTTTTGAAAACACCCTGGCCCTGCACAACTAATTTCATAAATCCCCGATTTTATGCTTTGAAATTTTACGTATGAACTAGAGAATAAAGGACAATTACTCTTTTTAGATACATTAGTAATTAGAAATGGTAATAAATTAGAATTTGACATTTATAGAAAAGAAACCAATGTAAATCGCTTTATTTTGTCTTCCTCTAATCATAGCATACAACATAAGTTGGCTTCATTTAACTTTTTAATTAATAGATTATTGAATTTCCCTTTAAATAAAAACAGATTTAATAAGCAATTTGCTCTTATTAAACAAATAGCGAATGACAATGGTTTCTCTTCTGATATTATAGATAATATTTTTAGAAAGTGTAAAAACAGGATCAACATCCGTAAATCAACGACTTTGCAATCAACCACCTCTAACGATAATGTTAAATATGTTAAACTTCCGTTTCACAAAACCACAAAGGGTCTTGATAAAATATTCAAACAGTGTAATTTCAAAATTGCTTTCACTAATAATAATAAAATTAAAGATTTGCTAGGTAATCCAAAAGACAAGGTGGAAAAATTGCAAAAGTCGGGGATTTATGAAATTAGTTGTGCAGGGCCAGGGTGTTTTCAAAAATATATTGGTCAGACCAAGAGGAATATAACAACAAGATTTAAAGAACACATTGCTCACTTCAAATATGGTAAATATGAAAGGTCTCAGGTCGATAAACATATATTTGAAACCAGCCACCCCGTTAAACTAGAAAATGTTAAATTGTTAAAAGCGGTACCAACGTTTTCCTCCTTAAATGCCTATGAATCAATTAAAATTGTTAAACATAAAGGACCTCTCTTAAACACCGATAAAGGGCCAATAGAGTCATCTGCTTTGCTTTCCCTATTGGTCAACAACCAATGAGAAAGCAAGATTAAACTGGTTTCGCTTTAGTAGATTTAGAATTAGTATAAATTAGGTAGTTTTAAGTTATAATGTCACAATTCACTTGTTTGTTGTTGAGAACACCAGCCTGCGGGTGAGGAGAATATCCTCGATAGTGTTTAAAGCAACAATATAGTAAATTATACAGCTAATATTTTTTTTTTCTACTGATGATGACCACATAGTGGTCGAAATACGTATCTAGTAATTTAAATATTTTTTGTGGTTAAGGGTTTTTATTTAATTTTATTTATCAAAAAATGTTGAGATGCCACGTTTTTAGTTTGTGGCGTACGTCAGTACATCATTTGTGACAAGGGAACCCAAATGACCAGCAGCGTGTTTAAACATCTCTGCAAAAAATATAAATCAATAATTTTATTTACCCCTTGGTACTTCCCTCGTGCTAACCCCACCGAGTGCACTAACAAAGTCATTAAGACAATGATAGCTTCGTATATTAAGGAATCACAGCGCAATTGGGATACCAATTTGGCTGCTGTTACTTGTGCGATTAGAACTTCTGTCAGTGAAACCACTGAATTTATCCCCTATTTTATCAATTTCGATCGGCAACATATTTCTTGTGGTGATGATTTCAAAAATAAGATTGAACCTGAAAATCCTGATCTGGCTACTGATCTGGAAAAACGTAGCACTGGTTTTAGGATACTTTATGAAAAAGTTAAAAAAATTACGTCAAGCCCATGAACATTTTAGACATTCTTACAACCTTTGTCGTAGAGAAGTTAATTACTAACCTGGTAATCTTGTATGGAGACGCAATAAAGTTTTTAGTGATGCAACAAAATTCATTTTTGTGGGCCCTTGCAAGGTAAGGAAGAAAATGGATATTGCAACCTACCAGCTTGAAAATGAAGGTGGCGAACCAATGGGCATATGGCATGCTCAAGAACTTAAACCGACCAATGTCTTGGAAAACGAATGAATTTTGCAATTTTTTGTTTGGTTATGTTTTACGAGTAAATTCCTTTTTGTGGAATTTTCTGTCTTCGAAGTGGAGGGGGGGAGGGGGTGTAATGCCTTGTTTTATTTTGTCATATTCCGATATTTATTACGTATTTTTTAGATTACTTAGTAACGCTACTGGTATACTTTTTCTCGTTGGTACTTTATTCTGTACGAATTAATGCTATTTGTTGTTACTCTATGCATTCTGAGCTAATGTTATATTTGGTAGCAGCCTTCAATTCTCTTCTCTATTTAGAATATTTTAGTTGACTGTGATTTCATTGATATATGTGTTGGTTATTAATCTTGACCCATGGGTTAACTTACATACGCCGACCTTGCAGTTGTTATTCCTAATTCAATTAGAAAAAGTGGTTATATATGTGTTTGCAACGTTATCATCACCTGCAGTGGTATCGAAAAGGCTTTACTGGGTTTGCTGTTGCGAACATTGATTTCCATTTGGCTTGAGAAACGATGTCCTAGTGGATGTACTTCATATTTGATTGTATGAAAATGCTTTATTCTGCGGTTTTAAACATCCACTTGGGATTTAATTCAATTACTTTATTTGTGTTTGGTTTAAGGTAATTGATTACGCTTTTAAAGTGGTTTCTGTTGGTGAAGAATGTTGATTGTAAATTGTCTTCATTCTAAGTTGCTTTGTTACCCACTTGCAGTGGTAAGTATAATTTTTGTAGCACTTTTTTTCTAATTGCTGTGTGTGATTTTTAGGGTCTTTATGTTCAGAGCATAGAACTGCGTGTGCAATAAATATAAGTGCTCTTGGATGCAGGATGCTATTATTATGGTCATTAGGGTTAATTGTTGGTCCGAATTGCAGTTAGTTTCTGTTTAAGTGCTGTCCTTATTGACATTATTGATGTACCGTTCTTGTTTAGAAGAGCCTTCTGCCGATTACTTTCAATAGAAGTTTTATCGTAACGTTAACCTTACTTATTTGGAACCTGTCAAGTTATTTGAATGAAAATTACTGTTCATGAAATTAATTGGATGCTGATGCTTAATCACCAGCCTTGCTGAGTCGTCAGAAGGTAACTTCTAAATAACTTCCCGAATTTAATTTCCAACTTGTGATGCTTAATTGAAATGTATCATTGCCTCTTCTTGTAATGCATGCTAACCGCGGTCAAAATTACGTTCACACAATGTAGCATTCTTCATCTATGTTGAATAGAAGATTACTGTACAACTACCAATCTATAATTTAATTTAACGAATAATTTTGCCTGGCATGTAGAAAGTAATTCGAGCATAGGGGAACGAAATCAATATATAAAAATGGCAATGACATCTACTCTATCATGTCGGAGACTGGAAACAGTCTTCGATAGTTAGTTGCTTATTCTCGAGTATAGAGGGCGCATGAAAAATACTTGCACTATAGATACACTTTAATTTGTGTATTATTTTAGACCTCTTAGTTGGTTGTTTTGCAAAAAGATATGCGTCCGTCTGATGATCTGCAAGAACAGTGAAACCGGTCACGGGCTTATCTTTTTGCAAAATAACCAACAATTTTTATATATTGATTTCGTTCCCCTATGCTCGAATTACTTTCTCCATGCCAGGCAAAATTATTCGTTAATGTTTAATCGGAAACGGATTGGTTTCCGTCGACCAACTTCCTCGATTAGCAATGGGTGTAGTACCTTCTTAGAAGGTCCGCCAGTGCTAGGTGGGTAACAGGTCATTTGTTTATTTAATATAATTTACTTTCCTATGGGAAGCGTATACGTAGCGTCTTGCCACACATAGATTGGTTTTTATTTGCGATTTTGAAATAAACCATTGTCCTGAATTACTACGTTTACGATGTATTTAAGGAAATGTTATACCTGATAATAAGTTACCCTTCATCATCATTAGGCCTTTAGTCCTGGAACTGGTTAGACGCGTACCCTCATTGTTTCCTATCTGTACCCAGCGCCTAACCATTTTTCAGACTCTTTAATGTTAATTCAAACTCATCTCTAAGTACAGGATATTTAAAGGCATCTTTTTCAATGTCTGATTCCTGTTCTAATGCTGTTAGTTCCTCTCCTGCATATAAATTCTTTATAAATTTTTGCCATCTAACCTCTTTTTCTATATTTTCTGTAATGAAATTTCCTTTTGCGTCTCACGATGGCAAGAGTACTACAATACCGCCATCAGGTGGCAAACACCAACACTAGGTCCTGATGGTACAAAAGTTGATTTAAAACTTAATCGTAATTTTATAAATGGCAATACAAGTATATTCTGCCATTTCAAATGCTATAAGTAAAATTTATTTCCAATATAAACAATCTTTTCGCTGGGTCGCTCGTTATATTGCCCTACAGGATAAAATCGTATTCATAAAAACCAAAATATTTGCAGTCCTTAAATTGAATTTGCGTATAACAAAACGACAGAAAATGTATCTGTAAAATAACTTTTATAAAATCAAGTTAATATGTACATATTTCACTTTGTGAAGCAATTAAGTTATTGTTTTGTTAATGGCTTTGATGATATTAGCTCGAAATGTATAGGTAGGTATATTCGCTTCTATTAATTTCATAAAAGTTTATTTACAGACATATTATTTGATTTTGTTATACACAAAGTCAATTTGCGGACCGCAATAACGGTTTACTGATGATTTTCGCAGGTTTCCAAACACTAGAAACCGCTCAAAGTTACTGTAGAGATTCACAAGTTCCTGTAGATAAAAAATACATTTACTAAAAGCTAAAACAATAGCGCTGAACGATTTCTGTTTCACTTGCACCAGAATGTTTATAAAGTAGGATTAATTAAATGGCTTTACAATTTGCATTTACACGTACCTGACGAAGTAAAGCAAATACAGAAACTCGGAATTAATTAAGGTGCTTTATGCGAAAGTTATTTAGTTCAACAGTTGTGTAGTTTGAAAGTGAGTATTGTTTGTCTAACAAAGCGTTTTGAATTCTAATTAGTTTTGACAATTATTATTTTAAAGCTTTGCTTTAAAGTGGAAATCTAGAAATAAGCTTTGCCGAAAACCTACAGATTTATAAATCAAATCATAGGCTAAATGTTAAACTCGAAAACTGATAACGCTTATTAGATGAAAAATCAAACAACGCACTATGGCATTTTAGATTTAAACTCGACGCAATGATAAATGATCATTTGATATTTAAAAAGGTCTTCATATTAACTATGTATACACTCACATACACATATAAATATATATATATATATATATATATATATATATATATATATATTACTCATATTTAGACCAGGGTAGAAAATTAAATAATCACATCAAATAATTTTAATCACCGTGTATAAGGAATTTTATTAAATAATACGCTTTATTAAAATACCGTGGAGAATAAAAATCCATTAGTTTCAGTAAAAATAAGAGATTTAAATCATGTACAAGACGCTTTATATCAAAAGAAGCAGTATTAGAAAACTTTACGGGTAATTTCATTATCCCTAGTAAAGAAACAAAGCGTGCAAAATTTATATTAATTAACCCTATTTTAAGTAACCGGTAGTAAAACAAAGTGTACACATAATAATCAATATTTAACTTGTATTCGCTAAAAATGAAAGGATAGAAGTCAATTTTAATTGGAGTTAATTGAACCATTATTAATAATAAGCATAAAATGCAAATCGTAGAAGGGTATTTAAAATGTTACGTTTGAGCACACCTGCGTATTTTTAAAAGGCAATTTCAGTTTAATTTGTTTAGATAAACATGTCGATTCTAAGGATATTGGAAACGGTCGGATGCTTTAGCACGAAATACAGAACACCTGCGTAGTTTAAATGTCACGTACGGCGAAAATTTTATAGATAACAAATAGTTTCAAGGAATCTTGGAGAAACCGGGGCTTAATATTCACGAGAATGTGCGATACGGGGTTATTTAACCCAGATAGTCCACATGGACTAAAATATAATCGATAATAAAGAATATCAATTTGCACCAATACGAACAGGTTAGAAAAGGAAAGAGAAAATGCGTCAAGCAAAGACACATATAGTAAAAGGCGTGATTTAAGCAACGTCACGAAGGTCACAATTGGTTGAAAATAGGATGCAAATATCAGAGGTAGAAACAACAATTTCTGTACAAAATTAATTAGTTTTTCTCGGACATGTTTGCGTGCCGTGTGAGAATTTCTGAGATTTAAATGGGGCGAGTGAAAATTTCGTAAAAACCGACGCGCGAGCGACGGACTGGGAACATAGAATGAGAAATTCTTAAGAATTGTCTGTTTTGGGGAACAGACCGACAGACAGGCTTTTTGCTATATATATACCGGTGGTAATATGAATTTCGGTCTCTTAGACTTTTGACTATTCGATGCGTTAAAAGCTCTTACATCCGCGACTTGATTGAAGATGTTAAACAGTGCATTTTAGTTTGATAAAATAATTTAAAGTTTGCTCGTATATTTTAGTGATTCAAAATAGTTTGTTATTTACGTGCTAACATGAATGTACTTCAGTGCACTTAGATACAAGGTAATAAAATTTAGCATCACTGTACCAATTAGCAAAATTTACAACGACAAATGTATACACAAAAGTAGGCAGTTTTGGCGTATATTGGTGAAAGACGCATGAATTTCTTTGCTATTTTCGGGGTGTTAATAAGTAAATGGTTCAAATACGTGTCTCGATCCACGAAACAAGGGTCAGATATACACAGATGAGTTCCGGAAAAGCCCAGAAACAACTTTAAATAAATGGTGATGGAGAAAATTTTAAAAGCGTTGAGAATTAGAAGCCGTAAGTATAATCCTGTTGGAATGGTGTGATTACATTGAAGCTTCGAGGACAGTAACCTTCAGGTAAATTATACTATTTTGTTTGACATTTTTGTGTGTGTTGAATAACTTTATAATTGATTTACTTTAAATGGACATTAGTGAAATTGTACTAACCATAAAATTTTAATTTTAAGATGAAATTTGCTTGTTTAAGTAGAAAGGGGTATTTAGTATTGATGTTCTGAATTATGATGAAAATATGGGTATGTCTTTGAGCTCAATTAGACGAACCTGGTTAATTAACGTAAAGGGGTGGTAGATGCTCCCTTTATACTCAGACTCCGGTCTGCTTATATTGTTATATTAATTAGTAGGCATCCAACAAGGACTTTAATTCTGGATGCACGTTAAAGTGATAATAAAATTAATCTTGAAATTCTTTTTAAAACTGAATTTTATGCTGAAATTTAATTTGAAAATTTAATGTATTCTGAATATTGATGTAAATAGAGTTAACGTTGATGTTTGTGGTAGGAATGTGTTTGTTTTTTTTATGTATGAGGATGAAAGCTATCTAGAGGAGCAGCCGAGGCGATTAACAGAAGAAAATCAACAGACCAGGTAATTCAAGAGGTTTCACAGCATTCTTGACGCCCAATCTGTGAGGCTCGATTCGAAAAGCGAAGTATAAGGATAGTGGAGGTTTCACAGCATATATATATATATATATATATATATATATATATAATATAAGTAGTGAGTTTTAGGTCTGCTGGATGATTAATAAGTAATTTTATTATATGTTTCAACAACATTTTACATTTTTTTATTTAAATATCTGATGCCATTTCATATATTTTAAACCTCAATTTAGTGAATATATCTTAAATGTAATTATATATAAATTATATATTATATATAAATATAAATTTCGACATCGAAGTCGAAATTTAACTAAAATAAGTGAGCGATTTTTTGTGGCCCTTATACGTTTTCGTACACTATAGCTAGTATGTATTAAAGCTGCCACAAGCAACTTTTTCTAAATCTTGGTTCCACAATTTTAAAAATAGAGTAACTATCTCACACATAATTTCTACAAATGTAAATACACCCTTAACTTCCTACTTATAAAAACTCACACCGGAAATCAAATGCTGTTGTTACACATGATTGTCAACGTAGTACTTAAAATAACGAGATCCCTAAATGCACGCCTATCAATGATTACGTTCAAAAGAAGAGTACAAAAAGTTCATAGTAAACGAAACGAAGTTTTGTAATCGATTTCTATGCGCCGCATCGCTTCAGGATAATTACGGATTATGAACACAGACATGACTGAAATTTTTAATAAATTTCCTGAAGATGTAGAATATAAGCGGCAGTTTTTTGTAATATCAAATTTTTCCGGATTATTTCACTGCCTTAAAATTGAATTCTCGAGCTTCGGGGATAGCAGAATACAAAATGTAGGAATTGGAAGTTGTAGAAGTAATTCAAAGATTTTTCGATTAAGTGGAGTGTGACAATTGCTGAAATACTACTTCATCAACCACAACTCTAAATTGATCATAAAACGGGTAAGATCATACTTGATGTACCGTAAAATAGGATAAAGATGACCATCCAGGTTAAGTTTACTGCGAAGTCGGGAAAGTTTGAGTAGCTTAATGAATGTGTGATATTGCTGAACGGCGGAAAAGCGTTAATCTAAATAGAGCATATGGTATCACGCGTCTTGTACGTGTTTAAACATAAAACCTAATAGGAAGACTGTACCATGACATTACCCTCCCACTAACGTAAAAAGAGTAGGAAGGAACGGACGAATGCTAGCGAGTGGACAAGAACAGGTTCGAAATTAATTATTCGCCAACTTCTACAAGATCACATATGCGGGTGAACGTGAAAGTGTTGTTGTATGCATCCAGTTTGTTATAAAGCAACAATTGGGTTTAGCGTGGTGTGATCCCAAAGTTTTTTGATAGACCCACAACATTCACAGATTGAAACGAATTGTTTTTTTAGCAATAATTTGGAAATAAGAAAAAAAGGCCAATTGAATTGAATACTGTCTAATAATGGAACCCTCTGTTCATCTGAAGGATTTAAACTATAAGTTATACGTTCGTTTGAAGTTGTTTTCTTTCTTGTATTATGGCATTTATGCATGATGTTTTGTTTCATAAAATGTTGATAAGTTAAGTAGTGTTAAATTATTAGATATATAAAATTTGGACCTGGCTAGTTTAAATTTCAAGTTAGAGACCTGCTACAAGTTATTATTATAATTAATTATCAGGGTTATGATTAATTAAAAATAAACTGAGTATGAAATTTTCTATTTAGTGGGTGTGGATGTGTGTCTGTGTGCGCGCGCGCGCGTGTGTGTTTCCTAACGCCCATTTATCATCTTCAGGATCATACCTCACACCATAAACTGATTTGTCTATATTTCCTTCTTCACAGTTAGCCAACACGTACGCATAGTATAGATGAACCGGCTCCTCGGGAACGATGCTTAATTTTCTTTCTAGGTGCTTTCTGGTTTTTAAATTTGACTTTCTTTGTAGGCAGTTTTTCGGTTGTCTTGCAAATGGGACGCGGTTGCTAGCAAAGGTTCAATCAATTGTTTGTGGACCTCTTTGTATTCTTGCTGGGACGTAGTGTATCCCTTTTTGTACTCCACAAACTTCTTGCGCACAGCATCTTGGATCAACTAAAGGTTACGATTTCTTGCAATAAAATTTTTGACGTTCGCCATATTCAAACTCTGAATCACAACTAACTATTTTTGCATCATCTTCAAGACTTATATATTGGTCAGACTTTTTACTATAGCGCCCTTCATCCATATCAAAATCTTTCACAATAGTCATAAAATTGTGTTTCGAATCATTCTCATTGCAACACCGTAAGCACACTTTCTTAAATGTTGAATATGGCATGTCACCATTTACATGATCCAAAAAAATATGCCTGAAATTGGTATCATCTTGTTTCCAAAAGGCAATAAAGTTGGCGTTGTCTACTTGGTCTGTGATTTAAGGCGCTGGCGTAAGTTTGACACAGGTAGAAGGAATCTATTGCTTTATGTCTCCCAAACGAGAAAAACTGAGTAATTTTCTTTGTTCGTTTACAGGAATGTCGTCAAACATCATAATCGAATCTTTTTAGTATCTTCCGGTCCAAACACGTAATCGCAATTTCAAAACTTGTGGTAACCAATTTCTTCCGTAAGCCGTTCAAAAACAGTCCTTAGCAGTTCATATTTGGGTTGATAGACACTTTTAGAAAACACATACCTATTTTCGAATCCAAGACCGTTATCGTGCAAGATCAGAGATATCAAGGCATTAGTCTTTCCACAACTGGATGGTCCGGAGAATATTGCCCTTATATTAGATGGGAACAAAGGTCCATGCTTACCACATTCTTTAGGATTACAATTGGAAAATGTATCATAGTTTTCTATTGGTATTTCAACTTTTTGCTTAACAGCATTCCTACATTGTGCGTCAACTACTGGTCTAGGAACAGCACTCTTCTTTTGTTTGAGGTGCCTGCTTAATGTTGATCGAAGTATTTTATATTTTTTGCTAGCAGAATATGTGCTTAGTTCTTGCTGAAATTCACTTAGGGTTTTTGCTAGAGCATCTCTATAGTAATTTTTATTATTTGCATGCATTTTTGTAAGCATGACGCATTAAGACTGATGATACACCATGGTTGATCCTGGCCCTCTCAGGGCGCGTCTACTAGTCAGCGTTAACCTTGTTGGTTTTTACTGTCTTGTATGTATCGTTATTTATCGTGCGTGTGTTCTAGGTGTTTGTTTTCCGACCTAGTGGTCTGCGTCTTGTATTGTATTCTAGTTGTTTTTTTTTTATTTTGCCCACTAATTACAGTCTGTTGTGCTGCTGACTGATGTTATGTTACATATCTAGTAGTCGGCATAGGCGTTTCTTATATGATCGTTGCATGCGTTGTAGCGGTACCACATCTCGTATGGATGGGCGTGGTGGGTCGTCTATTGTTTGGTACTTTTTCATGGCGTTTGTTCAACAGTATTCGTTTACTGTGGGAATACTTAAATTGTTTTGTATTGTGTCGTTTCTGACAAACCACCGTACGCCGGTAATCAGTCGGAGAATGGTATTTTCGAATGTCTCTAGGCGTCGTACGTTTGTCGTATATAGGTATGTCAGCCATGCTTGTAAGCCGTAGGCGATGATCGGTCTGATGTGCCTTTTGTATATTCTGGTCCGTATTTCTGTCGGTAGTTTGTTGTTAAAGGTCAGCATCGAATGTAGGTAGCCTTTGATTTTCTTGCTTTTTTGAGTGTCTCGTCTAGGTAATTTTGAAAGCAAAGGTTTCTGTCGATAGTGACTCCGAGGAATCGGATGGTGTTCTTCCACGAGAGTTGCTGCACTTCAAACGCTAGCGGAGGGTGTCGGTGTAGTTGGTGTCGTGTGAATAGTATGGTTTCGGTTTCGTTCACATTGATTTGGATTATCCATCTTCCCAACCAGTTGGGTAGAGTGTCCAGTTGGCGTTGTAGTCTTTGTGTGGCTAGTCTGGGGTAACGTGCAGTAGTTATGACTATAGTGTCGTCGGCGTATAGCCTGCATTTAACAATATCGTTTTGTCGTTGCATCGTATGTCTTGCATATAAGCGTTGAATAGTGCTGCTGAGAGACATTTACCTTGCGGAACTCCAGCCAAGATAGGTCCTACGTGTGATAGTTGTCCGTCTGCTCGTACTTGTAGTTTTCATTCTGTGAGGTAGATGTATGTATTGTAGTGGTACTTGGTGTATGATCGCTAGTTTGCACAGGAGTCCTCTGTGCCATTCCTTGTCGAATGCGTTTCGTATGTCCAGAGATACTGCTGTCGTGACGTGTGTTTTGTTGTAGTTCTCTGCGAAGTGTTCTATGACGTGTATAACTTGTAATGTGGTTGAGTGATTTACTCTGAAGCCAAACTGTTCTTGTCGGTCTCGTAGGTGATGCTTCAGTTTTTGTAGTAGTAGTCATTTGAGTATCTTTGATATCGCTTTGAGAAGCGATATCGGCCTTGTTTTTCCAGTTTTTGGGATCATTACTGTAATTGCGGTCTCCCATGTTGTGGGGTAATGTAGTTGTAGGAGTATGCCGTTGAATAGTCTCGTGATGTGTGCTAGTGTGCATTTCGTTATATTTTTGAGTGCTTGGTTTGTGATGATGCCTTTCCTAGGTGCTTTTCTGTTTCTGTTGCTGGCGATTGTTTGTTTGTGTCTTTTGGTGTTATAAGTGGTATGTGGTCCTCTGAATGCGTTTGTAGTAGTTCGTCCACAGTTTCATTTACTTGTGTTTCATGTTGCTGATGTGTTATTGGTTTCGGCGAGTATATTTCTTGTAGTGTTGTGGCGAATATGTTTGCCTTTTCTCGAGCGTTGTAGATTTTTCTGTCTGGTCCGTCTAGTGGTGTGTTGGTTAGTTGATGTCTCCTTATGAGTCCTCTGTTAGGTCGGTGTAAGTTCCCTTTAGTCTCGAGAACATTGTTGATATGTTCCGTCCACTGTTGCGTTTTGTGTTCGTCTATTAGAGTTTTGAGTGCAGCTTGTGTTGTGTTTAATTGGGTTTTTATGGATGGATCCCTCGTTATCCGCCATCTCCGGACCACCTTCCATTTCTGTTTGATGATGTCGCGAAGGTAGTCAGGAAGTCGTGGTCTGTTGGTGTTACGGATTCTTGTCGTAGTGCTGTGATTTAGTGCTTCTTGTACTGTATTGGTGATGTATTCTGCGACTGCGTCAATTTGTTTGTGTATTTCGGTCCGGTTTCCATATGTTATTTTGTGTTGTAAATACTGGTTGAACTTATTCCAGTTTGTTGATGACACGGTGTTAGTCGTCTCTTGTGTATGTGGCGTTGTGTGAATTGTAGTTATTATCGGTAGACGGCCGAACCTCAAGTTTTCTATAATTTCTGTCGTAAAGTTGTACTGCATATTCTTGGCTAGTAGTATGTTTAGTACGTCAGGCTGATGATCTGAATTTGGAGGTACTGTTAGTGTATCTGGTCCAGTGATGTCGAAATCTTTACCCAGTGAATGAGTGAAGAGCGTCAATCCGTCGTGATTGTCTATTCTGAGTCCTATGTAATGTGTTTGGCGATTAAGTCGCTCGTATTTATTGTAGCGAAAGGTCTAGTACGTAATGTATAATTTTGTCTGTAAACAAGTACGGCCACTTCTCCACTTGAAACGTGTCCTGGTTCGAAAATCTTGTCTTTTCAGTGAATTGTGTAGTTGGAGATCTTAAGTGCGTAAGTTGTGGTTTAATTTCGTTTCCCCGAGTAGTGCAATGTCGATGTCGAATTTGGCGATGAAGTGTCGTTGTTCAATTAGTTTGTTATTAATTCCGTTGACGTTCCGAGAGAGTAGTCGCAGTTGTCGTCGTGTTTGTTACTAATCCATTAGGCGTTGTGAAAATGTCGCACTGTGCCTTTAAGAGAAGCGTTATAACAGGTTCCCCAGCCATGTAGGTCGATATGAGTTTTTGTGTTCACTGTAGTGCCTTGTTTACTATTTTGTTGATGCTGCTTTCTTGGTTGGTGTTTATAGGTGGCGTGACTACTTTAGGTGCTGAAGCTGCTGGAGTAGTCCTTTCGGTGGTGTGTGGTTTTGTTGTAAGGGTTCTGGTGGTATTCGGTGTCGTCTTCTTTGTAGACTTGTTTTTAGTGGATCGTCTGCTTCTTCTTTTCTCTCGTTTTTCGAGAGCAAAGTTCATGCTGTCGGTTTCTGGTGGACAGTGTGTGCTGGAAGTGGTTGCAGTAACCGCTTCTGTCGGTTTTGTCGGTGCTTCCTGTGGAGTCTTACGTGAACGTATTTTCTTGTTACGGTCTAGTCTGGTCCAACCGTCCTCTTCGTCTGTGTCGGAGCTGTCTGATGTGTTTTGTGCCAGTATAGGTGCTGGTGGTTGATGTGTCTTCTTTTTTATTCCAGTGGTTGTTGGTAAGAAAGACGGTTTCTGTAATTTGCGGGGTGCGGACTTCTATAGTTTGCACATGTCGGTGTCGTTTCGCGTTTTTTGATGCAGTCAGAGGCGTGACGTTCTTTACTGCACTTAATGCATCGCGGTCTGTATCCACAGTTTAGTCTTGAATGTCCGCATCGTTGGCATGCAAAGCAATGAGGTATCTTCACCTTCGATTGAAAGACAGCAACCCTAACGCCGCAACAGTATAGGAGTTTATGTATGTCGTAGATGGTCTGTGATGTCGGTTCATTCTTATGTATTACTAAGAATGAGTTGCCGTTTTGCTTGTCCTTTGATTGTACACTTGTCACATGTTCTATCTTGTAGTTCTTGTCCAGTAGTTCGTTTGTGACGTCCTTTGGTGTGATGTTTGCGGCCAGTCCTCTGATTTCAACCTTTAGTTGTCTTTCCGGTTTAAGGCCGCATGTCTTTTCAGGTAGCCCTGAACGAATCTGAACTCGTCGGCGTCGGCTGTATGTATTTGTGGACCTACTCCTGATTCTCGAATGTCGATGTCTCTTTTCGGTATACGTTTCATGTCTTTGGCATGTCTGATGAAATCTGAAAATGTCGATATGAAGTTGGTCAGGATTCTGTTGCTGATCATGTAAGTCTTGTCCGTGTTTGTAAGATTTCTAGTTGTAGGTCTTGCAGAGCTTGTTTCTGTGTCGGAGTGCTGGTACTCTCGTAGTCTACGTGGTCGATTCCGCGTCCATGTCAGTGTCGGTGAACGTTACCAAAGTACGCTTCGGGTTCGTCGTATCCATCGCCCTGAGAAGAGCAATGTCTAATTCTTATGATTTCGTAATTCTTATAAATTTTGTACTAAAAAGTACAATTATTCGTCTTAGCCTAAGCTAGTTTGTAATTTGAGGAGAGCTCGTAGATCGATGCGTTTTGTTCAATTTACAGCAGGCGAATGATGATACATGTTAAAGATGCCCCTTATATACTAAGTACAGTCCTTCTGACGGGCTGAGCAGGCCCATAGACCAAAACGGACATGGGCCAATGCTTATGACCAGCTCTTGCAACCTCTAGCAGGTTAAGTTGTTTTTGTCTTGAGATGTGCCCGACCAACAATATACTGACCAGAAATAATTATCTAAATCCGTCGGGACACTGGGTCCGGGTGGTTAATACTTTACGATCAACTCCCGATGTATCCTCAAAGGGCTATGTAAAGTTGTTAATTTCCGTAGTTATGTGACCTTTGGGATCTTCCGGACTAGTTTGGGGCTCTACCTCTCTCGGTTATTTTAAAAGACTATCAAGGGGTCCTTATTCTACGGACATGTTTCGGCACCACTACTTTCTTAATTTATCTTACAAGGCAACACTTTAGCGCGAAAGTAGAAACTCTATGGTGTATAACGTATCTTTAGGAATTTGCAAACGGAGCTGCTTTTTCCTGGTTTTCAAATTAATGAATTATAAAATCATACTATTGTTTTTAACACAGCAGGTGGAAGTTAAGCATACAGTTCTTATAATCATTTAATAGATATCTGTAATCAGTTCTATTATCTCTGAAGCGGTCTGTACAACCAGAATTACATAGTTTAAACACCTCTTTTTATGTCAATATATATGTTCATAAACCTGAATAAATAATTTTTAAATCAACTCAAAGCATCTACTTTCTGAAAAGAGTTATATATATATATATATATATATATATATATATATATATATATATATATATATATAGTTGATCTTGCTTTCAATAACGAACGTATTTGTTATAAATTAATTGATTTTGTATGAATAATGGGATAAATTTCGTTCGAAATAAGATAGTGGTTTGGTTTAAAACATTTATTACACTTAACGTTTCGGAAAATTTGTTTCCTTAATCATAAGCTACAAATAGATAGCATTAAATTACATATATATTAAAGTTATAAATTACTTACTTAATGTGTTTTATAGAAAACCAGTTTTGACATGTAACGTCATTTCATTGAAAGTTGTTGTTACAAGTGATGTATGTCAATACTAGCTTTCTACGTTTAAATAATTTGAATAAAATAATAAAATGTTATGATTAATTAGAAATTCTTATTTTATCTAACCAACAAATCTTCATTAAGTGTATATGTGTGTGGATGAGTGTGTGTGTGTGTGTGTGTTTATGTGTGTGTGTGTGTGTGAGTGTATTGTGTGTGTGTGTTTATTGTGTGTGTGTGTGTGTGTCTGTGTGTGTGTGTGTGTGTGTGTGTGTGTGTGTAATAGGAAACTGGTTTGTTTTTTGGGTTGTTGTATCTGTAATTTATTAGTTTGATTTAGTTTAGTGTAAAACACTTAGTTGAGAAAATGTTATTATTTATATAAACTTTGTGTGAAAAAATCTATGAGACTGTATGTATGACCTGGTTGTCTAGTTATTAGAAATGTTATATTTGTTTTTTAAAATTATAAAGTCCAAAGTATACTGCTTCTAAATTATTCATATCAGTTTTTTCATTTAAACAGTTATTTGTTTTTTGAATGTGGTAGGATTCTAAAAATAATCGTTTGTAATAATTAGATTCTATTTCAAGTATTTCGACATTTTGTAGATCTAAAGTGTGATTGTTTCTTTTTATATGTGTCGAAAGTGCGCAGGTTGTTTTTCCTATTTTGGCGTCGCTTTTATGTTGTGTTAGCCGGTTACTCAGGTATTGTTTTGATTGACCTACATATTGTCCTCCACATGAACATTTGATTCTATATATAGTATTGCTTATTTTCAGTTTTTTTGTTTTGTCTTTTAAATTTGTGAAAAGTTCTTTGGTTGATTTATTATAATTAAAAGTAATTTCTATATTCGGTTGTTTTAAAATCTTTTTTAAATTAATTGATAAATTTTGGATATATGGTAATGTTCTGTATTGTTTTTGTGTTACCGTACTTTCTTATTGTGGTGAATTTGTTTGTTAAATATTATTTTGTTTATTAGATTTTTAGGGAAACCATTGTTTATGAAGATGTTTTTTAGTTCAATTAAATTTTTGTGATGAAATTCGGGGTCGCTTATTTTAATTATTCTGTATTTTATTGCTAAGACACACACACACACAATACACACACACACACATAAACACACACACACACACACACACACACACTCATCCACACACATATCCACACACATATACACTTAATGAAGATTTGTTGGTTAGATAAAATAAGAATTTCTAATTAATCATAACATTTTGTATTTATTCAAATTATTTAAACGTAGAAAGCTAGTATTGACATACATCACTTGTAACAACAACTTTCAATGAAATGACGTTACATGTCAAAACTGGTTTTCTATAAAACACATTAAGTAAGTAATTTATAACTTTTATATATATATATATATATATATATATATATATATATATATATGTAACTTAATGCTATCTATTTGTAGCTTATGATTAAGGAAACAAATTTTCCGAAACGTTAAGTGTAATAAATGTTTTAAACCAAACCACTATCTTATTTCGAACGAAATTTATCCCAATATTCATACAAAATCAATTAATTTATATATATATATATATATATATATATATAAATATATATATATATATATAAAATCAAATGAAGGTTAATCCTCTAACTGTTTTGTAAAATATTAATATTAATTCTTATTTCATAACAAAAGCATTTTAGGTTATCGAAAGATGGTCAGATCTGAGACCCTGCGATTTACATTTATGACCACAAGGTCATTATATATTGTAATAATTAAATTTCATTGTCGGCGAAACTTCGTTACTTAGTATGAAAATTCTAAAGATCAATTTTAATTATACTTGACTCTTTAACCAACTTTTCAAATAGCATAACATAAGATCTTCTACTAATTAGTATTCAATAAAATTTTAGATCAGTAAAATTTAAACAAAATGCATGTAATATCCTAACAGTACGAGATTCTATGAAATGTTTTTATACGACTCACTGCACATTACTGGCGTGGTCACCTGGGCTATCCATGACGTAATCCATCGAACACATGGACGAAATCCTATACGGAGCCTCTCGTCTGCATCGTTGTTTATGAGTTTGAAACGTATCGTGGCTTTAATATCTTGAGCTCAAAGGTTAGCGTCGGTAGTTAAATACATCTTGGTTAAGAAAAACGTATTGCTGCCTTTCACAGTGCCATCATATGTAAGAATAATAAAAACTGCTTATTGTTGAATTAATTTTTGTTTTAGTGAAACTTATACTTAAACGTGGTTACATAGTTGCTTAATTGCGCTACAAATAATTAATATTTTATTAAATTTTACGTATAGAAATTATACAAACCACTGGTTAAGTGGGTTCAATTAATTATACCGATGAATTAGGAGGATTGCTAGGCGCAGACTTGCCGCCAGCGCGCTTAACAAATACATGCTTACGGACTGGTATCTGGACTACAAGTGGTGGATTTTCCGTGCAGCCGGCAGTGCTCAATCGAATAACAACCTGTGGCATACTACAAACCGGTAGATGCGCATTGAACTTATGACTTTATTTACTTTGTTACAATAATTTACTATATCTGATCTGTCGAATGTAGCAAAATTTACCTTATGCATTTTATACAAGATTAGGGTGTTGAATAAAATTTTATAGTGCGACATAATTTATTGGTAGGACAAATTGTAAACTAAAATTAATCGATTCCGTGCAATACTAGGGGCTGTAGACAATTAAAATGATTTACTCTTTATTGACATGTCGCAAAAAGTGGTGATGACCCATTGCATACTGACGTTACCAGCACGTCCATTAAATCAAATCAAATAAATTATACAATTTTATTTTAAAAAACCAGATCCAAATAACCATAGATAATCGAATCTTTTTTAGCATCTTCCGGTCCAAACACGTCATTGCAATTTCCAAACTTGTGGTAACCAATTTCTTCTTTAAGCGGTTTAAAAACAGTCATTAGCAGTTCATATTTGGGTTGATAGAGAATTTTAGAAAACACATACACATTTTCGAATGTAAGACCGTTCTCGTGCAAGATCAGAGATATGAAGGCAATAGTCTTTCCACAACTAGATGGTCGGGCAAATATTGCTCTTATAGTAGATGGAAACAGAGGTCCATGCTTACCACATTCTTTAGAATTACAATTGGAAAATGTATCACAGTTTTCTATTGGTATTTCAAATTTTTGCTTAATAGATGCTTTTAACCAAAACTGTGACCAAAACAACCGCCCATAAGAGCACATGTGTAGGTGAGCTACATGGGTATTGTCTATATATGGAATATAGGTGAGTGCAGGAGAGATAGACATATTATATATACATTAGCTATCTCTTACAGATAATGGGTGTGGAACAGAGTTAGATAGCCTACACCTACATTTCGTGACACCTAGAACGTGCCTTTGTATTTTTAGATGACATATTGGTCATTTCGAGTTCCTTTGAAGAACATATCGTTACACTTAGTGAAGTTGCTGGTCGCCTAAATGCAGCAGGTTTTAAAATAAATTTGGAGAAGTGTCAGTTTTGCAGTTCCTCTCTTACACTTCTTGGCTTTATTATCGATGGAACTGGTCTTCGGGCAGATCCTGCTAAAGTCGACGCTATTACTAAATTTAAAACACCAAAGACTGTTACCGAAATTAAACGTTTAATACTAATGATTAGTTACTATCGCATTTTCCGACCTAATCTCTCAACTATATCTACACTCATTACCGCCTTAATTAAAAATAAAAAGAATCGTCAATCTGCCGAATGGAATTTAGAAGCTCAGCAGGCCTTTGAACAAATTAAAACAATAATCACTTCTTAGGCATTGAAAAATTTAGTGTTTGTTGAAGGTACACATTTTACAGTAATTACTGATTAGGATACTTGCTAGCCCATTTTACATCACGTGACCTGTACTTTATTTAGTCACTGTATATGGTGTAACGGGCATTTTTAATAGTTTTACATTTTACGCTTTTTCTCAATTAGTAAATACCTTTCTGCAATTACTATTTCTATATTTAATATTTATTAACCCGTTGACGAATGCGTCGTATTATATTGAGTGGAGTGCATCGTTCTTGCCTTACCGTTCGTATAAATTTTGTTGCTTATGTGGATATACCAGTCTAGATAAGAGACGATATGATGGTGCATTCACGTTTCGGATGTGCCTTATGTTATTAACGAAGTCGAGATAATAGTGGACAAGAGTTCGTAGTAACAACTAGTTTTATATAAACAGATGAGGAGTTGTAGTTCGTTCTTGGTTGCTATATATTAATTACGTTAACAAAATACTGTTTCTTCTTCGCTTTGACAATAGTGAGAATTAATGCGGGATCAATTTCGAATTGCTCATGTACAAGCGCGGCGCGATTTTAGTTGTACTTCTTGTGAAATAAAAGTTGTATATTAACTGTAAGATTGTAGTTCTGATTACATTTGAAGGAAGTATGCTTTATATGTAACGTGTTGGATTGTTTTAGTAATACGCGTTGCTTTACTAATTGTTTTTGTTGCTGTTCGGTTTGAACTAAAAGTAGTAGTTTTGTTCTGTGTTCCGGTATATTGAGTGCGTTGAGAGTGCAGCTTCTTTCTGCTTTGAGAATAGTGAGAATTACTGCGATATCAATTCTCGTATTGTTCATGAACAAGCACGGCGTGTTTTTAGTTGATTTTCTGCTGAAAATAAAAGTAGTAGAGCTTGTTATACTCGAGGCACGTGTGCTTTACGGAACATTTGACGGACGGTTTTAGTGATACACGTGCGTTACCCATTATGGTTCTTTTTAGTTGCTTTGTCTTTTGATATTTAAAACTGTGTGTGCGATCTAGTTTCGCGGTCCTTTTGTTCTCAGAGTAGCGCATACTTTGGATTATTTAAATACATTGATACTGTAGTTTCTGAATTTTCTAACAACAAAGAATCTAAAATAGATCATTGCTTGCGCAGATCTCGTTATTTGCGAAATATAACAGATTACCGGTTTACAAAGGTATTGGTTGAAGTTTCTCACTGCTTTTTGGGATGTTTACGAAAATAATCTACATTTGGTCCCAGTTGAAATTAAACTAGTGCTACAGAATATTTCGAACTTATTGTCTTAGGAAATAGAATTACCAAGAAATTTATCAAGGCTACATAGTTCCGACGCGTGATAATGTCTGTTGCTAACACCAGTGAAATACGTAGGTGTGATTAGTGTAACGTGTGATAAGTTCCATCAACACCCGCACAGTCAAGGGGGAAGTGCTTCGTTAGTGCAGGGCATCGTGAGTCCCACACTTTAATTGTAAGAAAGCGTTACTGAAGGACCTCTTGTAAGTTGAACTATTTCCTACTTATTATTACTTTAACTATCTATCCGTTGCTTTGCCATATCTTTGTCGTTCTGATACCTTTTACAATAGACTTGCATGCTATTTTAAAACATAAAAAAAAGAAAGAAAGAACAATCAATACTACTGAATTACTCATACCAAATGTGTCTTATCTATTTATCTTTTGTTAACATTTTGTCTGATTTATGTTTAATTGGTGTGTGAGGAAACGTTTCTGCTACTCCCCAATATTACCTCACTTTGTGATAAAAATTTTTGTAATGCTTTTATCGTGATTATATTATATAGATTATCCAAACAGTTTCTTTTTCATTCTACAAAGTACTGAATAATTTAGACTTATCATTGCTGCTATGCTTATTCTTTTCTTTTTCAGGTTTGCTTAACTATTTTTCTTGCAGGTATGGTCACTAACTGCTTGCCGCCGTATACATTATATGTCAGTCTGCTTTCTACAACCCCCCCTAATCTCCGATTGAGCCCGGGTCATTCCGTGATATCTTTGTGTTACGCACGGCTACGAGCCAACGTAGCATAACTTTGGCGCCCGAACAGGGACTGCCACGAATTACGTAACAACGGGGTAACGTTTCCTACTAGTAACTGTTTTACATTTAGTGGTCACAAATATTCGCATTTTAGTTGTATTTGTGTAATTAAACAAATATGTCAAATAAATGTCAACACTTTCCAATAGAAAAGACTAAAAATTATCATTTTCGGGTTTGATATTATTAAAATTATTAGATCAACATTCGAATAAACGCCTTCCTAATTACACAATGTTACCATAGCCAACTAATTATATTCGAGGAATGCTGATTTCAAGAACACATGTGTGTGCGTGTGCGTGTGCGTGCGTGTGTGTTCGTGTATGTGCGTGTGCGTGCGTGTGTGCGTGTGTTTATATGTGTTTGTGTGTGTGTGTGTTTTTGTGTGTGTGTGTGCGTGCGTGCGTGCGTGCGTGCGTGCGTGCGTTCGCGTGCGTGCGTGTCTGTGTGTTTCATTTTCTATTTTTTTTGTATTGTTTCTATAGGGACCAACTCCAACACCACTCTAGCTAGCCAGAACACCTTTATTTTGTTATGGGATTTCCCACCCTTATGGGCAATTTCAAATTCAAGAATTTGACGTTCTATTTCACGTAACATATCTTCAATTATATGAAGTGGTGTGCGTAATCGTGCAAAAATAATATATACTACATACAGTGCGCTTTCGATTTATTTTAAAATCATCTTCAGCGTTTTAGTAGCTACAAACTATTAATTAAATATAAATAATTCTAAATAAAAATTTACCTCCTGTAATTGACAAGTACTTAAACAGTTTTGACATTGTCGATGTCATGGGTATCATACAAGTCGTAAGCATAGAAAGGGTAGGAACTCAAATTCGTTTGAACAAAGGGGAATAGCTTTTTAAATTTTGGTTTTAGGTATTACATAATTTTAAATTGTTTAGTATATTGGTATTTATTTCCAATTCGTCCAGTAGGTCCAGTTTTGTAAGGTTGTTTGAGGTGATGTGGTGAAAATTTTAGCGTTTTTGTTTTTATTGAATTTGTGGTTTTGTTCGAGTAATTGGTGGCCAAATGCTGATTGGGCAGGTCTGTCAACGTGTTCTTTAATTCTGGTGTCAAGACTTCTAGTCGTTCTGCCTATATATGATGTATTACATTCAGAGCAGCATAATTTGTAGTTAACCCTTTCTAATAGGTCTGGTATAGTGACTTTGGTGTTGTTAAGATAGAGGTTAAGATTTCTGTTTGAGCGGTAGGTTAGTTTTATGCCGGCGATAAATTTTTTAAAAGATTTCTGTATGTTTTTGTTAAGGTTGTTGTTTATTAAAGGCATGCAGATAAATTTGTTGTTGTTTTATTTATTAATATTAGGGTGAGGTAGTCTTCTTCTTTTAGTTTTTTAATTGTGTTTTTTTTTAATAATAGAATAAACGATATTGGGATTATATCCGTTTTTAGGGCTATGGACTCTAGAAGTTTTTTCTCTTTGAATAGGTTTCTATTGTCTATTGGCGTGTTAATCAATCTATTGACAAAGCTATAATATGCTGCCATTTTGTGTTGGATATGGTGGCATGAGGATTTGTGTATTGTATTGGTCTGTTTGTGTAAATTTTCTGTATATGTCGAAGATAAAATTGTTGGTAGTTTTAGTAATTTTTAGGTCGAGGTAATTAATAGAATTGTTTTTTTATGTTCTATTGTGAATTAGAGTCTAGGGTTTAAACTGCTTAGTTCTGTTAGAACTGTGTTAGCTGTGTTCTGGTTACCGTCGGGGAAGAGTAGACGGTCCTCCACGTATCTAAACCAATTGTAAATGTTTTTGTGGTTTGGTATTATTGTTTTTGTTTCTAGGTTGTCAAGGCAGATGTCAGCGAGTAAAAAGGATAGGTTGTTACCCATTGTTAAACCGTCAGGTTGTGAATAATAATTTTCATTAAATAGAAAAAGTCTCGTGATAAACAAATTGCAAGTAATGTAATGTAATTGTTCGTATCGGTGTCATTTACGTTTTTTTGTTTTAGGATTTCTGTAATTAAGGGAATAGTTTCGTGACGGTCAACGTTGCTGTATAAGTTAGTAGTATCTAAAGAGAACATATGGTTGTTTGTTGGGATTTTTGATTCTTTTAGTTTTTTAATGAACTGGTTTGAGTTTTTAATGGTGTTTTGAGGAGCGTAGCTTGTCAATGTGTTAAATAGTTTTAGGAAGAATATTGTGGGTGAGTTAATGAATGATACTACTGGTCTTATTGGGATGGAATTTTAGTGGATTTTTGGTAATCCGTATAATTTTGGTATTCGTGGATTGCTTGGGACTGGTGTTTTTGGTGCGTTGTGTTTTACAAGGAAAGACTTTTTCGAGTGTATTACGGGTTCAAGTTTGTTGTGGAATGTGGCAAGAGGGTTTTTGTTTAGTTTTTTGAAGGAATTATCTGTTGAAAAGGTTTCGACCTTGTGTAGGCGGTCTTCTTTTTTTATAATTACTAGGCAATTGCCTTTGTCCGCTTTAGATATTATAAGATTGTTCTCTGCGATTTTTTGGCGAATTTTTTTGATTAGTATTTGTTCTTTATTGATTTTTGTGTGTTTTGTTTGATTTTGGTTGTCTTGGAATAGCGTGCAGCCAATTTTATTGCGTTTTTTGCATTTTTTGTTTTATGATTAATATCTAGTTGTTCGAGAATGGTATCGATTTCAATGGAGAAACGTATAAGATTATTTAAAGTTAGAGGTTGTTTAATCTAGTGTTTAAGTTCTATTTGTAATAGTTCTTCTTCATCATAAGTGAATTTGGTGTCTGATGAATGTTTCTAATGCAGGTGTGGAAGTTGGAGCTTTTTGTGCAATGTTAGGTTTATTTGTGTGTAATTTGATGTTGTAGTTGTAATTGTGTTTTTGTTGATTTCAGAGGTTGTTTAATTTGGTGGTTAATTTTTTATATTTCATATTATTTTTTCAATTATTAAAATATTGTCATTATCTAATAAAATTGATAAAGGAACAAATATTCTATTAATTGGCATGTTACCCGTACAACAAGCGGGCCAGAAAGAAAAGAACGAAATCAGTAACAGAATGTATAGTCCGAATTACGGTAACAGACAAGGGAATGAAAAGAAATACATGCCACGCTAACACACTCGTAGATCGGTAAAGGGGGGAAAATAAAAATAACAAAACAAAAGAACAAACAAACCAATTAGTCCAATATAAAAAATGCTTAGTATATTATAGTACATACATGCTCGATTAGTATACTATAGCACATAGTACATACATGCGCAGAGAACTCTTGATTAATAACACTGAAAAATATATAGAATACTTATGGAGTTTATTCCAGCATGTTTTTTTCATATTCACAATGTGTAATATTATCATCATCATCATCATTAGATTTTCAGTACTAGAACTGGTTAGACGCGTACCGTCATGGTTTCCTATTCCGTGCTAACTTGCACATTTCCTTGAAATTTCCACAGTCTGCAACTTTTACTATCTGCGTGTTATAGTGTGATCTAGGTCTACCTCTATCTTTTTTGTCCTATCTCTGATTGTAATATATCCCGCACTAGTCCTTGAAAATGTCTTAGAAGGTATCCTGCATTTCTATTTCTTATATTTTTCTTATTTTCCGTTTATATTTTAATCCTCCAACACCTGTAGTTGTTTATAATAATCAACAGATTTAAGAGAAATTATTTTTTTCGTCATTACGTTTTCCATCTTGAAACTGGTAGGACGCGTACACTTATTTCTATTCTAAACCAGCTTACACCGTTCCCACAGCCTAGATACAACTCGGTTCCCCTTCTGTTGTTTCCTAATTAAATGCCCTACTTCAGCTAAGTGGTATGCAAAGGGGGTTAAGCAATCTGTGGCTACCAGGGATCCCTCAACACTTAAACATTTCCCGTATTAATAGTTTTTTAGTAAATGCTTTCGCACAATGAACATTAGCCGAGAGTATTGCAACTCCAATACCTGAAGTTGCTAATAGTTGTCATCAGGTTTAAGTACAGTTATTTTTTTCGTTATTAGATTTTCATCTTGGGATTGGTAGGACGCATACCTCCATTAATTTGTATTCTGAGCCAGCCTGCACATTTCCCTGAAATTCTCACAGCTTACATCTTTCACTATCTATGTGCAATAGTCTAGCTAGGTTTGCCCTACTCCTGTTTTTTCTTATTTTTGCTTCTTATATATTCCGCACTATTTTTTCATGCTTTAGCATTTGGCCTATCATCCTATCTCTCATATTTTTACTGCTTTGCACATACTTCTTTCTTCCCCTATACTGTCAAATGCAGGAAGACATTTGGAATTACTATGCAGGGACAAAAAATTGATATGCTTAGATTTGCAGATGATATAGCGGTATTAGCGTCTAGCAAGAAAGAGTTAGAAGCTGCTCTTAATGAAATAGAAACGGTTCTAACAGAGAGATACGGTATGAAAATTAACAAAACTAAAACTAAGGTTCTACTATGCAAAGGTGGGGAAAATAAATCAAAAACAAGAATACTAGTATGTAACACGAACTTACAAGAGGTTAAGGATTTCTGCTACCTAGGAAGCCAAATAACGCAAGATGGGAAAAGCACAAAAGATATAAAACAAAGATTAGCACAAGGTCGTGCTACATTTAACAAGAAAAAGCTACTACTGTGCTCAAAGACCACAAACATAGAAACAAGGAAAAGATTGCTTAAAACATATGTGTGGAGCACAGCACTGTACGGCTGTGAAGCCTGGACAGTAGGAGAAGCGGACAAGAAAAAGCTAGAAGCCTTTGAAATGTGGTGCTACAGACGTATGATGAAGATATCATGGACAGACAAAGTTAAGAATGAAGAGGTACTAAAAATGGTAGGGGAAGAAAGAAATATGTGGAAAACGGTAAAAAATAGGAGAGATAGGATGATAGGCCACATACTACGGCATGAGGGAATAGTGCGAAATATATTAGAAGCAGAGATAGGAAAAAAGAGAAGAAGAGGCAGACCTATGCTAGAATACTGCACACAGATAGTAAAAGATGTAGGCTGCAAGAATTTCAGGGAGATGTGTAGGCTAGCCCAGAATAGAAATCAATGGAGATACGCATCCAACCAATCCCAAGATGGATAAACTAATGACGAGAAAATAACTCTGCTTAAACATGATGATTACTATAAGTAACTACAAGAATTGGTTGGACAACATTCTCAAATAATGTTAAGTGTGTGAAAGGATTTACTGGAAAACCATTATTTCGGCAAATATCTAAGTGTTGGGGGATCTTGGTAGCAACAGGTTGCTTAACCCCCTTTACTGAATCTCGGTGAAATAGGGCATAAAATTAGAAAACAATAGAAGGGGAACGAGCTGTATACACAGTCTTCTGAAATGCTGTGCTTCAGATGTATGAGGACGATAGCATGGACAGACAAAGATAATAACAGATAGGTTATAGAAATAGTAGGAAGCAAAGATATCTGGGGAAAAAGATAAGAGAAATAGAAGGGCAGAATACGTTCTAAGGGATTTTTGGGTAATAGTATGGGATATATTACAAGCAGAGATAGGAAAAAAGAGGTAGATGTTGACCTAGATTAGATAGTGATAGATGCAGACTGTGCAAATTTCAGGGAAATCTGTAGGTTAGTTCAGAATAGTAAACAATGACGGTACGCGTCTAACCAGTTGACCTAATGATGATGATGATATCTTCATCAAACGACTGTGGCACCACATTCAAAGGCTTCTATCTTTTTCCTGTCCGCTTCTCCTACTGTACAGGTTTCACTGCCGTACAATGCTGTGTTCCACACATATGTTTTAAGCAATATTTTCCTTGTTTCTATGTTTGTTGTTCTGGAACGCAGTAGTTGTGTTTTCTTGTTAAATGTAGCAAGACCTTGTGCTAATCTTCACGGTCTTCCCATCTTGCGTTATTTGACTTCCTAAGTAGCAGAAATCCTTAACCTCTTGTAAGTTCTCGTTACCTATTTATTTGTATTCTAGTGGTTTATTTACTTTTCCCTCCTTTGCATACTAGTACCTTAGTTTTTTTTATTAATTTTCATACCGTATCTCTCTGTTAGAACTGTTTCCATTTGATTAAGAGCATCTTAAAACTCTTCCTTGCTAGATGCTAATATCGCTATATCATCTGCAAATCTAACCATATCTATCTTTTGTCCCTGCATAATAATTCATTGCGATGTACAAGTTAGAAATTAATGGGGATAGGGTACATCCTTGCCCAATGTAGTACCTTCGGGTGGAGCATTGGAAAATCACACGTAAGGTACATCCCTGTCTCACTCCTTTCATAAGATTTGCTTCTCTACGTTCCTGCTTTATTTTTATTACCGCTGAAAGCTCTTTGTGTAAGCTATATACTATCCGTCTATCCCTAAAACTCAATCAATTCTTTTTGAGCGTTTCGAAAATTTTTCCATTTTACATTGTCGAATGCTTTTTCCAGATCTACAATCCCTATACACACGCTTTTCCCTTTATCCATTGTTTTGTTCATTATCACTTGTAACTTTTTTTCCTTATTGGTCTTAACTAGCGTTCTCTTCTTAATACCTATATCTGACTCTAGAAGTTGGGGGTCAGCAAAACAAAGTCTTCCGACGTAACTAGGGGTCTATTCCTTGGGTAGAGCTATGAGCAATGGGGGGGTAAGTCGAAATCTGTTGGCGGATCATATTCAAACTAAAACAAATAGGCGCCACCAAGTCCGGATTGATTCACGTTAATGGCATGGCATATTTCTAAGGGCGGACGTGGAGACCCAAAGAAAAAAAGGTCGCCTTCGCTGACAAAGACCTGTCTTAACAGAATAAGACGCAGTTCCTGTAAGAAAGAATAATAATTAAGTCAACATTGAAAATTGGAACACTGTTTGTGTCCCGCAAATATACCTAAAGAAATATAAAAAAAATATTTTCTATATAAGGGTGGTATCAAAATTCAACTCTTAAAGATATTAAATCTCGGTGGTTAGGTTTGATCACACTTGATCAAAATAAAAAACTTTACGCTTGGATTAATAATTTACTCGCAAGAATCTGTTTATCTTTAAATAAAATTCATTGCAACAAAATTAAAAAAAATTACTTGAATTACTTTGTAAATTTAACGTAAGGTTTATCAACCCTATTCATGATCAAATACATTACAACAAAGTGTAACTTGTTACACCAATATTTTCTAACCCACTCAGATCTGTTTAGGTCAATTACATTATAGAAATTAAAATACAAATTTTTCTCTTTAAGTTCGAAGTACTAATTTTAGTTTAAAATGAAAATGTTCACAAAAATATTCTTGTTTTCAAAGTCGGTAGTGACGCAGTGTTAAGCATCTGCCATCACGGATACATGTGTCAACAACATATTTCAAACAAACAAGTGACGTAATTACACCTGTTATTGTAACTAACAGATTATATTCTTACAAAATCAAGTGAGTGAATTTTAAATTTAATACTGGGAATTCCAGCTTAGCAATAGTTGAAGCAAATAACAAATACGCAGTTCTACACATCGAAACAAAATAGCGTGCTTCCTGAATGAAACACAAAAGAATTTCTTAAAGCTACTACGAACCAAACAAAACTGCTTTCCAAGACTGGATTAGGAAGTGCATCACCATGCGGCATTTACTGCTTACATTCTATTAACGTAGCATCTCGGCTCGGAGCAACAAACGATCTTCTATTAATTAGATCAGCTTTCCATCCTCTAAATACACATGGTAAAATGAAGTGGTTTTCTTAACGTCGATTCTCGTATTCAAAGTTCTAACTGCATCGTAAATTGTAAATTAAATTCTTATCGCCTAAATTTTGTTGCCTACATTCATGTCGTTTAGATTCTCATCGCCTAAATTTTGTTGCGCTAAACAAATTTTTCAAATTAAATAAGATAGTAAAGTGTATACTTTACCAACCGTTATTCTAAAAATGTGCTCACTCATTCAAACCGACCCGCAGGTCACTGGCCATCGTCCTCGTATACATCCTGCTCTTTCTTCTACCTATGGCCGAGTGCTTATCACGCGCTCTCGGACGATCGGAGGGTCCAAGGGGGGAGGTTGTCACACCTCTAAGCGTCTTTGCGACTGGCTGTGGAATACACCGACATCCAAAACAAATAGACTAACGAATCAAGATGCTGTTTCAATGTAATATTTTAATTGTTAAACGTACTACGACTTTACTTAATAAAGGTGTTTTATTATTTTCGTACCTTTAATGAAGAGGTTTATCAACTCGAAAATAAAACTGTTACACACTCTCAGAGCTAAAATAGCCTTACGTGTTCCCCTATTTCGCCTAAACCCAAATTGATCTTCTCCTAGTATTTCTTCAGCTCGTTTTTCCATTCGTCTTAGTACAATTCTAGTTAATATTTTTGACATGTGTGTTGTCGAACTTATTGTTCGAAAATTTCCACATCTATCCGAGCCTCTCTTTTTTATAGTGACTATGATGTTACATTTGAAATCTTTGGGTATTACGTCTGTCTCATACATATAACTTACAAGTTGGAAGAGACGTTCTGTTACTGTTGTCCAGGGACTTTTAGGTTTCTGCTTGCACCTTATCTGTACCCTGTGCCTTGCCATTTTTCAAACCCTTTAATGCTAATTCAAACTCGTCTCTTAGGATAGGATATCCCAAGTAGTCCTTTTCAATGTCTGATTCCTATTCCAATGCTGCTAGTTCTTCTCCTGCATATAAATTCCCTATATATTCCTGCCAACTATCCACTTCTTTTGATTTTCTATAATGACGTAGAATATTATTTTTTGTTGGGGTTATCATCTAACCATCCGAATGTTACAAAAAATTTTAAACTTATTTTAGTAGTTGCTAAAGAAAATTAAATTATTTCGTTTGTTGGCGGCTAAACTGCACTCTATTTCACTAATTTGTGTTTACAGAATGTCATAACTTGGTAGGTCGACTTTAAAGGATGATGTAATTGTGTGTTTGATTCGTGGCCTAGTTAACATTGCAGTAGTTTTAAAACATTCTTAATACCTTTTATGTCCGTTTGTAACTTAACCATTTGCTTTAGAGCACAGGTTGAGTAAAATTTTTGTTTGTCTTATCGGTCTCTACACTCCTTTAAAATAATGACAAACCTAATGTCACTACACCATATGCATACATTAAATTTGTATTTGTACTCTATTACAATATCATAAGCTGTAAACCTGTTTATTTTTTACACTTATAGAAATATCTTTTAGTTTTAAAGGAAATATGTAATTAGCGATAGCCCTGCTTATTTCAATAAATAAATAAATAAATAATAATAATCATCCCAGCTTTCTTAACGCGCTTATATAGGCAAGGCGCATGATATTTCGTTTAAATATGCTGTACTGCAACTTGTTCTGTATATTGTAGCAATTTGTATTACTTAATATATGTCAGTTGCCTTAAAGGTTTTTTTACGAAAAACTGGAAAGCAAGTCATTGCATACATACATATAATCACAATATAATTATAATAAGTCTTAGTAGGGTCATATTTAAAACTGCAAAAAAATATTTTTAAGAAGCTGTAAACGTAAGCTATTGATTGTTGTCGGAGCCGTTCATGCAATTCACAAGAAAGCTATTGACTTTCTTGTATTTTTTGGGCACAAGAAATACATATTGCTACTAAACGTTTAATCTAATTGTTGGAGATTATCCGACAGTATTTCATTCAGCGGTTAGTGACACAAGCTAGAAAACCAAAAACGTGTCTTTAGAGGATTAGGATGTTAAATATTGACCGTAGTTAAGTAACGGACGTGTAGTTGCTTTAGTGATGCTCCAATATTCCAAGCACGTAGTGTCGTTGTATCGAAAATCGTTTAGTACAAAATTTATGTGAGTAAATACCATAAGCCACTACCACAAAATATCTGTAGCAAACTAGGATAATAGATTGACATCTTTTGTTTAACAAAACGTTTAATTATTTTTTCTAAATTAATACATCACTTCCACAATGAAAGGCTAAAGTGGATATAAATGTTATTAATGCGCTTTTCATCTAAATTTTCACTTTGTTGCAATTGTTTAATTTTTACTATATCACAAATTGAGCCAATCAAACCTTTCGGGTGAAACGTGCCTATTGAATTAAAATACAATGGCATTAACATTTTTCTTTGACCTATAATAAGAAGCCAAGTAATGTGCCTATCAGGAGAACCTTACGTCACACTTATCATACATAGAGCAGTAGAACATATTGTAGCGCCAATTGGTCTGGCTCTGACTAAAATAATTAAATTAGAACGTAAGCGAAAGGTTTGTACACAGAATACGATTGATGGGCCTTTCGGCATTACACTTTGCAGATGGACTAGATTAACAGGTACACGGGTTATGCATTTAAGAGTTATTTACATTACAGTAGCAAGTCTTAAATATGCTATTTGCATATTTTCTGGTATGTTCTTGAATTAACTAGTACGATTGAAACGTATTTAAATTGATCTTATAATATTGAAAGCCAGTTCTAATTGAAGCTTTGATATCAGTTCTGATAAAAGCTTTGATTTCAATACTGGCTCTAATCTTAAGACGTTCGTACTCGTGAAATAAAACAAAAGCAGCGGTATATATGTGATATAAATTACTGTCGATTTAAATTATTTTGTAGTGATTATGATTATGATAGGACTAATAAATTCAATGAGCGATAACTATAACCTGGATAGTTTCATCATCCATTTTTAAACTGCAGCACATTGGTAAAATCTAGAACTAAAATGGTCCAAATCTAGTGTTATATCAATATATATCAACATGTGATTTTCCAATGCTCGACCCGAAGGTACTACATTGGTCAGGAAGCGATGCTATTCACCTGAAAAATTTTGAATTTTACCGAACCCTTGCTGTTCCAAGCAAGGTAGGGATCTTTAACGTGCGTGACAACACTCACGCACGGGACTTCCATTTTACCTCTCATCCGAACGAGGGCGTATTTTTGTGAAAAATGCTCACCCAACATTTTTCAAGCGGACCGTGTCGGGATTCGAACCCGGAACCTTGGGCGTAGTAGTCACAGGCATACCAACTACGCCACGGAGCCGCCTCCCTTTCACATACCACTGAATCTCTGTCAAATAGGTCATATAATTAGAAAACAATAGAAAAAGAACCAAGCTGTATATAGGCTGTGTGGGAATTTCAGCTAACTGTGCAGGCTAGATCAGAATATAAATAAGTAGAGGAACGTATCCAACCAGGATGGAAAACCTAATGATGAAAAAATAAGCGAAGATAAATCTGATAATTATCATAAACAACTACAGGTGTTGGTTGTAAAATATATGCATCTAATGTTGACTGTGCGAAATGATATATTGGAAAAAATATTAAATCGGCAAATGTTCAAGTGCTGGGGGAAATTGGCAGCCACAGGCCGCTTAACCCCTTCACATACTGTGCATTTACCCGAAGGTACTACATTGGCCAAGAGGCAAGTTTTTTGTTGCCATAAGATTTAGAATTTTGTTGAACCTTTGCCGTTTCAGGCAAGGTAGGGATCATTAACGTGCGTGACAACGCTCCCTCGCGGGACCTACACTTAACCTCTCATCCGAACGAGGGTGTAATTTTTGTGAAAAATGCTCACCTGCCATTTTCCAAGCAGTCGGCCGTGCGGGATTCGAACCCAGGACATTGGGATCCGTAGTGTTACGCTTACTACATTGATCCACGGCGACGCTTCCCCTTCACATACTACTGAATGCCGGAGAAATAGAGTATATAATTGTAAAACAATAGAAGGGGACTGAACTGCATCTAACAAGAAAGAACAGCGCCTATGATCAAAGACAACAAACATAGAAAGAAAAGGAAAATTGTTGAAAGTATATGTGTGGAGCACAGCACAGTATGCCTATGAAATACGGGCAGTAGGAAAAGCAGACAGAAAAACGGTAGCATACTTTTGGAATGTTGAATCTCAGATGTATGAGGATGATAGCATGTAAATACTCCCTGTATGTTTGTTGTGGTTTGTTTAGTATTCTTCTTAATCTTCTTTGGGGATTAAACCACTCCTAGTTTTTAAAATTATCTTTATTAACGTTTCGATCCATAACCTAGGATCGTTTTCAAAATAATAAAAACTTCAAGTTTGACATTTATGACATAAATTGAAGGTGACTTTGATTTATTGATGTTTGAAATATTTGGTTTGAGTACACTAAGCGAAAATTTTTAAAAGTTTAAAAGAATAATTGCCTTCAATTTGTGTTACGGCCTGGGACCGACTTTTTTAGGTAGCCAATACGCTAACGTGAAATCAGCTGATTAATTTTTGTTGTAAAAATTCAATAACTTGGAAATTGGAAAACATTTTTTAACATGTTTCTATTTATACAATTTAGAGGATGGTTATTAAAGAAGTGTGCAATTGTATTATTAAAAGGCTTAAGTAGTCGTTTTTTTATATTTATTTTGAAGGAGAAATCATTATGATTTAGGCTACCTCTTTGGTAGATTTTAACATTGTTCTGAGGTAACCTTATAGTGGGTTTATACTTGTCAGATACCAATGTTGTTCTATGAAGGTTGTATATGGATCTGGGGCGACCCTATGGCTGGTTTACACTTGTCAGATACCAATACTGTTTAACGGAGATTGTATATGGTTGTGAGGTAACCTTATTGCGGGTTTACACTTGTCAGATACCAATGCTGATGATGAAGCATATTAACAACCCCTGTAAAACAGCATTGGTATCTAACAAGTGTAAACCCGCAATAAGGTTACCTCACAACCATATACAATCTCCGTTAAACAGTATTGGTATCTGACAAGTGTAAACCCGCCATAGGGTCGCCTCAGATCCATATACAACCTTCATAGAACAACATTGGTATCTGACAAGTGTAAACCCACTATAAGGTTACCTCAGAACAATGTTAAAATCTACCAAAGAGGTAGCCTAAATCATAATGATTTCCTTCAAAATAAATATAAAAACGACTACTTAAGCCTTTTAATAATACAATTGCACACTTCTTTAATAACCATCCTCTAAATTGTATAAATAGAAACATGTTAAAAATGTTTTCAATTTCCAAGTTATTGAATTTTACAACAAAATTAATCAGCTGATTTCACGTTAAGCGTATTGGCTACCTAAAAAGTCGGTCCCAGGCCGTAACACAAATTGAAGGCAATTATTCATTTAAACTTTTAAAAATTTTGGTAGTGTACTCAAACCAAATATTTCGAACATCAATAAATCAAAGTCACCTTCAATTTATGTCATAAATGTCAAACTTGAAGTTTTTATTATTTTGAAAACGATCCTAGGTTATGGATCGAAACGTTAATAAAGATAATTTTAAAAACTAGGCGTGGTTTAATCCCCAAAGAAGATTAAGAAGGATGATAGCATGGACAGACAAAGTTAATAACAAATAGGTTATAGAAATAGTAGGGAAATAAAAATATCTGTGAAAAAGAATAGGAGAAATAGGTGGGCAAAGTACGTTCTAAGGCATTTTAGGGAATATTATGGGATATATTCCAAGCAGACATAGGAAAATGGAAGTTGATGTAGATCTAGATCAGATACTGATAGATGCAGACTGCAAATTTCAGGAAGACGTGTAGGCTAGTTCAAAACATGAAACAATGAGTCTGCGCGTCTAACTAGTTCCGGGACTGAAGACCTAATGATGATGAACCAATTTTCAAACTTTTTGCAAAGTACAACAATATTTTGTTGAGTACTAAACATTTTGCGCTTTTCTAATTTAAGTGTAAGCCAATCCATAATAATATAACTTACTTTTGATTTGTACCATTCTCTGGCTTGTTTCATAAATTTTCCTACGGCGATTACTTGCATAACCTCATTTGAAATTTGATACGTGGTTTGTACTGGATTACCTCTTTCCAGCTAAACATTTATATCCAAGTCTTTTCCGTTATTCAGGGAGCAACATGCTTATTTCATGATTACTAAAAGCAGGTTTTACATTGCAGAACCTCGTGGTTTTGTATCGTTGTCTACAGGTTGTTGCTCTTGGAATAGTATAATTCCGCGAACTGTCGTTTGAATAATATCATTCATCGTTAAAGTGCTGAGTTCTCTCACACTCGCATTTAAAACGGGGCTGCTTCTTCTGGTTTCTTCAGACTGGCCGTCCCTGTTGGACCCGACGTTTCTATAACGTACTCGTAAAATGAAAATTTCTCTTGTTGTTGCCCACTGAAATCTTAGGGTGGATCGAGCGGCAGAATAAATAAAACTAACGTACTAATTGTCAGATTTATTCACCGAATAATAAATAAAATTAAGTATGGGTGACGAGCATAAAACTGTTGTTCTTAATCTTCTTTGGGAATTAAACCACTCATAGTTCTTAAAATCTCTTTATTTACGTTTCGATCCATGACCTAGGATCGTTGTCAAAATAATAAAAACTTCAAGTTTGACATTTATGACATAAATTGAAGGTGCCTTTAATTTATTGATGTTTAAAATATTTGGTTTGAGTAGACTGAGCAAAAATTTTTAAAGTTTAAAAGAATGATCGTCTTCAATTTGTACAGTCAATTAACGAAATAGAACCAACTATTAAATTCACATATCAATTAGAACCACATGGAAAACTTCCGTTTTTAGATATTCTAGTTAGCAAAAACGATACAACAATTAATACATCGGTATATAGAAAACCAACGTACACAAACAGGTACTTAAACTTCGATTCAAACCACCCACAATGTGTCAAACGAGGAATTATCAACACCATGTATGATAGAGCAAAATTAATATCATCAAGCGAAGAAATTTTAAAGAAAGAGAAAGACCTAATCAGATGTACACTAATAAAAAACAAATATCCTAAAAGAATAATAGAGAAAGAAATGAATAAAAACCCTAAAAATAAAGAAAAAGGAAACAAAAACAACGATACACACCAAAAAATGCTCTCAATGCCATACATAAAAGTATTCTCCAAAAAAATTCAAAGAATAGGTAACAAATTTAGAATTAAAACAGTATTTAGAACCAACAGTACACTAAGAGCACAATTAACAAAAACAAAACCCAAAAACGCAATACAAAGTTAAAAAAACTGCATCTACAAAATACCGTGCGAATGTAACAAGTTTTATATAGGTGAAAGTGCCAGATCATTTGAAGTTCGATTAAAAAAACATAAATCATATATAAAAAATAGAAAATTTGAAAAATCCATGATTTGCCAACATGCATGGTACTCCAGTCATAAAATAAAATGGGAGGACGCAAAAATTATCGACAAAGAAGAAAATCACCAAAAACGCAAAATCAAAGAAACTGCTTATATAACTCTACATAAAAATAACTGCGTTGCAAACGAATCCGTGACTTTCAGTAAACAATGGATTGCATTATTGAAAGAAATAACAAAAGAAATTACAAATAAAAATCAAATGCCTACAATATCTAGGTAGCATTGCAACCTGGATTTTCCTTGCGATATTAACATGAAATACAGCCTACATACATGATTTCTATTTATATATACAATAACTAATTACATAACAATAAGCATATTAACAACCCCTGTAAAACAGCATTGGTATTTGACAAGTGTAAACCCGCCATAGGATCGCCTCAGATCCATATACAATCTTCATTGAACAATATTGGTATCTGACAAGTGTAAATCCGTCTTAGGCTCGCCTCAAAACCATATACAATCTTCATAAAACAACATTGGTATTTGACAAATGTAAACCCGCCATAAGGTCACCTCAGAACCATGTTAAAATCTACCAAAGAGGTAGCCTAAATCATAATGATTTTTTCCCCTCAATATAAAAAACGACTGCTTAAGCCTTACGGTAACGCAATCGCACACTTTTTTAATAACCATCCTCTCATTTGTATAAATAGAAACATGTTAAAAAATGTTTTCCAATCTTCAAGTTATAGAATTTATATAAAATTTACCAATAAAAATTAATCAGCTGATTTCACATTAAGCGTATTGGCTACTTAAAAAAAGTCGGTCCCAGGCCGCAACACAAATTGAAGGCAATCATTCTTTTAAACTTTAAAAATTTTTGCTTGGTGTACTCAAACCAAATATTTCGAACATCAAAGTCACCTTCAATTTATGTCATAAATGTCAAACTTGAAGTTTTTATTATTTTGACAACGATCCTAGGTCATAAATCGACACGTAAATAAAGATGATTTTAAGAACTATGAGTGGTTTAATTCCCAAAGAAGATTAAGAATTATGCTAAACAAACCACGACATACATACAGGGACTATTCAAGAAACTGTTGCATTCGATCACCGCACAATCCGTAGACTCCCGTTGCGTGCGCAGTCCTTCTTCAGCTACCATTTGTCAAAAAAGCCAATCATAAGATAGGTGTCTGGAGGAAACTAAATAATAGCTTATAGTTGGTTCTTGACGTGAAAGTTAAATAATAGCCTACGATGTTTTGGTTAAATTCAAGTATTGTTTATCTGGTTTGGTATTAAATTATAGTCTTACCTAGTGGTTACTCAGAGTTCGTGCAACACTTCTCTAGGTCACTAGCGATCCTTGTCCTGGCGCCCACTTATCGAGTAGCTATTCCAGGCCCCAAATACATAATTGATAGGTTAAACCCTACCCCGATTATTGAAATAGATGCAGAGTTCTTACCTTGACCTACCCCGGAGCTTTAAGAAGTCATCGAGCGACGAAGTTACACTCTAATTATTTCTAAAAAAAGTATTTATGTAACTTGCTCTTTTGAAATTTTTCAAAAAATGTTACTAAAGAATAATTGTGTATACATTTTTAAAACACAAGCAAAAGTTAAACAGTGCCAATAATGACCTTGTGTCGACTTTGATAACAGTCTTCTTTTAAACTTTAATACAAAATAGGTGTTAGATAGAGGTATTGTATTATGAATGAGTAACCAAATGTGGTTTTTTGATTGAAAGTCAGACTTCAGATAGTGAAACAACATGAAGTAAAGTGTGTTACCCAGTTTAGAAGTATTACAAATTTATAAAAGCCAAAAATAGTAATTGTAGCACTTATTTACAATATTGCAAGAACATTTACTAACAAGCCTTTTGACAGATTTTCATTTAACAATCTCACTGCCATGTGTATTTTTTGAGGTGGTATGCTACTAGGCTAAAGCTGTTTTTAGTATTAAAGTAATACCTAGACACATATTACTTCATTCATTTTTGAAACACCATTTTATTTTTGAAATAATTCACTTTTTGCGTGTGTATCAATATAAATACACGCAGCCTGGTGTTGGTCGCTTGTAGATTAGGCCAAATGTATCATAATTGATACACCGGCTTTAAGTCATAACAGGTTAAAATTCCTCACAAATACTGACGAATGGTAAAACCGCACCTCTCCTAAATCATTATTGGTCCATATAGTCGTTCGATTCCCTTTAGCTGCGATACAACTCATTAACGTTGGCCTGTAGTTTTACATGTGAACAGTGTGATTTTGGTCTTACGTGTTGTAAGTGTTCAGAAAACTTTTTGTACTGAATAGTAAATAATTCTTGAAAAATACCGCGATATTTTACCCAAAAAGAAATAGCTGAAATGCACGAAACTGGCGATTATGGCGGTCTCAGTGAAAAAGAATTCCATAACTCCGATGCGAGTCCGCATTTTATTCTAAATTCTAAAAACTCGGGAATGGATGAAGAAAGTGATGAGTGTAGTAATTCGTTCCAGAAAAAGGTCTTACACCTAGAAATATTAGTCCGTTACCTTCATCAGCACAATCTTTACCTATATACTCTGCAAATCTAACATCAACTTCATTACAAGACTCAAACTGCACCAATTCTAAGATAATATGAGGAAATTCTGTAGCAAAACAAAAAGCATTTCCTTCTACCGGTTCAAGTGGAATGGACTTCTCTATTAGTGGAATTTTAGCAATGGCTGATCCTATTGATTACTTCACCTTATTTCTTACACCCGAGATTATAAATATAATGATAGATAAGACAAATTTGTAGCCGACGCAGGTTCTGGAATCTACTGATGTAACACCTGGTTCAATACTACATTTGTGGGCGCCTACGGATGCTAAAGAAATGAAAAAATTTCTTGGTTTACGTGGTTGGATAGGTATGGTACAAGTACCAAAACTATCTGATTATTGGAGCAGAAATATTTTATATTTATTTTTTAACCTAAAGGAACTATGCCACGCAATCGATTCGAGCTTCTTCTAAAGTTTTGGCATTTTGCTGATAATACTCAAACTGACCACAAAAATCGCTTTGTTAAAACTTCATACAGTTGGAGGTCAGCGATTGACAATATAGATGGCCTTATCGTATATTATTGTTGTGCTACACATATGGCGGAGCGATAAATCCTTTTCGCTTCACCAACATCAGACGCTCGTATCGTTTCACCGACTCAACACCTAATAACTACAACCGCGAGTGCATAAGTGGTGCTGCTCGACCAGGTTGCGTCGACCGGTAAACAACACCTATCTTCGCGGGAGTAAATTGGTGAACAACATTGCAAGGTAAGCAAGCATTAACTACGGTTTGACCTATGTTACTGTTTTTCGCGCCTTACCTCCAATTGCATACAGTCACAGTCCATTTGCTAAACTTTACGCTTTGGAAACGTTCTCGAGCTGTCCCGTTTTTTTATACACTCCAACGTGTACCAGACACGCTTATATAAAATAAAAAAAGTACTGGAAATATTCCTGCATAACTTTCAAAGTACGTATTCACCAAGATCAAAAATCTGCATTGACGAAATGATGATTCCATGGAGAGGGCGCTTGAGTTTTCGACATTAAATTTCTTCAAAACGCTATCGTTACGGGATAAAAGTGGATAAACTCTGCACGGAACAAGGTTACACATGGAATTTGCCAGTATATGTAGGAAACAACAAACAAATTGGAGATTTGCTGGTTTTTGAAAACGTTGTCATAAAATTGTCTCAAAAGCTTGTAAATAAATGTAGGACCCTGTATATTGACAATTTCTATACAAGTATATCACTTGCGGTACGGCTCTTGACACAAAAAACTCATGTTGTTGGAACATTACGAAAAAATAGGAAACAAATTCCAGAAATAAGAAAGAGTGCCAAACTTCAACGAGGAGCAATAATTGCACAAGAATCCCAAGAAGGCATAACTGTTCTAAAATGAAAAGATAAAAGGAATGTTTTGATGTTGAGTGCATGCCACATTGGTACTGACACAAAACCAGTGACATCAAAATTTGACCGAGAAACTACAAAACTCAGTTGCGTTTTGGATTACAATGTTGGAAAGTTTTCTGTTGACGTGAGTGATCAGCTACGTAGATGTATCAAATGAAACAGAAAAATTGTAATTGAACTGATATGGGGCACATCACTGGTAAATGCATACTTTTTGTACAAAAAAAATGCCATTCATCAAAATAATGTGACAATATCAAAGTTCAGACACAAAGTGATTGAATCTTTGATATATGGAGATCAGAAAAAACACGGTGAACCTACAACTCCAAAGAGAAAACTCATCATCTTGTTCCACATCCTCAAAAAAAAGAGGTCGGTGTTCTCAGTGCTACAAAATGTATGAATGAAAAAAAAAATCATAGATGGGAAGTAGATACCGGCCTCCCAAGTTACAAGCATTTGCGGTACCTGTGATTTATCGCCATATTTTTGCAGACAGTGCTTCAACAAAGTGCACTAGATGTTTTTTCATTTTGATTTAGTTTTTGTTTATGTTAATCATTAGATGTTTCATTATTTTTAGTTTTTGTTTACATGAATAACAATTAGAATATGTTTGCTGCAATATTCAATTAAATAAATAATATGTCTATTATTTTAAATAAAAAATCGTACATACATATGCATAGGCCAAAAATTCGATATGGTGATACGTAGTGTCAGGCCAGAGCAATCCAATTCGCATAAACCCTGTTGAAGTGCATCTGTTTAGATACACAGCGATTTGAAAACTATGCAAGCTCTGTGTATCATTTTGTATACACCTGGCCCCTCATTCCTTGGTGTATCATAAATGATGCACGTAGCGGTGAGAGTTTTAAGTTAATCCTGTGTGTATTATATTTTTGGTAAGTACATTGTACTTATTTAGTTGCTTAACTGTATTTAAGTACTTTCAGTTTTTAAAAATATAATTCCTTTTAAAATTTTGTTAATAAAACTCTGTAATCTTGTTACGTTCCAATTTTGCATTTAAAATTTCCCTTATTAATTCAATACTCGCTCGAATAAATTCTGTTTTTACCTGCTAAATCCTTCAACATAATTAATAATAAATACACTTTCTAATAATTTCTCTATTTAAATCTAGTTGCTTTAAAACGAAAATTTATTCGGTAAATTAAATAGTTAGTGCCTTGTTTTGGGGTATCCATTGATGTGTTAAACATTCCGATAACGTATAATTGCTTTCTCTTGTGTTTTCCATTTAAAACTTGTCGAGGTGATAGATCATACTATTAGTTGATAGCGTATTTTCCAGTTTGTTAACCGCGTTTCGATAACACGAGTATTTGCAGTTCGAACTCGTGTTATTTGAACCCATTTTTGAAGTTGATTCTGCAGCTTATGCGTTGAAAAATTCTCTACATTATTCGTCACCGTATTTCAAAAGCAATGCACAAATGTTTTTTTTGTTTGACAACTAGGAGGTATCTTGCGTGTATTGGTGAGTTTCTCCGCGCGTACCCATTCTAATCAGATTCTCTTTTTAGCTTTTTTAGCTGAAGGCCATATGAGTTCTTTCTTACTGTAGAGCAACTGCTTTTGTCTGTAGACCAACTGCTTTTGTCCGTAGACCACTTCTGCAGTTAAGGTGGCAGGGTAAATAGATCCCGACGACCATGGCGTTGCTGTGCTGAGTCACCCCCGACAGCTTGCGAGCTAAGTGTCCGGACACCTACAGGTATGCAACTCGTTTTTTTTTGTGTGCGTCAATGGCATATTCCGTATCAACGTTTAGTGTAGAAACGTGACATTGTAGAACTATTGTTCGTTGCTGCTAATCGATATTATCGCACTACAGGTGTGAGGTACCTTTGTTAAAAATGTTGGACAGGCATACGCTTATTCTTTTATACTGATTGGTTTATTTTGCAAACGGCACTATGTACGATTTAAAAGATGTCTGACAAAAGCTCCCACACGTTAATTCTTCCCTACTAATTAGTTATTTTACAAAAAGTATTAGGTGAAATTTTAAAACACCTGACACGGTTTATTTACTACTGATTAATTTTATTTTGTGTAAAATACGAGATGCTCACTTCCTATCTAAATTCCTATATTGCCCTTACACTATAATTGTTTGTTGTGAAATAATAATACTTAATTTATTTTCTTTTTGCTTGTTTGTACAGAATTCTTTATTTATTTTTATATGTTAATAGATAATAGTGGGCGATGTGTTTTTTTGTTTCTTTTTGGTATGTAGGCGAATCCCCCCCACTCTCCGCGTTTGATAGTTAGCCTGGTATTTACTTTTCTTCCGGCTACGTCTAGGTACGTAGCAATCTGTGCAAAAAATGTTTTTTTTAAATCACATTTGATACTCGCTGATAAATTAACCATAACATATAGAACAGGCTAAACGCTGACTTCTAAACACTTTTCGTTTATGAAACAACTTTAAAGCCAGTTAATCTTAGAGTGCAAAGTATTAGTTTTTACTAATTTTAGTTTTGACCTACCACGCCAATTGCGTATACGAACCGTAAATACACTACATTAGCTAATGTGTAGGTTGTTTTTACATTTACATGCCATTATAACGTACTATATTCTAATTAGACCATCCGACACGACATTGCATTCAACATGCTGTGTTATTAGTTAATTAATCTATTATGCATTACAAGTGCTGCTTTACTATTAAGCTGTTATACTCCTCAAATGGAGAACGTTCGTGACAGGCGTGGAGTTTAATGCTTTGTTAATGATGACGAGCATGCTACAAAAGGACTCAGATATAACGTTCAACTACTCTAAAAGGTACAAAAGAGCATTGCACCTCGATGCTATTGCATAATTGTACCATAAATCTTGCACAAAAATTCATTTTGAGTAAATTGTTTTTGGCTATTTAAAAGTGGAAGATTCCTATTCCATGTACAGAATTTATCGAAAAAATGTATCAATGGCAGATGCACGATAAGCTGTAATGACTACCTATAAACAGTTACCGTTTTATACCGTCTTAAATAGATGCTAGAAACCTCAATTGGGGGGTATTATCCTAAATACGTAGTAAACTTTCAACTAATAAACGGTTTCGAAGATACGAATATTTTGTATTTAGACTCACCATCAATAGGTTTTCAGTCATGGATCTGACTGGACGTGTACCTCCTATTCTAAGCTAACCAACACATTTCCCTGAAATTCCTGCAACCAACATATTTCACTATCTGTATGCAATAGTCCAATCTGGGTCTTCCTTGTCCTCTCTTTTTTCCTTTCTCTACTTTTAGTGTATACTTCTTTCTTTCCCTATCATTTCCAAAACCTCTTTGATCGTAACTTTGTCTGTCCATGATATCTTTATCATACGTCTGTAGCGCCACATTTCAAAGGGTTCTACTACCTTTTTCCTGTCCACTTCTCCTACTGTCCACGTTTCACAGCCGTACAGCGCTGGGCTCCACACATATGTTTTTAACAATGTTTTCGTCGTTACTATGTTTGTTATTTTTGAACATAGTATTTGCTTTTTCTTGTTAAATGCAGCACGGCCATTGTCTGTCCACGATACGAGGGTAGGCTGAAAAATGATGTACATATGCTTCTAGAACAGCACCATATAACCTACAGAAGCGCTCATGGTGGAATTCGAAAGTCACAATCCCCTTTTATACGCATGCCCGTTTTGAAGGCGTTGCGTTCGTTTTGAGTAGCGGAAGTATGAAAACGTATTATAATGCTATGTCAACGGGAGTTAAACACCGTACTGTTGTCGAATTGTTAAATGTTAAAAATGTGACTTCCACAGATTCATTGCCGTTCAAAGGCTGTTTATGGTGACGATACAGTTGATATATCTACTGTAAACCGATGTGTATTATAATTTCCTAATTGCAAACTTGAAAAAGCCATAAGCTTTAATGAAGCACGCAGCGGACGTCCGATTACTGCCACAGACGATAAATATTGTCAACTCGTCGACGATTTGATTCAAAATGAGCGGCGAATCACTCAAAAGCGTATCGTGAACCATATTGGAATATCCAAGGAACGTATCGACTTCATTATTGTACAATTGGGATACCGTAAAATTCGTGCACGCTGGGGACCACGCCGTCTCGCAGACGAGAACGAACAGCGTCTATTGAATATTGGTACTGAGGACGAATCATGGAGCCATCATTACGACCCGTAAAAGAAAATACAGAGCGCTGAATATCTACATACGGAACACCTTGGACGAAAAAATTCAAAACACAATCATCCGCAAAAACTTCTTTTGACCGTATTTTGGGATGCTCAGTTTAAGTGACCGACTGTCTGGAACGAGGGACAACGGTAATTTCTTCTAAGCACATACAGACTCTAAGACATTTTTGACATTGAGTTTGTCAAGTTACAGTGAGCCTGGCACCAAAAACGTTGCAACATGAAAACGCTCGTCCACACATCTCGCACGCAACCGACGAGGTACTGCGAAACCTAAAGTTTGAACTGATTCCACACCGGGTAATTTTTTCTAAGCACATACAGACTCTAACACATCTCTGATGTCGAGTTTGTCGGGTTACAGTAAGCCTGGCACCAACAATGTTGGACAACACTCGTCCACACATCTCGCACGCAACCGACGAGGCACTGTGAAACCTGAAGTTTGAACCAATTTCACACCCTCCTTACTCTCTCGATCTTGCCCTAGTACCAATCAGCAGCACCTCCAAACTTTCCAAATTCCTCTACTGTACCAATTACTATCGGTAAACCATCGATTTGATACATGTACACTCTCTATTGTTTCCGTGTGCTTCACTAGCACCAACAACCCAAGTAAAAAAAGCAGCCTGTACTAACATTGCTTCCAAGCAGCTTTGTTTTATTTTTCTCTAACCATACTTCATAAATCTTTCAGACCCCCGATACAGCATTACACCAACTTGTGTAAGTTGTAAGCAATTTAAACTAGTAACACTTGTAAAGTACAAAAGTAATTTCATTTACTAACATTCACGTAGATGACAACTCAAATAGGAGCAAAAAAGCAAGAGAGCCTCATCACCACTTACAGGCGTTTATATAGCCCATAATGCCCCCTTTTCAATTAAATTCCTTGAAAAATACACTACTACAAACGCGCTTGTTCGGTACAACATTTTCAAACGACGTGAATTCTTCAAATCCCGAGTTAGCCTTCGACAATTCCTCGTATGGTTGTCAGTGAACAGCAACCGTCTTTTTAAATCTAAAAATTTTGCCACTCGAAAATAATATTTTACTACGAAAACAGCTTTATCTGCTCAACCGATATATTCGTTCCCCGAATCGAACCTCAGCTGTCTTCAATTTCTTGGTTAACTCACGCCCATTCTAACATGCGTATTATATCGTCTAGCTCTCTCCTACGTACGAAATTTTCCCGCACTCATTTTATTGGCAGTTTCATTTATTCCTACCATACCCTCACTAAATCTTAACTATTGCTTGTCTCACTTTCATTTGTGAAATCTAATCCTCGATCTCTGTCTTTCAAATGCATGCTACAATAGTCCTTGAAGCAAACCATCACTTTCAATTAAGATACACTCTATATCCGTCTTATTTTTATCAATACATACTCTAGTAATGCTTCTGTGTTCCTCCTTAACAGCTTGTCTGTAGTCTCTCTACCTTACTCCTTCCATATTTAAATCGATATTTTATACAAACATACTACCTCTCACTCACCTGCTCTGTCCTTGGTTTATAGTTCGTTTCAAAGTCAACCAACTTTTATCATCTGTTAATTCCATCTCCCTCTATTGATATGCTACACACCATCTGTCCTTATTGTACATTGATCCTACTAATTTCAAACGGTCAACCTTATTCGTAGAAAATATAATTATTATGAGCTTGTTTACACTGTTACCCTATAATCCTTGAAAATAAATTACTACTTGAAACATTTTATGTCTGTTGGTCCCTTTCAGAACTTGTTACCGTTGGAGCTTGTTTATCGTAAACTTATTGCTATAATTAATACCTAGAAAATATCTCCCTCTTCAATTCTTATGCTATGAAACGTTGTACCACAGTTATAGTTTCTACTAACTTATGCTAAACTATACATTAGGAATTTATACACGCATAAATAATGAAACTAATATTTCAACTGGCTTAAAATTACACTAACATAAACCTGAAAAGCTTTTTTTCTACGACTGTTTTGGAACGAGCCTATTTTAGGTGTGTTTTTGATAGAGAAATCTACTACATTCTATACAGGTTTTTATTCCCGCACTCGTTGCTAGGCAAGTTGCTAAGCAACCAGTGCGGGAATGTTCAATTTGCACGGTTGCGCTTATATTTCTATTAATCAAGTAGCCCTGCACTTGCATCTTATTTCCAATGACGGCCGGGTTTTCAAAGGTGGGCTATGAAACAAATAATAAACCAACAAATGTCAAATAAATAATTTCATACTGTGAAAGCGTTTAAAATCTTAAAGTATTTGCAAAGTCTTTAAAAAATGGCTAGTGATAGTGAAAGCGAACTAGAACCGACGCCTCCAAATATTGTGAAAGCTGCAAATGCAACTACATTAAATTTATTACCGGTAATTTCCAAAAAAAGAATATGAGACTGCTTATAAATCGGTTATGGATTGGCGAAGAGATCAAAAGACAACATCTTATTCTGAAAATGTTTTAATTGCGTACTTTTATAGCCTTTTTACTATCTTGTTAATGTATATATTAAGGGATTTTTCCTATTAGGTTCTTTTTATTGTAACCAGCTGAAAGGCACAAGAAAATTTTACGAGGATTTTCAGTAAACGGATAGAGCCCACGGCAAGTTTCGATGGAAAATGGCTCGTGGATGAGGAAACCTCAAAAGGCTAAGCGGCTAGTCGAACTATTTGCTCTGGGTAGAACATGAGCTGTGGGTCGGGGTTGGACTGCGACCAAAAATGTAGAGAATATGGCGCCACCGAATTTTTCTATACGAAGAAGACCTTACTTAAGTCCCTTGTACAAGGCGAATGCGAAAACCTTTATTCAATTACCGCTATACAATTTATTACATCTACACAATCCCTAAAGTTTCTTACCTTATGGCTCGACTTTGACCTTTATAGATCACTGCTACGCCTGTGAACAGATTAAACAAAGATAGCACAGTTTGTGCATTTATACCCAAAATTTAAAATTTAATTTTTATCAACCTTCATTCATTTTTAATTAAAAAGAATAGCCTTGACCAAAATAAAAATCTATTCCTTCAGTATTTAGCATGTTATTTACAAAACATCTTTTTCCTTTAATATAAGCTTGATTAATTTAAATTATTGCAAAATATGTACATAAGTACTTAATAGTATAAATACTCCTCACAATTGAAACATGGTAATTTCTGTTAGAAATGTCTAGCAAAATTTATTAAAAAATGAGTAAGCAAGAGTTTTTTTCTTGAATTTTTAACTATATGTAACAATTTCGGTTGGTTGAGTAGTACCACTTAACCTCACAAAATACTCCACTCAGCAATTAGTGAAATATGAAATATAGAAATTTAATTTTAAGATTTAAGTAAATCATTTTTCGAATAATTAAATTAAATTTCATGGAATATAGAATTTAACTTTTCTTATCTCATAATGACATCTTTCGTAAATTAACTATATTAATAAAAAGACAAAGTGAAAACTTATAGGTTCCTGTTGCTTAATTTAACAAAAAGATTTAAAGTGAAAATTTACAGGTTTCTGTTGTTTAATTTGAAAAATGAATAGTCTGTCATTCAACTAATACGAACTTGAAGTTCAGATCACTTGATTAAACAAAAAATTATTTGTCTGCTATATCCATGCTACAGCTGACATATGAAAGTAAATTTACATACCCGATGTGCATCCAATGGAAAAATACCTGCTAGGCATATGGGCTATACCCGGAATTATAATTGATGATTTACCATTCGCCTGCTTCATAACTTAAATACAGAAAACATCCAATTCCATACAACCAGATTTGCTGTTCATTGAAGTTCCAAACCATATCACAGCATCCATATTAACTAATTGATGCACGCCAAATCCACATTCGTACAAAGGTTAAACTTTACTAAATACTGATAAATTTCATTTCTTGTCCAAATAAATTAGTTATACTTCTTAAATTTTCTAAATTTTCCTACGTTGCATGTTAATTAAAATTACGTTGCATGTTAAATAAAATTACGTTTTAACTAAAAGTTCATATTAACCCAAAGTTGCATTGAAAATATTTTTTTTTTGTAAAATTATAAAAGCAGCACTACTTACTGTTAACCAAAGGCCCTTCAAACAAAATAATCGCCTTGTCATCTGCGAGCTATTTTCCAGCAAGTGTGGACAACAAAAGTGCGCGTCGCCGAGACGATATCTCATCAAGAAAACAATTTAAATTTCGTGTGCTTCCAACACGTGGATTCGATAAACGTCATCGTCCTTATGTTCAAGGAACAACTGACCTCTTCTGACGACAGCTGTATTGGAAGTGATCATATCACGCGGGTTACCGCCTGACAACAAGCCCGACGCTACAATCGTCCAACAGAGGGAGCTCTAAGAATGACACTAATAGAAAAGTATCTTTTGTCACCGCATAATTTAAAATTATACCCTTCCGAATTAAAAGTTATTATTGTATTCGACAATATTTAATATGTATTTTTTAGATTGTGTAGCATCATTATGCATTAAGTTGGTTATTATTAATTAAATAGGTTAAATATCTGTAGACATAATGACAGAAAATTAAATCGTTACCCTTTAATGAATTATCTAATAAATATAAATCTCCGACATTGTGGACGCATTATTCTATGTTGAGAACAAGTCCCACCATCCATCATAATGTAGATATATCAAAGTATGGAAAATTAAGAGCGTTTCTCAAACGGAAGTCAAGCGGTTATAAATCGAAAAAATCAAAAATTTTTACAACAGAGGAAATAAATAAATTTATTACTGAGGCTCCGGATCAACAGTTTCTTCTGACAAAAGTATGTAATATTAACTAAGGAGAATAATGCGTGTTTATAGCTATTTTTATATTGTTACAGACTGCATTAATTATGGGAACTTATGGGTGCTTGCCGCAGACAGGAATTACATCAGATGAAGATTACTCATTTCACGGTATTGGGTTCTGCGATATTAGTTACAGTTCCCGACACGAAAACAAAATTATACGCAGCTTTACGATAACGAGTAATTTTTATGAAATCAGAAAAAAATACTGGAATCTACGTCCATCAAATGTTTGCGATCCTAGTTTTTTATTAAATTATCAGAAAGGAAAATGCACCACACAGAAAGTGGGTATCAATAAATTTGGTGTTATGGGAAAGCAAATTGCAACGTATTTAAAACTACCCAATCCGGAATTATATACTGGTCATTGCTTCCGGAGATCTTCCGCCACTATTCTTGTAGATGCTGAAGAAGATATAACATCTTTAAAAAGGCACGGTGGCTGGAAATCAACATCAGTCGCCGAAAACTATATAGCCGATTCTTTAACAAATAAGTTAAATGTAGGCAACATAATACAAAATTCAATTGATAGCACATCAAATGTTCCATCTACGTTCAAAGACAAGAATTTCCAACGTTAAGAAAATTTAGTTTTTGGGAAAATACCTTCTACAATGACGTTTAATAATTGCAATGTAACCTTTAATATTGTTAATAATAATGAATCTAAAAACTAAACTTAAATCAATTTATTTATTTTTATTATGATAAATTTGTACTTTTCTTTGAATTTATGTATATTCACAAACGATAATAAACTTATGATATTAATAAAATGTATACTCCTATACTTACCATGTATTTTATAATATTAACAAAAGAGGTATCACATTTAAAAAGTACGAACTACAGTCGTAGAAAAAGTATAGTGTACAACACGCATGGAATGTCCATTTCTCACTCGTATAATTTGCAGCACTCGCTTTCAGCTCGTGCTGCAATTTATCATACTCGTGAGAAATGGGCATCATTCCATGCTCGTTGTACAATATACTATTAACCAAATATACATCAAACCTGATATAATTTACACTATACGTTAAGGATATTTTCCCTTTCAATAAGTATGCAAAAATTAACTAGTTCTACTACATATTATATAAATATTTTGAAGGTTCCTTACGAATATTGTCAAAGTAGAAATGCAGTAAAATTAACTCTGAAACCTTACTCTAGCTTTGTTAAATCTTATCCTAGAATGTTTAAAAATATCTTAATTTTTTACTAAGTTGTATTTACATACGGCGGCTTATCCTAAATTGTCAACTGACTTATATAATCAATTCGAACCTACAAATTTTACAGAAATATAAGGTCATTAGTCAAGCTCGGATGTATAGTAATAACTTATGGGAAAGTCAATTAGACATTTTAGATAATTACGGCATTTTAAATAATTAAAATAGAGCTTAGTCAACTTATGATAATTTAAGGTTAATTTAATTTTAGTTGTATGTATTTAGAAAGGACATAGCATCATAGTTATTGTAAGATAGGACAATAAGGGTTATAAGCAACTAGGTAAAAACACCACTTTTAATTTCATTTAAGCTAGTATGCGAAAATATAAAAACTTTCCATATTCGTTAGTGTAGGATTATTATTTTGAAGGGTAAAACCAGAAACGTGTCAAACGATAGTGTACAAGTTAAAAGGGGGAAAGATTTCAAGGTAATACGTTACGATAATCAAGCCTATAAAAATTAATATGTTTCAAGAAGGAGAAAGACCGTTAGAAGTTAGTATAATCAATATACAACAAGGACAGAACATAGAATATATAAGTATGACGAAGAAACAGTATTTTTGTGTAAGATATCGGATTAATTATAGAGGTAGTATAGGAGGGAAGCTAAAATCAAGCTGTCATAGAGGAACACGGACGCAGCAGAACGCATGAATACAAGCGAGAAACAGTATATTTTGGGATTTAATTATAGATGTAGTATAGGAGGGAAATGACAAACAAACTTATTTTGGAGAAGGCAACAAGATCAATAATTTTCAAGAATATTATAAGCAGACACGAATCGATTGAAAGCAAGGGAGGGAAATTGAACGAGATGATTGGACGATACAGGTACACGCGTAACAATTTTGTATTAGGTAGGGCAAATATCCAGTTGGTGGAAGCATGTGTGTGAAAAGGGACTATATGAACAAGGGGGGTGAAAGATGTTTGTTTTAGTTTGAAGGTGTGAATCAATTTCGGTTGAGACTAGTTTCGCTAAAGAGCGGAGACGGTTGGCTGTTTTTAAAGGTTTACCAAGTAACTTATTGTGTTTGTTGTTCGTAATTCAGGGAAAACTAAAAGCCGTTGGAGCTTTCATAAAAAAAATAGAGACGGTTATACGAGTAATTTTAATGAAGGAGGTGTAGGATGCCTATATAAACCACCCTCAAAGGAGGTGACGGTCTCTTAATTTTTTTCATTCCTTCGCGCATCATCGATTTTACTTGTAATGAATGTATTTAGTGAATTTATGTATAATTGCACATAAGTTAGTGTAATGTGATGACAAGTCAAGTCATTTAAAATCGAATAAAGAATTCTAAGCGAAGAGTAGATAAAGTATGTAAGTAAAAACGATTACGATTGTGGTTTTGGAATGTACAAAAAGTATTAAAATTTGGAAGTATTTAATGGTGAAGGCAGCGATACTTGATTATTTTCTTATAAATGGGAATATGAAATGTAAATTCCGGAAGTTGGATGCTTATGATTTATGCTTAAACGAATAGATTTTGGAGTGATGGTAATTCAACCGGGGAGCTGTTCCAGGGACTAGTGCCAGACTGGACGGCATCATCCTCAACGGCTGTTTGGCGGATACTTGTTGGAAGATAGTTACCAGGTAACCAATTGTATAAAAACATTTTGTGGTGAAAATTTGCTATGTTTTTTTTAAATTTTTTTTGGTGCTTTGGAGTGTTTCTTATTTGATGTATTTAATGAACTGAAGATTTATGAGACTTTAGATGTAAATGAAATTTATTTAGGTAGTCGAGAATAATTAATTTACAGATAACCAGGCTATGTTGTAAAAATTATAAGGGCTTGTTTTATTTTTGTAGTGTGGTAAATTTGCACTCACATTTAAAGAGTTTTACTATGAGCTTATGTTAAGATAAAGGGGTTAACGTCAGGTATTAGAAACGCCCTCTTACTTTAATAAGATATTTGTTTAATAAGGTTATCAAATTGAATTGCTTTTGGAAATGAAACTGTGGACATTACTAATAACAAGAGTGTACATAATGAAACGTATTTAAAAAATGTAATATTTATTTCAAGCAAATAGAGTGTGATGTATTTTGTAAATTGCGTTATTTTGAGAGTGTGATTTTAGGGTGTGAATTTCTTATAGGTTATAGCATAGAGGCAGTGAGCTGGAGTTATTAGATTCAGAGGTAGCAGGTAAGCGTCTGTGTTAGTTTTAAGAGGTTTTTGTAGATATAGGAGTCAAGAGAGGAGCAGCCGATGTAAACCTCACAACAATTTATGACGGCCCAACCCTGGGGCTCGATGGTTTCCAGAAAAATCTCGTACAAAGATCTATAGTTTTTATAAGATAATGACCACATACTAATAGAATTAGTCCAAATACCTTCTAAGGACGCAAATTAGCCCGTTATGAGAATACAACCCCTATAAACGTTTTTGGTACGCCGTGTACTTTGAAGATAATATAGCGATCTCCCGTTGCTTTCTACATCGTCGTAGTGTGTCTTAGAATGTCGACCACTATGCGGTATCTGCCACTTCCTTCGGGGAGCTGTCTTAGTCTGATTCCTCGCTAAAGATTCCTTTAATTTGGTTAAACCTATAGTTCGACTCTTTAGCTCACTGAAACACGCAAGCTATTCTATGTGTTGTAGTGTTCTAGAACATTTTCCAGGTGCAGATCCGTTTAGAATGGGTGTTTACACTACTTTTTTATAATTTATGCACAAACAAATTAACAATACTTATGAACAAGCAGCAATTGAAAAAATCAATTAAGATGTTATAAATGGTTATTAATTAGGCGATTTTGCAAGTCATGGTTTACGATATAGAATTACATTGTTAAAAAAATTAATACTATATTCAGCCTGCAAGTGCAGTTACCGTACACCTTGTACTGGCCCGCCCTTGAAATATGAATACTTTTGTATATTAGGGTCCTTTAGGTATAAGTCAGTCGAGTTAAGGATGCGACGCCGTGCGGTTGTATGTCCTCCGGTGGTGTATAATGATTGTTGATTTGTAAACTTAGTGAGCTATGAATTATTTAGTAGTTTCAATCGATGTGGTAGTACCAGCATCTTTGAAATTCGTTTATTGTTGGATTACTATAACAGATAAGTTTGAGTAGTGAGAATTTTGTTCATTTGCGAATAGCAACGCTGTATGTGTATATCCATAAGGAGTGTCGTTTAACCACGTTGCGATTGTATTTTACGGCACGCCGAGTATTGGGCTTTGTTTCTACTTTGTTACATTATTTTATAACATTATTTCATTAAACCCATATAAAATAGGCTGCGAGTGGTTCATTCTTTCTAAACAGGTAATAGCAAGACAACGAAACTATACCAGAATCTACGTGTATCCAGGAGGGTTGTTGCTAGCCAGGGCCGGCACCTCAAAGGCAACCGCTTCTGTGACGAGTCATAAAGCAAAGACAAACATTACATTTGGCGCCAAGAGGAGCGTTTATTGTCATGCTATACCCGAATAGCAGTGGGTGAATCATACTATTTTACACAAAGTTAAAAGGGTTTGTGGAAATCTCACCGAAAGATATTTTCACTATGACTAGACAAAAGTGAAGGACTTGTATTTGATTGTTGGAATATTTACCTGTAATTGAACGAGTGGTTATTTCTTATCGTTGAGCAGGGGCGTTTTAACAGCTCATCAGAGACTAACCGTTATTGCCAAGGTTACGTTGCGGAATTTGGGCAATTTAAATTCTTTCTAGACTTTGATTCTAATTGGGTTAAATACTTAAGTCCGTACCAAGTTTGTGTGTACGAATAATAAAATTAAAATAGACACGAGTGGCGGTGTAAGCTTAAGCTATAACAGACTTTATGATGAAACACGTTTTTCGATGTTCTTTGAAATTTAATGCCGCATATGTATAATACGCGATCGCGAAGTAAAGAACAAACTAAGTTCCAAAAGACTGATAAAATGGCAGATTCTGAGATTGCGGAAGCATTAAAGCAGTTAGTTGCAGCTGTTGATAATATGAATTGCAACAATGCAGTTCTAAAGGAATCGATTGAACAATCGAATTTAAATATTTTAGTTAATATGAATAATTGAGTATTGATGTAAACCGGGTGTCGAAATCGGTGAAAGAGGTAGGAGCTAGTGATGTTAAAAAATTTAGGGATGAAGGTGTTGTGAACCAGCGGGAAATCAGCGGCATCGTTCCCATGGTAGCCGGGATCCAAAATTATATGAGATTATACAAAGATTTTGGAGGTGCGAACTTGTGCTTTTCGGCAGAAGGATCTGTACATCCGGTAATTTTTATTAAAAAACAAGAAACGATAATGCTAGAAGCGGGAGTCCCTGATACTAGAAAAGTTTCCCTGATTGTTGGTAATTTGCGTGGTTCGGCCTAAGATTGGGGTGTTTTGAAAGAAGAACGCGTAAAGAGTTTTAAAGAATTTAAGGAATTATTTTTAAACCGGTATTGGGGTGTTGAACAAGAGAGGAAGCGGTTTCAAACAATCAAATTTAATTGTTACTATAGGGGGGTCAAGGGCCGATTATATTTTAAAGCTGGTAAAGGAAGCGAATTTCTTGACGGTCCCCCTTGAGGAAAAAGAACTTATCGCTTTATTAAAAAACCACTTTCCGAGCGAGACTCGGCGAGGTATTGTATACTGCATGCCTAGGACGTTAGATGAGGTGGAAATTTATTTAAAGGAGGTAGATGAAACTTACCAAATTTCCCATAAAAATAGTAATAATTCTAACGCGAATTGGCGTGGGAGAGGTACGAATAATGAACAAAACTGGGGTGCTCGTTACAGTACCGGGTCGAATATGTCAAATTCTGGGAGCGGTAATAATGTCCGTTCCGAAAACAGACCAAATAATAATCACAATTATAGTAATGGTAATTAGAGATGAGGGGCACCGTGAACATCAGGTGACTAGTAGCTCGGGTGGAAGTCAACCACCGGCTGTGGCCACTTTATATAATAAAAACGGGGATGAGCTTATATTGGAAGCACAAAATAAAAGTAATTCGGTTGCTTTTGCACCGTCTTATAGAGGCTACTGTTGAGGCTAAGTTGGTAAAAATATTGGTTGATTCGGGCTGCCAAGTTACGTGCATTTCGAAGGATTTCCTATCTAAATTATTACAAGTTAACGGTGATATTTTACGTTTACCGTTTACGTCGACCATTTTGGTTAGTGCTACATGTAAAAACTGCGTTGTTAAAGATCAGTTTTTTGTATATTTTAAATTTCAAGATTTCGAAGTGCCTTATCCGCGCATGGTAATTCCGGGTTTGATTCGAGACGTAATTTTTGGATGTGATTTCTTTTCTGATTATCAGATTAAAATAGATTTTTCAAGAAATTGTTTATTCGGTAATTTTGAGGAAAAGACAAGGAGCATAGAGTTCAGTATGGAACCAAAACCGGATGTTCGGTAAACAGTTTGTCAAGTATCAGAGGAAAAGTGTGATAAAAGAAGTTCAAAAAAAAAGATAAGGTCGTGTGAGGTGTCTGAAATCGAGGATGTGGTAAATGGTGCGGAAAACTTCTCGCGGGAAGAAAAAAATAAATTACGTGAATTGTTGTTGTCGTATAGGTCGATATTTTCGAACCAACCGGGTAGGACGAATATTTATTGTCACGAAATTGAGTTGTGGGATGACACGCTATTTTCTGTAAAGTCATACCCAATTCCGTATGCATATAAGGAGGAGGTGAAGCGTCAGATAGAAGAGATGGTAGCGCGGAATGTTAGTGAGGCAAGGCAGACGGAATATATCAGTCCATTAGTTGTAGTTAGGAAACGGAATGGGGCAATAAGGGCTTTCTTGCACGCGCGATTCCTGAGTAAACGCATGGTCAAGGATCGGGTAATACCGCCCAATCCTACCGAGTTGTGGTATAATTTTCTAGCGGCCAACGCTTGAGCACGCTTGATTTAACAGCAAGTTACTGGCTAATTGAAATTAAGCCAGAGCACCAAAAGTTTACGGGGTTTTTATATGAGGGAAAAATTTATGTTTTTAAGGTCTTGCCTTTCGGGCTAAGCACCTCTGTGGGGTCTTTCATACGGGCGTTAGATATGATCCTAGGGGTAGAGGTAGCATCGTATGTAAATGCGTATGTTGATGATCTTCTTGTGTATTCACAGGGAGCCGAGGAACATTTGATTCATTTAAGGAACCTATTTGAGAAATTTGAAGCTGCCGGTATCATCATAAAGTTAAGAAAATCTTATTTTGCCAGTTGTTTTCCTGGGTCATATTATATCAACAGAAGAGGTGGCGGTGGACCCGTCTCGAGTAGAAGTGATCGATGCGTTTCCGGTACCACGAAATATTCGACATTTAAGGGTTTTCTTGGGGGTGGTCAACTACGAGCGTAGGTTTTGTGAAAAGTTAGCCAATTTAATGGGGCTGTTGTTGGAGATTTTAAAAAAGGGTGTTCAGTGGCGTTGGGGATCGAGGCAGCAGGAGGTGTTTAAAAAAGTAAAAGCAACTTTTTTATGTCGCTATCTTGAAGCATCCATGTGTGGATCGCAAGTTTTTTATTCAAACCGACGCTTCTAGAAGGATGCCTATTTCAAATTAACCCAAAGACATCGGAGAAGGAGATTATTGCATTTACGAGTCGTACGTTACGCGGGTTAGAAAATGGCTATTGTGTAACTGAGAAAGAGGCATTGACGGTATTACATTGTTTGCAGCAGTGGCGAATATTTGTTCTAGGGCGGGAGCTAACTGCAATTACGGATCACAAATCGTTGTCACTTTTAATGTCTTGTAGACTACTAAATTCTCGTTTAACTAGATGGGTTTCCAGGAATACGCTTTTAGGGTTGAGTATTGTGTGGGAAGGGAAAATGCTCTTGCGGACACTCTATCTCGTTATCCAATCAAAGGAATCACTGAGCCGGAATTTATTGAGAGGGGTTCGAATGAGATTTGTGCCTTAAAAAATTAGAATTGTGTAAGGGGGTTATGCGTAGTTTGAAAAATATTGTTGAGGAACAAGCAAAGGATGAATTCTGCTGTAAAATGAGGTCTGAGTTAAAAAAGAAAAAAAATGTAAAAAGGTATGCTGATTGGTATATTGTCCATGGTGGTATTTTGTTTAGGCGAGGCCATGACGGTTCGCGCGGGTTTAAGGTATGCATTCCTGCCTCTCAGATTTGTAAGTTGGTTTGTCAAGAGCATGTCAAGAACGGACATTTTGGAGTAGAGAAATGTTTTCAGATGTTGCGCAGGAATTATTATTTTGCAAGAATGAAACATTATATACGGAAAATTCTTTCAAGTTGCAATTTGTGCCAGAAGTGGAAAAGTTCGGTAAAAAGTTTTGGCGGGTACCATAGTGTATTGACCGAAGCACCAAATAAAATCTTTTGTGTAGACTTGATGGGTCCGCTTCCGGTATCGATCTTACATTTATGAGTTTCTGTACATAACCGTCGACGCGGTATATGCGACACAAAGACAGTTGGTAACGCTAATCTATAATACAGATTTTAGCTCGCCCATCTGTCAATGACGTCACACAATATGCAAATTATTACACGTAATGACGAAATATATAAAATTCGTACAATATGTTATTAAAGCGAGGTACTCACATGAATAGGTACAGCTTCCTACCGAATCATGTCCTTCCGGGTTGCTTGTAGCTCCCTTCCGGATTATTTACAGATGGGGGCTGCGACCTCCGGGATTGCTCCGGCTAACGACTGCGGGGTGTGGGTTGCTCCCAGGTTGTATCCAGATTAATCTTCTATTACCTATATGTAGAGAACGGCAGGATCAGGTTTATAGAAACGAATAATCAAAAGCCAACAGAATCTACATAGTAAGATAAAGATACGACACCAGACACGACCACTCTACTCGAAGATCAAAGGCAAAAGCCACGTTTCCTCAGCGTCTCTCGGAAACTCCCCACTTTCTCTCTCTTCACACGCGTCGGCGCAAAGTTCGTCCAACGCATTTCCGACTTGACGGAAATACACGCGAAGTCTTTCAAATTTAAGGCGCGAAACTCCCGCACATCAAAATTAAACTAAGGAATGTCTAGTGCCAAATTTTGGCACGTAACAAAGAGGAGAGGCGGCCCAATTATTTGCTGCAGTAGATGCTTTCAGTAAATTAGTGGCTTTATACCCGCTTAAGCGCGCTAATACGGCCGCTATTCTTCGTTGTTTATTAAATAAATATTTTGTGGAGGTTGGCAAACCAGAGATCATTCTTTCTGATAACGGTAGCCAGATGGCGAGCAAAAAATGGAAAGTGTCGTTGGAGGCAATAGGTGTGAAGGTAGCTCACACGTCAGAGTACTTTTCACAAGAAAACATGACAGAGCGTGTCAATAGGGAAATTGTGCGGATGTTAAGGTCACTGTGTTATTCAGCTCATGGGGGGTGGGCGTTGGTATTGGATAAGGTGGAAAAGTGGATAAATAGGGCAGTCCACGATTTTACGGGCTTCAGTCCATTAGACTTGCATTTTGGAGCTTCCATAGATAACCCTATGGTTAAGAGTATTGCTTTTCCTACTAGTCTTGAACAAGGTGATGATCGGGACAAAATTATAACTTTGGCGTATGATCGGTTAAAATCGAAAGCCGAAAAACGTAGATTGCGGCATCAAAGGGTAAACTCATCGCCAGTCTTCTGCCAAGGATAAAAAGATTAAGAAATTTTCAACGAACTTCGTTCGTTTATGAAATCGATTTGTCGTCCGTCTGTCCGTCCGTCCGAGGCCTTTCTAATGGTCGGACATCAATGTGTGATACATCAATCGATTCAGCTCGGTGTCCAGAGCTTAAGTTTTGATGTCAGTTAAAATCGGGCCACGGGGCGCCGTGCCCCGCGATATTCCGTCGGGAAAAAAATTTCAAATAGGTCCAAAATTAATGTGCGATACATATTTGGACTCCCCTAACATAGCTGAGTCGAAATATGGTACCCCCACAAAATCTGACCACGGATACCCGACCCCCCACGGGGAATTAATTTTTATCAAAAATTACAAATAGGTCCAAAATTAATGTGCGATACATATTTGGACTCCCCTAACATAGCTGAGTCGAAATATGGTACCCCCAACAAAATCTGACCACGGATACCCGACCCCCCCCCCCCGGAATTAATTTTTATCAAAAATTTCAAATAGGTCTAAAATTAATGTGCGATACATATTTGGACTCCCCTAACATAGCTGAGTCGAAATATGGTACCCCCACAAAATCTGACCACGGATACCCGACCCCCGGAATTAATTTTATCAAAAATTTCAAATAGGTCCAAAATTAATGTGCGATACATATTTGGACTCCCCTAACATAGCTGAGTCGAAATATGGTACCCCCAACAAAATCTGACCACGGATACCCGACCCCCCCCCCGGAATTAATTTTTATCAAAAATTTCAAATAGGTCCAAAATTAATGTGCGATACATAAATTGTTTTAAAGTAAGTCTACATTTGGAAGTTCGTTGCGACAATGCCTTGCATTTTCAACTTGTTTTTACTGTATTCGGGGCCTTCTACAGTAGTGTCAACCGAGGGCCGAATTCATACGAAGTTCAGGACGATGCCCGAGGTGTATCGTTGGGTATACAAAATGTACGCAATTTAAAACCATATATAGGGCCGGACCAAAATCTGACCGCAAAACTGTTAGTATAAGTTCAAAGTAATTACCAAGCAATCTTAGTCGGTGAGTTAAACTTATAGGGGGGGGACTATTGGCCCGCCCTTGAAATATGAATACTTTTGTATATTAGCGTACTTTAGGTATAAATCAGTCGAGTTAAGGATGCGATGCCGTGCGGTTGTGTGTCCTCCGCTCGTGTATCAATGATTGTTGATTTGTACACTTAGTGAGCTAAGCATTATTTAGTAGTTTCAATCGATGTGGTAGTGACAGCATCTTTGAAATTCGTTCATTGTTGGATTACTATAACAGATAAGTTTGAGTAGTTAGAATTTTGTTCATTTGCGAATAGCAACGCTGTATGTGTCTAATAACTATAAGTTTTGTAAGCCCGTCTTTGTGTTCAAGTTGAGAGGGGCAAATCGATCGCTTATTTTGATTTGCGTCCGAGGGTTTCGGAGTTGGGGGCGCGGACGGGTGGTGGTTAGGTGGAGAATTTTGCGTGCTTAGGATAGGCCTGTTTTATGGCGGAAACCGATTACTAAGGAAGAAATAGGGATTTTCCGGGAAAAGATTAATTTGCAGCGACGTATTCGTTGACGTGTTAAAAAAGCTTGGATCCCTCAAAAATTTCCGATCTAAAAACCGAACGGTCCGTGCAACAAGGCCGGCAACTGTTTCGTTAGCGTTGGTGCGAGAGAGTAGAAAGATCGAGTTGGTTTCTAAAATTCGTATTCGGGCGTTAAAAAATATGTAATATATACCAAATAACGCTATTCGTATTCTAAACCCTGAATTATTAACAGTTTGCAAGCTGATGGTATAGTATTTTCTTAAAACAGGTGCTAAAATTTGTATAATTACCTCGAGAAACGTCAAACATAGATACCGAAAGCTGACGGAAGCGAACGAATATATACCTTCAAAATCTATGAGGACGCAATTTTTTTAAAGTTTGTTAAATTTAGAATTACAAATCATCCAATATTACGTATTAGCTCCGATAATTGATCATTATTATACAATAACATGACTTTTTAATATAAACGGGCTATTTATTTGAAAAATAATTCTTTATTACATATGACGTTTATTTGCGACGTCGCCCGAACAATTACAATAAACCGTGATTTGTTCCTAAGGCGATGTATTTCTTATGTGACGTTAGGCATAGTAAGTATACAACCAACGCGATTTCAGTAGGCAACGCCATAATAGCGCAAGCTTAACATCGCTGGTTACGGATGCTAACTCCGGTGGTTCGGTTCCCAGTAAAATTCATTTTTTTAATTTCATTTTGTGTTGCTTTTTAAAACATGCAATAGCATTCATTTAACAATATGCATTAAATAAACCAAGGCATTATTTTTTTCTTATGCGTCAGTGCGATCTACAATCTATAATTTGTGAATTATATTTACTCAAAAACCATTGACAAAGTTTTCTTTTCAGAGATTGTCCAACTTGCAGGTACGTATTCGCTTATATGTGTATAAAAACTAAAAAGCTTTAATATTTTACGATCTAATAAAACAAACGCGCAAAGCCAACAACAGCTACGTTTGCATTGATGAACAGACGATCGACTTGCTTTCAGAAATTGGTATAAGATCCTTAACAAATTTCTAACATGTACCACAAAATTTTACATCTATCATAAATTACACATCTTTAAAATTTTTACTGCGATTTGTGTCATTTATTTGAGAAATGTCAAAACAGATTACGAACAAAAAACCGATTAGCGCGCACGTACTATCTGAAACTCTGTTAACACACTTAATTTACAAATTTCTAAAATTAAAGCTTCTTTATAGTAATGAATATTATTAATTCTACTTATAAAAAAGTATTACATATTAATAGACGCGGTCTATTTTAAACAAAAAAAAAATAATTAAAATTTAATTTTACATCCAACAAATTTCAAGTCTACGTAAATAATTTCGAAAACGCTATATATGTTTTAGGCTTCCACTACTACAAGTATACAACCAAAGGATTTACTACAAAAGTCGGTTCGATAGCGTAAGACTAACGCCTCCGTCTACATTAAAATAGGTTTTCCACTTTTCCTATTGTACAATATACAACAATGATATAATGATATAAAAAAATAAAATAGAAGACATAGTTAATTATTATAAACAGTCAGGTAAATATTTTAGTATAGTTACCGAATATTGTTATTAAATTACTTACAGTTAATACGTCGAATCGTAGGTACTATTAAGGAACCAATTGTTATTATTGTTAGTATTTAGTATTTAGCAAAATTATATGAAAAGTTATAAATAGATTATCTTTCCTTCCTTCCTCCGTCTACCATACGCAACCTCGGTGGTTCAATGCCCAATTAAATAAATTTTTTTTTTTATGTTGATTTTTTTAAACATTAACAAGCGTCTAATATACGTAAAATAGCCAAACAAAATTTATAACCACTAAACAATAATCTACTATAAGTTATTTATTCCTTATCTACATTAACAGTAATTGACAACTTTGTCTTAACGAGCATACCCAATACGCGGTAAAAACGAAGCAGCATGATGTACAGAGAAGGTAGAACTATACGGTTACCTGCATTAACTAAAAATCCTTATAAAATACGAAATATGTGCTGAAACACAAAGCTTCTGAGCGTAAAACCTAAATTCAATACCGGTAACGTATACGTATTACACTTATTTCTAAATTTAAATTGAGAAACGTTAAACGCATATTGCGGCATACGAAAAGCCTTTTTTAATCTAAATCACTAATGCCAAAATTGATTGCATATACTTCACTGAAAATTTATCTTTAACATACGTTGCTATTTGCAAACACGTTATTACAAATGTGCTCATATGTAACATTAGCTACATTGACAATTAATAAATATTGCTTAATTTTGATTGATTTGCATGTGTCAATTTTATTTGTTCTATTCCATTTGTCGCACACAACAAGACTTATATACTGTTAGATAGAAGCAGCATAGAGTTGATTCGTAAAATAAGAAAGTAAAACCAGTAATTCCTAAATTTGCTGTAAATATATATACAAGAACATTCAAAGCTCTTTAATTAAACTAAGGCGATCAGCTGATTTCAATAACTATGACAGACCACGGTACGTTCAGAAATCATGACTTGAGGTGTTAAACAACACTTGCTTAAGTTTTCTACAATTGCTACTTATTGCAATCGATTATTTAACCACTGTATATAATATCCGTTGTTCTTTTATATATACGTAACTAACATTGTTAACATTGCTAAAAACCCTTCGCATGCTATGTTTGTAAAATATTTATAAACTACATATCCATTACTTATATTACATAAAGTTTTGAATTTTTTTTAAGTTTACTACGGCAAGGTAGTCTTGATCTAATCGCCCCCCCCCCCCGGGGTGATTTCAAAACAGTCTACTTGGGCGAACTCATCTTGATCCGATCGGCTACCTTAAGTATTTTCCATAATGCCTACTAGGGCAAAGTGGTCTTGATACGATCGTCTCCCCAAAGTAATTTCGACAAAGTTTACTAGGGCATATTGATCCTTATCCGATCGACTTCCCGAAGTGATTTCGATAGTTTGCTACGGCAAAGTTATATTAATCCGATCGACTCCCGAAGTGATTTCGACAAAGAGTATTAAAGCGAAGTGGTCTTGCTCCGGTCGACTCCACTAGATGATTTCTACAAAGTCTACTAGGGCGAAGTGGTCTTGATCCAATTGACTCTTCAAAATAATTTCGGCAAAGTTTACTAGGGCAAAATGATCTTGATCCGATCGCCCCCCCCCCCAAGTAATTTCGACAGTCTACTACGGTCGTGCTCTAGATCCGATCGACTCCCGAAGTGGTTTCTACTAAGGCTGCTAATGCGAAATGATCTAAATCCAATCGACTCCCACTAAATGAATTCGACAAAGTCTGCTGGGCGTAGTGGTCTTGATACGATCGCTTCCCGGAATGATTTCGACAAAGTTTACTAGGGCGAAGTAGTCTTGACCGACTCTCCCAAGTTATTTAGTCAGTCTACTAGGGTAAATGATCTTGATCCAATCAACTTCGAAGTGATTTCGACAGTACTAGGGCAAATGATCTAATCCATCGACTCGAAGTGATTTCGACAAAAACTACTAGGGCGAAATGATCTAGATCCGATCGACTCCACTAAATAGTTTCGGCAAAGTCTACCAGGGCGAAGTGGATTAATACGATCGCCTCCCGAAGTGATTCCGACAAAGTTTACTAGGGCGTAGTGGTCTTGATCCGATCGATTTTCCGAAGTGATTTTGACAAAGTCTACTAGGGCGGAGTGGTTTTGTCCGATTAATTCTCCGAAGTCATTTCTACAAACACTACTACGACGAAGTGATCTTGACCCCGCTCGACTCCCGATCGACTCCCCGATCGACTCCCGATCGACTCCCGATCGACTCCCCGATTGACCCCGATTGACTCCCCGATCAACTCCCAAACAACTCCCCGAAGTGATTTCACAAGGTCTACTACGGCAAATTGATCTTGATCCGATCGGCTATCGAAGTGTTTCGACAAAGACTACTACGGCGAAGTGATCTTGATCTGATCGACTCTCCGAAGTGATTTCGACAAAGTCTACTGGGGCGAAGTGGTCTTGATCCGATCAACTCCAAGAGGTGATTTCAACAAAGTCTACTACAGCGAAATAATTCTTGATCCGATCGACTCCGGTGTGATTTCGGCAAAGTCTACTAGATCGAGGTGATCTTGATCCGGTTAACTCCCACAAGTGCAAAGTCTACTAGAGCTAGGTGATCTTGATTCGCTCAACTTCTCAAAGTCGTTTTAATGAATTCTACTAGAAGAAAGTGAAGACGGGGTGTAAAGGGCGGGGCGTAGAGAGGGCGGGGCGTAGAGACAACGGGGGAGACGGCGGGGCGTAGAGACGGCTGGGCGTAGAGACGGCGGGGCGTAGAGAGGTCGGGGCCTAGAGAGGACGGGGCGTAGAGAGGACAGGGCGCACAGAGGGCGGGGCGTATAGAGTTCGGGGCGTAGAGAGGGCGGTGCGCAAAGATGGTAAGGCGTAAAGATGGTAAGGCGTAAAGATGGTAAGGCGTAAAGATGGTAAGGCGTAAAGATGGTGGGACGTAAAGAGAGTGGTCCACAAAGCGAGTAAAGGCGCTCAAAGTAGTCCCGTAGGGACTACAAACCGCTTCTAGTATATCTATAAGGAGTGTCGTTTAACCTCGTTGCGATTGTATTTTACGACACGCCAAGTATTGGGCTTTGTTTCTACTTTCTTACATTATTTTATTAAACCCATATAAAATAAACTGCGAGTGGTTCATTCTTTCTAAACAGGTAATAGCGAGACAACGAAACTATATCAAAATCTACGTGTATCCAGAAGGGTTGTTGCTAGCCAGGGTCGACACCTCAGGGGCAACCGCTTCTGTGACGAGTCATAAAACAAAGACAAACATTACAACCTTTACCTGTACAATACCATTTTGGTTAACTAATGAATACCTTGGTATCTGTATTAGAGCATCAACTCTACTTACCTTATAATCCCGAAGTAATTTATTTTGTCTTTTCTACAAATGTAGCGTGACAATAAGGAACCACACCTCAGCACTAGTAAGCCCTAGAAAGTGTGCGTATTAAAAAAAACTTCACACAGTAAAGTGTGACGGTGACAGAAGTTCATAATAATACGAATTTTGTAAAATGCTATATTAAAAACAGGATAATAAAAAGAATATATACAAAATAATTGATACATTTTTTTACATGCAGAATCATTTATTATATGTATATGACAAATTGGTCAAACATCTTTTTATATTACTTCGTTGATATCTCTTCGGCATGCAATTAACGAATCTATGCTCATCCAATTATCTACAAATACCTAATACCTAACTAATTCAACAATATTTACAGAATTTATATAAAAATATTTAATCAAATCACTGATATGTACAAGACGGAAAACATTTTGTTTTATAAAAGTTGATATCAATATAAACGCTATTTCGCATTAAAGATACAAACAAAAGCACCACTAGATAATATAAATTAACCTAATATACACAGAAATAGTTTATGTCCGTCACTCAGGAGTTATCGCAGCACAAACTTATTGTAATACAGTCCAATGTTGTTACGTAAATGATTGTATAACGATAGTCATAATTGATATAAACATAAGAGCTGGAAACAATGGGGAAAGTGATGTGCTTTCTCCATACTGCATCGCTGCAGGATGTTCACCTAAAGAAATATTGTTAAATTATGCCAGAATTATTATATATGTTGTTCGAATACTCTAAATATGGTCACTTTAGCAAATATTACCTAAGACATATAGATACTAAAGTTGATATACAAGGTTACCACGAGCGCAAAAAACAGGTTTTCTTATGCGATTTTACATGGAAAATTCTTAGGTTCAAAAAGACCATTTTTGCCAGATACAAAGGTCATTCACCAAGGGCGATTCTATATTCAAGGTTCACGTGACTTTTGCTCAGCCGTTTTATATAGAAATTCTGGTGCTGTCTGATCTACAATCCCCACCCCGATGCGCCCTCTTACCGTCCTAAATAAAAATGTACGTTATTTTTAAAACTGTAAGTTAAGATATTTACCTAAGTTATTCAAATGCATTATAAAGCGCTACGGCACATGAACCTTGTTCACCCCTAGTATTGTACGTTAAAGAGGTGCAGAGTATTATGCGAGTACCGGTCGACAATGCACGCTTGTATTTTTCAATAAAGGTATTAATGTACTTTCACGTTTATTTATTATGATTACATCGTAAATGTACGCGATTGTTGTGAGGCTATAATTGTTAATCGTCACAAACACACTGGTTCATATCATCGCCGGATTATCATTAATTACAATGGTACTTAATCAATAACACGGTCAATATTGCGCGCCAAATATACAAGCCAAGCGTGTCTATACAGATCGATATTATAAGCTCATCTCACTCCTTATTGTGAATAGTGCTATAGTGCGATTGCTCTCTGCGCTGTACCTGTTTCGCTATCTGATCTTGTCTACACACCTGTTGCCAACGGATATTTACGTTTGTGCATCAAACAGCTGTTTCACGCACTCAACTGTAAGCTGCAACACACGAAATTCGAAGCTTTGGATGTATGTCGTTGATTACTGGTTCCTGTCAGTATTGAAGCAAGGAATATCACAACAAAACAATTCAAGGTTAGATCGTTCTTTATTTTCTAATACTGAAATTTTATAATCATGCCTCCTAAAAAAGGTGGGTCTGCTTCAACTTCGGAGCAAATTAAAAAGTATCACAGTAAGTACGTATTTAAAACGCACATTGTGTATTTTAAATAATTATTGCGCTGAACCTCAAACAGCATTAAGCTCTGAAGGTTTCAATAAAATTTCCCGACAATTTGAAACTTGCGTTAAATTATTTGATGCTTTAGAAAAATTTCTTGAAGAAATATACGATGTGGAATTTGCTACAGAATTTGAAGACATTTTTAGCGGGAAATCGATTATCAATGCTGAGTTCGCAAAATTGGAAACTAAATATAGTGCTATTAGTGGTACGCAACCACAGTCTCGAGCTCAAGGTTCAATGCCACCTCACAATCCGCCTAATCGGGTAACTAAATTGCCTTCAATTGTATTACCAAATTTTAGTGGTAACTTTCACGACTACATTTCTTATCGAGAGACCTTTAATTCATTAATTGACTCTGATGAATCATTAACGGCTATCGATAAAATGAGATACTTAAAAAGCAGTTTGATTGGAGAGGCTGCGGATGCTATTAAATGTTTAGAAATAACTGCTCAGAATTACGAACACGCAAAACAAATTTTGTGGGAAAGGTATGAAAACGAACGAATAATTGTAACTAATCACGTACGGTCACTTTTTGAGTTAAGCGCGTTAAATAAAGAGTCATACCAAGGGTTTAGAACTATTTTAGATAGCGTTGCACAGCACGTACGTTCTCTATCTGCTATGGGTAGGCCCGTCGAACATTGGGATGATCTTTTAGTTTATTTGATTACCTCAAAGCTCCCGATTTCTACCAGGAGCGAATGGGAACATAAATTAACATCTTCTAATCTACTTATAAAATGCTTAGCGAATTTTTAATTCAAAAATGTTATGCTCTAAATGCTATTAACTCTCGTGAAGGAAATGTTTCTTCTACCAACAAAAGCATAATTATAAATCCGCGTCCTGCAGTTTGTCAGCGAATAAGCCAGGTAATTGTAATTATTGCTCAGAAAATAATCATTTTACAAATCAATGCCCTACCTTTCTAAAACTCACCGTGGAAACACGTATAAAAAAAGCACGTTCAAAAGGTTTATGTCTTAACTGTTTGAGGCGTGGACATGCAACCTCAAGATGCAAATCATCACGTTGTAGAAAATGCTCCAAGCCACACAATACGATATTGCATTTGGACGCTACAAGTGCGAGCGGAAATGACCGCTCTGATGACCAAGGTGGTCATGATAACAGCCAAACTATTGGAATAGCTAACATAAATGTAAACACATCTCAACAAACTGATGCAGCTTTACATGCAACCAGCAATGCCTTCTACGTACGGCAAAACCCGTACAATGTGATATTATCAACTTACGTGGTTGAAGTTAGGGATAACTCTGGTGGCTATCGTACTGCCAGGGCTCTCCTTGACTCAGGGTCACAAATCAATTTGATGACGTCAAAATTGTTGAAAAAACTCGAACTAAAAACTAATCGAATTGAGCTGCCTATTAAGGGCATTAGTGGCAAAATGACTAATTCGTCATTAGTCACAAAGACTAAAGTCAAATCTATAATCAGTAGCTTTTCGCTAGATCTCGACTTTTATATTCTGGAGAATATTTCATCTAATCTGCCAAGTAAATCCTTTGATCCAAGCAAGGTAAATTTTCCTTCGCATCTACAACTTGCAGATCCTGAGTTTTATAATTCCAGCGGTATAGATATACTAATCGGTGCCCAAGTGTTTTACCAATTGTTATGCATTGGTCAAATACGCACAAATAACAAAAATATTACACTTCAAAAATCAGTTTTTGGCTGGATTTTATCTGGTTTGTTAACTGAAAAATACGCCCAAGACAACTCAACCGCATTATGTAATTTAAATATATTACAACAGTTAGATGAAAATTTGGTCAAGTTTTGGGAAATTGAAAATATCACACGCTAGTCTTCGATTTCTCAAGAGCAAACTCTATGCGTTCAAGATTTCGAAAAACCCATTAAACGCGACTACGACGGTCGGTTTATTGCGTCATTACCTTGGAAAGCTGATCCGAACAGCTTAGGAAGCTCTTTAAAAATTGCGAAAAGGCGTTTTCTAAGCTTAGAACGCAAATTATCTAAAAACTCTGAAATCAAACGCGACTATGACAATTTTATGCTTGAATATTTAAAGCTGGGTCACATGAAAGAATTAAGTAGTATTGAAGGCTGCTTAGATAAAGGTTATTTTTTACCTCATCACGCGGTCTACAAAACCGACAGTTTAACGACAAAAACTCGTGTCGTATTCGACGCTTCTTGTAAATCATCCACCGGTATATCACTTAATGATGTTTTAATGTTTGGTCCGGTTTTGCAAGACGAACTTTTCAGTATTTTAATACGATTCAGATTTTACAAATTTGTATTATGTGCTGACATTACAAAAATGTACCGGCAGGTTTTGATAAGTCCTCAAGACACCCTTTACCAAAAAATATTATATAGATTTTCACCGCAAGAGGAAATTAAGGTGTTCGAGTTGCAAACGCTCACTTATGGTATTCGTCCGGCGTCATCTATTGCAACTAAATGTTTGTCCGAATTAGCCGCTCCGTGTAAAGATTCCAATTCGAAACTTTACGAAACTATCACCAGGGATTTTTATATGAATGATTTAATTACAGGGGGTAATGATGAAATAACATTGTAGTAGGGTAAAATCAAGAAACCCACCACCACATTTCCACCAGCATCCACATTTCCACACACATCTGGACCAAAAAGTTTTCTTCGACTAACCATTTTTCATCTTTCGAGATAAACCTATCTTAAATTTTTATGTTTCGAGATAAATGAGCATCCTCATTTCCTCCCACATCTGAACCAAAAAGTTTTCTTCGACTAGCCATTTTTTTATCTTTCATCTGAACCAAATAGTTTTCTTTGTCTAGCCATTGCATCTTTCGAGATAAACCTATCTTGTTTGGTATCAATCAATATTAGATTTTTCTCAGCTACCCAAATCTCTAAGAATTTTTCAGATATCATCACCCCCAAGGGAGCTACCCTGATTTTAAGATTTCTTACCTGTAGCGACTTTTGAGCGTTCTTATAAATTTTTTTAGTCACGCGATACATCTTGTTAGCTTAGAATTTTATGCAGAATTAGAATCTGCAAACAGATTTAAAATCGGACTACTCCTTACAAAGTTACACTTTAAGCTCTCAAACCTCTAAATTTTACTCTTTGCTTTATAAGCAAAACTAACAAATAGTTTTCTTTGTCTAGCCATTGCATCTTTCGAGATAAACCTATCTTGTTTGGTATCAATCAATATTAGAATTTTCTCAGCTACCCAAATTTCTAGGAATTTTTTAGATAGCATCATCCCCCAGGGAGCTACCCTGATTTTAAGATTTCTTACCTGTAGCGACTTTTGAGCGTTCTTATAAAATTTTTTTAGTCATGCGATACATCTTGTTAGCTTATAATTTTATGCAGAATTCGAATCTGCAAACAGATTTGAAATCGGACCACGCCCTGCAAAGTTATACTTTAAGCTCTTTTGCTCGTATATATTTAACTCCATTTTTTAAAACCTTTTTCGCTACCCAAGGTATATGCTTTAACCAACTATTTCCCTAGAAATCTAAAACCGCAAGTATTTTAGAAACGAGTCCTTTATAAGCCATAAGTGCTTAGTATTTAAAATCATTTTTTCAAACAGTAATGTGCTTTTCTCAGAATGTTGTAAAAATCATGACTTAAAATTTTTTCTGGTTTTAACATAATTACATGTACAATGCTAAATAGTTGGAAAATACATAGACAAGGACAAACTAATCGCTTTACAATTATGTGGCGTATAGTGAAGGTAGCGTAGAGGACAAACTAATTGCTTTACAATTATGTTACGTAAAGTGAAAGTAGCCTTTCTTTTTATTAATTAGCAGCTATGTGATTTGAAAAATACAATAGATATGCTCAATGCCACCCATTAGAAAATTCCCGGGTTTATTAATCATACAATGAGCGCTCTATTTTGGCCTCGATTGGGGAAAATACAAACCTCATTTAGTAGTATAATTAACGGATTTCAAACGTATATAACGCGGTGTAATTAGAAAAAAATTCTATTAGTTTCACACGCTTTGTGTAAAGCCCCTCGAAATTTTAAACAATCGTTTCGTGTAGTTCTTTTGTGGAAAGTTTTGAAGGTTTAAGGGTAAGTATTATTAAAATATTATTAAAGTAGAACTGAATTTATTTGCAAACACCAATTATTATGTATTCTGTTATTGGTTCTTATTTGTATTTTAAAACATTAATTTTTCCAAAGTAATGCGCTGTTTTACAGATATATTTTCCAAATTTTAAAGGTATGCTTTTGCTAGAATAAAAACAATTCTGACAAAATATTTTATTAAAATTTAATACATTAAACAAAAAGACCTCAATAACAATACGTTTTCTTTAGAACAGCTTAAATTATTCAAACAATGGTTTAAACAGTGATTGTACCTATTACCGAATCTTCTTAATTCTTTGAGCTTTGGAAGTGAGAAAACACTTTCCATGTTTAAAATGTTGTTTGATAAATATTTTGAGAGTAACTGCCTTTTCTGTTCGCCTTTAACATAGATTGTAGCATTGGGTGGTATGACTTCTTTCAGCAAATCGCCTACATTTGTATATCCACTTGTGGACTGTCCATCCCAGCTAAGCCCATGGATTCTTTGCTTTAACCACTGAACTTGCTTTTGAAATCATCACTTAGGGTGTTATACTCACAGCCATGTCCAGTATCTCATGCCATATTATATTATTCGCTACATCCAAAATGGCAATCTCCTTGCAATAGAAATCACTAGTTTTGTATTGATATCCTTGTAAATCGATTATGAAACACATGCTTCCTGCTTCAAATAACAGATGGGAATGGGGTTCTAAGCAAATCTCCCCGTATATCCAGTTAAGGGACTTTACTCCCTCCTTTTATGATTTTTTCATCCAGGTAATTATCTGGATGATACTAAAGCAAGTCTGTTTTCTTAATCCAACTTTACCATCCCCAACCACGACACTAATAATTCGCGCCCGTGCTTCCGTTTCCGTAAAACTTTTTCCACTAAGTACGTGTCGGGTGCTGCTGTGAGCTGAATTTCATCACCGTAAAAGCACCTAGAATTGGCCGACCTTCCAAATCTTGTAGCAGATAGGTTGTCGGTCTCGTTTTTGTACTTTAACAATTTTGAATAGTTCTGTACTCCAGTTTGGGTGAAATCCTCGATCGAATACTGCTTTATATTTTGATATACGCACAATGTCTCCAACCTTATACAACTTCTTGCGACTTTTAGAAACGCTGTTAGCGGTGTAAAGTTTTATTCTTTCCGGATGTTCTTCTGCTCCATAGGTGTCATGTTAATAGCCCGATGCGGTGTATTATTGTATTCTTCCATAACCTTAGGCAAAATATTCACCCATTTATGACTGCCTTGCAAGTAAAATCTTCTGTACAATTTGTTTTTGATTGTTCTAATCAACCGCTCAACCATACCAGCTTTGATTGCGGAATACGTAGAGTAATGGTTTATCTTATATTTTTGCATAAGATTTTTAAAACAGCGGTTGTAGTACTCTTTCCCAAAATCCGTTTGTAGATTGATTTTTACGTTATTTTCTCCTTGCAGCATTTTGTCCAATATTTTTTTCATAGCATTTGTGACTTCTGATCCAGTTTTATTTTTTAAAGGTTCAGCTAAAGCATATTTTGTGAAACAGTCCACTGCTATTATAATATATTTGTACCCATTGTTCACACGCGAGTAAGGCTGCATTTCGCACAAGTCCGATTGGATAAGATCACGTTTCACATGTTTCAGATTTGTATGACGACGCTGAAAATTTTTTCTTGCAGGTTTAAATAATTCCTTAACGATGATTTCTTTACTCATTTTTGCTTAACACTGTTGCTAAACTAATAGGGTTATCTTTATCCAATTGCACCTTTGACATAAACTGAAGCTTTGGTTTGTAGTATTTGTTTTTTATAGCTGCTGGTGACGCTTCGTAAATTGATGCTATTGCAAGACCGAGCTCCTTCTCATTTGTCTCGGAAGTTGCAGTCAAATTAATAAAAACTGTATAAACGTTTTAAAGTCAGATACAAGCTTATCCAATTTTTCATTTACATACTGTTTATTAACTGCATCAGATGGCTCAACTGGTTGAGCAAGCATTGCGATACGCTGGTTTCTTGCATTGAAGGCTTTATCTTTACGCTGTATATCATCAGAACTTTTAGACAGTATGTAAAGGCTTGATTCACGAGCTTGATTACAGATTTCTTATTAACACAATCACTATCTTCTTTAGGATCCATTACATCCACTAGCCTTCTTTTACGAAAACTAATTGTTTCTTCTCCAGACTTGAATACTATAGTACTCTCTGATTAACACAATCACCATCTTCTTTCGGGTCTGATGAATTCACTAACCTTCTTTGCTGCATATCGTACCCATCACCATCCAACGTTAGCACAAATCCTCGACCTGGAGGACCGCGCCGAATATCAGCATCTTTACGCTCTGAACGTCCGAAGCGGTCGATAGGCATTTTAAAACTGTGTAATTATTTACTGAGCTCACTGTATTATACCTTCTTCTCTCAACTCTTCTATTATGGACACCATCTCGTTAATGTTTTCCTCGCTTGTATTTCCAGCTCGGTTGGATGCGTTCAACAATCTCAGCCGATCTACAAGTTCATGTACATTATTCCAGTAGACATATTGCACCGGCTTTGAATTTAAACTTTTGTAAAACCGATTAGAAAAGCCTAAACCTGCTCCCTTAGACTGTTTTCTTCTCTTTGGCTGTTTTCTTTCAGGATTCCTCCGAAATTCGGTGAGATATTTTTGCACATATTTGTTAAACTTTTGTTATTTGTTGGGAACCCGCTTAAATCGTGCACCGCAAATGGGTTAAACTTTCTTCTCAAAATCGACGCAGATTTGATCATTTCCAAGTAATTCGGCAAATCTTCATGCAAATTGAAATCGCCATCTTCGGGGCTGATGTCTTTGTAAACCAGCAGGTTGTATAAACCCTTCGTACCTGGATATATCACATTATTTAATGTTATATCGCTAGTTTCCGGGTTAATTACCAATACACTTTTCCACAAACTCCATGTATCGGTTTCCGCATTATACTTTACTCCATAAATTGATTTGTCAATATTTTCGTCCTCGTCTCTAGCTAACACATCCGCATAGTAAAGATGGAACGGTTCTTCTGGAACGAGTTGTTTAATTTTCTTTATAGGTACGTCCATGTTTTCAACTTTAACCTTTGTTGTAGGTGTGGGAATTTTTTCGGTGATCGATTGCAACTGGAAGCGGTTATTTCAAGGGATCAATCAATTGTTTGTGCATCTCTTTGAATTTTGCTGAGATGTAGCGTCTCCTTTTGTACGCTACAAACTTTTTTCGTACAGCATCCTGCATAAGATGAAGACTGCGTTTATTCGCAATAAAATTGTTAACGTCCGTCATCATGAAACTTTGGATGAGAACTAGCTGTTTTTGAATAATGTCAAATATTTATATACTCGTCGAAATTCTTCCGATACCGACCATTATCCAAATCAAAATCTTTCACAACAGTTATAAAATTATGTTTTGAGTCACCCCAACACTGTAAACACATTTCTTTAAATTTCGGATATGCCATGTCACCACTTATATGATCCGAAAAGATATGGCGAAGGTTTGTGTCATCCTGTTTCCATAATGCGTATTACATTGGCGTTATCTCTGAGTCTATGTTTTAAGGCACTAGCGTAAGTTTGACATAGATAGAACGAATCTATTGCTTTATGTCGGCCGAACGAGAAAAATTGAGTGATTTTGCTTTGCTCGTTTACAGGTATATCATCGAAAACCATAATTGAATCTTCTTTGGTATCTCTGGGTTCGATCAAATCATCGTAATTTTCAAACTCATGGTACCCAATTTCTTCTTTTAATGGTGTAAAACGTTTCTTAATAATTCGTATTTCGGTTGATATAAACTTTTAGAAAACACATAGACATTTTGGAATCTAAGTCCATTCTCGTGCAAGATCAGAGATATTAGAGCATTAGTTTTCCACAACTCGATGGTCCCGCGAAGATAGCTCGTATGTTAGACGGGAACAATGAACCATGTTTACCATCCTCTCTTGCACTAGCAATAGCAAAGTTATCATAATTCTGTATAGGTATTTTAACTTCTTGTATAGCATCACCCGTGTCTCTCACATTTTCCGACCTAGGAGCACCATTCTTCTTTTGAAGTTTACGGAGATCCGAATGCCTGCTTAACGTTCTTCTGGGTATACCATATAACCTACTTGCAGAGTTAACACTTATACCCTTTTGTATTTCACTAACTGCTGTCTCTAAAGATTCCTTGGTGTACATCTTTCAAATATAAGTTTAAACTGATTCAAATTGAAAATAATATTCCTTATATACCAGCATGGGCAGGGGTGTGCACGCGCAGGGGTGCGCATGGGCAGGGTGCGCGCGCAGGGGTGCGCATGGGCAGGTGTGCACGCGCAGGGTGCGCATGGGCACAGGTGTGCTTAGGTGTACACCGGAGTACGTGAGAAACTGTCTTGGATCACCAAAAATCTTATTAATATTAAAACAACATAGATTTTATACAATTTTATTAAAATATATATACAAAATATTTAATTGTGAATAAATCTATTAACAATTTCCGTAAACGGATTATATTCAAACATAGAGTCATGTATAATTAAAGCATAAGCCTTCATCGACGGTTCAAAATTTCTTGAAGCTTCTAATTCCATTCTTACATCAACCGTTGCATCCTTGATGCTTTCAAATTGATGACGACAGTCGATTACAAAGACAGGTGATTCCTTAAACCTGTTGTAGTCCATTAAACATTTATTTGACGGATTTGTTCGGGTAGTATTTTTCCATAAAAGATGCATAAGACAGGTACGCTGGCAAGTAGTCATTCTGCTCGAAGTCCAAATTTAATCGACCTTGAGGGAACATCTGAGAGTTTAAAACACTTTGACATTGGTTATATTGGCATTCGTAAAGCTTGTAGCATTTTCTTCTTTCTTATCATATTTTCCATTTTGCAGCGCCAGTAATATCCACCGAGCCTTCTCTGTTTCGTTCGATACTTTAATTCTCCATACTTGCGACTTTGATTGTGTTAGAGACGGTAATTCGTGTAGTTCCCATTTTCTGAATGCAACCATTATAGATGATTGATTTTGCATTTCCGAAAGCAGCGACGCCTTGGCGAAGTCACTTAATGTTATATGCGGGACCTCCCATGAAATACGTTGTATTTTAAACGTTACTGTATTTCCAATCGACTTGTAGCAATTTACGTCCGACTTGGATCTGATTAAAATCAGCTCTTGAGGCATGTTGACGATAGTTTTCTTGTAATCTTCAAAAACCCGAAAATGGTTTTAGCGGTATAGCACAACTAAACCGTCCATCTTGAATATGGTATCTGGCTTCCACCCGGTATGTGTAATAGATTTTGTTTCTGATTCTTCCATGGATACTAAACCTTTAATAGTTCTTGTAATTCCAGGGATTCGACAGACATCTATTATTTGATTATTACCCAATTTGTATTGAATTTCCTCAAACAGAAAATATGGCGCATTTCTAGTAAACTCGTAAGCTTTAGGGTCTGGTTCTGCTGCTCTAATCGGGTCTCCAGTTGTTGAGGCTTCCTTAATGTTTCCGTAGGTTTATAGGTGCCCTTTATAAATATAAAACTTTCATGAGGGTATGTGATGTTATCACTGCTCTGGATTTCAATTGAAATTCGATCGTTGTTTTCTGCTTCAATGTAAAGGGAAGATATGTATAATAATCTTCCTTTATTATGGTTTCGTCTAATTTATAACCTCCAAACACATCCAATTTGGGTACGTCCTCATATTTAAGTCCTTCCAAGTTTAACGTTTTCATCACTGTGGAGATCTAAGCTGCGTTTACTTCTGCCTCCCATCATTTATAACTTTTAACCCCAAAGATTTTAAGAAACGTATTTCTTCTGCTGTAAGTCTCTCGACAACTTGACGCTTTGATGTCGTATTCACTACTAATCGTCTGGGGTGTTGTAGCGTGTTTTATATACAAAATCGATAGGCATTTTCAGCTACTTTTTATTTCCAGTCTCACACAGGTGTATGTTTCCGGGAAAAGTTTACCAATTCACCCAAATGATCGACTAGTCTGATTGTAATATTATCGATTTCTGTCACGCTCAGCGGATAATATATGACGTGGTTAGGTTCCTTTTCCAGATTATACCCGGGTGGTACAGATAGACTGAATTCGAATATGCTGTGCGTAAGAAAATTGTTTCTGAACGATCCGCTGGTGATATTGGTTTCCACAAAATGTTTGAGACCGATATTATGTTCACTTGCTGATTAGCGATATGTACGGTATCTGCGCCAATTTGCGGTTGGTAAACCCCAAGATGCTTCCAATATTGTTTTACGGTTTGCCCCAAAATCTATCGGTATACTGCTTCGTATAGAACACTTTAATGTATTATTGTTGGCACTCAGTTTAAAATATTTTCAATGTTCTCGTTGATGTCCGGCTTCTGACTGAACCATTTTTGAAGACGTCCTGTATATATGCATTTATTTCTTCTAATTCGTATGATCCAGGTTCAATGGTTATTTTGCGATGCTCTGGATCGTTAAAGTAAAGTTGTTGTTTCCTGGATGTATGTTTTGCACAGTGTTACAAGTGTACAGTCCCACTAGACCCAAAGCATATTCACCATCTTGTTTCAATTTAATTGGTGGGTAAATGGATCCTGTCGATATGACATTACCATACCCGAACACGCTCACTGTTTTAGCCATTGTCACTAAGAAACTTTAACACTAAATGTCCACAATTGTATGTGTTGTAAGTCTGCTCCGGTACACTGTTGTAGTAAATTTTACAACCTCGAAAATATCTCTTTACTTCTTCCGGTGGTCTCAAGTCTCCAAACGAATCGTAGTAATACACACTATTTCTACGTTTTCGGTACCCCACCCAATGTGTACCCGAACCTTTGGTGGTATCCAAATTAATCACTCCCGATTCGTTGACATGCGGTCTAATCTTCTGTAACTGATCTCTAGAAAAGACGTTGCGAAAATGAGGAATGTTAGATGCGTGTTTCCTTATATCTACATCGGTGAGAGCTCTTCGAGGTAACTTGCTTAGTTTTTTGATACTTTTTTACAAATGCCACGCCCCTGTTTGTACGGTTTCAAGAATAATGCTGTACCTTTTTTGTATGGTTTTAGAAACATTCCATTTCCTTTTTTCCCAACGGTAATGGCTTCCATAGATCTGTTGTGTCGTTCGCTCTCCTTAAGATGTTCGTTGGCTGTCTTGACATCATTTACTGCTTTAGCTATCCCTGCAGCACCACCTGTTAGTGCCCCTAGGCACTTAGTCCCGCGAATATCGGAATCAATGGCAGAAAACCTCCTTTCTGTGGAACGGGTATAATACGTGGGACTTTAATTTTGCTTTTCCCACCCGCTCCTTTTATGATTTTTTTACCAATTAGAATACCAACATCTAACAGCTTTTTCAAGTTGTCGGAACCAACTCGGTCTACTTGCGGAGCGTATTTTCTTCAAGAATCCGCCTTTAAAACTTATTTTCTTCTTTAAACCCATACCCATTTTCTCTTCGCTTTCATAGCGTTTGTCACAAACCAAGCTGCAGCTTTTTCCCCAAACTTTGCGTTTTTAGACTTAACTCTCCCAGGCTTCTTCTTCTAAAATTTTATCTGCTCGGTGTCTGGCTGGAAGATCGTCGGGTACTTGGAGTATGCAATGTCGTGGTCTTTACACAATTTATCCAATCGTTTATTCCAGGATCACCTCTTGCTAAGCGCTCATCCAACTTTGTACCAGGCCGCAGTACTGATAACCTGGAATATGCAGCTCAAACGGTAGCCTGTTTATAGCGCTGTTGATTAAACCCTCTCCAGAACAGATAATCATGTGTTTACTCAAAAAATCTCAAACTATACTAATAAATAAACAACAACGAGTCTATTTATACTTTTTCAAAAAATTTACAATATATTTATAATAACAATACATTTACATCCACGTCTCTTGGACTGTCTTTTATAAAATACTCTTTCTAGTTATCACCATAATCCAGAATCTCCAGATTCCGACAAATTTAAACGTCTAAACATTTCCACTAATGTTCTTGTACGTATCACGTCTCGCACAAATATATCCGGAAAACATATAACCAGCTCCAAAGCATTTAGGGCGCTCTGATTCAATTCGTTGTAGAATAAAATATTGCCAATTCGAACTTCGCCTTCAATCAAGATTTTAATTCGTTTCTCTCCTTCAGTCATAGTATTAAACCGATCGCAATCATTTAAATTAGAATTAGCAACAAACCCTACTAATTCGCTGTATAATGCTGGGAAGTCACGACTTTCCAACTGTTTAAGTTGATACTCAAACAACTCTCGCATATGGAATATTTTACGGCACTCCAATTCATTTATAACTATCGAGCTATCGCCCATTATTATTTTTAACTGGAACGTTTCGTTCTCGGTTGATCCAGACACTGGTGACAGAGTGATAAAGAACGGACCTCCTAGTTGTATGTGTAGATCTTCCATTTCGGGTGCACCATTTAATCGAGTGTTTAGCACGTCACGAGAAAATACGTTGATTTGAAATTCCACTTGAAATTTGTAAATGCTAACCAATTTTCGTATGTCAATTCCAGAACATGGTTGCCACAATATTTCTTGCTACACACCAATCGTAATACGGGTTTTATTCTCTGGTTTATAACAAACCCAATTTCCGCATTATGAGGGTGTTCACCCAATTCACTTAAACTATGCGTAAACTTATTAATCAGATTTTCGGTATACGAAACTTGTGCATCATTAACACCTGCAGACTCCATTGCTTTGCACTGATTTCACTGAGATGACTGAGAAGGAATCCTATGCAGATCATCCTTTTAAATGTTTCAGGGTTGTTGTTGCGCATGCTCCTCATTATCATTTGCAGTATGTTACAGACAGGCATGAACTAGTTTGTAATCCGATTCAAGGTTAGTTAAGAATATTAGGTTTTACTGGTGTGATTAGACTGGTATGGAATGTTACTCAAGGTTAAACGACGCTGGGTTTTTAAAAGTAAACTAGCTAATTATTATACGATCTTAATTATGATGGGTATAAAAGCATCGTGCAATGCAATATGATTTAGTTTCTGTTTAGTCTTTGACAAGTTAACAAGTTTTATAATTACAGTGAAATGGCTTCTTTTACCTGTAACGTCTGTGGGGTTGTCTTCTCGAGAAGCGATAGTTTGAAGAGGCATCTACTCCAACAGCATGGATTGATACCAGATCAAAAGACTGGCTTGTTCGCCTGCGATGCATGCCCTGCATCCTTCTCGCGGAAGGATAGCCTAAAACGGCACAAGGACGCCAAGCATGGTGTGGTTGTTCCCGTTGCCGGCCCATCCGGGGTCAAACGAGCTGCTGCACCAACCGTTGAGGAGCCTACCCCCAAAAGATTGCGGAGATGTGTTGAGTGCGATGTGGATGTAACCAACTTGGTGGCCCACCAACGCTCGAACGAACACAAAGCTAATGCTAGTCGCGTCCTGGATGGGGGTGTAGAAGTGGTAGCGACTGCATTTAAAAGTCGAATCGCTACATACAGAATTAGTAATGTCGACTCTACAAGTACGTATTTTTTTTATAAGTATTTAGTGTTTAACTTAGTTATTTCTAGGTCTGTTGGATTTTCTCCGCAACCAGAGGGAGAGATTCATAAGCTTAGTCGGGGAACAGCGGGCAATCCACACCACCCTAAAGGTGAACCTGGAGGTGTTTGGTGGTTACACCAAGATGGCTGCGTCAGAGGGTGTTGAAGATATCAAATCCTTCAACACCCGAAATGTTGTGGTCACCTCATCCAGCGATCTGGGGGAGGTATACAACTCTTTTGTGGAGAGGATGTCAGCCAAGTCAGACGAATTTCAAGAACGAGATTCTGGTTAGTTTCTACAATAATTAATTTTTTCTAATTTTTAAATTTTAGGTTGGACGCTGAAAAATGTGTTATACTTAGAAATAAATATAAACAAGTATAAACCTCTTCGTGGGGAGTCCTACATCGAGCTCCCCAAATGGGTTCGAGACAAGTGTGCGGTGGTTAATGTCCAGAACCAAGACAATGCATGCTTTGCCTGGTGTGTTGTGGCTGCTCTTCACCCTGATGATGCTCACAATCCGCAAAGGGTCAGTAGCTACCCGCATTACAGCACCGCACTCGACGTGACAGGACTACAGTTCCCGATGCCCATAAAGGACATAGCCAAGTTCGAGGAGCAGAATGCTATAAGCATTAACGTCTTTGGGGTGGAAGGCAAGTCCATCGTTGGACCCCTCCACTTCACCAAAAGAAAGAGGGATCAGCATGTCAACCTGCTGTACATTCAGGATGGATGCAAGTCCCACTACTGCTGGATCAAGGATTTGGGGAAGCTAGTGGGTAAGCAGCTATCTCATGACCACACCCGTAAATGGATTTGCGATGGATGCTTGGTGTTCTTCCCATCCGAAGACAAATTACGACAACACTGAACAAGACTGCAACGTGGTTGCGACAAAGATGCCGAACCACTTTAACAACATCCTCGAGTTTACGAGCGTGCACAAGCAAATGCGGGTACCGTTCGTGATTTATGCTGACTTCGAAAGTGTGTTGAAGCCTATTAGCTGCAGTTCCGGATCCCACCTCTTCCTTCACCAACAGCACACAACACCACGAACCCTTCAGTTTTGCATACTATATCAAATGTTCATACGATGACTCGTTTAACAAGTTTGACCTGTACAGGGGACCTGAAGCTGCTAAAGTGTTTATGGAAAAGTTGAAGGAGGAGGCCTGCAGATTAGGTAAAATCTTAAAACCAACGTTCCGATGACACCGCTTGAACCTCTGGAGGAGTTGTTATTCCACATGGTTGACGATTGCGGCATCTGCAGGAAACCTTTGGGTGATGATCGAGTGAGGGATCACTGCCACCTAACAGGAAAGTTCCGCTTCGCAGCACATCGCCAATGCAACGTTCAATACCGGATGCCAAATTTCATACCGGTCATATTCCACAATTTAAGTGGGTATGATTCCCATTTTATTGTGAAAGAGTTGGGCTGCGATAAAGAACGTGTAGAGGTGATCCCCAATCAATAAGGAGCGGTTCGTATCGTTCACAAAGTATGTGAGGTTATATGGCGAAGAACCAGATGTAGAAGAAGAAGATGATGAAACCGATAATTCCACAGTTCAGCTGCGTTTCATAGATTCGCTTCGTTTTATGACATCATCGTTGGATAAGTTGACGAAGAATTTAGAACCTCAACAGTTTGTTGAGATCCAAAATTTTTCTCAGACGACAGACTGCGTAGTTTGCTGACAAGGAAAGGTGTTTTCCCGTATTCATACATTTCCGGTGTAAGTGTATTGAATGAAACCTCTTTGCCCGCAAAACATGCTTTCTTCAACGACTTATCTTCTACGGCTATTAGCGATGCGGATTATAAACATGCGCAGAAGGTGTGGAGGAGTTCCACATACGAAACTTGGGTGAATACAGCGATCTGTATTTAAAGAGCGATGTTCTACTGTTGGCAGACGTTTTGAAAATTTCAGAAACGTTTGTCATACGTACAATCTCGACCCGGCCCAGTACGTGACAGCTCCTTCTCTCGCCTTTGATGCAATGCTGAAACACACTGAGGTGAAGCTGGAGTTATTAACCGATGTTGATATGCATCATTTTGTAAAGAAAGGGATTAGAGGTGGTCTCACCCAGTGTAGTCATCGGTATGCTCGTGCCAACAACAAGTATATGGAGGAGTACAACCCCAGTGAACCCTCCATGTACTTGACATACCTCGATGCCAACAACCTATATGGATGGGCTATGAGTCAACCACTTCCACACGGGTTTTTCAGGTGGTTAAACATCGATCAGGTTAACCACCTAAAAGATAACATTTTGAATATCCCCATTACGCACAATATGGGGTACATCCTAGAGGTTGATCTGCACTACCCACAACAGCTTCAGGATCTGCATAACGACTTGCCTTTCTGTCCCGAGACCATGGTTCCACCAACACCGTCTTCTAGGACTCCGAAGCTACTCACCACACTTTTTGATAAGAAGAAATATGTAATCCATTACCGAACACTTCAACAGGCTCTACGCAATGGTCTACAATTAACTACAGTTCACCGTGTGTTGAGTTCGAGCAATCACCGTGGCTCAAACCTTACATAGATTTAAACACGTCTCTCCGTACTTCTGCCACTAACGCGTTTGAAAAAGACTTTTCAAACTTATGAACAATGCGGTTTTGGTAAAACTATGGAGAACGTGGACAACCGTGTTGATGTAAAGATTGTGTCGCGGTGGGAGCACGAGGGACAAAAGTTGTGCGCGAGTGGACTAATAGCTAAACCTAACTTTAACAGTAGTTTAGTGCTAGGTGAGGATTTGGTTATTATACAGATGGATAGGGTAAAAGTCACTTACAACAAACCCATATATGCAGGTTTTTCGATTCTAGATATTTCAAAGACCCTCATGTATGATTTTCATTATAACACCATGAAACATTTGTATGGAGCTAAACTCTCACTACTTTATACAGACACTGACTCTTTAGTGTATAGTATAGAAACAAAAGACTTGTATAGTGATATTAGTGCAAACATTAACAATTTCGACACTAGTGACTACCCTCGAGACAACAAATACAATATGCCTCTTGTGAACAAAAAGATTCCCGGCAAGTTCAAAGACGAGTTCAACGGCGACTTGGTGTTACAATTTGTTGGAACTCGCGCAAAATCCTATTGCATTCTTAGTGAGAAGGACACGATTAAAAAGATCAAGGGGGTATCGCGTAGTGTGGTGGCTGGGATTAGTGTGGATAGTTTTAAGGACATTGTGCATAATAATTCTGGTGCCCTCATGCATAGCATGGTATGTATTCGGAGTAAAAAACACGATTTGTACACCCAATTAATTAATAAAATTAGTTTATCGGCAGAAGATGACAAAAGGTACGTCATCCCGGTAGTACTTCCACATATGCATGGGGGCATAAGGATATTAGATAGTTGTTTATATTTTATTGTGTATATATAGTATGTAAGTTAGTTATAAGCATATCTACCCTCCCCATCCTTAATAATTCCTTTCTTCCCGGCGATATGTGTTTACCTCCACGTGGTCTCGCTGGACGGTAAAACATATTGTTGGATTAACAACAATATGTCTTATTGACTGAAAACATGTTTCCTCTCTTTACTTTAATCTCTTTTATTACAGGTCTATTTAAACAACCCATTAATCTCTTTTTGTTACAGGTTAACCTGCTTGGATTCGGCTACACAAACAAAATACTTTGTAAAAATTGTAATTAGTTTATTAAACTGTAAATCGGATAAATAAATTATTAAACTTTTGTGTTCTTAATTTTTGTGTTGGTTAAAGCATATACCTTGGGTAGCGAAAAAGGTTTTAAAAAATGGAGTTAAATATATACGAGCAAAAGAGCTTAAAGTATAACTTTGCAGGGCGTGGTCCGATTTCAAATCTGTTTGCAGATTCGAATTCTGCATAAAATTCTAAGCTAACAAGATGTATCGCATGACTAAAAAAATTTTATAAGAACGCTCAAAAGTCGCTACAGGTAAGAAATCTTAAAATTGGGGTAGCTCCCTTGGGGGTGATGATATCTAAAAAATTCTTAGAGATTTGGGTAGCTGAGAAAATTCTATTGTTAATTGATACCAAACAAGATAGGTTTATCTCGAAAGATGCAATGGCTAGACAAAGAAAACTATTTGGTCCAGAATGTTAGCGGTAAAAAATCTTAAAAATAGGTTTATCACGTGGGAGGAAATGAGGATGCTCATTTATCTCGAAACATAAAAAATTTAAGATAGGTTTATCTCGAAAGATGAAAAATGGTTAGTCGAAGAAAACTTTTTGGTCCAGATGTGTGTGGAAATGTGGATGCTGGTGGAAATGTGGTGGTGGGTTTCTTGATTTTACCCTACTCATTGTTTAACTGCGCGATGAAATTAAACAAGTTCTAGCTTCTGCTGGGTTTCAGTTACAAAAATGGAACTCTAATAATATCAATCTTTTAAAGGATCTCCAGTTAGGTTCACAAAACTCGGAAAACTTGGTTATTCATGGTAAGGACTTCGATAATTTAAAAACTTTAGGGATTTGTTGGTCACCCCTATCGGATAAGATAGTTTATAACTCTCAATTAAATATAAACGTAACCCTTGTTACAGTGGCGTAACTACGATTTTGGGGCCCCCCCGCAAAAATTTTAAAGTGGGCTCTCTTTAAAATGTATTACTTTTACTGGCTTATATTTAGCCATATTTTTAAATTATAGTACATGTAGAGAAGGAAGCAGTATAGAATTAAATACATATACTATATTAATCAAGTGCTTTATTAATTATAAAACCAAATTACATAAATTCAAACTTATAAGTTAATTAATATTAAATCTACATATTTATACGCCGCACAAAATTATTTACACCTAAAAATTTGATACAGTAAAAACCTATGAGCTAGCAGACATTCCAAATCAAATTCAAAATTTTGTTTTTCTTGCATGTTTTGCTGCAAACGCGTTTATTGTATCCTCTATATTCATATTTTTGGCAGTGTCATGTTCTACTGCTAAGAGGGATAAATCGTCTAATCTATCTTGTGAAGTGCGGTTCCTAAGATAATTTTAATAATTTTAATTTTGAGAAAGATCTCTCCGCACTTGCAACGCTAACGGTAAAGTTAGGTATAACATTAAGGCTGTTATGGTGTTTGGAAAACTGCTAGAACCTGTAGATTTGGAAAGTACTAGATATTCTAAAAATTGTAAGATACCGTTAACATTTTTAATTCATCACAAATAAGTCTATTATTTTGAGTGTAGTAAGTTCTATACCTATAGCATCATTTAAATCTTTGTAGTAAAATTTTTGCAATTGTTTTGCCTTAGATAAAATATCGTCTGCAGTTAAATTCAAAAATACATTAGGTTCTAAGAAATTAAACTTTTCGTTTACATGAAAAAGCGATTTAAAACGATTCGACAGCTGTGAAATTATAATATCCATTACGCGATAAAATACATTTATTTTAAATTTAAATTCTTCATCATTAAATCGATAATCATTGGATAATTCATCGTAATGCTTTTTATTTTTGGTTGCCTTTTTTTATAAATTCCGGTTTAATATTCCATTGCCCTGCAACTTTCGCTGCTTCCTCCTTGATGTTGGAATAGTTATTTCTTGTTTCCTTGAAAAATTTTAAAGTTTTTGAAATAAGAGAGTTATCTGATTAATATTCGCCTTTTCACTCTGAGCAGTTTGTGAGAGCTTGTTAAGCTCTTCTAGAATTTGACTTAAAAAACACTTAAAAAATAAAATTAAAATTATCCATGCTAGTTAATATTTGCTTTGCGTCATTTCGTTCATCTGTTTTTTGATATCATAATAATTTTATTCAGAGACATTACTATATCTTTATACCGAATTCTTATGGCAGCTAAAGATTTTACTCGATCCGCCCAACGTGTCGGATTTAAGCGTTTCAATTGTGTGAAATTTTCTTTAAAACAGAAAGCCAATTCCATCTTACTATACTATTAGCAAAAAATGTATATATGTTTTCTAAAAGTAGAAAACGATTCTATTTCTTTTATACCTTTAACGGCATCATTTATGACTAGATTTAAGTTATGGGCACTACAGTGCATATATAAGGCTGCAGGCTCTATGTTTAAAATTCTTTTGCACGCCAGAATACGTACCGCTCATAACGTTAGCTCCATCGTAGCCCTGCCCTCTACATTTATTTATATCTAATTGCATGTTGGTTAAATTGCTTAATATAGTATTACATAGTCCTTCAGCAGATTGGGACTCTACTTTTGTAAAACCCACAAAAGTTTCACAAATATCTATTTTGGTTACCTCTCCCAAGCTGTCTTTTTAAAATCAATATATCTTACAATTTTACTTAATTGATCAATCTTAGTTATATCCTGTGTAGTGTCTATTATGATTGAGAAAAAGGAGCGGATCTAATTTTATTTAATAAAATATTTTTAAGTGTGCGCTTAAATTATTAATAATATCGTTTTGAATTTTGGGAAAGATATTTAATTGAACCTTTGGGTCGTTCAAGCACTTTTGTAATATAGGATCATAGTTACTAATTAAATGAACTAAACTTAAGAAATTACCGTTGTAACTGTCTTTTGAATCAGAAAAACTTTCTCTATGTCCTCGAAATGACAGCATGCGCTGGGATAGTGTTAAACTAACATTGAAAAGTCTGTGTAAAACATTTTTCCAAAATTCAGTTTCTTGTTTTAATAGTAGAGTATCTTTCTTATCTATGGTATAATTTTTTTCCACATATCGTAAATAAAACAACAAGTTAAATGAGATTGAGCAAGCAAATGCTCTTTAATTTTTTGATAAACCCTGCCAATCATTAATTCCGGTCGTCCAACTTGACCTTACTGAAGCAAACAGCCAACATGGTTGACAATAAACACAATTTTTAATTTAGAATAACACAACCACCCATTTGAATTGTGTGGTAAGTTTAACGTATTGCTTTTATTTTCGCTTGCAGTTATTAAGTAATAATAGTGAACTGAAAACTTCTATTTTTATTATCTTTAGGAAACGCACCATCTGGTCTACACAATCCGTAATTAATTATTTCTTTTCTTAAATTGTCATGTTGTAAAACATTGATTTTTAAAAATGTGCAAAATCGGTTGGATATTCTTTCGTTAGATCCATAGATAGTTCATTAAGTGAAAAGTACTACTCACATTTACCTCTGTAATTGTAGTGGTATCTAGTTCCAAATTTCTATCGCGGCCGTCATTATGTGATGTACTTGCGCCCTGGGTGAGAGTTTTTAAATTGTTGACGACTGCTGTTCGTCTGTAGCGGAACTAGTAGATGCTACTGTCGAAAGCCCAATTTCTTTCATAGATTGTTCTTGTTTTTCGGACTCTTTAGAAGTAAAAAAGGAACTTATTTTTGGAATCTTGCTCTTTGATTCTTCCAATAGTTTCCTTTTCGTTTTTTGCAGCGCCGCTTGTAGTGCTCATTGTATATTATTTCCTGCAATTTTGAATGAAATTAATTATAATGTAATTAGATAAGTAATAATTATTTAAAAGCCTTTTGAAATTACAAATAACACATACATACTTTGCTTTAAATGCTTTAATTAACAAAATATAAATGATTTTTATTGAATGCTTAAAGATTTATTTATATGTATTTCTCAGCGCGACTTCAACTATGATCAAATCAATAGTAGTTTAATAAAAAATAGATATAAATACTTACGTTTAAATATGAAAGACCTCCTGTAATACGAACACAACACTATTGAGTAAAACGTACTGGAATGCTTTTTTACTTCCTTTCCGTTATATATAATGCAGCTAATGCAAATACGTTGCAACCAGCTGACTAGAAACCACAAAATGAATTTCTTTCTAGTATTATATTTCTAGAAAGCGAAGGTTACTAAGCTACCTGCCATCCTGTGAATCTGTACTGTACAGACAATAGCCCTTTATTCCTATTTAAAATCCCACAAACCAAACTAACCCTACTATACGTCGTTTAATAATGCTTTACCACTTTATACAACTTATCACTTAAGAATAATATAGACATCTTTGTTATTAAAGTTTACAGTCTCTTTCATCTGTTTATTAACCCTTACAAAATAGGACAGAACGGATAGAAAGAAGAAAGGATGCAGGCTGCAGGTGGTGTTCAGTATTTATCTTAATTATTATTTCTTGTATTTCAGCAGTTCCTAGTAGTAACATCAAGAAAACGTTCGTTAACCTGCGGTTTCTGAATTATCTGCAATATTTTCTTGACCGTTTCTTACCTGCCAAATACGTTGAAGATGAATAAGTTGAGTTTATTATCGTTTGGGCCTTCTTGCACTTGGGGCCCCCCCGCATAGCGGGGGCTGGCAGGGGTGTAGTTACGCCACTGCCTTGTTACAAAACGAACTATATTAAGTAGTTTTTCTAAAATTTGCGATCCTTTGGGACTTCTCGGCCCTGTTATAGCCATTGCTAAATTAATAATGCAAGATCTTTGGAAAATAAAGACAGGTTGGGACGAGGCGGTAACAATGGAACTTTATAATAGGTGGCGAGAATTTTCCTCTCAGCTATCTGAAATAGTTTCGATTTCGATTGCAAGAGAGCTTGTTTTTGAAAGTGATTCACGTATAAAAATTCATGAATTTGCCGATGCTAGCGAACGGGCATATGGCGGTTGCGTATTTTTGCGAGAAATTACAGTTAAAGGTGAAATAAACTGTGCCGTTTCATGTGCCAAATCTAGAGTGGTACCGTTAAAAACAATTAGCATACCACGTTTAGAATTGTGCGCCTGTCTTTTACTGGCAGAGTTGATAGAAAAGGTGCTCAATATTTCATTTATTAAATTTGCGCCCGTTAATTATTACACGGATTCAACTATCGCGCTGTCCTGGATTAAATCATGCCCGAGCCGTTGGAAAACATTTATCGCCCACCGGGTTACTGACATTCAAGGCAAATCTGTGATTGAATCATGGTATCACGTTAGTACGGAAAATAATCCTGCGGATATCATGCCTAGAGGTGCATATCCTATACTTTTAGCCAATAATAACTTATGGTGGTATGGTCCAAGATTTTTGCAGGAATTACCCTTTAAGCCGAAAATTTTTGAATCTAGTTTTGTCAATTCTATTCCCGAAGCGCGTATTTTAGAAGCCATAATTTCAGATAGGCCCGTTGATGACTACACAAATTTTGCTCATCATATATTTGCGAAATACAAGAATTTTAACAAACCAATAAGAGTAGTAGCAACCTGCAATCGATTTATCTTTAATTGTAAAAATAAAACAAATAAAAGGTTAACAGAGTTTGCCGTTAACGAAATAAATGAGGCAGAAAATGCCATAATAAAACTAGAGCAGAACGTTAATTTCCAGGCCGAAATAAAACAATTAATACACGCTACTCAAATTAAGCGCGATTCTAAATTACTATCGCTCAATCCCTTTTGGGATGAGGATAGAATCCTCCGCGTATGAGGGCGACTGCGGAATTCTGATTTAGAATTCAACAACAAACACCCCATATTGCTTGCAAAAGGGTTGCTTTGCGATTTAATTACTCGTAAGGCTCACGAAACTAGTATGCACAGTGGTGTACAAGGTACACTGGCAACCACACGATTAAAATATTGACCTTTTTAATGTACTTTCACGTTTATTCATTACGACTACATCGTAAATGTACGCGATCGTTGTGAGGATATAATTGTTTATCGTCACAAACAAATGAGGAATCATTAAATCACGTTCTTGAAAGTCTTCTATTTTCATCGTTATTGGTTATACAACGTTAGTAGCAAACCATATGTTCAGATCTGTATTCTTGAATATTGGCACGTAAGATGTTGTTAAATATTTATATTCCCGTATAACTTAAGACCCGGATGTAAGCTAAAACTCTCCGCAGAAGGATGTGTTTACCATGATAGCTTCATTTTGCTCGAGTGTAGTGTGAATTCTTCTCTTAAAAACACTCTTACAATCTGCTAAAAGATATTTACATCTTTACGTTTCAGATTACTAATTACACCAGTATGAATATGTACTTTGAAAGCAGAAATCGAGTCCTCCCAACGCACTTGATGGTGAACAGTCTCCTTTTGTTTTGATACCCTACTCCTCTCTTTTGTACTACTTTGAATTGGGTACGCAAGGTTTTAATATTAGCAAATGGTGCCAGTAACTGCTGTTATTCGCCAACAGACTATACATGCTTTATAGCATCATGTAATCTACCCATTCCAATCCTGCATAATCGTAACCCTTATTCAACCTGTTCAATGCTATGATTGTGTTGCACCAACCCAAGGAGGGCAGCAAGAAACGATTCATCTTGGCAGCTCAACGTTCTGCAACAAGTAACACACGATCAACTTTTTACACTTAATAAAGACTGTTGTATGTTTTAAAGATAGACTTGCTTGTTACAAAGCTGAATTAGAACTGACGCTCCGCTCGATAGCAACGGCGAACGCGCCCGCAGAAACAGTAATAAACCCACTCATCAAGAAATTGAATGCTGACGTCAGCAGAAAATGAATAAATAAAATAAAATAAACGTAGTCAGCATGAAATTTATTGCTGACATCCGCAGAAACAGTAATAAACCCAGTCATCAAGAAATTTAATGCTGATGTTGCAAAAATGAATAAACCTAATCAACAAATATTTAATGCTGACATCCGCAGAAACAGTAATAAACCCAGGCAGCAAGAAATTTAATGCTGATATCTGCAAAAATGAATAAACCCAGTCATCAAACAATTGAATGCTGACGTCCGCAGAAAAATAAATAAACCTAATCAGCAAGAAATTTAATGCTGACATCTGCAAAAATGAATAAACCCCCTCAGCAAAATATTTAATGCTGAGGTCTGCAAAAATTTAATAAACTCAGTCATCATGAAATTGAATGCTGACGTCCGCAGAAAAATAAATAAACTTAATTTTTAGCAGATTGTAAGAGTTTTTTTAAGAGAAGAATTCACACTACACTCGAGCAAAATGAAGCTATTAAGGTAAACACGTCCTTCTGCGGAGAGTTTGAGCTTACATCCACTTCTCAAGTTAAACGGGAATATAAGTATTTTACAACATCTAACGTGCCAATATTCAAGAATACGGATCTGAACATATGGTTTGCTACTATTGTTGTAAAACCAATAACGATGGAAATAGAAGACTTTCAGGAACGTGATAGTGGTTGGACATTGAAAAGTATATATAATTTATGTATTAATATACATAAGTATAACCCCATGCGGGGATCATCATATATCGAGCTGCCACCTTTAATACAACGTAAACAGGGATGTATTAACGTAAGGAATAATGACCAGGCGTGTTTTGCATGGTCTATAGTATCTGCACTTTACCCTGTCGCTTATGATTCTAAACGGCTCTCCAAATATCCTCATTATTCATTTGTATTAAATCTAAAAGGTATCCAGTTCCCTGTGACTCTAAACCAAATTATAAATTTTGAATCTCAAAATAATATTTTAGTGAATGTATATACTCTTAAACTAAACAAACAAAAATTTACAATCGTTTCTTTGCGTGTATCATATAATAAAAAAAAACAAACATGTTAATCTCTTGATTATTCATAACCAGTGCTATGGTGATGATTTGGGAATCTATGATATTATTGAACCGTTTAATTCCCATTATCAAGGATTTGAGTCGATTAGTGTCTTCCCAACTTAGTGTTAAGAAAAATAGAAAACATTTTTGTGATCGCTGTCTCCACTACTTTATTTCAGAGGAAAAATTAATAAAACATATGAATGATTGGAAAATGAAACAATTGGGTGTACCCCGGTTGCCTACAAAAAAATACAATCCTCCGTTTTAGAAATTTTCAAAACAAAGTTAAAGTTTCATCAAATTGTGTCATCTGTGTACATTGAAGAAGTACAAGAATCACACGAGTCAAGATGTGATACAGAGCATACAGGTAGAAAACCCATTGGACTTAATTGCGATTGATTACTTCAGTAACTTAGTAAGAAGTAGAAAAGGGCATCTACATGTACTAATAATCATAGATATTTTTTCTAAATTTACTAAATTATACCCAACTAAAGAGTGTAGTACGATAGAGACTAATAGAAAGTTGCAGTTATATTGTAGAGAGGTGTGAAAGTTTAAACGTGTGCTGGCAGATAACGCCACGTACTTTAATAATCAAAGATTTGTGAATTATTGGGATCAACAAAATGTTAAGGTAGTTTTCTGCAGCAAAAGACATCCTCCGGCAAACCCAGCTGAGAGATACATTCAGAAAACCGCAAAATTCTTACGTCTGGCATCATATAGAGACCATCGACTATGGGAGGACAATCTGTCTAAGGTCGAATCTTTCATAAATGAAACCCCGAGCACGGTTACAGAAACCAATCCCATAATGCTGATGAGACAGCAATACCCTGAGAGACCTTGGCAGATTGTGCCTCGAACGGATGAATTTCAGCAATTATTGTTTGATGTCAGGGAGAAGTTAAGAAGAAGGGCAGACAAATATACACGTAAAATGAATGCGAAAATTCAAAATAGAGGAAAAATCAAAATTGGGGATCTAGTGATAGTAAGAAGTCTAAGGGTAGGCAGGCGTGAATTAATGACGTGTGCTAAGTTACACTTGCCTTACGAAGGACCATTTCAAATTGGGGAAGTCGTAGGGGAGTGTACCTATGTTTTAAGAGATATGGAGACATAGGCGGAAAGGGGGAAATTTTACGTTAGCCTGTTGTTTCCCTATACACCTTACGAGAGACAGAATGAGGGAAATGAGACTTGAACGATAAAAATATAGAGATAGGTGAACAGTAGAGTAGAATTTAAATAGATAGAGATAGAGATAGAGATAGGTGTATATAGAAAAATAGAATTAGGTATAGGATAAATAAGGGAAGATAGTTAGATGTAGATATAGAGAAAGGTATGTATAGATAGTATAATAAATAGATAGTGATAGTAGTAGGTAAGGTGAAAAATGAAACAGTGGGACATAAGTAGAAAAAACTTAAATAAAAGTGAAGATAGGTAGAAAAATATAAAAGTGAGGTACTTAAAGAGTCAATAGTTGACAAAAGGGTAAAAAAAGGAAATAGACAGAAATAGAGAGTGAAGAGTTAGTAATAGTGAGAAATAGTTAGGTAGAAGGTAGTAATAGGTGTGAATATAGTTAGTTATAAATAAAGATAGGTGTAGATAGATAGAAATAATTAGAGATATATAGAAATAGGTAGAAATAGGTTGATAAGTAGTGATAGGTTGGATAAATAAGTATAGGTAGTGTTCCGCGAGTAGATAGGTGTTTAGAAATAGCATGTAAGATAAGGTAGTAGGAATTAGTATATTTAAATTCAATAAAACATAAGAAAGTTTTAGTTGAATTAAAATAGGGGGATTATGTTGTGGATTCAAAGGGGTAAATCAGTGTGAAACAATAAAATTTCAACAACCCTGTATATAGAAAAGAGCAAATTATTTATGCGAAAAATTTAATTTAATTTATTTAGGGGAAACGGACAAGTATTCGGGTATTTTTATATTTAATAATTGAAATGTTAGGATCACAGGAAGGAAGAAAGCGTCAAAGCAAATATAATGTTCAAGGATACGCATAATTAGCCATAAATTACTTTAATTAAACACATATAAGCAAAAGGAAGCGTGCTTGCGTAAGAAAATCAATAATCCAACGGCAATTGTATTCGTTGTAAAAGTCAACGTCAGTTTTATCAGATACGAAGAAGTAAAAAGTCTAGGAATTGTTATGTTCAAAACGGTCGATAATTAACTGATACACCTGCTTTTTAAAAGGTTACGTTCAACGAAGTTGAGCGTATATTAAGATAGATATCATAAAAACTATTTTCAACTGTCAGTTTGGTACAAACATCTTAAGGAGCGAAGGAAATGCACAATCGGTTATATACAACAGATAGAGACATATATAAAGCAAGCAAGGAATTGAAATTCATGTACCATATACACGTGGAGTTGAGATAGAATGTCATCAATATCGATTTTCTGTAACTCATGTGGGGTTTAGAACGAGACAACAAACATGCATAAAACAGAGATAAATAGAACTTAGGCGGAGCTTGTGACGGCAGAAAATTTTGTCATTGGTTGAAAGCGAACAGTTTTCCAAACGTACGCACACGCGACGGTTGAAAGCAAATTCGGGATATACAGCACGTAGCACGGAGCAAATTTTACGAACTTAAAGACGGTTATATTCAAAATTTGTAGAATTCGTTTTGAAAATAAGCTTTTTGCAGGAAGCGCGTCCACTAGGGGGGGTTTAAAAAGGATATAAATACCCAACCTAGGTTATTGAGGTTCTCTTCCCTTCTCTTTGCCATTACGTCGATAAAGTGCTGAATACCGATTCAGACCAGCATACTATAAGTTTTTGGTGAGTATTTTATATATGTGATTATGTTACCGTAAATATAGTGGTTGCAAGTATAAACAGTAGTAGTGGACTTCTAATTATTGACGTGAAGTACTAGTAGTGCGTATTAAATTAATAAAGGTCCGGATACTACAACACAAAAATCATTAAATGGAAGTATGATATATGGGGGTAAGCACCACAAGTAATCGAGTCTGTATGCATGATATATGGAATGGTACTGTGGGACGAGGCACATAGCTTGCGGAGGTAGCAGATGGTAGAGGTCTGTGGATCCGCTGAGCAGCACAGCAAATCGAAACAACGCCGAGGGGTGTTCTGGCACTCATCTCTGACGGGAAGGAAACTTGCAAAATTCTCCAGGTAATTTATTTAAAATTTTTGTTGTTTTATAAACATTTGTGAAATTTTTTGCTGTGTGGCTGGCTTTTTTTGTGGCATATGTATGGTTGTAGAAACTAATTGTAAAAAATACATGTACTGGACAATTTACTGAGGTTTAAATATTGAAAAAGGGTGTATTTAGAACATACAAAATTTAGTCAGGATAAAAATTGAATTGTAAAGGGTAAACGGGTCTGCAAATTTTGGTTTTAATTTGTGCAAGGTTTAAAAGGCATATACAAACTGAACTGGGTTATATTGAGCTCACCATACTTCAGCGTGAAGTCAATTTAGGGTAACATGTGGGGCCCATCTACTCATATCTCATTGAATTTGTTAAAAAATTATTAGAAAAATCAAGGACTTTAAAAACATACCATAATTTGAATTTTATAATTATTGTATCACACTGTTTTAACGCATGTGAATATGATTGATCTGTTAATAGGTGTAAATAAAAGGTTGTATGGTTGTGGTATTATTCGGTAGTTTTATTGAATGGTGTGCGAGTGTGAAAGAGATATGTTTGTAAATTTAGGTATTCAAGAAGGGCACAGCTGAGCTAGCCATGGAAGCTGAAGGTGTTTGAAGGCGAAATAAAAGGAGTAAAAAATTTTTAGAACTTTTATTTTTTTTTGAAAACGTTTATGTTGACCGAGGTGAAAACTTAATGTCCCAGTTTCGTTCCCAAATTTTTGTAACTTACACGGCAATTTTATGACGGCCCAACGCTGGGGCTCGATGTTAAAAGCTTTGTCCAGACTTCCACGGTAATATATATATATATATATATATATATATATATATATATATATATATATTGCTATGATATGGAATTCTCGAACCCCTATGTTGTGCGCCTTATTAATTTTGCTAAGTACTCTAAATTATTCGCGTTCCATTATTTGGACGACCATTTTAATATTTACTATGAATAAACAAGATTGTAATTATCTCCTCCTCCGGCTGTCTTATTAATTTTGCTATCAACTTAACTGGATTTTATCTTGAAGCAACCTTGTTTGCCAATAGCAAAATTCGATACGTTACCGTCTTGCGTGTTATCAATTTCCTATTCAACTTGTAGCTCCTCCTTGAACTATTTAAATATGACCTCAGCTAGCATTTATTTGGAATTAAAAAATTCATTTAATTTCGATTTTATATAATGAAACCAATATCTTATGTACAGCTTTTGCAAATTATTTGAAATACACTTTCAATTAGTTAACGTTATAAATTTCATTTATTAAACATCATCTACTATTTACTCAAAACCCAAAGTCACCAAAAAGACACCTATTATCTTTATCAACGAAGTGTAGAATATTCTAAACCTGTTATCATATTACTCATTTTATACGTATGCAACTTCTTTTGATGACTTTTTCACAAGTATATTATATTAAGCAAATTCAATATTCAAAATAAAAAATATATAGAAAAAACAAACTGTCTTATAACTAAAAAAATCTGACCTGGTTTATTTCTTCACATCGACGCTTCCATTTGAAATAAAAATTATTTTCCCCAATTCAGGATTACGTTTAAATTATTGCCATTACACTATGGACTACCATTATTAATTTATACACCCCAATTTATCGTCGTTCCATTTCGGACTTATTATTTCTTATCAATCAATTTTCTCCAACTTCGAATTGTATTATTCTTCCCCCAGACTTCAAAATTGTATTACTGTATTTTCCCCCTGTACTTCAGAATTGTATTACTCTTCTTTTCGCCCGAACATCAAATTGTAGTTTATTTTCCCCGTACATCAGATTTGTATTACTGGATTTTCCCCGAACTTCAGAGTTGTATTTTTCTCCCTCATACATAGGATTTGTATTACTGGATTTTTCCCCGGACTTCAGAGCCCTTTTATTTTTTTATGTTTTAGTTTACAATAATTTATTTAAAATCTCGCAATCGTATTTTAAAATTTATTTTTAATTTAATCCGTGCCTCTTAATCTCAGGTTATTTTATTGTGGTTCGTTTCTTTCAAACCATTGCTAAGAATTTTGATTTCATTCCCTAATTTCTAGCTGTATTCATCCATTTTTGTCGTAACTATTTTTATGGCTTCTTCACTTCTATCCATTTTATCATTTAATGCCATTAAGATCTCCAACATTTTGGTTTCTTGTGAAATTCTCGGTTCTTCGCTCAAACTTCTCTCCAACGTTATGTTTTCTTGGGATCCTTTCTCCATTTTGCAATTATTATATTTACGCTAAACCTTTAAATACTAAATAAATTTACCAAATTTTAATTACTGTACAAATTTCTTTATTTCTCCCTAATTGGAACTCTTTAAATCTCCGGTTTAGTTTAATTAATTTATTTTTAATCTTACGGTCGTATTTTAAATTTTAATTTAATTTAATTCGCGCCTCTTAATCTCAGGTTATATTTTACTGTGGTAAAATCGTGCTTTAATTCGTGCCCTAACGTTGGTGCGACATATTTATAAATATCCGCGTGCTTCCACTGAAAAATATCATTACTTGCTTTACCTAAATTAACCAAAACTTTATCTACAGGGTATTAAATATTTTCTATTTACCTAATGTATGTCTTTTCATTCCTACGCCAACTATGCGTCCTCCTATGTGTATCTGCGTCGCTTAAAACTATTTATACTTTATATACAGGGTGTTGACTGCTTACTATCTACAAACTATCTCCATTTCTTAATTTTTTACTAAATAAGTGCAGTTTTCTGCTGCCTATGGTAATTACTTATTCCTAAATGACCTTTCCTATAAAGTACACCTTTAAACAACCCCTTATCACAGCAATATATATATATATATATATATATATATATTGTAGTGGTTATAAAGGGTTAAATTTGGGGTCAACAAAGCAATTTCCTAACACCCTGTATAGAGAAAGGAACCATTTATATACGCGCAAAATTAATTTTATTTATTTAATTTAAATTTATAAGTATTGACGTAATTTTATAATTAAGGATTAGGAGGTAATAGATTCATAAAGAAAATCAATTGTATAAGCTAATAGAAATTATTAATTAATTTAATTTATTTTAATTTGAGGGGTTATAACGTCAGAAAACGCATAAAAGCATGAAAAATCAATAATCTCAAGGCGAAAGAAAAGCTTTGCTTAGCAAATAGACACATGTCCGTTATATAGAATACCATGAAACGAAAACTGTTAGAAATGTTATTTTAAACGATCATTAATTAGGCACAGCTGCACGTTGAAAAGGTCACTGTTCGCTTATTTCTGTAGATAACAGCGCAAGCTTCAAGGAAATATTGTTTAACCGTCGGTGGGTTTCGTAATAAACACTAACAAGAGCAGAAAGGATGCACAATTAATAATATGTTGCAGAATGAGACGGGCATAGAAGCAGGCATTTAGTAGGAATATATTCAATCCACGTGGGGTCGACATAAGACGCGGGCAGCTATATCCATTTTCTAACATTCAAGCAAGATTAGAACGCGACATCCAATATGCATAAGACAGGAATAGAGATATTACAGGCGGGGTATAAGATGTCACTGAAATGTATGATTGGTCGAAACAGGTAGTTTTAGAACAGAGGAAGATGTGATAGTTTTGTTGTTTGTAACATGTTGACGAGCAATATTTTTCTAAAAGTTTAAAAACGGTTACACCAAAATTTGCGGAAATGTTAGTTTGCAATTAGGATTTCGAGTAAAGTGAGACCGAGAGGGGCCTGGCTTATAATATAAATAAGCTAGCGAAATTGAAAGATCTCTCTTGTATCTATTTTATTTTGCATCGCTTACGACGTACAAAAATCTACTGACGAGGCACGTAAGTACTTGAAAATTCAATAGTACAATAATAGATTGTTGTGGCCATATCGTTAGAAACGCGTATTGTGTCGAGTTTATTTAAATGTAACTAAGGCTTAGATGGTGGTCATCTTTAACATCTAGAGGAGACGCACCCAGAACCACTAGACCGAGTGGTTCCGGAACATAATATATCGTCAACGGAGATGGAATCTTCAAGTTTTTCCAGGTAACGCATTAGAATTTGCTGTTTTTTTATAAACTGTTGAAAATTTTGTGATGTGTGAGAGCGAAATTTGATGGTATTTTTCGTTATTTTACGTATTGAAAAGGATACGTATAACTAACTATTAATATGGTATTTTGAATATAAAACAAAAGGTGTATGTAAAGCTTATTTGAATTGCTTGATGAGTTTAAATTTAATTGTTAAGAGTACATGGGGTTTTTTTTGAAGTTTGTAGTACTAGTATGCAAAGTGGAAAGCATACTTTGATAAACTGGGTTATCATGAGCTCACCATACTCCAGTGTGTAGTAAGAAACCAAGGTCAGGTATTATTTAGGGGCCATTTACTCCTGTTGCATTAAATGTGTTTGAAATTTTCATTTTAAAAACTTGGACTTTACAAAGATAGCATGTATACAGGTGTAATTTAAGCACCGAACTGTAAATAACTTTGAATTATTATTTGTAAATAGTGGTTAATAAATATTGAATGATTGTTGTATTATTTTGTGATTTTATTGTATGGTGTGTGAACGGTAAAGAAAATGAGAATAAATTTAGGTATACGAGAAGAAGCACAGCTGAGCTAGCCAGGGAAGCTGCTGAAGAAAATAATTCAATGAAGCAGATTATGGGTAAGAAAGTTTTGTAAATTTTTTATATGTTTGAAATTAAATTTCTTTTTGAAAACTGGTGAGGTCCGGTCTGAAATTAGACATAACACGGCAATTTATGACGAACCAACGTTGGGGCTCGAATGTTTTTTTTACTCTGGCGATGTCTTTATCGACATTCTACGGTAATTTATGGCGCCCAAGGTAGGGCTGGAGCTCCAAATAGAATTTTAGCAATTTTATTCCAGGAAACTGTCGATCTGAGAGAGAGAGTGAGAGTCTGTTTTGTATAAAATTAAAAATTAGTTTGAGTGTGTGTAGGAGTGATTTGAACGTATGCAGAGAAAGAAGTGACGATAGTGCCTTATTTGATAAAGCGAGTAAAATGAAGGAAGCTGGAGGTAGTAGGGATCAGTCGAAGACGGAATCGGGAGAAGCTGGAAATGAAGTAATTTTGAGAATGTTAGAGAGAATGAGTGAAGAATCAAACAGGAAATTTGAACAGATGAGTGAGGAATCAAATCGAAAATTTGACCAATTAAGTCAAGAATTAGGGAATAAAATAGAAAAATCTACCAAAGAATTTTCCGAATTCAAAAATAGCTTGACGATAAAAATGGGGGAAGTTTAAAATAGGGTAGATAAAAATGAGCGTGATATTAGAGGTTTAAATCAGGAATTGGGACAATTAAGGACAGATGTAAGGATTTTCTGTGAGGACGAGATTAATGCAAAAATGACTGAAGTAACAGACTCGTGTAAGGATCAGATAGGTCGGGTAGAGAGAGAAGTGACAGGGATTAAACAAAATGTAGCAACTTTGATGGGGGATGGTCCAAGATTTGTAACAGGTAATATGTCGCTGGAGCAACAAATGAAATTTTATGGGGATGGTAGGGTAAACCCGTAAATATTCATTAATAACGTTAGAGGTTTGTTAAACAATTTATATGACGAACAAGCGAAATTGAATGTTGTGAAAGCTTTACTAAAAGACCATGCTGAAGCTTGGTACAATTTAATTGGACAAGAAATTGACACTTACACTGACTTTGAGGACAGGTTTTTGAAACGTTAATGGAGTGACCACAGACAGGACCAGGTACGAGACGATCTGATCACAGGTAAATTTAAAGGGGAATTTTCAGAAAGTAGGGAACAATATGCTATACGAAAGTATAGCATAGCTAAACAACTGTATCCACCACTGATGAACAGACAAATCATTAAATACTTATCACGACACTTTGTGGTAGACGTGAGGCAACATGTAGCGTTGCAGTATATTGTGGACAGGGAAATGTTTTTAGAGTACCTGCAAAGGTACGATGACCGAGAAAAAGTAGGGAAAGACAAGTTAATGCAGTAAGATTTGAACGACGGGACAACTACGCAAGACGAGGGAATAATTTTTCATACCCGAGACAAAATTGGGAACCTCGACGGACGTTTTACAGGAGTAACAGCGTAGGTAGGGGATCTGCACCGAGACCAGGACCAACGAGACAAAACAGTTCACCGGACATGAGGGGGACACCAACAACAAGCAGGGAAGGTAAGAACACGGACAGAGTTGAGACGCCGAGGACATACGCAGAAGTGGTAGCAAGACCAGGACCTAGTAGGGAGACCAGACCTGGACAGGATTTTTAGAGCAGGACAAACCACTAGATATCACTGTGTACAAATACGAACATCATAGGGAATTTTTAAAAATAGAGGAAGAAATTGAGCCAGAAATTATAGAAAATTTTGTTTGCCCATAATTGAGATTAAAATTTTTGAGAAAAATGTAGGAGCATTATTAGATTCAGGAGCTGAGGCGAGTTTAGTATCGGAGGAATTCCTCAATAAAATTAAAGATAAAGTGTGTGACAGGATAATTCCAATAAAAAGAAGTCACCTGGTTGCGCCGAATAAAAAACCATTTGCTGTTGTAAATAGCGTGGTTATTTTGAAAGTAGAGTTAGGTTCAGTTAGCTGTGAACAAGAATTTATAATTGTACCTGGGTTAAAGTTTAAAGGGATATTAGGGGTCGATTGTATGATGAAGTTAGGGGTTATAATTGATATGGAGAGAAAAATAGTTAGGATTGGGGATAGGATATTGCCCTGGAAGGCAAGTTATGATGTCACAGAAGATGACATGGGGTTATGTATTAATAGTATAGAGGGAGATGATGATGTAGTAAAAGAGATCGACTCAGGTAAATATAATGAGGAAAAGTTAGATGAGGTACAATTGGTAGGGAAAGAAGAGACTGAACAAATAGAGGTAGAGTCAAGCGCAGTATTAATAGTGGATAACGAATCAGAATTAAAAAGGTTAGAAGTAAAAACAGCATTATGTGACACACAAGAGTTAAAAGTGGGCATAAGTGAGTTAAGGAGCAAAGATAATTTTGGTAATTTGAATTTGAATTTAAAAGATTTTTATGAGATGAATATTGTACATGAAGGGTCTAGAGAAGATGAAAAGTTTTGTATAGAGGGGAAAGATAAACATGTTGAGGTAGTATCGTTGGGTTTATCCGCAGAAAAAGAAATTATAATAAATGAGAAACAGATAAGTGTAGGGACTGAAGAAAAAATATTTGAGAGTCAGGATAATAGGGATGATTTTATTGTATGTGAGATAATAGGGAGGATAAGTATAGAAATAGAAGGAGGAGAAATAGGGATGAAGAGTATTAGGGTTGTAAGAAGAATGACTTGAAGGGTCAAGAAAAGAGTCAGATTTAAATAAGAAGATGAGGCTTAATAAATAAAAATATAGAGATAGGTGAATGGTAGTGTAGAACTTGAAAAATATAGAGATAGAGATAGGTATATAGAAAAGTAGAAGTAGAAATAGGATAAATATGGATAGGTGTATATAGAAAAGTAGAGATAGGTGTATAATCGAGTAAAATTTAAATAAATAGGGATAGGAATAGGTGTATATAGAAAAGTAAAATTAGGTGTAAGATAAGTATGGGGGATAGTTAGAGGTAGATATAGAATTAAGTGTGTATAGTTAGGATAAGATAATAGATAGTGATAGTAGGTAGGGTTAAAAGTATGAAAAGTGAAGATAAAGAGAAAAGTACAAAAGAGGTACTTAAAGAGTCAATAAGGGACGAGAGGGTGAAAAAAAAAGAGAAAATAGAATAAAATAAGAGGGTGAAGAGTTAGTAATAGATAGAAATAGATAGAAATAGTTAGGTATAAGATAGTGATAAGTGTGAGTAGTTAATTATAAATAAAGATAGGTGTAGATGGATAGAAATAAGTAGAGATAGGTATAGATATAGATAGAAATCGGTAGATAAGTAGTGATAGGTTGGATAAAAAGGTATAGATAGTGTTAGGTGAATAGATAGGTGTATAGAAATAGCATGTAAGATTAGATTGGTGAATAAATATTTAAATTCAGAAAACATGAAGTAGTTTTCCTATAATTGAAATAGGGGGATTACTCAGTCGGTAGAGCATGAGACTCTTAATCCCAGGGTCGTGGGGCTTGAATGATTTTTAGAAAGTACCAGTTTCTGTGACCTAAAGGAGGGTTGCAGCGTTAAATTATAATTTACTAGCCCTGATAAATTGCCGTGGAATGTCGATAAAGACCTCGCCAGAGTAAAAAAAAACATTCGTGCCCTAACTTTGGGCCGTAATAAATTGCCGTGTTATGTCTAATTTTAGACCGGACCTCATCAGTTTTCAAAAAGAAGTTTATTTTCAAACGTATAAAAATTTTACAAAACTTTCTTACCCACAATCTGCTTCATCGAATTATTTTCTTTAGCAGCTTCCCTGGCTAGCTCAGCTGTGCTTTTTCTCGTATACCTAAATTTATTCTCATTCTCTTTACCGTTCACACACCATACAATAAAATCACAAAATAATACAACAATCATACAATATTTATTAACCACTATTTACAAATAATAATTCAAAGTTATTTACAGTTCGGTGCTCAAGTTACACCTGTATACATGCTATCTTTGTAAAATCCAAGTTTTTATAATGAAAATTTCTAACACATTTAATGCAGCAGGAGTTAATGGACCTCAAATAATACCTGACCGTGGTTTCTTACTACACACAGGAGTATGGTGAGCTCATGATAACCCAGTTTATTAAAGTATGCTTTCCACTTTGCATACTAGTACTACAAACTTCAAAAAAACCCATGTACTCTTAAAAATTAAATTTAAATTCATCAAGCAATTCAAATAAGCTTTACATACACCTTTTGTTTTATATTCAAAATAACATATTAATAGTGAGTTATACGTATCCTTTTCAATACGTAAAATAACGAAAAATATCATCAAAGTTTGCTCTCACACATCACAAAATTTTCAACAGTTTATAAAAACAGCAAATTCTAATGCGTTACCTGGAAAAACTTGAAGATTCCATCTCCGTTGACGATAATTTATGTTCCTGAACCACTCGGTCTAGTATTATGCGTGTGTCTCCTCTAGATGTTAAAGATGACCACCATCTAAGCTGCGCTTCATGCTACCCATCCAATATCAATTTCAATATCCAAACCCATGTATATTTCACTTGTTATTTATTGCTTTATTAAATTACGAGCTTGTTAAAATATTCTTTGGATCTTAATTACATTTAAATAAACTCAACACAATAAATACGCGTTTCTAACGCTATGGCCACAACAATCTAATATTGTACTATTAAATTTTCAAATACTTGCAAGTTTCGTCAGTAGATTTTTGTACGTCGTAAGCGATGCAAAATTAAAGAGATGAAAGAGAGAGCTATCAATTTCGCTAGCTTATTTATATTATAAGCCAGGCCCCTCTCGGTCACACTTTACTCGAAATCCTAATTGCAAACTAACATTTTCGCAAATTTTGGTGTAACCATTTTTAAATTTCTAGAAAAATATTCGTCAACATGTTACAAACAACAAAACTATTACATCTTCCTCTGTTCTAAAACTATCTGTTTCGACCAATCATACATTTTAGTGACGTCTTATACCCCGCCTGGAATATCTCTATTCCTGTCTTATGCATATTGGATGTCGCGTTCTAATCTTGCTTGAGTGGTAGAAAATCGATATAGCTGCCCGCGTCTTATGTCGACCCCACGTGGATTGAATATATTCCTACTAAATGCCTGCTTCTGTGCCCGTCTCATTCTGCAACATATTATTAATTGTGCATCATTTCTGCTCTTGTTAGTGTTTATTACGAAACCCACCGACGGTTAAACAATATTTCCTTGAAGCTTGCGCTGTTATCTACAAAAATAAGCTGTGCCTAATTAATGATCGTTTAAAATAACATTTCTAGGAGTTTATGTTTCATGGTATTCTATACAACGGACATTTGTCTGTTTGTTAAGCAAAGCTTTTCGCCTTGAGATTATTGAGTTTTCATGCTTTTATGCGTTTTTTGACGTTATAACCCCTTAAATTAAAATAAATTAAACTAATTAATAATTTCTATTAGTTTACACAATTGATTTTCTTTATGAATCTATTACCTCCTAATCCCTATTTATAAAATAACGTCAATATTTGTAAATTTAAATTAAATAAATGAAATTAATTTTGCGCGTATATAAATGGTTCGTTTCTCTATACAGGGTGTTAGGAAATTGCTTCGTTGACCCCAAATTTAACCCTTTAAAACCACAACAATATATATATATATTGCTGTGATATACTCCTTTGAATGCGGGAACTGGGTCCTTTCAACAAAAAAAATTCTAGTCCCACAGATTGGGCGTCATAAACGGCTGTGATCCTCTTTTCGCCTCGGCTGCTCACCTAATGTTATAAACCTCCTCATTCATAAAAAAACAACACATTCCTACCAAAAACATCAACGTTAACTCTATTTACATCAATATTCAGAATACATTAAAATTTCAAAATTAAAACTCAGCATAAATTTCAGTTTTAAAAGAATTTCAAGATTAATTTTATTATCATTTTAATGTGCATCCAAAATTAAAGTCCTTGTTGGATGCCTACTAATTAATATAACAATATAGGCAGACCGGAGTCTGAGTATAAAGGAGCATCTACCACCCTTTACGTTAATTAACCAGGTTCGTCTAATTGAGCTCAAAGACATACCCAAATTTTCATCATATTACCGAACATCAAAACTAAATACCCTTTCTACTTCAACAAGCAAATTTCATCTTAAAATTAAAATTTTATGGTTAGTACAATTTCACTAATGTCCATTTAAAGTAAATCAATTATAAAGTTATTCAACACACACAAAATGTCAAACAAAATAGTATAATTTACCTGAAGGTTACTGTCCTCGTAGCTTCAAAGTACATCGTCCCTTTAGTTAATCACACCATTCCAACAGGATTATATTTACGGCTTCTAATTCTCAACGCTTTTAAAATTTTCTCCATCACCAGTTGTTTCTGGGCTTTTACGGAACTCATCTATGTATATCTGACCCTTGTTTCGTGGATCCAGACACGTATTTGAACCATTTAATTATTAACACCCCCGAAAAATAGCAAATAACTTCATACTTCTTTCACCAATATACGCCAAAACTGCCTACTTTTGTGTATACATTTGTCGTTGTAAATTTTGCTAATTGGTACAGTGAAACTAAATTTTATTACCTTGTATCTAAGTGCACTGAAGTACATTCATGTTAGCACGTAAATAACCAACTATTTTGAATCACTAAAATATACGAGCAAAATTTTAAATTATTTTATCAAACTAAAATGCACTGTTTAACATCTTCAATCAAGTCGCGGATGTAAGAGCTTTTAACGCATCGAATAGTCAAAAGTCTAAGAGTCTAAGAGAGCTTGTTTATATTCATCTCGGTATATATAGCAAAAAGCCGGCACGTCGCTTTTGTCCTCAAAACGGGTAATTCTAAAGAATTCCTCATTCTATGTTCCCAGTCTGTCGCTCGCGCGTCGATTTTTACGAATTTTCACTCGTCCCATTTAACTCTCAGAAATTTCAACACACGGCACGCAAGCATGTCCGAGAAAAACTAATTAATTTTGTACAGAAATTGTTGTTTCTACCTCTGATATGTGCATCTTATTTTTAACCAATCGCAACTCCATGACGTTGCTTAAATCCCGCCTTTTACAATATGTGTCTTTGCTTGACGCATTTTCTCTTTCCTTTTCTAACCTGTTCGTATTGGTGCAAATTGATATTCTGTATTATCGATTATTTTAGTCCACATGGAGTGTGAAATACCCACCTTTAGCAATTCTTGTAACTATTATGCGACGTTTTCCCCAAGATTCTCTGAACCATTAATTATCTGCAAAATTTTCGCCGAATGTGATATTTAAACTACGCAGGTGTTCAAAATAATATTAATTCTCAGAGCTTTATTTTCTGGTATTATAATCTTGGGTTTTTACAAGTTTCTATAGATATTATCTGTTACTAACGGTTCAATTAACTTCAATTAAAATTAATACTCTTTAATTTTTAGTGAATCCTAATTAAATATTCAATTATTATCTGTACGTTTCGTTTAATACTCGTTGCCCAAACTTGAATCAATTCATATAAATCTTGCACGTAATTTCCATTTGATTCTTTACTTTGGAATAATTAAATTACACGTTGAGCATTTTAAAACTGCTTATTTTTATATGAAGCGTCTTGTAAATAGTTTTAATCTCTTATTTTTAATAAAACGAATGAATTTTTATTCTCCACGGGTTTTTAATAAAGCGTATTATCTAATAAACTTCCTTATACACGGTGATTAAAATTATTTGATGTAATCCATTAATTTTCTACCCTGGTCTAAATATGAGTAATATATATATCGATTGTTTGTGTGGCTTATATTAAAATCTAGATTTCAATAAATATAATTGAACATTACAGCAATTTGCATTATTGTGATACAGTTTAGTGTGGTGAAAATAGTGGATCACAGCACTTCTGAATTAATTAATTTCAAACTATATAGGAAAGGATCATCTGTTTTAGATAAGTATTAAAGCCGTCGATCCCACCTCCTACAGTCCTTAGAGTTAGCATTTTTTCTAGAGAAAGGACCTGTCACTAATTTTGGGCCAAAATCCGGATTGCTCTAGACCAACCGACACTGATCGTAACAATTAAATTTAGAACAACTTTTGTTTTTGACAAATAAGTTACATTCACAAAATTAAAGTACTCTTTCCAATAACTAAATTTCAATCTAATTAAAAATCTGAGGGCAAATAAAAATCTGACTATACGTATATTTATGTACACCTCGTGTATATAGGTGATATGCACTAGTTTAAGTAACATTTTTGCTACATTTGTGCCGATTTTTTTCAGAGAAACCAAAACCCACACCATTGAAAAGCTCGTAGTTTGAGCATAAAAAACTGATTATTCTTATTACACCTAAGTTTAAAGTTGTCTTTACAACATGTTAAAAACGGCAACTTCATTAGTTATGAAGTAAAAACACGTTACGTTTATTACCATATGAAGTCTGATTGTTAAATAGGAATCTGCGTTTATAAGTTAAGTCTCTTACCGTTAAGTATATGCACAGTAATACTTCCAGAATTAACATTCGAAGGAGCGCATGTATACGTTCCCGAATCTGACGGCAGAGCATTTTGTATTAACAATCGACTAGTAGTTGTCAAATCTTTTTCCGTAACCAAACTAATTCCTCCCCGAGGCGAGTCGAAATTAATAGGGCGGGAGTTGTGCGACCATATTACTGTAGCTGGAGGTTCTGGAGCGAATTGTACTAAACATGTGAGATTTATAGTTGATCCCTGATCAACGAGTAGGTCTGGACCGCCAAATATCTCCGTCGTAGGCTCTGAAACAAACGTAAAAGGTCAATAATGAATAGAAATATTGATGACTGCTGCTAAAGCACTATAATCTAAAAACTTTGATTAGTTCGACGGGGTATAAATCTCTTAAGTTTTGGAAACTCAAATGAGCAATATATTTAGTGATCGCTTTATAATTGGATTAAATTGGAAGTTCCCTTCACACGTAGTTGTAAGAAGCTTTAGACAAAGTTTGTTACAAGTTTGCCGGCAAATGCGTCAAGTATAATGTACAATAAGTTTATACGACAGTTAAAATTTGAAACTAAATTTGAAATTTGAAAGAATATGTCAAGCTGGCATAACGATAATCTGTTGGTGTTTGCGAGTTCCATTCGTTTTAGTAAGGAGATTTTTTAGCAATGCCGTATATCAAACGCATGTTTGCTTTTGGAAGCGTCTGAGACGTATTCATATATTGCTTTTAATACATTCACAAGATACCCAATTCCAAATAACCAGAGTATTTCACACTTGAGGAGACAGAAAAGAACGGCAAGCGAAAGGAAGATACTAAAACGCAATCAAGTCACAAGAACAAACCCTTGAACACCTACTTCAGAAATGTCATACAACGCATTGCTTTATATTTGTTTTTTTTCCAAACCTAAGACTTGATTTTAAATGTTACGCATTATTAAAACATGCTTACATCTTTTAATCATGAACGAAAAAATCCTACTGAACGCTTTGTGTTGGATATCCTGTAGAAAATAAAGAATAGCCCACAGTAAAGTTAGATGCATAACCGTTGAATGATGAAAAAAATTCTCTTAAAAATATTGTATTAAGCTGAATTTTAACCTCTCGAAGAGTTGAACCCAGGCATAGGTAAAAATAATTAAACAATACATCTAGGCAAACAATAACCGTAGATAAAATTCCTAAGAGAGGATGTAGATACTCATATGAAAAATATTTCGAAAAAGCTGTTTAAAGAAAACATTCCGAAAATAATTATTTACTCGAATACGTGCTCGCTTCTGGCATCGAACTGCTCACTAGAACTGTATCTTGCAAAAACAAAGTTTGATCAATTTCAACAAGAACATATTTATATATAACTTCCACTAAATTAAATAACGGGTTTGGGTGTCCAAACCCATAAATATATTTGTAGTCATACTTATTATTTACCAAACACCCAGTATATTTATATTAATAGATACTTAATGTTGTAATTATAGGGTTAATTTAGGGGTAAGCTAAGTCATAGGGGTCGTAGAATAAACAAAAGAAACTCCCAAGTAACAAAAACACATAACTACAGATATTAGAAGAGTAAATAGATCATTATAAATGTTGTTAGTTGAGAGCACACTGTATATAGCAGTACAAGCAATTAAACGCATATCCAAGAGTAGCTACGAGCAAAGATAAAAATTTAAAAATGTAACGAAACGCATTGAAATTAAATCAATGAGAAACTTGTATAAATTGGCTAGATAAATATTCAAAAAGAGCGTTAATATATCATCATAAACGCAGGTAGAAATTATGCATTATTTGAAAAGGCGTACGTGATCGAAAAGTATTACATTTGTTCAAAAATCCAATTTAACTAGGGAATAAACAAACACCAAATTTATTCCATTCAGATTAGAATAAAGCCAACAACAATAATACGTGCTTTTATGAACGAAGATTCCTGGGATTTCTAAACTAAATCTGAGGTATAAGAATGAATTACGTGACAAATTGAGCATCCTACATGCAATTAAACTATACAATTGGTAAAGTTTCCCAAAATAACAAGAGATAACACAATTGGTGTCGCCCAGCACGTGGACTCAATGAATCGCAAACAAAAGGGGCCGGGTCTATAAATATGATGACAATTGAACAACGAGTGAGTATACTTTTGAAATTGGGCAGTCACTATACTTGAAAGTGCTTAATATTCACGTGAACAGTTAATTAAATTAAAGTGAAAATCATTTTAAAGAGTGTAAAATTGTGTAAGCGAGCCGTACATCTACAGACGTAAGTAAACCAGATTTAATGAAATTATACAATTTCTAATAATAAATAAAACAAGGCTCTTAATAAAGATCTTGTTTCGACTCCTGGTAAAACTCTTAATAAAGATTTTGTTACGACTCCTGTTAAAACTCATAATAACGATTTCAATTACGATCTTAAATACAATCTTGGATACGAGTCGGGAACACTGGAAAATGCTGCTGTTAAATTAATTTGGTAGTCTCTGAAAATGGTAAATATTCATTAATTACGGAGATGAAAAGCCTTTTATTGGAACAACCTCACTAACAATGATTTGGATAGTATTTTGGTTGGATGTCGACTTTCAAATTCGACTCAGAACATTCAGACTAGACACAAAAATCCTTGGGGATGCAGAGGACCCACTGAACCAATCCAGGTTAGATATTTTGATATGATTTATTTCTATAAACTGTTTTATTTCAATAATAATTCAAAATGTAAAAGCCGACAAACTGGGGTTTGTTGGATAAATTTATAAAAGGCAATAGGCATCTTGAAACGTTTCAAAAGGCCTCTAAATGTAATAAAAAGCTCGTTTTGCTGGCTTCATTTTTTAAACATCTCACATATGTAAATAATTTAAAAGGGGGGAAGATATTTTGTAAATATTTAATCATTATATTGTGTATTGTAGAATTGATTTATTTAATTGAATCAGCTAGTTGAAGCAAAGAGATTTAACATTTTTACAGTTGCTTGAGAATAACAAGGGTTTTATTTTTAGTACAGGAATATAACACAGCATAAATATGCTCGACCCAATCGTGGGGCTAATTATTAATATAGTAACAAGGCGCTAACAGAGATTAACACAGCAATATATATATATATATATATATATATATATATATATATATGATCATTTGGGCTTTGCTTAAAAAGTCTAAGTTATTATTTTATCTTGTTAATTACAATACGTTAGTATTTATCAACTTAACTTGTGTAAAAAACTACTTATAATATTTATATATTAATACTTGACTTATAGCCGTAATTTTGAGCGTTGCTTCCTGCCTATATCTGACATAGGTCGAAAACTTGACAATATCAGATATGATTGACAAAAATGCGTAATTGAAAGTTAGGTTTATATATAGTACTGTACACGATTTAGAATTGTAAATTTTCAAATTATAGCCATCGGTCTCGGTAGCGTAATTGGTAAGCGCACAGTTCCGGCAAAACTAAGATGCAGGTTCAAATCCTGTTCAAAACCTTATATTTTCCTTCTTTCAATTACTAGCTCGATTTGAAATGATCATTTGGGCTTTGCTTAAAAAGTCTAAGTTATTATTTCATCTTATTAATTACAATACGTTAGTATTTATCAAGTTACCTTGTGTAAAAAACTACTTATAATAATTATATATATATATATATATATATATATATATATTATAGTGATTTTAAAGGGTTAAAAATAGATATAAACAAAGCAATTTCAAAACACCCTGTATAAAAAAACAACCAGAATTTACTTGCGAAATTGATTCCAGTTAGTTTATTTTTAAGTAACGGGTATTAACGAAATTTTATTAAATAATAATTAAAATTTAATAGGTTTGCAAAAGAAATAAAATGTTAGAAGCCAAGGTCATTAATTTATTAATTTAATTGATTTTAATTGACGTATAATATGCATAAAGGCGTGTAAAAATCCAATAATACCAAGGTGACACGCGTTGCTAACAAACAAATATATCGGTGGGGTAGAAATACGCCGAACTCCAACTCGTAGAAGTGTTGTGTTAGAACGTCAGTTAATTAAACACCTGCGTGTTTTGTAAATGTCAGCTTCTACGTAATTTTTAAAAATAAACCACAAGTTCAAAGAATATCAGTAAACCGTCGCATCTATTCGCAATAAATACTAACGAGGGGTGATTTAAAGCACGTAGAAGTCCACGTGGGTTTGAATAGCAGATGGTCAAGAATATCGATTTTCTACTACTCAAATCAGGTTAGAAAGAGACCTAGAAAACGCAAAAGCAAGAGACAACGGTAGTATAGGAGAAATTTATAGGGCGTCAGTAAATATATTGTTGGTCGATATTGTTGGTTAGACGTGAAACAGATACGAGCATAGTGTATATTAATGTTCAGAGAATATCATAACGACGCGTTGAAATTCGCGGACTTAGAAAACGGTTGAGCTCGAAATTTTAAGAACGTGTTGTTGTAGACGGGGGATTTCGGATGAATGGCGGTCAGGAGGTAGCAGTATAAATGTTTTTGGAAGAGGTGGTAAAGGCCCTTAATATTTCGATTGCTTGAAACGACGTATGAAAGTTAGCACGAGTTGTAAGTATTATAAAATCATTTAAATTATATTGTTTGGTGTTAGCCTCTTAATTTGTACGCGGTTAGTGTGCCGAGATTACATATTTTTAATTGAGGTATCACCTATAAAAAATTTTAACAAGCTCGTGTCGGGACGTTAAGTAACGTAGATTAAAGTAAATAATTGTGAAAGACGTATAATTGATTGAATTTGCAAATTGGGTACACCGTGAAGGCAGCGCTAGCAGTTCAACGTACATGCGGTTCTTCTAGTAATAGCTAGAAACAGCCTGCAAACCAGAATATAGCAAATACATGGCATCGTCCACGGAGCAGAGATCGTCTAGAAATTCCAGGTAACGATTTGAAAGTTGTGTTGTTATAAACTATGAACCTATGTATATTGAGTGACGTATGAGAGTGATTTTGAAGGTAGTGTACATTATTTTGCGTATTAAACATAATACGTACAACTAAACTTTATTATGGTATTTACATAGAAATCGGAAGGTGTATATAAAGTTTATTAACGTTCCATCAGGAAGATAAATTTTGTGAAGAGTACATGGGTGTTTTTTTCTTGTTTGTTGTAGGAGTATGGAAAGCATAAGGGCATACATTATTCATAATTAACTGGGTTATCATGAGCTCACCATACTCCAGAGTTTAATTAAATTTATAGAAAATTATATAAAAGGAATGAGAAATAAGGTATTTTTCAGGGCCAATTTACTCCGGGTACATTCTATGTGTTTCATAATTTAAATTAAAAGTCCAGGACATTACAAAATAGGATTTATTGAGATGTAGCTTGATCATCGTGGATAATGTTAAGCATTATTTGTAAATAGTGAAAAATAAAAGATTGTATGTTTGTTGTATTTTGTGGTTTTATTGCGAGTGTGCGTGAATGATAGAATATGAGAGTGAATATAGATATCCAAGAGGAGGTCCAACTGAGCTAGCCGGAAGCAGTTGAAGAAAGCCATTCAACCGCGGAAGAGAGTAAAACGGGTAAGAAATATTGTTTTTGAATTATTAAATTTTGGAAATTTTTTTTATATTCGAGTTTTAAAAATCTAATAAAATTTTCGAAAATATTTTGTTGGTGAGAGGCTTTTACCCGAGATCCACGGCAATATATATATATATATATATATATATATTATGCTGTGATAAGGGGTTGCTTAAGGGTGCACGTTATAGTAAAGGTCGTTCAGGAATGAGTAATTAGAATAGGCAGCAGAAAACTGCACTTATTTAAGGAAATGATTAAGAAATAGACATAGTTTGTAGATAGTAAGTAGTCAACACCCTGTATATAAAGTAGAAATAGTTTTTGGGCGATGCAGGTAAACATAGGAAGACGCATAGTTGGCGTAGGAATGAGAAATACATGTATTAAGTAGATAGTAAATATTAAATACCCTGTAGATAAAGTTTAGTTAATTTAGGTAAAACAAATAAGGATATTTTTCAGTGGAAGCACGCGTATATTGAGAAATGAAGGATAAAGTGTAATTAGACACGCATTAAGAGGAAGAGTTCCAGACGATTAAATTAATACGGATATAGAAATAGAGTTTCAGGTAGTTAATATAAATGCGTACAAAGATCTAACCATTTTGATAAGAGAAATGATTAAAAATTGCGTGAATCGCATGTAAACATGGAAATTTAAAGTCGGGTTGCATCAGTTGTTTATAGAAAAGCAAGTAATCTATCAAAATACAGCATGTTGATAATAAAAGACAGCTGCGGGCAGGTTGTGATTATGGGAAAACGTGGAGCATTACATCAGAAACTGATCCAAATAAAATTATTTGATTGGTCAGAAACAAGCGACGAGTTCTAGACCAAATTCACGGATGGAGTGGGAATTCGAGATTATATTAGCAAGCACCTTGATAAGAAAGTCAGTTTTGAACTCAATGAAGGTCGAAGTGCATTGCCATTAAACAAAGTATTACGTAATAAGTATAAAAGTGAAAAATAAAATGAGTGCGAAGATGAAGATTACAATTACCGTTTAAACGTAAGTACGTTTTTAATGAATTTATTGTAAACTAAGACATAAAAATAATAGGGTTTCGAGGTCTGAGGGAAATAGACTAGGATTCTGATGTTAAGAAAAAAATACAGTAATACAATTTAAATGTCAAGGGGAAAGGAAGAATAATACAATCTTGAAGTACAGGGTAAAACAAACTACAATTTTAAGTCTGGGGCAAGAATGATAAAAGTCTAAGTTTGAAGAATTGAAATAAATTGGGGTATATAATTTAATGATGATGGTCCATAGTGTAATAATTTGAATGGAATCCAGAATTGGGAAGATCATTTTATTGGAAGCGTCGATGTGAAAAAGATAAAACCAGGTCAGATTTTTAGTTATAAGACATTTGTTTTTCTATATGAATTTTTATTTTATTTTTAATATTGAATTTGCTAAATATGATATGCTTGTGAAGAAGTCAACAAAAGAGGTTGCATACGCATTGAATGAGTAATATGAAAACAGGTTTAGAATATTCTACACTTTGTTGGTAAAGATAATAAATTTTCTTTGGTGACTTTGGATTTTTGAGTACATACTAGATGGTTGTTAATAAATGATATTTATAAGAAATGTATTACAAATAATTCCAAAAGCTGTACATAACATATTGGTTTCATTATATAGAATCTAAATTTACTGAATTTTATAATTGCAAATAAATGCTAGCCATAAGATTTAAATAGTACAAAGGCGGAGCCACAAGTTGAATAGGAAAGTGATAACTTGCAAGGCGGTAACGTATCGAATTTTGCCATTGGTAGATAGAGTTGTTTAAAGATAAAGTCCAGTTGATAGCAATATTAAGAAAACAGCTGGAGGAAGAGATAATTACACTTAATCGTGAATATTAAAATGGTGGTCCAATAATTTAGAATTCATAGCAAAATAAATAATGCAGCTCAACGTAGGGGCATGATAATTCTTCTAATACCATAGCAATATATATATATATATATATATATATATATATATATATATATATATATATATATATATATATATATATATAAAGTACAACTTGAAAACGCTTTTCAAATCGTTAGTATAGAAATCAATAATTCTACAGTAATAGTTCAATAAGCTAAAAGTTGATTTAGCGTCATCCTTTAGTTGGGAATACTAATTAAAAATAGCGTGTGTGTTATATCATAAACATATTTTTACCGTACTGTTTAAGATGTATAAAGCATTATTATTTTTATATTACAAATCAAGGTAACCTTCAGAGTTAAATTATAGAAGAGCTAGCATATGAAACGTTTTAGTTGAAGCTGTTTGCCGGTATATTTTAGAGAGCGTTAATAGATAAGACGACACAAACAACAACAGCAAATTCTAGGTTGTATTGTTTATCGCTGTCAATTAAATAGTTTTATAGGTGGAATGGGCAAAAGCCGTAAACGATTACAATCAACTTGCTATCCAGAAAACAAAGAGGGGTTATTTATTAGAATGGGTAGAAGTAAAATATAGACAGTTAAACCTAAGATGAGAGGGTGATTTGCCAGCTACAATAGAACCTGCAAACCAAAAAACAAAGAGGTGGTTATACAAACTGGAGCGAGTACAAAACAAGAGAAAGGTGATTTTGAGGCGTAGGTTGGAGTGAGATAGACACTACACTTGTTGCATTAGCGACGTCTTAAATTTTACTTTGTCAGTTTGGAGTTAAATATACACAGCGTGATCGGTGAGAGATGTTTTGAACACAGGGAAACAAGCTGAGTAAGAGCATGGGTTAAAAACGTTAGAGGGATTTTCAAGGAAATGTTTTGAAAAATCGTAGCGGTTACAGAAATTAAGAGAAATTTTGAACGTACGTTACAATATTTTTAGGATGTCGATATCGGTTGGGGTTGTTTGTGTACGGTAGCTAGTAAAATTTTAAGAATCGTAAACGGTTGAAAATTTTACTTAAAGGTGAGTGTTTGTATTGATAGGCTTTTGTGGGGTGAGAAAAGGATATAAACTCTAACAGGTCGTTGCAAAATACTCTAAGTTTCCAGCAAGCGTACGTCTCTGCAGGTTTACATTAGTAGTTTAGAACCAGCTGAAAGCTACAAGTATTAATACGTTTACGAGTTGCTTAAAAGTTATATTTATGTAACTAAAACCGTTACATTTAATTTGCACTAAGTGTGCTAAATATGTAATTGAGAATGGAGTAAAAGTTAGTGTTTGGTCGAACTGGTTGATTACCTACACATTATAGAAGAGGTTTGGGAGTCCGAATGCAGTATGGAGGTGGAAAACGAGATAACCCTTTGGTGATATAGTTGCAGCTAGCAGTCGTGGTAATTGTAATCAAGATTGGGTATTCCTGTAAGCAGCAGTCGGTAATGACAGTCTTAGGAGCAGTGCTAGAATCCATGTAACTGTTGTTTCTTTTTGCATTTGTTATAAACAGACGTTTTGTGCATTGTGGGTATAATGTTATAAATTAAAAAGATAAACTTGCAAAGAGCTATGAATCGAACTTTTCCTGTGATATTATTGCTTATGTATGTATATGTGGAAATGTAAGTTTAGAAATGATTTATGATATTAACAATATTTGGTATGTACAAGGTAAAATGGTATTTTTGGGAGATTGATGTGCAAAATTTGGCACGAAGGGTTAAGGCTTATTATGAGCTCGTTATTGAATTTATATAAAATTCACCAATAAAAATTAATCATCTGATTTCACGTTAAGCGTATTGGCTACCTAAAGAAAGTCGATCCCAGGCCGCAACACAAATTGAAGGCAATCATTCTTTTAAACTTTAAAAATTTTTGCTTAGTGTACTCAAACCAAATATTTCGAACATCAATAAATCAAAATCACCTTCAATTTATGTCATAAATGTCAAACTTGAAGTTTTTATTATTATTTTGACAACGATCCTAGGTCATGGATCGAAACGTAAATAAAGTTGATTTTAAAAACTATGAGTGGTTTAATTCCCAAAGAAGATTAAGAAGCATGCTAAACAAACCACAACAAACATACAGGGAGTATTTAATAATCAAAGGTTTGTAGCATTTTAATAATTTAGAGACCACAGCTCCTCATCAATTATTTTCTACTAAAAAGTACTCAATAAGGGACACGATAAAGCAGCGCGTTCTAAAAGTAATTGTAGTTTTCAGGTATGTAATTTTTATTTCATTAAAAGTACTAAAAAGCGTCTGTAATAACGCAAAAGATACGATTGTATTTATTTAGAGGACGGCACGTATTCAGTATTAAATTGAACAACGTGATTCTCCGAGAAAAATTCTTGGTAAATGACATTGTCGATAATACAATGATAAAAAATTAAAAGTGTTCATTCAACAATTAGCGAAGGTAATAAATCAAGAGATAGGTATCCAGGATACCATGGTTAATGTAAATGATTACCTAATTTTGAATAAAATGTGGAAGTTGTATTTCTTCCTAAAAATTATTAAATAAATTAATTTTAAAAGTGTTGTGAAGCTTACCTAAGCAAATGGGAGCTCGGAAGCAACAGAAATAAAGTATGAAAAGTTTAAACATATTAAGTCCTTTTAAGTGGAGATTATTTTTGAAGAGAACAACGAGAACATTATGCACCACGTACCATAAATATACCGACGCCCTGTGTATCGTTGTGGTTTGGATATTAAAACCATTCAATCAACGCTTTTGCCAACTTTGATTTAGTTTCAAATCTGTAACTAAATCTGTTATATAAAATCTTGGACAAATACTGCAACTATTTATAATTACTTATTGAAACTTCCGAGCCTGTACAATATTTTCAACTAGTTAATGGCAAGTTGAATCCCAGATGATAATGATTCATTGATGTTAGATTCACGTAATGGAACCTTAAAAAAATTGCCACCTTTAACACGTATTTTAGCGCAAATGTTAAAAGAATTACAAAGTGATAAAGTAAAAGTTTGTAACCCAAATATGCTGTTTTTAAGACACACAAAGAATGCCACAGTTTTCCGAAAGCCAACAACATGACACCTAAACTGTAATGACATTTACTATATGAGCAATCGAGTGAACAAAATTTGAGAAGGTATCAAGCAGTAATTCCAGAACAGTCCAGACTGAATCGTAAAATTTGTCCAAGGTAATAGAAAGAAAATTGTTTCATTTAATGAGCAACAAGCATCTGAGTTATTACTGCCCAGTGAATAAGTTCTTCGAGGTGTCTTAGTCTACAATGTGAAGATTGTAAGTGTATATCATGTCGAGATGACTTCTTTATCGATTTGAGCTTGCAGATATTGGAATAACAAATTCAGCTTGTGTTACTTCACAAAGCAGAAGAATTAGACGTCAATAAATCATCAAAACATCAAATGAAGAAGAAAAAAGTAGATTTTGAAGAAAAGGTATTTAATGATAAAGCTTTTGCTATTGAGAGAACTGAAAAATGTAAAGAGAACAGTTTTTAAGGTAAATAGAATATTAACATGGAAGATATCACCCAAGAAATAACATCCAAGCATAAAAAAGTTTCGTGTAATAGAGATATGCCCAGTCCCACAATCTAGTCAATCGTTCCTAATGTTTGATATGATTCATAATCTATATCGAATTAAATATTAGCGTGGATAGTTTGTTTTATTATAGATGTTGAATATGTTCGTGATGAGTTTCGCCGGTCTGAATCACGACTTATTTTCGTTACTACTAAAAATATTGATCCAAAGGTAGATTTAGAAAAATTATCTGTACTAAACGATAATCATCATCATCATTTTGTTTTCGACCTTGTTTAAGGTCGGTTTGACGCAGTTCTAACTTTTTTTCTATTCTGTGCTAATATAAAAAGTTCCACATACCCTTCATATCCTAAATTTCTAATAATTTGACTAATATAGCTTGGTCTAGGTCTTCCTATACTCTTTTTCTTATCAACCTGGCTCTACATAGATATTAGCAACCTGATGGTTGTTAAAGAACTCCAACATGTTCACATGATTCCCATTTATAAAGAAATGAAATATTACCTGGTTATCCCCTCCAAAAAGGTAAAAGTGTTAAAATATATGTTATGGTAAGGCTTAAGCAGCGAATCGCTGCCAAAATGCCAGACGGCTAACTAATTGTGAGTTATGTCATGGTGACATTTAGTTAACTGATTTTTATTAATTTATTTATTGTGTTCTGTTTTCAAACTTACTCAAAGTCGGTTTAACGCGGCTCCAAACTCTATTCTATTCTGAGCTAGTCTAAAAAGGTCTACATATCCTTCACAACTTGAATCTCTAATAATTTGACTAATATAGCTTTGTTTAGGTCTTCCTACTCTATTTTTATTTGGTAGTCTATAATCTAAGATCTTACTAAATAGTCCCTCTTGTCTTAACTGCTGTCCTATCATTCTATCTATCCTGACCTTTAATTGTTTCCACATATTTCAATTTTTCAAGTCTCACTACTGTATAATAGAACGTTCCATATGTACGACTTTAAGAAACTTTTTCTATTATCTAAACTACTACTATTAGCTATTAGCAAGTCTTTCTTTTTTAAGAACATTTTCTAGCTTTGAGCTATTCTGGCTACTATATCCCTTCTGCTACGTCCATCTTTTGTAATTATACTACCTAAATAGCAAGATTCGTTTACCTCCTCTAGCTCGGTATTACCTATTTTTAATGTTGGTTTAGAACTGGGCTGTAATTGGCTTGTCATTATCTTTACTAACGATAATGAATGTTCTTTTTTTAATGATCGAAATATAAATGATACACGGAAAATTCCATAATGCCAAGATACCAATGTGAAGAAAGTAAATACTCTGTGCAATCATGTTTACACCAATTCACAGCATGTGAATTGCGTAGTAGAAATGATTAAATAAATTGTGATTTAGGCAGAAAAAAACATGGTGGACCTGACAAAACAAATATGTATGCTAACGCCACTAGGCAACTTCTAATCTACAATTCACCTGTGCTGATTTTGTATTTACACCGAATTCAGGTATTAAGACTTCGATCTGCAAAGGTGAATAATTATATTTTCTACCCTTTGTTACTGGATTTAACGCCATTTTGTACAAAACAATCTCAACCCCTTTCAACATTCAGTTTTATTCAAAATAAAGTGTTGTACAACATAACCGTACAATTCATGGTGGACACTGACGCAAATATAAAAATACAAACTCCAGTAGAAAAAGACAGATACCGTTGGCAATATATACTTAAAAATCAAAATAATTTCTTGTCTTCCCAGTATAAAGGCGCCAAAACTAACGTTGAAATTCCATTGGCGAAGTGGTATTACGTTAACGATTTTTATGTTGCAAAAATATCTGAAAAGGTCTTGGGGAAACAGGAATATTTTTTTGTTCTATGAACGAACTTGATATGGTACATTTTGAAAAGAAAATAGGTATTGATAAACTATAAATTAAAAGGAAAATTAACAAAGCATAATGTCCATAGTATCGGTAAACAAATTCAGTACTAACGACTTTTAGCCAAACTTCTTTAAAATAATCTTTAAAGTGGAATTCGTGGGTATCATTTTTTGTTATGACTTTAGATAAGACTAAAAAAACTGTAAATACATTGAAATGCGCAAGAAATAGGTCTTCTTCTACATAGCTCATGACTTCAAGGTACCAGCAAAGTGCTTTTTCCACTGCCGAAATTCGCACTATTCACGGCCAATTCTCATTAGGCTAAGTTGGTTAAGCCATCGCTCATATTCAAACCCACAATTCTCCCCAGGAACTCGTCTAAATATTAAGAAAAAGGCGCTTAATTTAAACATAGAATAATTAGAAAATTACATACTGAAAGACATTTGGTATGCATCAAAATGACACGTAGCATGCCTGATAAGACAAGAAAGTGAAGCAAAGTGGAACCAAATTTTGATTTATGTTATAATGCTTTTTTCAAACTAATTGCACAGCAAACAGACAACGCATTTCGAATCGCCAGCTCAAGAAGCTATAAATTTGAAATTTCGTAGCTAATAATGTATTAATTTGTATAACTGGTACTCCTACTTGTGCTAGCTCCAATAAACAGTTGCAATGCAAAGATCGTACATAGTTGCTTAGTTTTATTGTGAACTTCTATTTGCATAGATTTTTGAAGTTTAAAATAGGCGATATGTAAATAGATAGATAAATAGATACATAAATTAATTTATTGTTGTGAACTATACCTAGGCCAGAGCCCATACTAGTCGTACATTATAAGTATTTACATATTTGAAAAGGCTTAGAATAATTAATTCAAAGACAACAGTGGTTTTGAAGTTCTAATGAAGGGTATTTGTGCCCCTATTTTAGTCTTTGACTGTGCACGTGTAGTGGTGCTGATTGTGTGTTTAGTGCGAGTCTAGGTGTGATGTGGTAGTGAATAGCAAGAGTGTATTAAGTGTGTTAGTGTCGCTGGTTGTGGGTGGTAGGTTTGGTTAAGAGGATTTCATTTAGGAAATGGTTGAGTTCTTGAGGGTAGTTAGTGACTTGGAAGTTTATATTTGGAAGTGGAGAGAACGGGTCAAAGTTTGTAGATTGCTTGAGATTGATTTGTAATAGAAGGGTAGGGGACAGGAGAATACTAGGCCTTGCGGGGTTTCTAGAGATTGATTGTTGCAATAACAGTGAAGGGAAGGAGTTAAATGGAATTGATGAAGTTTAATACAAAAATTACCATGATCGGACAGAAATTGCATTGTAGGAGGATTAGAAAAAGGAATATGTGGAGGGATGTTTGTGATATCAGGGAAGATATCAGATGTATATATGCCGGTGGTCGAGTGGGACTAAAGATCTTGCCAGGAATGGAGTAGAAAATTATGTATTCGGGATTTATGTCAGTTTTAGGAAGAGTACAGTATTCGTCATAGTCAAGTGTTCTGTCGTGTAGAATGATTGGTAGGTTATGTTTGAGGTCTCGGACTTGGAGTGAGGAGTTTAGTTGGATTTCGACGGAGGGATTTGAAGCAAAGTATACAAGGACGCCGTGGAGGTGGTTCTGTACGCTCTTGAGGTGTAGAGTAGGAAAGGTCTTATGATGGCGTTGTGCGTACGTCTGGAGAAGGGAGGTGTAAGTGAGAGCCAAGAATCTACTGCGTATCTGATGATCGGGATTATGATGTTGGATTGGTGAGGTGGCCTGACTTTGGGAGAGCGTGAAGTAGATTATGAAGTATGGTTTGTGTTTTGGTTCTAAGTTTGGACAGATGAGAGTTCATTTTTAGGCGAGTGTCCATGTGGAGTCTAAGGTGGATAGCTGTTGTTGAGTGGGGACTTGATGTGTTAACACGTTCGCGACGTAGAAGTTTTTTGCAGACATACAGATGGACCGTTATTATTTTTAGCTGATGTCGTGCACCACCGGTGCTGCACGACGGTTATTAACTAAAATTTCTAGCTTGTGGCCGCTGAGCGCCACCAATTGCGCATGCGTTGTCTACAGCAAAAGTACTTGTTTCTCACAATTATTGCACATGACAGTTTTTACTACCCAGTGATGATGAATGTTACAATATAATATTACGTAAATAAAGAATTTTATGTATGTATTCAATAAAATAATTTTTTGAGTGAGTAAATAATTACCTGTGAACAACTACGGTACTTATTATGGTATAATTGCAGATAAATTATCTTCTACAAAAGTATCTGCTAAAATGGCTACCAGAATCGAGCGAACTTTGCTTGCCGCTAAGAAAATCACAAAGTCTGTAACCAGCAGTGCACCTTCATTGCTACAACAAAATATGACCCGTGCAATAAATGAATTTGCTTCAACCTTACATGTTTTAGAAGAATCCACCAAGCGGGCAGGAATGCCCGAAGCAAAGTTAGTAATAAAACAAAAAGAACCTACAGTTTGTTTTTCTGAAACATAAATGATCAACAACACTTTTAGAGGTGATTATCGATAAGACCATGGTACTCTAGAGAGGCCGACTTGTCTTCCGAGAATATCTTCCAGCAAAATCACATAAGTTGTTATAGTTCAGGTGTACGTATTCAGCGCCACTGCTACAGTTGCCGACACTGATACGATTCACGTTTCACAATATGGCACAATAATGACATAAATACGTGTTAAATTGTATCACATACCAAACACGTTTACAATGATACAATTTGCACTCAAAAATGTAAATAAAGCGAAGTACTCACTTAAAACGCGCCATGCAGTTAATCTCAGGGCCACTCTGTGTTGTTTCCGGGTGGGTTACGTCACGCCATTGTTGATCCAAATTTATCCGTCTTTCCACTTTCGTCGTTCGTAGCGGTACGATAGGATACAGGTAGAGTTACGATAAGGCAAGAGATAAAGAGACCTACACCCTAAAAAAGGAAAAGACACACGTAACACAGGTAAACGTTACCGTTCGACGTATCGTAGCTAATAATAATCCTGTCGTGTCGCAAACCGCGCACTTGCCCAGCACTTCGCGCCTGCGCATTCTTTTGCGCAAACGCAACTGTCCGAAATGACGGAAATGTACAAGTCTATTTTAAAATAGTGGCGGGAATTTACTCACATATGTATACTTAATCTAAATATGATACATAGCCGATTTTCGGCAAGTAACAAAGTATGGGATTAAAGTATAAAAAAAGTGCACACCTGAAGAATACACATACAATTTCAGCATATATTGTGGTAAAAATGACGGCGGACAAGAAGATGTCAGTAGACATGGGCACACCTGCGAAGTATCGGTAAGGCTAATGGACGGTTTGTTGAAGGAAGAGCGAATCTTGTACATTGATAATTTTTACAATAGTGTAAAATCAGCCGAATACTTTCTACAAAACAATACCTACGTATGTGGCACTTTGAGGAGTGATAGGAAAGACAATCCAAGAAACTCAAGAAAGGTGAAATATATGGGAAGAAAAATAACAAAGGGGTACGAGTTTTCAAGTGGCAAGACAAAGATCAGACTTCATGCCTCAACATATGGATGAGTTAGTTCCTACAGGTTTACAGAACAGGAGTGGTCAAGATAAAGTAAAACCGAGATCGGTTATAGATTCCAATAAGGCTAAAAAGGGAATAGACGTTTCGGATCAAATGTCTTCATATTACGCTTGTCTTCAGAAAACTATCAAGTGGTATAAGAAGGCTGTCTTTGAAATCATTCTCGGAACCAGTGTAGTTAACACGTGGGTAGTGTCTAATAAAAATAACAAAAAACAGCTGGACATTTTACAATTCAGAGAACAACTTATAAACAAACTACTTTATTATAAAGGCACAGAAGTAGAAAACCACCAAAATGTACAAGAAAACCAAAGATGGAGGAGAAAGATGAGTCACAAATTGAAGAGGTTTAAGGGAAACGTAAGACAAAAATATAAAAGATGTTTTTCATGCTATGAAGTAATGCAAAGGGAAAGAAGTACTAAAGAAGCAAGAACAAAGACTAAGCGAATAATGACATACTGTGACAGCTGCGACGGCAATCCACCAATGTGTTTGAACTGTTTCAATACGAAACATATCTAGTTTTTACTTTTGTTTCATAGTATTTGTTATGTTTTATTATTAGTTTGATTAGTTAAGACGAATTTCAAGTTTGAATAACTTCAATAATTTAGGTTTCAATTTATCTTCCAATGATTTCATTTGATCCGAAAAATTTTTTATTAAAAAATGTTGTGTTTGTAATAATCTATTGTAATCCATAAAAAAACTCGGATCTTAAAACGGGTGTGCAACGGGGGGCACGTGATCTTTACCTCTAGCCGTAATATAATATAAAAGTCCTGCATGTAGCCGTTGAGTTTATATCAAACATTGTAACTTGACATAGCGTGCGCCAAATGTGGTACATGCCGGCTGATGGTTATAACCGGAATGTACCACCTGTGGTACACAACGTCGCAAACGTGGAAAGGATGTGAAATCTTAGGATCTCGGTTTGGGTTGAGGTGGCCTTTGAGCAGGAGCATTTTTGTTTTAGATGGGGAGAGTGGTTGTTTGTTTAAAGAGGACCGGGATTCAATTGAATTAATTAGTATGGTAGCGGTGGATTCTATAGAGGCACCTGAGTTGCCATGGATAAGGGAAGCTACGTCATCGGCGTAAGAGAAGGTGGAGGTGTTTGAGATATTAAGGTCTAAGAGAGGATTGATTGCGAGGTTCCGTAGCGTGGGTGATAAACGGGAGCCTTGTGGACATTCTTGGGTGAGAGTAGTAACCAAGTGGAAATTAGAGATTAGGAATGAGAGAAAGGATTTTATCAAGAGGTAGAGGTTGGGAGGGAAATTGGCTTGTTTAAGTTGATTAAGAAGATTGGGCCTTCAAAGGAGGTCGAAGGCCGAGTAGAAGTTGAAGAATAAGGAGACTACGTATGTATAAGGGGATGTTTGAACTGTTTGGACTAGGGAGGGGATTGTACGTTCAGCGCTCTGTGCCCCGAGCAAAAGCCGTGTTGGTTAGGTGAGGGTAGGTGAGGAGTTTGCCAAATCTTGGAAGGAGTGCAACAGGTCTGTAGGATTTGAGGTCTTATTGGGTTTGAGTATATGTATATGTAACCCATAATACAAAAATAGGTTCAAAACTTAAACAAACGCCTGGATATCGACAATTAATTTCTAGCTAAATTCATGTATGCCCCGTCAGTACCTATTAACTTTATAACAAAAGAGTGATAAATACTAACCTACAACAGTAAGATAAACAGGATTTCCAATGGGAGGCGTTGTACTAATCTGACATTCGTACTTGCCAGAATCTGTCTTTTGCGGATACTTTATTCTTAACGTCCAATCTTCTGTATAAGGCGAATGTATTGCTTCAAACCGTTGGTCTGACGTATATGTATATCGTCCAATCGTTAAAAGGTGAATATCTCTGTGCCGTACCCATGAAACCTACAACAAATCAAAATAGTCGATTTCTTTAATTAGGTTAGAAAATAATTTTAAAAATACAAATTCATTTTTAAATGAGCCTGCAAAGCATCGAAACCCATTACAAAAGTATATATTTCTGTTATTTGTTGAATGGAATTACCGATGCCAAGTTGATCTTAGATGGGTACCCTGCCGACGTTTCAGCAATCGTAATATCAACAATGTAGTAATGAAAGACCAGCATTCTGATGCTACAACCTTGTAAAACAGAAATGTTATGAAAGGAAATGTCAGAAAATTTTGGATATTTGGTTGATCAATTGTGATATTCCAACACAATGATTTAATTGCCACCATGAAGCGGAATAATCAACCGCAGATAATCCGCGTCCCAAATAATTGTTTACGGGACCGACCTCTCACAATTAAATATGGTAGCAATATAATCTGAACAAAAGTAACTTTTACCACATTATTTGGAAGACTGGCCTTTTTTAGAACTCTAGTCCTCAACTTTAAATTATTGAACAATGAAATGGCACTTGTATTCCAGACGAAATGTTTCTGTAAATACTACAACATACTAGTTCTTAGCCTCCACACTATTATAATATTTAGAAGCTGGCTTTCTGATGGGTGACTAATTGCGTATCTTCCTCGAGGGGGTGGTTGGGCTGTAAGAGTTACGTCTGGTACACTAGGTTTTGTGACGGGGAGCGGGATATTTTAGGAAAAAGCATTTTTATGGGAATTCTCGGTTTTGTGATTACATCCCCGGTTACGTAAGTTACGTTTCGGGCCATAGGAGAGGTTTTTTTAAAAACTTCTTCCAAAACTATTTGTAACAAATTTTATTTCTTAAACAAATATTAAAAATGAATTTTGACAAACTGTTATAATTATAGTTGAAATAAAATAATAATTGAATTAATATTAGAGCGAGTAGCCTAAGTAAACAACAATGTAAAGCTGAAATACTTAAGACTGACTGACTGATCTGGTGGTCTCGGCGTATTTATGTTGTCCCTGCTCCTCACACGTCTGTAGGAAATTTCAGAGCTCATGTCTGCTTATTTCTTTATTCTATTCATTATACAATGTAATAATATTAATTTCTAAGTAATTGCGGTTCCTTAACCATCTGTGACCTGCACCTGCAGTATCACTTACGTCTGGAATACAATGTATTACATCCGTTCTCACAACTTGCTTGTGAACTTTTAATAACCTTTCCGATTTATCCCTGAACTTAGAATGTTGCATATAACTTAAGTTTCTTTATAGTTTCTTAATAATTCCTAATAATTTCTATTTATTTGTACATATTTGGATTGGGGGATACGTAACTCGTGTAGAAAAAAAACATGATTTCCCCAAACGCCGGAACCGAATGCGTTGTGCGACAACCGGCGAGGTGTTCTTATATGCGAAAAAGAAGAAAGATCAAGTTGGTTTCCTGAATTTGCTACGGGGTTTTCAAAAATGCGTAGTATATATGGAAGCACTCGACAATCTACTTAGAACCTGAATTCGACGCTATTTTTGCGTTGCAACTATAGTTTGTTACAATTTGTAGATAAAGTTGCTAGAATTTATTACAGTTCTGTCATATTTGGACCGCAAACGTCGCTCGACGCAGCCGAAGAAATACCAAAAATATTGCAGAAAACAGATTTACTTCTAAAATAAAAAAATACGCCGTTATAAAATATCTAATGTATAGAACAAGTTTTAAAAATCCATTCATCATCAATAGGTCTTCAGTCCTAAAACTGGTTCAACTGTTTTCCATTCTGAGTTAACCTACAAATTTCCCTGAAATTCCCCCAACATTCATCTTTCACTGTGTGCAATAGTCTAGTCTCTACCTTTCGTTTTTCCTTTCTCTGGTTTTAATATATTACGCACTATTTCCTTATGCCTTAGTATGTGTCCTATCATCCTATTTCTCCTAACTTTTACTGTTTTCCACATATTTCTTTCTTCCCCTATCATTTCGTAACTTTGTCTGTCCATGACATATTCATCATACATCTACAGCACCACATTTCGGATCCGCTTCTTCCACTGTCCATGTTTCATACGTACAGTGCTATGCTCCACACATATGTTGTCAGCAATCTCTTACTTGTTTCTATGTTTGTTGTCTTTGAACATAGTAGTTGCTTTTTCTTGTTAAATGTAGCACTGCCTTGCGTCAATCATTGTTTTATTTTTTTGTACTCTTCCCATCCTGTGTTATTTAATTCTTAGGTAGCAGAAATCTTTAACTTCTTGTTAGTTGTGGTTTCCTGTTTGAATTCTTGTTTTTGACATACTTACCCCTCCTTTACATACTAGTACTTTAATTTTGTTTTTGTTAATATTCATAAGTATCTCTCTGTTAGAACTGTTTCTATTTCATTAAGAGCTGCTCTAACTCTTGCTTGCTAGATGCTGATACCGCTATTTCTGCAAATTGAAGCATATCAATCGTTTGTCACTGAATAATAATTCCAAATGTTTTTCTGTATTAAAGAGTATTCATTGCGTCCTCGATATATAAATTAAAAATTATTGGAGATAGGGCACATCCCTGTCTCGCCCCTTTCCTAATATTTACTTTTCTACATTTCTGCTCTAATTCTATTACCGGTGTTTGCTCTTGGAGTAATCTATGTACTATTCGTCAACCTAACTCACTCCAATCTTCTTGATTATTCCGAATATTTTTTCCCATTTTACATTGTTGAATGGTTTTTCTCTATACACACGCTTTTTCCTTTTTTTACTGTTTCTTTGACCGCTATATCTAAGCTGGATTTAATGTTATTCCATTCTGCTTCTACTTACTTCATCATCATCATTAGGTTTACAGTCCTGTAACTGGTTAGAAGCGTATTTTCATTGTTTCTTATTCTGAGTTTACCTACACATTTCTCTGGAATTTCCAGTCTGCATTTTTCACTATCTACTTCTTTAGTATTAAAAATTTTCCCGAACTCTTTCAGTAATTGGTTTATTTTCTTTTTCAAATCTTTTGTGAATATCTTAATCTTTCAGTTTCTCAAAGTCAAAGTGCCTTTTTCAGCTTCTTTTTTTAAATTTAAGCACGGCTTTCAGAATTGCTATGCTGTGGTCAGTATCTATAACTGCTTCTGCAATCTTTTACATGATTTCTAAACCGATGTCGAACAAGAACATAATGTATTTGATACCTGCCTATATCTCCTAGCATCTTTCACGTGTATAGTGTAGCATGATGTCGAAATAATGTGTTTGTGATGGTTAAATTATTTTTTTACAAAATTCTACCAGCCTATTTCCGCTGTCATTTCACGTGCCTAAATCAAATAAACCTACTACCTCTTCTTCCCTACACTTGCCTACCACTGCACTAAAATCTCCCATAATTATTAAATTTTCGTGTCCTCCTACAAATCTTAGCATGTCTTCAATATCTTTGTAGATCGCTTCTACCTCCTCGTCACTGTAGCTAGAGGTTGGTATGTATGTATACTTGTATTATTAAGGTATTTACAGGTTTAGATTTTAATCTAACCATAGCCACTCTTTTGTTCTTTTTTAAGTAGTTTTCCACACAGCCTCCTATATTTTTTCGTATGACTATCCCCACACCTGAATTTCCTTGCGCTGATCCTATATGAATTATCCTAGAGCCTTCGCTCCAAAAATCCCCCGCCTCTGGCCGCCGAATTTCGCTAATCCCTACTATGTCTAATGCTGACCTATTTGTTTCAATTTTCAGACTCTCTAACCTACTTGCCTCATGCTTCGGACATTCCACGCTTCCGCTCGCAAAATGTTTCCTGCTCTTCCTTTAAGCCTGTCGATCACATCCTCCGAAGTAGTCCCCTTCCGAAGAGCCGAATGAGGGACTATTTTAACTAGGCGGCTCCGTGGCGTAGTTATTATGTGTATGACTACTACGCCCAAGGTCCCGGCTTCGAATCCCGACACGGTTCGCTTGAAAAATGTTAGCGAGTATTTTTCACAAAAATACGTCCTTGTTCGGATGAGAGGTAAAATGGAGGTCCGCGTGTGAGTGTTGTCACGCACGTTAAAGATCTCTACTTTGCATGGAACAGCAAGGGTTTGGCAAAATTCAAAATTTTTCAGGTAAAAAAAACTCGCTTCCTGGCCAATGTAGTACCTGTGGATGAAGCATTAGAAAATCACATGTAGGGGGACTATTTTAACTACGGAATCTTTTACCCTAGAGGATGTCATCATTTTAAAACATTTTCAGTACGCTGTGTACATACTTGGGAGGTACTGTGGTAGTTTCCCGGTGCCTTCTACATCGTAGTGGTGTGTCTTGGGGTGTCACACTTCCCCCAAGGTCTCTGCCACTCTATGTACAGCAAGAGCTGCTGCCCTACTTCGGGGACCTGTCTTAGTCGGGTCCCTCACTAAAGAACCCGTTTAATTGGTTAAACATATAGTTTGACTCTATAGCTCACTGAACCGCGCAAGCCATGCTACCCGGTCTAGTATTTTACAACTTCTTCAAGATGCAGGTTGGTTCAGAATGAAAAAATCCATTAAGAATCTAAAAATGTACCACTTTTTAATATAGATGGTCAATTTTTAAATAAATTGCTAAATTTATTCGATAAAAGCGCACGGACGCTACCGAATAGTTACAATTTTTCAGAAAATGAAAGAACTTTTTAATGACGTTTGTTAATGCATGAATAGAACAAACGACATTTCGATAATTATTAAGCGCAATATCTCAGCGCTAATAGTTTCGGAGAGCATACACGGGATCCTGGGTTCGATGCCATGCTAATTTTTTTTATATTTCAAAGAACAACTGACGCTATCTATCTCACGGAAGTGGTCGCTATGGAATGTTCTAAAGGTTTTGATACAAGAATCGCTCGTACGTCGATCTGCGATTGGTATCGCGAGAACGCGTGGGCGATCCAATACTTAAGGTATCCGCAAATGTATATCGCGATACCTGTAGCCACGAGCGTAGACGAATACAGCGCCGCCATAGCGAACCTGAACGCAAGGTGTCCACGAAAGAATGGTTTCTGAGGTGAAATGTGGTTCCCGGACGAAACAGCTCTTGGGGCAAAGCAACTTCCCGAGCGAAACAGCTTTTTGAGCTCCGCGAGCAGAAAGAAATCAGTCCCGTAGGGACTAACCACTAATTCTAGTCTCTTTATACTAGTTATTACAGTGATTTGATTTAAATCTTACTTTTCAAGATCAAGTGACAAGATCTGTGCAATTAAGCAACTATATAACTCTGTGTGATTAAAACAAAACATAATAACAATAAATATCTTATTACACTATTTGTACTTACTGTTTTGTTGCCAAGATTTTTTACCCTGCAATGAAGATGGACGGTCCTACCAACAAGGCCTGTTATGTTTGAGTTTACTGTAATGTCAAAATATGGTCCAGTTTCTGGTGTAGGTGATTCAAGTATAAAATCGCGAAGGCTTTTACCACTGCTACTGTTCCTGCTTGCACCTGCAACGAAAAATATTTCTCTTAACTTGTGTTTAGGATTTAATCATTTTTATATTAGTACTTTTATATTGTCAAAGATTTAAGAACAGAAATTGCTAACGTCACATGGTCCACTTTAAAAATACAAGCACCTCGAGCCGAATTTTAGAAAGATCGTTGCCGTAGGCAAGATTGAACCTGAAACGATTAGCTATAGCCAGATAGTATACCAAATAATCTGCAACACCTGTCATAAAGCTTGGGTACTAGGAACTTTATTTAGTTATTGTCTAGCTTCTAGCAGATTATGGTAATAAATTTTTCTACTCGAAAATTGTGTAGCTTAAGAACCGGGCAACTGACTAGTTTAGTAGAATCTGCAGTAGCGTTTCTATTAAGCCTCTATCGGTGTTTATAAGCAATCCAAATTCAATCACAATGATGGCACTTTCACGCCAAATAAGCTCTAGAAATCATATCTACAATTCTATATCAACTATCTTTATCTGATGACCTATTTTATAAAAATATTCGGTCACTGGTGATGTATCTCACTTTGTGTTTTGTGTTGTAATTTGCCAGGCTGAGTTGTTTGTGTGCAGGTAATCTAGTTTCCCCAATCATCATCATCATCAAAAAAATTTTAACAAAAATAAAAGAAATTAACAAAATCACCCAAAAACACAATCTCATGTTTAATAAAATACATTATTAGAAAAACAGCCCTAAAATACAAAATAGTTTCAAAGTAACAAATTCACTATTGGTGCGTAAAGATTGCGAAATTCCAAGGACCTTTTAATATGTTTGTGATTCTACACAATGTGTAATGACATATGGTTATCGCCAGTAATGGCGATTAAATTTATATCAAAAATTGTAATATAAATGCATCAAGTACAAATTATTAATTGATTATAACAAAACGAACATACCTCCAGTAGTTTTCTGAGCAGGTACAGTACACTGAAACGGCGATGATTAAGCGGTTTGGTTCACTTGAAATCATGCACTTCAGCCATATGGAGCAGCTGCACTTGTTGCTTGAAGTTCAAAATTACGAAAACGAATGATAACAAATACCAAATTGTCTTCTTCTCTTCAGATTGGAGATAATTCGGCATATTTACGACAATTGGCGATTATAATGCACCAATTTCAAAATAGTTTTATAAACAACTGGAGTTGTTTAAAAACGCGAAATAAAGTGTGTTTTATTTTAAAAAATAAATAAAACGGGAATACGAACCAAGTATAATAAAACTATTAAAAAAGTGTTTCATGATAAAAAAATTTACTTGAAAAACTAGCTCTAATTTTTTTTTAGAAATTGTAATAATGGAAAACAACGATCCTATTGAAAAAATAAAAGGTTTAAGAAACAGTGCCAACATTTAAAAAAAATTGCCCAATTGAAAAAGCCGTGAAAATATTCAAGAAAAATAAGAAACAGCTAAAATTTTAAAGACAGTCCTACCAATAAGAAATTACTTCATGAAAGCCGCTTTAAAAACAGAAACATCTAAAATTTGAGAAACAGCCAGCATTTTTACTATAAAATAATGAAGAAAACTACCTCTTGTTTAAAAAATGCCAACACTTACATATTCTAAACCACCAACATAATCTTTTTGTTTTGTCGGTTAATCATTAATTAATCACAAAAAAATAATCAATCTGATATTCAATTAATGCCCTACGTTTTAAAATATCAACCATATTTACGTCTATACTCACGTATAAAATATACCGAATTATAAACAAACCTGCAATTTGACATATATTGATTGATCTATTTTAAGGTTCGGAAAGCACATCGGTTAGAAAAGTCAAGTTCAACATCACGCTGTTATCGTTCAGGGTTAATGTGCCAGATCATCCAGCTGATCGAGGTCGAAGATTCTTCTACTCAATTGAATTTTAGATAACCAGGTATTTATAAAGATAATTGTAATTTTTGAATTAAGTTTGATTTAGTGTAATATAAAATTAATGAGTCAAAATTTGATCTGTATAAATTGAATATATTAATTGTCAATTATTAGTAAAGGGTTCTGTGTTCTTATTTGCCTGTACTATACTAACCATGTAGACTTTATAAAATTTGATAGAGTAGTTAATTTATAAACTGATGTAGATTTCGAGTTTAATAATTTTCAACTACCGTACAGTAATTTAATTTGTTTTATTTTCATTATTTTTTTTTGGGTTAGAGTTTAATTCCTTAAAATGTAAAAGCTGAAAGTTGTTCATATGATTATTATCGCCGATTGCTAATAAATTATTGGTTTGCTTATAAAAAGGTAGGATGCATATATAGATCTACGCAAAATTCTGCTAACTCATAGTTCAAATACCGAAATAGAAGCACTGTTTAAATTGAAGTCTTATTATTTGAAAACACTTTATTCTTACTGAAAGTACAATCACATTGTTCATACCGGTTCTACAATCAAAAAACCCATCCGTAAATATCAGACCCTGAGAATAAGTCTCATATGTAACATGTAAAAATTCCAAGCTAAATTATTTGTCGACATTACTGCTACAAACCTGTTAAATTAGTATTAATTTAATAATGTTTTACCCATTATGGATTCTAGTACTCTTGTATATTTAGTAAACCAATAAAATTGAAAGCTTTCTACTACCACAGCTGATCCCACAATTACAAACCATTGCGCGTGTTCCTTACTCGTATGTTACGATATCTAAGATTTTCAAGTTGTTCGTCGACTCGTGGCAGGTGGTCACTTTTTGTTTTTTTGTCAAGCGGAAAGGTCACTTGCGCTGCTAATTAGACAGGTGAGATGAAACAGGAAACCAAGTTTTCCTGACGTAAACGCCGAATTAAATCAAGCAGTTTTAGTTAAGTTGTCTAAGACGACTAACACTCATGGAAAAGTAATTTGATCTTTGCAACGTGCAACTTCTACTACGTACAAAAATTTTTGATGAAGTAATATGGTTGTTCTACTTGGTTGATGTTTAAATAAAATTTATCAACATGGAAATTCATTTTGTACTTAAATTGTAAGCAGATTTGTTGGAGCCTGTGCCTACACATAACTAATTGTTGGATTGCATCATGTGCTTAGAGGTTAACAGGTCGTTGACGCCGATTGGTAAGCTCATTTAATTTCCTGAAATTTTTGCTGCGTGTGCTGTATTTTATTCCGTAGATGGATATATGAATTTACATAGTATTTAATTGTTGAGTTGTAAATTACTTTATGCTCTGTTATATGCAAGCACTTAACCAAGCGTCTATAAATAATTTAGTAGCATACTAAAAAGAAGGCTTAACCTTTTTTAAGAGTATAATATTTAAAATATATACAATGATTTTATTTCATTAATCACATGTTCAAATTTATAAATTATTCCTTGCCAAACTATGTATGAGAAGATAATAAGTATAGATAAATCATTGTAACTTGTTGTTTGCAGTGTTTAAAGTTTAAACTAAATGTTTACCACGAACCTTATGTTCAATTTATGTGGCCTCATTCCAGAAAATGAAATTTTAAATTAAGATTAACTAACAAATGATTTTTGCATGTATGGAATTTTTTTATGACTTGTACAGCCTTACGTAGCGCTACACCGGACTATTAAGTATAAATTAAATATTGTTAATAAAATACAGAATTCAAATTTAAAATTCAGTAGAATTAAAACTTAAAATTTAGTTTTACATCTTTTGAGTAATGTAGTAATTATATTCATAAAAATTTAACTTTTGTTAAATTGCATTTATACATAATTGTTTAAAAATGAGAATATAGAATCAATTTTTCTTTAGCTCATTATTTCATGAATATTTAATTTTTCCCAAAGATTTTATGACCGTTAAAGGAATTCATTCACTAGAAATACATATAACAATTCAGTGATAACTATTTGAAACAAAAATAAGAACTTCGGGTAGTCACAGAATTATTAGATAGATGATATCTTTGTTAGTTGTAATTATGTTTCAGAGCCATCCTAGAATTTCGGTAGAGCAGAAAAAAATAAATAACGTATAGGTGGTAATCAAACTTAAATCCTAAAGAGGTTAGAGAACATTTAGGTTTCCAAATTGATTTAGTCAGTTGCTTTATAAAAAATTTAAGTAGCGTCCACTATCTTATTTTTTCCAACTTTAATAAACCCACTGACCCAATCTCATGCAACCGTGGGTCAAAAGCTCAGTTAGCTAAACGTCTTAAGAGTTTTCTTTTTCTAAAAGCCGCTTGTCATCCAACCTTACCCTGGGCTTGTTACAATTATATAAGAATTCTCGATAGGTTTAGTAAAACTCTATAAAAAATCAACCTCGATTTTTTTACGTTTACACGTAGTTGGTTGTTGTTTAAAGTTGCACTTAACGACCAACGAGCAAGTTACAGAAGTTTTGTTATTTTACAATTTCATTTAATTGTGATCCAAGAAGTAGTGTGTTTTTAAGGTATTTTCGAGATTGATAGGACATAACGTTATACAGTTTAGGTTAGCAAAGCAAGTGAGATTTTTACGGAATAACCGTATTTCGTGTAGATACAATATCCAAATGGCATTCCTGTGACCGACGATTTGGGACTCCTCGATTTTGACAAAAATCTTTCGTGGCAAGTGATGGTGTAACGTAGAATGTTATATTTAAGCCATGGTATTTGCTATTTTTCTTTTATTTTATTTATTCCTTTATTTTAAATGTGCTTTTACAATTTCTTCATAATAATCCTCTCCCGCTTTACTGCAGTTAGCCGACGCACCCATATATTGCTATACGGGATCCCCGTCCCTTCACAGCAAATTAAAATTTAATCGATTTCACGCTCATTTCACTTGTAACAAATTACCGTGTTACAGTTTTTAAATTTTCAGAGAATTTATCATTTAATAATAGATGTGTTATGTCCACTTTACCAAATGTCAGCAGTGCATTATTACTATTTCTTACCCACCTTCCGAGTGTCGCTTCTGGTGAAGGCTGCTTCTTAAAATTTAAACTTATAAAAACTTACCTGAGAAATTCTATGGGACAAGAATGTGCTTCGGACTTTTCTATGATAAAGATTGAAAAATTTTGTTAAAAACAGCCGAGGGTCGGTCACTTGCATTTATTTTGTACCAAAGATCTCCTTTGTGTAATTATCTCCCTTATCTCCGCAGATTTCCTTGGATTCCGTCGGATCTCTCCAATATCTCGTTAACTCCTCTGTGTCTCCTGAATTTCCTTGGATCTCCCCAAGATCTCCTTGGATCTCCAAAATTTTTCCACGTGTATTTCCAAATATCGTTTTAACATCTTCAGATCGCTTGAATTTTGTTGAATCGCCACGTATCTCCTTCGATCTGCACCTTATTTTGCAGAAAAATTGTACAAGGTGTTTTTTAAGGGGGAGGTTACCAGTATATGAAAGACCCTCGGAAAGACCAATACTAGAAGGGACCTGAAAATTTGTATAGGGGGTTATCGAAGCTGCTTTACACGTCGAAAATAGTTTCAATACGCTAGCACTTCCGGTTATACCGGAAGTAGGTATCACCATCATTATTTCAAATGTAACGCCCTGTATATTTATGTATTTTTGAATTCCTTGTCAAATTTTATGTAGCCTTTTATAAGACAACCATATCTCTATCTAATGCCGTTTCCGAGGCTGCTTCTGAGAATTTTTGAGTTTTTAAATTTTTTGACATTTGCACGCAGTCACATAAATTGGAATATCTAGAAACCGAACGAACTTACAAGATGGATTTTTTTCATTCACATAAACAATACTTGATATTATTCTACCGTGCTATGAAAATCTGATTGCAATGTACATGGTGCAAGAAAGTTCATTTTGCAATTTCACTCAAAAATTGTCAAAAATTGCGGCTTTTTTAAATGGAAACTACCATATTTTGTTATCATAATCGATTATATGGAAAAAATACCTTAGGTATGTAATTACCGCCGTTCATTTATTGTTAGCCGTTTTTGAGTTATTTGCTGAACAAACACAAGGTTAAATATGATCATCTATGTTACTTTTTTACACGACACAGAAATTGGAGGTATTATAAGCGTCGCTACAGGTCCTTGAGTTTAATATTATGTGGCACCTCATTTGAAAAAATTTTAAACTTTAATGTGACATAAATTGAGCAAGCGACAGAACTCCACAAGGAGAATAGTATAGAATTAAAGTATACTTTTAAATAAAGTGTTACATAGTTCACTTTTCAGTTTTATAATATTAAGCTTAAAGCGCCTGCAGCGACATTTAGGATATATCCAATTTCTTTCTGTCAAAGAGCAGCATAATAAATGAATCCCCTTTACTCCAGTTTTTGTTCGGCTTTTTGTTCAAAATTAGGAAAGAGAGTGGGTGGGGGGGACAATATAGAACCCTCGATAGAACCGCACTGCAAATTTTACTAAATAAAGATTTTGAAATTGTTGCTGCAGTATATTTCAAAAAATATATTTTTAAGATACGCTAAATAGCAACATTTTCTAATAAAACATAATAAAAGAAACCAACATCACAAATGTATAATGCGAGTCAACATGAATACAAATGCGAGTACAAACATAACTCTAAACTGATTATTATTATTACTAATTAAAACCACTGAATCACAAGAAAAAAAACAGTTCTCCATTTTGTTTTTCTGTGCTCTTTAAACGCAAAATTTATTTTAAGCCTGTCCGATCTCGACAAAGACATTGGGTGAGAACCAACCATTTTTATAGGTTCATAAAACACTTGAATAATTTCTACATTTTGTAAATCTTCAGATTTTGGCCAAATAAACGTATCTAATTCTTCCCTCAAAAATTTAATTTTAACAAAACCATTTTCTGGTTGACCGGTAATACGTTGTGTATCAGTCTCCGTTATTTCATCAGATTCGTTTAAGCTTTCAAGTGATGTAGAATCATCCAAAGTGATGCGTTCATGTGAATCTGAAGATGTTTCGGATGTTTCGTTATGTCTTTTGTTTTTTAAGTTTTTTACGGGCTTAAGAATAGAACCATTGGGAACTTGCGATTTTTGCTTCTAACTTGAGTGGACTGAAATCTTGCCACTCTGTCTGAACTTAGCTTTACAGAATTTTTATTAAATATTCAACAAATGGATGATTTCTTTACGGTTTTAGATGTCCCGTCTTCTGATAGAACGTTTAAAAATGAACCATTTCTAAATTTAAGTTGATTTGGATTTACCTCGCCTGAAAAGTCTTTAAGATTAAGAGGTCCGCTAAATGTTGACAACGCTTCTAATTCACTATCAGAAATTTCTTCCTCTGGAATATCTTCTATGTCGTTGCAATTGAATGAAGATGATGTAGCCAATGTGTATTCTTTTACAATATCATAGTTGTCATTCAGTTCATCACATTTAAATTACAATACAAGGTTTTATATAGTAATTGTCTCCCAATTATAAATGAGTAGCAGCAAAATTTATTTAATGAAGTATCATATCTGTTACCTTTACTCGAGCCTTTACTAAATGTGTCTTTATTTGTTGCAGCACTTTTTGCAATCAGTTCCAGCAAACCTCTAAGATTTTCTTCATTTTTATCGAATTGCTGATTGTTTAATATTTTCATGTTTATGCAGTTTTGCTGGACTAGTTTTTTAGATTGGTGTTTTCTTTTATTATTTTTTGAATTGCGTCAATATATGGAAAGAATTGTGTTATGTATGGTTGATGTATAGATACTATCAACAAGTGTCTCTTTAGTTTATCCTTTTGTTTTGTTGCTGTAGTTTGGGGTTTTATTTGCACCTTTTGTAAGTGTTTTATTGGATTTTCCGGCACAATGATGTTTTGTTCACCAGCTTTATTTGTAATTAATAATCTATTTTTATGAATAACATTGTGTTAAGATATATTTGGTTGAAACTGTACATCTGAAGAGTTTTCTTTTTCAAAAGTTAGTCCCATAGGCGGTGCCTCGATGAACATTCTACAAAAAACATCAAACATTTCTAGATGTTTATCAAAAAAATTTAGGAGTGTTTTATATTTTTTCTGTTTTGGCGATCCTGTGTCTACGTTTATCGAAGTCAAATGTTTATTAAAATGTTTGTAGAAGTTTCCTCTTAGCCACCGTGGAGTAGTGTTGTTTCATTTTTTTTTTAAATCTTAATTTCAGAAGAACATAAGAAACATGAAACTACAGCATATATTTCATTACTTCGTCCGATTCTAACTAAAATTTTAATTCCTTATAGTTTTTTAAAAATATCAAATTTTTGTTGCTTTGATTTTTTTTATAGAATCTCTTTTAAGCGATCTGCTTTCTTCATGAAGATCTATGGCCTCGCGATTCAAGTTAATTTTACTCGAACCTTGATTATCAACTACATTCTCTACCCTGTTCATTGTGTGTATTATGTTTTGATTGAAATCTTTTTTATTGACAGAAAAACCTTTCGATTTACCTTTGGTGGAATTCTGATTTAGTGAACTTGCAATTCTTTTCAATGTAGTGCTATGACCTAGTACCATATTGTATTTTTCTGGATGTTTATATAAATTCCAAAATAGTCATCATACGCATGTGGTTCTATGATATATCTAACTTCTTGTCTAACAAATAATTCAATTTTATCTACATCTTCATCTTTGAAATATTTAAGAGATTCAATAGTGTAATATCCAGTTACTTTCAAAATATTTTTCAAGTCGTGTGGAAGAGGTTCGGGTAAATGTAGATCTTCTACCTCGTCTTCTACAGAAGCTTCCTTTGCGGATTCTGTATATATGTCCATTTTAAGTTCTGTTGGAAAAAGCATTTTTAAATAGTTTTAAAACATATAAGGTTAATAAAAGCCTACACTGACACAAGAATAAAAACACTTCTTCGCTCAAAAAATGCTAAAGTTAAATAGCAAAATAAGTGAGAGCACTGATTGTGGGAGGGCGTAAATTATAACAGAAACGAGAAGTTTCATGCGATAATGGCTTTCTTAGATTTCATAGTTTGCATTTAAAGAGTTTTAAAATTTAAGTACGAATGGTATTTTTTTGTAGGAATGCATATGAGTTCGAGCTTAATAGCACGATTCCCATGTACACACACGGTCTGTGACTAGGTCTGTGATTTTAGTAATTATCTACAAGGTGTTTCAGAAACGCGTAACGTATATATTTTTTAAGTGAGACATCTCCTATTCTGTTGCATTATTAAATTCTCCTTGAACAACAAATTTCAACAAATCATATACTACAGGTCCAAAGTTAATAACTACTGAGGTATAAGATGTTGAAAATAGGCTTATTTAGCGTATTTATTTCAATTAAAATTTTGAATATGCGCGCAATAATTAGACAAATACCAAGAACCCGAATTCTCCAGCCTCATTAGATTTGGTAGGGGATGTATTTCTAGATGTAGATTTCGTTACAAAGTCATAGCTTTAGTATAAACTGAGAAAAAAATTTATATAATCCGAGCTTCACTTGATGCTATTCCGAAAAAAATAAATAACTTTTTTTATTTGGGCTTGGAATTTAAAAATATATCGGCTACACACTGAGGGGATGTATTTCCAGATGTAGATTTTGCTACAAAGTTTCAGCATTAGTATAAACCGAGGTATAAACCTAAAAACAACTAAGGTAGTTTCAGCAGCCTTTTGAAGTACATCACCGAAACATTAATTACTTTTGTAATCTGCGTGAAATTACTTATACATTTAGTCGCACTATTAGGGTTCCGCACCAATACTACAGTGGGCAATCAATAAACCAAATTAAGCTGTTTTTATTTCTATGTATATTTAAATCTTATCCAAATTTGATTGTAATAACTGAAAAATGAATATATTGTCCCACAATGTACTGGTACATTAGTAAATACGTTGTCTATTACTGTGTTTAAAAAAACATTTCCCAACAAGTATTACACTGTCAAAAAAACTGCAGTTTTACGATAATCTATAACTCAATAGCTACTATCCCGATTAAAATCAAAATTTTAGCTTTGGAAATGTAGGAAAATAAGGGGGGACGGTCATTTTGGCACATTTTGAGCTATATCATAAAGACTACTGGACCGAAAATTATAAAAAAAATATTTTATTTAGAATCCTCTTTCAAATGATACCTCACGATATATTTATTAAAACTTTTTTTTTTGCCGAATTAGCCCCCGTAATTTTAATCTAAAAATTTTTTTTCTATTTTCTGGCTGTTGATATATGTGAGCGCAATAAAGACCTAGCATTGTGCTAAATTTCAAATTCCTACGCTACATAGTTTTCGAGAAAAACCTCTGTGACAGCCGGACAGACGGACACGAGAGTGATTTTATAAAGGTTCCGTTATACATTATAAGGTACGGAACCCTAAAAATCAGCAACGACTATAAATTTTTGAACAAATATTTTTTGTGTTATTATTAAAAAGAGCTGTAACTGGTAGGATATTATAGTAACATGCAAACCATTTTGTCAAATATGCAACAGCTTTTACACAAAAAATACTTGAACTGGAATAATAAGCGATCTTCAAGACCTTTTGTGAACTAATAATGCCATTGTTTTGTCAATGGCTATGCAACTATTAGCTCGATTTGTATTGTAAATAAGCTCTTATTATTTTCATAAGGGCTTATTTACAGATACATCTTATTTTTCATTGTGTTTTACACAAATTCCTTATTGCGGACTGCAAATAACTTGTCTTGTTATATATATATATATATATATATATATATATATATATATATTGCCGTGGAACCTTTTTAAGCCTCTGGAACTTTTTAAAAATCGTTCGAGCTCTGGTACTTTCCAGTTACAAAAACAACCAATTTACAAATCTAAAAGTTTCACAAAATTTTCCTTACCCGCTTTCTGCTCTGTCAAATTAATATTTTCCGCAGCTTCCCTGGCTAGCTCAGCTGGGCTTCTTCTCGTATACCTAAATTTACTCTCATTCTCTTTTCCGTTCACACACCATTCAAATAAAATCACAGAATAATACAGCAATCATACAATATTTATTAACCACTATTTACAAATAATAATATTTATAGTTATTTACAGCTCAGTGCTCAAGTTACACCTCAATAAATGCTAATTTTGTTAAGTCCTTGTTTTTAAAATGGAAATTTCTAACACATTTAATGCAACAGGAGTAAATGGGCCCTAAGTAATACCTTCTTTTTGTTTATTACTACGCTGGAGTATGGTGAGCTCATAATAACCCAGTTTATTAATGTATGCTTTCCACTTTGCATACTATTACTACAAACAAAAAACCCATGTACTCTTAACAATTAAATTTAAATTCATCAAGTAATTCAATAAGCTTTACGTAAACCTTTTGTTTTATATTCAAAATATCATATTAATAGTCAGCTATACGTATCTTTTTCAATACGTATAATACCGTAAAATACCCATTAAAGTTCACTCTCACACATCACAATTTTAACGGTTAAAAACACAGCAAATTTAAATGCGTTTCCTGGAAAAACTTGAAGATTCCATCTCCGTTGACGATGTATTATGTTCCTGAACCCCTCGGCCAATTGGTTTTGCGTGCGGCTCCACTAGATGTTTTAAAGAAGACCACAATCTAAGTTGCGCTTCCTGCTACCCATCCAATATCAATTTCAATATCCAAATCCATGTATATTACACTTGTTTATTACGCATTATTAATTTACGAGCTTGTTAAAGTATTCGTTGGACCTTAGTTAACTTAAAATAAACCCGACACTATACGCGTCTCAAACTATAAAGTCACATCAATCTAATACTGAACTTTACAAATTTTAATACTTACAAGCTTCGCCAGTTGATTTTTGTATGTCGTTATGCGATACAAGATTAAAGAATAAAGACCCCTATTAATTTCGTTCCCGTATTTATATCATCCAGCTAGGCCCCTTTGGCCACACGTTGCCCGAAATACCTAATTGTAAAATAATATTTTTCCAAATTTTGTCTAACCGTTTTAAACTTCTAGAAATACCACCGCGTTAACACTCTATCTTTACAAATTTACAGATCCACTTGTCGCGTGCTCGTCTATTCTCAAACTAACTATTTCGACCAATCATACATTTCAGTGACATCTTAAAACCCCGCCTGTGATATCTCTATTCCCGTCTTATGCATATTGGATGTCGCGTTCTAACCTTATTTGTGTGGTAGAAAATCGATATTACTGCCCGCGTTTACGTGGATGAGTACGTGCTTTGCGACAGTGAAATTAATTTTGCGCGTATATACATGGTTCCTTGCTCTATACAGGGTGTTAAGAAATTGCTTTGTTGACCCCAAATTTAACCCCTTAAATCTACTACAATATATATATATATATATATATATATATATATATATATATTGCTATGATACTCACGTATTATCGAGCCCCTACTTGGGCTGCTATTTTTAATGCTGTAATGCTACGTGCCCTTACGTTGGTGCGCTATATTTAATTGCTATACTCTAAATTATTGGACCACCATTTTAACATTCACTATTAAATGTAGTTATCACCTCCTCCAGCTGTTTTCTTAATATCACTATCAAACTGGACGTTATCTTTAAACAACTCTTTAACAACCAATGACAAAATTCAATATGTTACTGCCTTGCGGGTTATTTCTCCTATTTAATTTGTGACTCCTCCTTTCTACTATTTAATCTTTGACCTCGGCTAGCATTTATTTGCAATTATTAAATTCAGTAAATTTATATTTTATATAATGAAACTAATATGTTATATTCAGCTTTTGAAATTATTTATAATACCTTTCTTATAAATTTCATTTATTTACAACATCTAATTGGTACTCAAAAATCCCCAAAGTCACCAAAAAACATTTATTACCTTTAGGAACGAAGTGTGGAATATTCCAAACCCGTTTTTTTTTATTACTCATTCATATAGTATGCAACCTTTCTTGTTGACTTGTTTACAAACCTATAGTAATTTAGCAAATTCAATTTAAAACAAAATGATACTCCATATAGAAAAACAAATATCTTATAACTAAAAATCTCTGACCTGGTTTTATCTTTTCACATCGACGCTCCTACCAAAATTGATCTTCCCCAATTCTGCATTCCATTCAAATTGTTACACTATTGATCAGCACCATTAAATTATATCCCCAATTTATTCCAATTCTTAAACTTTCATCCTTCTTGCCCCAGACTTAAAATTGCAGCTCGTTTCACCCCTGTATGTATTTTTCTTAACATCAGTCCTCTAATTTGTATTAGTTTCCCCAGACATCAGAACTCAAATTTGTAGTTTATTATATCAGAATCAGAACCAGAATTTGAACTAGAAGCCGTTTAAACGGCTATTATAATCATATTTTCACTTATTTAATTTTCACTCTTATACATATCGCGTACTATTCTGTTTCATGGCAATGCACTTCGGCCTTCATTGAGTTTAAAACTGACTTTCTTACCACGGTGTTTGCTAATATTATTTCGAATTCCCACTCCATTCATGGGCGTGATCTAGAACTTGTCGTTGTCCCGGACCAATCAAATAATTCTATTACGAGCTGTTTCTGATGCAATGCTCAATATTTTCCCATAATCACAACCTGACTGCAGCTGTCTTCGATTGTCAACATATTGTGTTTTGATAGATTCCTTGCTTTCCTATCAACAACTGATGCAACTCGACTTTATATGTCCATGTTTACATATGTTTCACGCAATTTTTAATCATTTCACTTATCACATGATTAGATCTTTGTACGCATTTATATTAACTATCTGAAACTCTACTTTCTATATCCGTATTACTTTAGTCTTCTGGAACTCTTCTTATTAATGCGTGTCTAATTACACTTTATCAAATATACGCGTGCTTCCGCTGAAAAATATCTTTATTTGTCTTACCTAAACTTTATTTACAGGGTATTTAATATTTACTATCTACTTTAATACATTTATTTCACATTCCTACGCCGACTATGCGTCTTCCTAAGTTTACCTGCGTCGCCCAAATTTATCTCTACTCTATATACAGGGTGTTGACTACTTACTATATACAAACTATGTCTATTTCTTAATTTTCTCCTTAAATAAGTGTAGTTTTCTGCTGACTATCCTAATTACTCATTCCCGAACTATCTTTCCTATAACGTGCACCCTTAAGCAACCCCTTATCACAGCAATATATATATATATATATATATATATATTCAATATATATTAATAATTATTAAGATGAAATGAAAACCCAACTTTGTATTTAAAGTTGAATTACCATTTCATATCGAACTAGTAATTGAAAACCACTAAAAGTACGGCTACAGCAGGACTTGAACCTGCAACCTCTGATTTTCCGGATCAGTGCTCTAACCAATTGAGCTATCTAGCCCAATTGTTTAGATGATGTTATACTTAATACTACTGAAGCTTGGCTCTTGTTAACGATTTTCAATTACGTCTTGCATTTAAGAAAATTGAATCTAGTTATATACATAATTCATGTACTAATAACTTGATCATCCCATTTTTGCAACGTTCGGAATAATACAAACATGTAATTATATTATTATTAATAAAGAAGAATAGACAATTAGGCTAGATAGCTTAATTGGTTAGAGCACTGATCCGGAAAATCAGAGGTTGCAGGTTCAAGTCCTGCTGTAGCCGTTCTTTTAGTGGTTTTCAATTACTAGTTCGATTTGAAATGGTAATTCAACTTTAAATACAAAGTTGGGTTTTCATTTCATCTTAATAACTATTAATATATATTAAGCATTCATTTGCATTCCAAATGTGGATTATTCTTCTCTATTAATAATAATATAATTACATGTTTGTATTATTCCGAACGTTGCAAAAATGGGATGATCAAGTTATTAGTACATGAATTATGTATATAACTAGATTCAATTTCCTTAAATGCAAGACGTAATTGAAAATCGTTAACAAGAGCCAAGCTTTAGTAGTATTAAGTATAACATCATCTAAACAATTAGGCTAGATAGCTCAATTGGTTAGAGCACTGAACCGGAAAATCAGAGGTTGCAGCAACCCGATGGTTATTAAAGAACTCCAACATGTTTACATGAATCATTTATAAGGAAATGAAATATTACCTGAGTATTCCCTCCAAAAAGAAAAAGTGTTACATTATATGTTATGGTAAGGTTTAAGCAACGAATCGCTACCAACATGCCAGACCGCTACCTAATTGTGAGTTATGTCATGGTGACATTTAGTTAACTGATTTCTATTTATTTTTTTTTGTTTTGCTTTCGAACTTACTTAAGGTCGGTTTGACCCAGTTCTAAATTTTTTTCTATTCTGAGCTAGTCTAAAAAGATCTACACACCCTTCACAAACTAAATCTCTAATAATTTGACTAATATATCTTTGTCTAGGCCTTCCTACTCAATTTTAATTTGGTAGTCTATAATCTAAGACTTTACTAAATAGTCCCTGATGTCTTAACTGGTGCCCTATCATTCTATCTCTCCTGACCTTCAATTGTTTCCATATACAGGGTTCCTCACCTATCCTTCTATAAACTTCCTCGTTTGTTACTCTATCTGTCCAACTAATTTTTAACATTCTCCTATAACACCAAGTTTCAAAAGCTTCTATCTTTTTCTTATCTACTTCTTTAATTGTCCAAGTCTCACTACCTTATAGTAGAACGCTCCATACGTACGACTTTAAGAAACTTTTTCTATTATCTAAACTAATACTATTAGCTATTAGTAAGTTCTTCTCTTTAAAAACATTTTTCTAGCTTGATCTATTCTAGCTACTATATCCCTTCTGCTACGTCCGTCGTTTGTAATTATGCTATCTAAATAGAAAAATTTATCTACCTCCTCTAACTCGGTAATACGTATTTTTAATTTTGGTTTAATAAGTATACGATCTGAATTAGTTTTATACAAGTCTCAATATGGTGTAAATGTGCAAAACAACAATACTATAGAGTGAGTTTGTATTTCACTAAAACTTATTGTCTTTTAATGTAATTTTTGGTTACATGCCTACATCTAATTTTGAATTTTTTCTATAACTATTATTATTTTCTAGTAATTAGTTAAACTTAGAATCTACCTGAAGATAGTTTACAAAATGGACCATAATGGTAATAATTTATTACATGGTACAACATTTTTAAAGTTTAGAAAAAGTCCTATTGCGGACATCCTTGTCCGTTTCTGTTCAGCTACTGATAACGATTAAGTTTATACAACCTTTCGGTACTTTAGATTTCTGTTTACAAAAACTATCCTGCAGAAATCATGGTAATTCACTTATTAAGAAAAAATCTAATATTCGTGGACTTTAACTCAAATATTGTGAATTTCTTTATAACATTTTGACCCGATTCTGCAACAATTGAATAGCACGTCAAATAAGTCTAGCTATATCGATAAAGTTTATAAAATACCACTTCGTAGTATATGTTTGCATCAGTATTTTATGTTGGAGTTTCATAAACTAAAAATCGAATCAAACCAATAGTAAAATTTATATAAATAATAATATGTTGTCAAGTGAACGACATCGAGTTTTATTAATTCCTTAGAAAATGCACAAAATAGCGGAAAAGGGAGTTTATACTTTGGTTTGTACCTTCCGAAAATAAAAATAAATGTGAAGGCACTGTATTCCCTTGGAACCTACCAACCAAAATCTTTATGACAAAGATTTCTTGGTTTTGTCACATATTTTAAGAGTAAGGACCCTGATTGTTACGCACGATGCGTTGTATTTTGTGAACAAAAATATTCTCCCTCTAGCGATGCATACACCGTACAGTCAAAGAATCTAATTTCCTGAGGTGGGACGTTATAGATTTATCTAAAGCAATTTTCTTTTAAACTTGCAGACATTGTTTTCACTTCATATACATAATTAAAGCGACCTTTACCCAAGTATTTATTTCTAGATATTTAGAATACTGAGTGCAACTGTTGTTTTCTTGGATGACGTTAAAAAAGGAAGGTTTGTAAGTTGAGGAATTTGACTGCAATTCTTCAGTTTGTATTTTCTTTAAGACATTATACTTCTATTAACAATTTTTAATCTTAGAGCATTTCTGTTTAGCAGCCGTTAAGATGATAACCAGTTCGCGTTTGTAGGAGATTGATTAATACTGGTAAATCCTAGTATTTCCCTTTACAAAGAAAAGCTCGAAACAAAGTTTCCTACTGCCCTAAAGTTTGCCTTCCGTATGTAATTCAATACTGTTGTTTTGAAAAGCGCAACAAACTTTGAGAGTCGTTTTTTAGTACATACCTTAATAAAGTAGGTACGTGATTATTTTCGAGAAAGATATGCAAGATGACTGTAGAATTTTATCTAAGCCATTTTTGTAAAAAAATGTACACTTTTCTGATCTGCATAAGCTTTACTTACCTGACATATTAATTAAACAAAACAGAATAAAACCGACGAGGTGCAACATCTTTCGCTTGTAGTTCTTAAGAAACAACTTAAACGCGTCTATGTAGCTCTAGCAAGGATCGTATAGCTAATATACCCCAAACAGAACGAGCTTTGTTTATAATCACACCACCAAATAAAAATTGTTCTAGTACCAATTTGCGTATTCCGCAGAAGAACGAACATAGTTCACCAAAGGTATAGCGCACCCAACGAAGCGCTGGACATCGCGACCTCAAGCACACTGTAAATTATAGCGAGGCGTGTGGTGTGGACATGCGCTGTTTTGTACTATCACCCGACAGCTTTGGGTATTCTGCAACCAATGAATATTGATACAACTTAAGGAACAATGATTAACGGTTGCAGCTTAATCCTGTAACCTACAAAGCCTGGAGGATTTTGAGTCAACGTAAGAGAAAGCTTTAGTGTTTATAGCAAGGTGGTCTTAACGAAATTCCGCTTCTTGGAAAACCGTTATTAACGCATGAAGCTTAATTTACATCTGAGAGAATATACAATCACATAACAATGTACTCTGTTCTTAGATGAACTGCTATTTGTGAATATACCTATCAAAATCAATATTATTTTGTTTTAGTTCAGCTATCTTCTGAATAAAACTTTATTTGAAAGAATTATGCGATTTCATAATATTTTTGGAGAAGCCCTGGAGATGTGGAAGTAACAACATTAACATAAGAGCCGATAAAGTAGAAGGTTAGAGTTTACGATTTTTTCTTGACCTTTAAACTTCGAGGTCCTGCGCAATAACGTACCCAAACTGAAGTTTGTTTCCTTAGTTTAAAGTAGTATTATCGGTTTTTATTGTTTAAAATGAAACTATACATATTTTTTAAGTAGTTTTAACAATAACTGATCGAACATTAATTTTAGCCTGGATAATTCTTTCTTTGCCAATTTTAGAACCGGACTGGCTTTACACCTCAGAAAGGAGAAAGCTTCATCCCTTACTTATCTATAGTGTCATGTAGGTGCGGATGACTGCAAAGGCTAAGATTCTTGCACATTATATTTATACAATTTACATTACTTGGGTAAATATTGAAATTATAACATAAGTAATTCTTGAAATTATAACAGGCCGGCCAGCTTGAAATCTCGAAGATTTAAAAAGCATAGAAAAAAGAAAAAATCCGTATAATAAAATGAAGAAAAAACTAAGAATCGTAATAACTACATTTTCTTAACTATAAACTTTGATAATATAATAATATAATATAATAAACTTGGACTATAGTGAAAAATAAACGACGCATCAAACTTGATAAACATCAGTTCACTTCTGGTAATGCACACAGTTTATGCACTGCGCGAGTTATGTAACCCCCAAATTATTATATATATAAAAAACTAATAATTAAGAAATTATTAGAAATATTAGAAAATGCGCTAAGTAATGTGCAACAATGTCATGAAGGACAATTCATTTCAGTTTATTAACGTTCATGGGAACGGAAACGCTACTTTGTAGCACAAGGATAAGTGACACTGTAGATGTCAGGTCACAGGTGGTCACAGACAGTCACGTACCGAGATTACGCACTCAACAAAGTAGTTATGAATAGATTTAAGATTACAACAATGTATTATGAATAAGAGTCAAATGAAAGCAGACATTAGGTCTGTAAGTTCCCACAGACTTGTGAGGGGGTAGGGATGTTATAAAAGGCCCGGGAGCTCCACCCACAGGCAGTTATCCATCGTTCAGCTTTAGCATTGCAGTTCGTACATAACTCACTTTGTACAATTAATTAATAGTTTCGGACTTAGAGTAATAATTTCAAGATTGTCTAAATTCAACATTAATTTCTGTATAAGAATCAAATAAATGTGTTAAGAAGGTTGCAAGTTTTTTTTTAAAAAAAACCACTCCCAAGCCACGAACCTTAACTGGCGCAGTCGTAACGGATGTCAAAAGGGCACTAGCGAATCCAGAATTGAGGAACTGGTGGTTTGGAATTTCAATTCCGAATTTGGCAAAACAACACAAAAGTTGGAAGCGAAACAAGCATCGTTCAATCCCAGCAAAAAAAAGTTGAAGGTAAAACAAGAATAGTTCAACTTCAACAAAAGAAAAATTGGAGGCGATACAAGAATAGATCAAATCTAAATGCAAAACCGAAACAAAGAAAGAAATCAATGAAATCAACAAAGCAACTAGTGTAAGTTCATTTCCCTTTAAACCAATTGACTTTTATTTTTATTATTAACAAAACATTTGATATTTGCTAGTCTATGATTTATATATGTATATTAACTATTGTTACAACTATTTTATGCGAATTTTTGAAAATAATCGACTTAGCAATTGCTAGAGATTATCTGCAAGCTGTTATTGAACCTTTATCATTAATTTTATACTTTGTATATCAAAGAGAGATAAGAACTGAGAAAAATTATTTTTGAGAAAAAAAAACCTTAAGACATTTAACAAGGTGCAAATTTTAAGCGCACAAGAGACTATATTACGTTTTAACTAACGCAAAAAAAATTTTTAGAAACAAAATCAAGCTTCTAATTCAACAACTTTAACTGACGCAAAAAATTTTTAGAATATCTAATTCAACAACCCGGCATTTAACTGGCGCAAGAAAATTTTTAGAAACAAAAAACGAATTTTTAATTCAGCAATACGAGAATTAACTGGCGTATAAAAATAATTTAAATACCCCGAGAAAAAAAGCGAAAGCTAAAATCACGAACAATTAAAACCAAAATCCTTATAATAACGCAACTATTCAGACGTAAATTCATCTTATTCCATAAATAAACAACGTGCAAATCTTCTATTAAAACCACATCCTTATTAAGAGAAATAACAAACGCGAATTGAACGCAGATATCTCATCCTTGAAAGTGAATAAAACCACGCATAAATCTAATTATAAAATACTGAACAAAAACCTATCTTAAAACATCGCGAAAACCTTTCAGCATTGTAAATTAAAACAGCATAAATTACTCCCTGTATGTTTGTTGTGGTTTGTTTAGCATTCTTCTTAAGCTTCTTTGGGAATTAAACCACTCATTTTAGAAACTATGAGTGGTTTAATTCCTAAAGAAGTTTAAGAAGCATAAATTACGACCCGAAACTTTTTATAAACTATCAATTTAAATTACTCTGGAAAGTTATAAATAATTACTATTGAAAAACGCATATTGCAGCCTCATTCAGACTTGATAATTAATTAAATATTTCAGTAAATTAACGAAGCACAAATTTCATTGTATAAAATCACAACGATTACTGAATAACACCTACAGTATATTTAAAAATAACCTGTAACAGAGACGCTAACGCAACTAATTAACTGACAACATTGTAAGCATTACAGACACCTTACAATCGCATAAACCCACGAGAAGAGATAATTATTTGACACCTAACCAAAATCGACATAATTAAGAATAGAGAACTTTTAACTGACGCAACTAACGCAAAGCATTCAAGCAAGATAAATTATCACAAAAACCACTCAATCCTATTAAAACTTCATAATTTAAAACTAATATCGGCAAATTAAAAATCAACGTAACCAAACCAATACCAAGCGTAAAACTTATTAAATAACTACACAACCGTGCAATTAATCGCAAATTAAGTGAATCAATTTTCAAATAATCCGAAACGACCCAAATTAAAAACAGCAAGTAACCCGACACAATCCAAACGAAAAAGTAATAAATCCAAGCAAGGAATAACACCACAAACTACAAAATAAATCCAAATTTTTTCAAAAAAAAAAAATAAATTAAATTTACCAGAACATTGCTCCAGCCAAAAAGACTAATGAAATGAAGCTATACATGGACATGATCCCCCACTTTAACGGTAATCAATGTTTACTAAGTAATTACATTTCAGCCTGTGAAATATTTCTAAAAAAGCTCTATAAGCCCGGTGATAACGAAAGAAACATCTTGCTTATCCGCCTTATAATAGGTAAGTTGACCGGAAGGGCACTAACATTAATCGCCAGTCGAGATGACGTAGATCAGTGGGATGAATACAAACGCATATTGATAGCATATTTCGGCGACCAAAGGAACCTAAAATGTCTAGTAAGAGATTTGATAAACCTTAGGATTGAACACAACCAATCCCCCTATCAATTTGGAATGAAATGCCAAGATGTAAGAAGCTTAACCTTGACAAATTCATAATTGAAGAAACCGATCGGAATGTAAGACTTTTAAAAACAAAAATGTACAACGAGATGGCATTAGACACCTGTCTAAATGCACTACCCGAACGACTTTCAGATAAAATTAAATTTCAACATCAAGACCTAGAAGAAGCAATGAACATGATAATCGAAGAAGAAAATGTAATGTATTCCAGAAACCGACTATATAACCCCAACGCGAATAAAAGCTATATGCCAATAAAAACTATGCAACCCGCGAAACAAATAAATCCATAACAAAAATTCAACCCGTTCAATGCACAAACCAACCAAATGAGAACCAATAATCCACATTTTAATAACTCAAACTTTAACAATCAATATAAGCAATTCCCAAAACCAACATTTTACTCATACTTTTCAAAACCCGTATTTCAACCGAGATTCAACCAAAATGTAAATCAGCGAAGACCAGCATTCAATCCAAATCCTAATAGGAACTCACCAATGATAAACAATAATAATTCCAATAACTATTATAAACACACACCAATGGATACCTCATCTGGTAACACCAGACCCAACACCAAAATAACACACATTAGACCAAACCCCAATCATAAACGCATTTTCACCTCAGAAGAGCTATTTCATCAAGAAGTAGAAGAGTGTGAAAATGACCAGAATAATTGCAATCGACCGTGTACAAATAACGAACAAAACCAATCAAACCATTATGAACGCGAAGAACCATACGAAACTTACATAGAGGACGACGAAGAAAACGCGTGCTCAAATTTTCAAATGGACCAATTTATAAACGACCAAACGTAATAAACCTAAATAATATGAATCACCTTGTACCACCCATATCGAGATACCCCACACTGAATTTAAATTACTAATTGATACCGGATCTTCAAAAACATTAATAAGCCCGCGAACAGTAAAGAAACATTATTTAAACTATGTAGAAAGAGAACCCCTTAAAATTAAAACCGCCCATCAAACAACCCTACACCAATTCGTAGCAAACATACCTTTACCCAAAACATTTAACTTAAAAATAAAGCACAAATTCTGCATATTTGAATTTAATGACAAATATGACGGACTATTAACAATGGACCTTCTAAGAAAATTAGGAGCCAACATAGATATTAAAAACCGTTTACTAAGAACCAAATACGGACGAATCCCCATAAAAATTCCAAAACACCCAAATTGACTAAAAATATACAATAGAACCCCGGACGGAAAAAAAATAAAAATCCCTGTAAATTCAAATAATAAATTAGGAATAATAAATCACATAACTTTTCAACAAAGAGAACCCCGTAGAACTATCTTTAACAAACCCGATTAACGTAGAAGAATTAAATTTTAACGAAATGGAAATAGATGAAAACTCAAACGAAAATTACAACCCCGTAGAAAACGACGAAATGTTAAGACAAAATTTGAATAATATCCGATTTAACCGCGACATAAATCGAGAGGATAAGAAAGAAATACAAAAATTATGTTTCGAATACCGCGACATATTCCATTGCGAAGGACTACCCCTAACCTTTACAAATACAGTTAAGCACAACATTGAGCTAACAGACAAAAAACCGACATTCACCAAAGCATACAGATTACCCAAGGCGAGTCAGGAAGAAGCTGACAGACCAGTAGCGGATCTATTAGATCAGGACATCATACAACACTCCAATTCACCATGGAGCAGCCCCGTATTAATAGTACCAAAGAAACTGGACGCATCAGGAAAACGAAAATACAGAATGTTATAGATTACCACAAACTAAACGACAAAACGGTAGACAATAAATAAACGTTACCAAATATAACAGAAATTTTAGACAAGTTAGGCAAGTGCCAATATTTTTCGACGCTAGACTTAGCATCAGGATACCATCAAGTGGAAATGGAAGAAGGAGATACACAAAAAACAGCCTTTAGCACACCTAGAGGACACTACGAGTATAAACGGATGCCATTTGGACTAAAGAACGCACCCGCAACTTTTCAACGAGTAATGGATAACATACTACGAGGGATACACAACGAAAAATGTCTTGTGTACCTAGATGATATAATAGTGTATTCAACATCATTAGTGAAGCACATAGAAAGATTACGAGAAGTGTTTCTAAAGATTAAGAACAGAACAATTTAAGGTACAGTTAGATAAGGGCGAATTTCTACAGAAGGAAATAGCATTTTTAGGAGTGATGCCAAACCCCGACAAAACAAACGCTGGTTTAAATTACCCCATACCCAAAACGAATAAAGAGATAAAAGGATTTTTAGGCCTTAGCGGTTATTACCGTAAATTTATTAAAGGTTATGCTCAAATAACCAAACCCCTAGCCAATTGTTTAAAAAAGGGAAACAAAATTGTACATACCCCGGAATTTATTAAAGCTGTAGACAAAATTAAGAGTATATTAACAAACCACCCCGTATTAGAATACCCTGACTTTTCGAAACCATTCGTATTAACAACAAACGCATCAAATGTAGCCTGAGTCGCAGTATTAAGCTAAGGAACAGTCGGCAACAATAAACCCATCAGTTACGCATCAAGAACCATCAACGAAACAGAGCAACGATACAGTACAATAAAGAAAGAATTGTTAGCCATAATTTGGGCAACAAAGTATTTTAGACCATACCTATACGGACGAAAATTTTATATATACACCGATCATAGACCATTAGTATGGCTATGCAAACTCTAAGAACCCAACTCAAAATTACAAAGTTGGAGAATCCGACTAGAAAAATATGACTACGAGATCATATACAAAAAGGAAATTTACAATAACGCAGACGCTTTAAGTAGAATCCAACTTAACGCACTAGAAACAGAATCAGTAATAGGAAACGTAGACGAAACAGAAATCAGAGAAGACCCAGATGAAATGAAATTTTAAGCGAAGCTATAGACATGAAGCCCAATCAATTCTTAATCACAGAAGTTTTAAACAACCCCAACCCTGTAAAATATACAAAAGTAAATAACGAAAGGATTTACCAAGTTCAAATAACCGAAAACGACAACAAATCACAAGTAATTAAAATTCTAAAGGAACACACCCCCGAGAAAAAAAGATTTTACTTTTATTTTAACACGGAAAATTTGTACAAACGATTTTCAGAAATATATATATAAAATTATTCAACAATTCTGGCCCTGAACTTATAAGATGCACAAGAAAATTAATAACATTATACGACCTGACGAAATAAATGACGTGATCAGAAACCAACACGAAGGAAAGACCAACCATCGAGGAATAAACGAAACCCTAAAGCAAATCATGAGACGTTACTATTTCAAGGACATGAAAGAATTAACTACAGACTTTATCAATCAGTGTGAACTATGTGCCAAACCCAAATATGACAGAAAACCCCCGAAGATACTCTTAATGTTGACTTAAACACCAAACAAACCTTTTCAGAAATTACATGCAGATACTCTAGTAGTAGAAGCACAAAGTTACTTAACAATCGTGGACGCATTTACAAAAATAGGCCAAGCAATACCAATCACTTCTGAAAATAGTATAGACGTAACTCAAGGATTTCTACACTATTTTACATTTTATGGAACGCCTGAAACAATCACATTAGACAACGGAAGCGAATTCAAAAACGAAACAATACAAAACACCTTGGAATTACACAAAATAAAAATTCATTTCATAACGGAGAACCACCCTGAATCCAACGGACTAATTGAGAGACTACACTCAACCCTACTAGAACAAATCAGATTACTAAGAATCAATTACAAGAAGGAACACATAACTAACTTAATGTCATACGCATTAATCGCGTGTAATAACACAATTCATTCATTGACAAATTTTACACCTTTAGAACTAACCCTAGGACACTCAGATTCACGCAACCCCTATGATATACATTATAACAAGAAAATCTATCAACAGTACGCCAAGGATCACAAAGAGAAACTAAAAATAACTTATGACAAAGTAAAGGATAAGTTATATAACGACAAAGAACGCATTACCGCGACCCGTAATAAAAACACATATATAAATAAATTTGCCATAGGACAAACCGTATTCGAGAGAAATTACCAAAGTAAAAGATACAAAACGGCACCGAAAAATTTAAGCCCCTTTAAAATCAAACGAATATCCGATAAAAACGTAGCCGTAGTAGACGACGGCAAGATAACAAAATATGTTCACCTCAAAAATTTAAGACACCCTGTACTTTCAGATGGATAATCATCACCCTTACCGTCAACCTCCACCCAGGTAGAACGGACACAGAAACCATAATTGAATATATAAAGAATAACCCCGGTATACTACCAATAAAATTAGGCAGTATGCAAAACACTATAAACTATTGGACCTTTGCACAAAAATTTGATTTAACAGAACTAAAACAAGAATTTCAAATAATCGAAAATACTCCCTGTATGTTTGGTGTGGTTTGTTTAGTATTCTTCTTAATCTTCTTTTGGGATTAAACCACTGATAGTTTTTAAAATTATCTTTATTAACGTTTCGATCCATAACCTAGGATCGTTTTCAAAATAATAAAAACTTCAAGTTTGACATTTATGACATAAATTGAAGGTGACTTTGATTTATTGATGTTTGAAATATTTGGTTTAAGTACACTAAGCAAAATTTTTTAAAGTTTAAATGAATAATTGCCTTCAATTTGTGTTACGGCCTGAGACCGACTTTTCTAGGTAGCCAATACGCTTAACGTGAAATCAGCTAATAAATTTTTATTGTAAAAATTCAATAAGTTGGGAATTGGAAAACATTTTTTAAAATGTTTCTATTTATACAATTTAGAGGATGGTTATTAAAGAAGTGTGCAATTGCATTGTTAAAAGGCTTAAGTAGTCGTTTTTTTATATTTATTTTGAATGGAAAATTATTATGATTTAGGCTACCTCTTTGGTAGGTTTTATCATTGTTCTGAGGTAACCTTATGGCGGGTTTACACTTGTCAGATACCAATGTTGTTCTATGAAGGTTGTATATGGATCTGAGGCGACCCTATGGCGGATTTACACTTGTCAGATACCAATGCTGTTTTACAGGGGTTGTTAATATGCTTGATCATCATCATCATTGGATCTTCATCTCAAAATTGGTTGGACACGTACCTGCACTTATTTATATTCTGAGCTAGCTTCCCTTCTATTGTTTTCAATTTTTTTTTTTTTTCACCGAGTTTCAGTGAAGGGGGTTAAGCAACCTGTGGCTACCAAGATCCCCCAACACTTAGATATTTTCCGAAATAATGGTTTTCTAGTTAATATGCTTATTGTTATATAATTAGTTATTGTATGTATAAATAGAAATCATGTATGTAGGCTGTATTTCATGTTAATATTGCAAGGAAAACCCAGGAAAAACTTGCAATGCTACCTAGATATTGGGCGCATTTGATTTTCATTTGTTAATTCTTTTGTTGTTTCTTTTAGTAATGGAATCCATTGTTTACTGAAAGTTACGGATTCGTTTGCAACGCAATTATTTTTATGTAAGGTTATATAAGCAGCTTCTTTGATTTTGCGTTTTTGGTGATTTTCTTCTTTGTCGATAATTTTTGCGTCTTCCCATTTTATTTTGTGACTGGAGTCCCATGCATGTTGGCAAATCATAAATTTTTCAAATTTTCTATTTTTTATATATGATCTATGTTTTTTTAATCGAACTTCAAATGGTCTGGAGCTTTCCCCTATATAAAACTTATTACATTCGCACGGTATTTTGTAGATACAATTTTTTGAACTTTGTATTGCGTTTTTGGGTTTTGTTTTTGTTAATTGTGCTCTTAGTGTATTGTTGGTTCTAAATACTGTTTTAATTCTAAATTTGTTTCCTATTCTTTGAATTTTTTCGGAGAATCCTTTTATGTATGGTATTGAGAGCATTTTGTTGTGTGTATCATTGTTTTTGTTTTCTTTTTCTTTATTTTTAGGGTTTTATTCATTTCTTTCTCTATTATTCTTTTAGGATATTTGTTTTCTATTAGTGTACATCTGATTAGGTCTTTCTCTTTCTTTAAAATTTCTTCGTTTGATGATATTAATTTTGCTCTATCTTACATGGTTTTGATAATTCCTCGTTTGACACATTGTGGGTGGTTTGAATCGAAGTTTAAGTATCTGTTTGTGTGCGTTGGTTTTCTATATACCGATGTATTAATTGCTGTATCGTTTTTGCGGCGGCTCCGTGGCGTAGTGGTATGTGTGTGACTACTACGCCCTAGGTCCCGGGTTCGAATCCCGACACGGTCCGCTTGAAAAATGTTAGGCGAGCATTTTTCGCAAAAATACACCCTCGTTCGGATGAGAGGTAAAATGGAGGTCCCGTGTGTGAGTGTTGTCACGCACGTTAAAGATCCCTACCTTGCTTGGAACAGCAAGGATTCGGCAAAATTCAAAATTTTCCAGGTAAAAAAAAACTCGCTTCCTGGCCAATGTAGTACCTTCGGGTGGAGCATTGGAAAATCACATGTAATGTATCGTTTTTGCTAACTAGAATATCTAAAAACGGAAGTTTTCCATGTTGTTCTAATTCATATGTGAATTTAATAGTTGGTTCTATTTCGTTAATTGACTGTACAAAGTTTTTAATTAGTTCTGTATTATGAGGCCAAATAGCATAGACATCATCTACGTATCTCCACCAGATTAGTGGTTTCAATTCTTGTGTGAATATTACATCTTTTTCGAATTCCTCCATGAATATATTACTAAAACGTTAGAAAACAGCAACACCATGCTAAACACCGTGATAAATTTATCATACAGAACTATTAACGACACAGAAAAATCAATTCTTTCAAAATGCCTTAACTTTGCAGTAACGCCAAAATCAATACCAACCTTTGAAATAATTAGCTGTATTGAGAAAACAGCAAACCAACGTTAAAGTCGCATTGCCTAGAACTCGCTTTAAGTGAGTTTTTGTGGATTTAATACCACTTTCCCATAAGCCTCCTTGATGAGGAGCTCGTGGGGTAATAAAAGTCCAAGTAATATATTGATTTGTTAAAAGTTGTATTTTCGATCCTTATTAGTGCGATTATCTAAAAGCTGATAGAGTTCCTGTAACTCGTTGGACGCGCCAACAAAGTTAGTGGCGTTATCGAAAGTAATTGAATTTGGTTTTTCTCTACGACTTACAAATTGTTTTAGAACAGCAACAAAGGCATCGGTGGTTAGGTCAGTAACTATATCTAGATGCACTGCCTTTGTTACCATGCAGACAAAAAGGCATATGTACCCCTTCAAAAGTTTAGGGTTACGCGTTTTGCGATCATTAATACGTATTGGTCCCGCGTAATCAACTACCACGTTGTGGAACACCGGAGTACCAAATTCAATTCTTTTTGAGGGCAGATTGCCTATTAGCGGATTATAAGACTTAGGACTTACTTTAAAACATTTAATGCACTCATGGCTAATTTTCTTAGCTGTATTTAGACCTGATATTGACCAATAGTACTCTTGCAAGTAAGATAGTAATTGTTGTGGACCACAAAGCATTAGATTCACGTGAAACTACTCAAAAATAAGTTTTGTCAACTTATGCTGTTTTTCAAGTAAAACGGGAAATTTTTGTGAAAGGAGTAATTAGAGTTATTTAGTCCGCTTCATACCCGGAGCACATTATTGGTATCTAAAAAGGGATTCAATGACATTATTCCAGAATCTGCGTGTAAAGTTTGACCAGATTTTAGCTGATTTATTATTTTACCGAACGTGTTGGCTTAGCAAAGCCGTGCAAAACATTTAGACTATTTTGGAGTTCAGAAGTTTGTAATGAACCAAAAAATTTAATTGTGCCAGGCCCGCAATTGTTTTTAAAACATAATAACCAGGTGACGATTCGTTGTAGTTGAGTTAATGTAGAAACGATATCAACAATCTTAGGATGACAAACACCTAGCAAGTTTAAAGTATCGCTATATGATTTTAGTTCAACGTCAACTTGGATATTAATGGCTTTAGGCTGGACGGGCCACTTATCGTAAGGTTCGATTAAAAAGTGTAGACCGCACCACCACAAAGGTTGATCAAGTAGCTTGTCCACAGTAACACCGTAAGAAATCAGATCGGCAGAATTTAACTTTGATGGAACATGAAACCAAGAATTCAAATCAGTGAGCTCTTGAATTAAGGCTACACGATTAGCGACAAATTTTATGAGAAGCTAATTCGCTGCTAATAGTAGATTATATTCCTCAGATTCTACAATTTATAAAGTCTATCCAATTCATTTCTAGCATCAATATAGTTAGTTCCTCTATCACTATAAATAATGGAACAGGCACCACGTCGTGAGAGAAAACGCTTCAAAGCAGCTAAAAACAAATTGGTAAACAAGTCTGACACACTTTCCAAATGTATGGCTTTTTTCACTAAACAAATAAATAAACATAAATAAACCTTTTGGCTAATAATTCCCCTACGGCGCCCTAATATAAATCTAAAGGGACCAGCAAAATTAGTAGCACAATGCAAAAACGGTTTCGCTTCATGCACGCGAATGGTAGGTAAGTTTGCCATTTTAGGAAAACAATAATTGCACTTAAGAATTCGATAACAAACAGCATTACGCGCCCCAAGTATCCAATAACTTGTAATAATGTTAAAACTAACAAAGGACCTGTGTGCTAATTTTGTTGATGATAATGATCAATTAACAAATCAACCAAATGATCTTGATGAGGTAAAATTAAGGGGTATTTTTCATCAAACTGCAAGCTAGATTTAAAAAATCTCTCGCCTACTTTAAGTAAGCCATTTAGCACAATCGGGTCCAACTTACGTAACGTGGTAGAGACAATTTTCTTATCTTCCAAGAGCAAAATATCAGACACGAAATAACGATTTTGAGTTATTTTAATTAACACTAACTCTGCCCTTTCCAAATCATTTGCGGTCATATCCAGAAGTTTTTAATAATCGCAAAAATCTTAAAATGTAAACAGTCGAACGAACCAACTTAACCCACGAGGAACATCGATTAATGAGATCATAAAATGCATTTTGTTCTTCGTTTATGATTGGTAATGCAATAATTTTTTCTCGGGCACATTATCTTGATGCATAGATGATATTGTACAAATAGGCCATGAACAAAAATCCCCCTTTAACCATTTCGGACCATTCTGCCATTCTTTCAAAGCAATATTTTTATCTCCTTGGATATAATACCAGTGAGAGGGAGCAACCAAATCTTGAATACATGCAACTCTTTTTGCAACAAATGTATGCCAACGATAAAGAGGGGTAGCAATCCAATTAGTGTTACCGTGGAATCCGATAAGGCGTATAATTGATCAACTTTTATACGAGTCTTTAGACTACTTTCCACAAAACCCAATAAATTAGCCTATAAAACAGCAGCACACAATTTTAAACGTGGTATTGTCTGAACTTTCATGGGTGCCACTTTAATTTTAGCTAAAACTAAGCGAACTTTAACTTCACCATTAAAAGTAATGGTTTTAATATAGACAACAGCGCCATAGGAACTTAAACAAGCATCACAAAATCCAATCAACGTAACATGAGCATCAGGGATAACTCCTAAATGACGTGCAGATTTGAAATTTTTTAAACAATGTAAGTCTTCCTGTAACCTTTTCCATTCATTCGCAATATTACCAGAAGGAATTTCATCCCAGTTTAATTTAAGGGACCACAATGTACGGATAAGCAATTATATAAGTAATATAACCGGACTTAAAAATCCAAATAAACGTGCGACTGTTTATAGAACGTTTCTCTTAGTGCAGTCACGTATTTCCACTTGTATGCTAAAAGTAGATATGTCTAAATTAGGATACCATTGTAAACCTAAAACTTTCAAAGAATCGGAACTAAAATTAACTACTTTGGGACAGCGATTCTCAACAGGAATCTCTGATAACAACAATTCCAAATTAACAGCCCATTTAGTTAATGTAAACTTTCAAACAGACTATTTTATTGATTATTTTTCGCATCCAAATTTCAGCGAATACAATTGCACCATTCGACATTATTTCGTATAGCCTACACGCAATTCAACTGATAATTTTTGATAATTTCACTGGTAATTTTGCCTATATAAAAAAAACAAAAGGTTTCCAATCTAGTTAACCCTCCATTTAATCTGACAGATTGAATTATATTATGTCAATTGATAAGCTCTAATATAAAATGAGTCGATTTGGGGATTTGTCTTTGCAAACAATTGATGAAAAAGTGAAAGGAAATGTACCCATCAACACCATCAAGTCAAACACCTCCGTGTGGAAACAATTTTCTGCGTTTTGTGATCAGAAATATGTCGTATTGAAGGCTGACACCACTGAAGAGGAACTGGCGGATATTTTAAAAGACTGGGGATACAACATGAAGAAGTTTAACGGGGATGATTATAAGGAAAGTACAGTGAAGGCAATGAATAAAACTGCGAAGTTACTCCAAGATAAATATTCGACCGAGTTCAACGTGAAAATAAATCCGTTCTCTGATGCTGTTTTCAAAGGAGCCAGAGGGGCTCGTGATGCTAAACGCAAGGCTCTGCAAGCCATACCAGAAAAACGAAAGGCGAGTGCAGTAGCTCTAGAAGACAAGGATTGGGATACAATGGTTAATGCATGGGACGAAGAAACACCTGAGGGATTACAAAAAAAATTTTTCATGATTGTCTCAGTGGAGTTAGCTTGGCGAGGTGGTGAAGGATCCAAGACAATGATATATCACTTCCGAGAAGAGAGGCAAAATGATGGAGAACTCACTGGCAGAATTGAATACAATCCAATTTTCAGCAAAACTACGCAAGGTGGTGACAAAAGTTGTCTGATAGTAAGTGGTTGGCCGAGAATACAGTAGTCCCCAATAAGTGTCCAGTGAGACTCTTTAGAAAATTACAAGTTAAGAGAACTGAGAAAATAACGACAGATAGATTTTTCCTGACTCCAAATCCGAGCTGGGGAAATCCAGGTAGCAGTGGCTGGTATAAAGATGTTCCAGTAGGCGAGAATATGATTGCGAAGTGGGTGAAGGAGTCAGCGAAAAGGCCGGTCTTGATGTCGGAAACAAGAGAATCACGAATCATTCAAGTCGTGCAACAGCTGTTTCTAATCTGGCGAAATCAGGAGTTGGAGAACAACAAATTATTAAAATTACTGGGCATGCGACTACTCATTCAATTCGGCCTTATCTACAACTGGATCAAGAACATCATAAAGCGATTCTGAAGAAGCTGCGTAAATATGAGCGCAATGAAGTGAATATAATGCAAAATTCCATTCCCCTTCCCGTTGCACACCCACAGCCTTCCACTTCCTCTGGACCGATCACCAATAACGCTGATTTGAATAAAAATTGTTCTAATGTCTATAACAATTGTATTTTTAATTGTAACACACTGAATATGAATTAAATCAATAATTGTGGGTATTTAATTTTGAACTATGGATTTTGTCTCATGATGGAATTGTATTGGACAAAATTTGGATGGAAAAATAATCCTCGAATACCACTCGAGCTTCAAATTAATCGGTATTTCCTCTAGGTTCCTGCAACCAAACGAGTCGTCAAGTTTTTCAGAAAATCACTCGCGCTTCGCGCTCGTGATTTTTAAACTGAAAACTTGACTCTTCGTTTGTTTGCAACGAACCTATCGGGAATTACCCGATAATTTTGAACCTCTTGTGGTATTACATGTGATAATAAACAGTTCTAGCTTCGTCTAAATTCGCAACACTTGAAACCAAATCATCAATGAAAAATTCGTGACGAACTATATCAACTGCTACTGGGTATTTATGTGATTCGTCAGTTGTAATGTTCGAATAGCTAAAAATGGTGATGGTTTTACATCAAAAGTAACAGTATTCAACTAATATATCTCAACTGGCATTTCCTCAGAAAATCGTCATAATATTTGCTGAAAGCGCCTATGATCAGGATGCATACCAATTTGTAGATACATCTGACGAACATCAGCAGTAAAAGCTATTGGAAATAATAAAAAATTTAAAAAAAAAATCCCAACGTGAGGTTGTAATTTTGGACCTGTATATAAAAGACAGTTCAATGATTTTTGAGTTGAAGTTTTACATGATGCATTAAATACACATCGCAGAGGCGTAGATGTACTCTCTGCGTTGAATACTGCATGGTACGGAATAAAATAATTGGGATAGGTTAATTCGCTTTTCTTAACTAACGACATATAATTCCGTCTAATATATTCTCTAAAAACGTCACTATATTGTTCCTTAAATAGCGGAAAATGACGAAATTTATTTTCTAAGGAATACAAACATTTTAGTACAGTATAATATGAATCCCCTAACTCTAAAAGGCAACATCACTGTATATCGCCCTGAAGTTTCGCGACGAACAGTACTTTGATAAATTTGTTCACAATTAATATCATCAGGGTGTTGATAACGTTGTACTGGAAGATCCTCATCCTCCCAAAATTTAAACACTAAATTATCTAAAGAAGGTTCCACTTGTGTGTGAAACGAACAAAACGAATTTTTTAACGAGGGCAGTGGGAACTGAACCCATTACCACAAATCCCAATTTTTTTTCTACTGCTATTGGTGAATGCAGTGATTCTGTAACTTTACGTGCACCTATTAAAAATGGAAACAATTGGGCTCTAATAATACCATCAATGGAACCAGGTCGATCAAAAGTATTGTCTGCCAATGGAAGGTCCATATAATGCATAAGTAAATCCCTAGGTTTTTTATTATTAGGGAGTCTGTCCGTAATTTTGTCGATTAACAAAACTACCAACTTATAACTAATATTGGAATCAAAACGTGACAAAATAATCAAGTTTGATTTTCCTGTAACCGAGCTACCACTAACACCAATACCACAAACAGAATGATCACAAGAACTAATATTTAGATCGAGTAATCTTGCATATTCAGTAGTTAAGAAATGAGTTTGAGAACATGCATCTTATAAAAACCTAACATTGTGTAAATACCGCGTTTATCAACAACATGTACAATTATTGTCGACAATAAAACTGTGGAATTCATCATAGTGGAATAAAAACTAAAAGGTTCATGTTGGCTTGTCGAAGTTTCAACTGGGCATGTTGAAAAACCTGGTGGAGGATGTTTGGTACTAATATCTTCTTGTGTTAAGCATTTGCCCTCAGTAGTAAAGTTTAATTTCTTTTCCGAAGATTGTTGCTCAATATAATGCAAAAGTGTGTTATGTTTATATTTACAAATTTTACAGCAAAAACGACTTTTGCAACTCAAAACTCAATGTTGACCAACACAATTAATACATAGATTTTTCTCTTTAATGATTTTAAATCGTGCAAATGGGGATAAAGATAAAAATTTACTACATTGTGAAATGGAATGTTTAGCAGAACAAACTGAACAATTTTGATCTACTGATTGCTTTGCTACAAAAAACGAATATGATTTTGTTTTATTGCTACTAAATGTAGCGCTTGATTTTATAGAAGAGGATACCATATAAATTTGGGCCTGTTCCTTTATGAAATCTAACACTTCGGAATACGTATAAATGTCATTTTTGCATCGATGATTTTCAAAAATAGAGCGAGTTTCTACATCCAATTTGCTCCATAACAAATAGGCAAAAATAAAATCGAGCAAATTCTCAATGTTAAGGGTTTTTAACGCTTTAATTGCAGAATCACATTTTTCAAGAATATTATTTAAATTATTAGCAGAGGCTGTTTGGACGTGTTTGAAATCTAAAATTTGTTCTAAATAATTTACTGCTAGAGTACGTTGATTTTGATATTTATCATTAAGAGCCTTCCAAATACTTGCATAATTGGCACCGATAGGAGGCAAGCCAGCACAAACACTAGTGGCTTTACCACTTAATTGACCTACTAAATAGTTCACCTTATACACACCCTTTAATTGTGATCATTATCATAAATACGACTTCGAAATACCTCAACAAAAATACGCCATTCAGAAGAATCGCTAGTAAACTTTGGCAGAGACAATTTCGGCAAACGTGGTGTGCTAGAAGCTTCTATATTAGCTCTTGGTACGTTGGTTGAATTATTATCTGAAGGGCGCGATTTAGCTCGTGGATCTTTTGCAGCTACTAAAATATTACAGTATAAGTCATTGAATGCATCCAAAGTTTAAGATCCGGAACAACATTCTCATCTAAGTGCATTTCAATTAAATTAATTTCATCCACGACATCAGCAAAATTAGACTTAGTTTGCTCTAATGATTCTGACTAATAAAAAATTCTAAACATTGTTTATTTTCTAACTGTGAATTGGAATCATAGACCTTTTGTATTCTAGAAAAATACAATTCCTTTTTAGAAATAAATAATTTTAATTTTGCTTCCAATGAATTTTTATCATTTCCCATAATTGAGCTTAATTTGTATATGCTTTATTTAAAACAAATTAGATTTTAAATAATAACTAACCGCGTGAGGAGGTGGGTGGTGGGATGTAGAGGGATGTGGAAGAATGTAGAGGTGGGTGGAGGGATATGAAGGGCTGTGGCGGGATGTGAAAGTGGGTGGAGAAATGTGGAGGTAGGTAGAGGGATGTGGTGAATGTGGAGGTCTGTGTAGTAATGCGAAGTGATATGGTGATGTAGAGGGATGTGGAGAGATGTGGAAAGATGTGGAGTTGGGTAAAGGGATGTGGTGGTGGGTGGAGGGATGTGGAGGTGGGTGGAGGGATTTGGGGAATATGTAGGGATGTGGAGTGATGTGGAGGGATGTGGAGGGACGTGGTGATGTGGAGGGAGCTAGGGAGCTGTCTCATGCCTCAAATCTCTCAAAGCGGTACGTATCAATAATTTAAACAAAGTTCTCATTACACAAAATTTTTTTAATTTACTGGGAATGATAACCACCGTCGGGAGCCAGGGAGCTGCTGGTCAATGCTTCAACTCTCTCTAAACGTCTACTTTCGAGAACTTGCTGAAGGTGCAGCTTCGTTCAGAACGGTTAATTACTTTAATTATTTATTTCTTTGAAAGCACTTGTTTTGTAATACTGCTGAAAAAAAATTTATTTACGTTACAAAGTGTGTTTATTTTCCTATATTATCTATTATGTTCGTTAATTTTAGGAGTATCTATGTGCGTTGATTGGGGGCAATAGGGTTTAAAAGGGTGACTAAAATAGTGTTGTCCATAAGCAATGAATAGCTGAATCCTGGACTGCTTGCAGTACAATATTTATTCAATCTATATTCTTACTTGTTAAGGAAAATTAACTCCCAACAAATGATTAGCAACGCTCCTAACTATATGATTATAATTAGGATATCTTCTAAGTTATATTTCACTTCTTTCGGTAAGTTAATAGTTAAGACAAAAACACGCACTCGACTACGAACGTATGCTGACATTATATCAAACCACTGGATTTTTTTACAGCGGGAATAATAAAATATGCGAATGCAATAATAACTCGCAGAACGTTTCCGACTCTTTTTCTGAACTTTCCGATCACATCCTTCGAACTAGTCCTCTTCCGGAAATCCTAATGGCGGATTATTTTAACTCCCGAATTTTTACCCCAGAGGATGCTATCATTTTAAATAATAATTTCTGTACGCAGTGTACTTGGGAGGTAATGTCGTGGTTTCCCGTTGCCTTCCACAATGTAGTAGTGTGTTTTAGAATGCCATACCAACCCCCATTGTCTCCGCCACTCTAAGTACAGAAAGAGCTGCTGCCCTCTTTCGGGGACCTATCTTAGTCTGGTTTCTTACTAAAGACACCACTAATTTGGTTAAACCTGTAGTTCGGCTCTTTAGATCACTGAAACTCTAAAGCTGCTCTACCCGTTCTAGTAATTCGAGAACTTTTTGAAGGTGCAGGTTCGTTCAGAACGATTAATTACTTTAATTATTTAATTTTTACTAAATTTTGTGTTTATTTCTTTATGTTGGAAGCCATATATTTTTATTTTTTATTAATTTTTTTAAAGTACTTGTTTTGTAATACTGCTGAAAAATTTTTTATTTACATTGCAAAGTGTGATTATTTTTTTATATTATCTATTATGTTCGTTAATTTTAGGAGTATCTATATGCGTTGATTGAGGGCAATAGGGTTCGAAATGGTGGCTTAAATAGTGTTGTCCAGCAATGAATAGCCGAATCCTAAACTGCCTGCAGACAATATTTTTTTAATCTATATTCTTCCTGTTAAGGAAAATTGACCACCAAGAACTTATTGGTAACGCAGAGATGAGCTCCAAACCTAAATGATTATAATTAGGATATTTTCTAGGTTATAATTAGGGCTGGGTTGGCGTATCGATATATCGATACGTATCGATACGACCCCCGTATCGACCCCCACGATACAGCAAAAAATAAATATCGATATATCGTTACTCGATATGTATGGATACGTATCGATATGTATCGATACGCATCGATACGTATCGATACGCATCGATACGTATCGATACGTATCGATACGTATCGATATTCGATATAGAATATGTATCGATATTCGATACGCAAAATCCCGTATCGCCCACCCCTATATACATACTTATGTCACAAATATTAAACTTGAAACTTGAATTATTTTGGTAACAAACAATCTTAAGTGAAAATCGAATTGTCAGTAAATATATTATTTTAAAAGGATCTTGTGATTTTATTCCCAAAGAAAGAGTAGACAAATTTATAGATGCGTATCGATTCGTACCGATAGGTATCGCTACGTCTCGATATGTATACTTAATCTACACATCTAAACGTTCCGATACGATTTGCTATATATATCTATACGTACCGCTACGTAAATATACGTATCGATATGCATCGATACGAATCGATACGTATCGATACGTATCGATACGCACCGATACGCATCGATTCGTATCGATACGTATCGATACGAATCGATATGTATCGATGCGCACCGATACGCATCGATACATATCGATACGCATCGATACGTATCGATACGTATCGATACGCATCGATACGTATCGATACGTATCGATACGTATCGATATATATCGATATTCGATATATCAATACATATCGATATATAATATGTATCGATATTCGATACGCAAAATCCCGTATCGCCCACCCCTAGTTATAATTCACTTCTTTTCAGTAAGTTAATAGTTAAGACAAAAACACGCACTCGACTAGAACCGCATACTGACATTACATCAAAGCACTGGAATTTTTTTAATGCGGGAGTAATAAATGATGCGAATGTAATAATGTTCAACATCTTGAACGCGATTATATTGCTAACAGTATCAATTTAAAATAACGGTACTTTTAATTTAAAAGGAATGTAAATATTCGCTCATTCTCAGGACGCATATTGTAGATACGGAAAGAGGAAGGAACGACTATGACAAAGGGAGCGCAACAGAAGTCAAATAAATTTTATTTCAGGACAAGCAATTGTTTTAATTTCCTTTTGAAAATGAATACAGCCTTTTGTTTTTAGGAAAAAGAATATCTAACAAAATTGTAAATTGAATTTATTCTCATAATTGTATTTCAGAGGGGCCCATTTGTTTTAATCCGAAACTAAATAACCTCATTAGTAGGAAGCTAATTTAAATCGTTAAAAATTTCTACTGAAATTTTCAGTTACTAAAGGTTAAAAATGTGACGTTTTAATAGATTAAGAGGAGATCTGAACACGCGTAAAGGGTGCTCTTACAGGAGACGTATATAAGTTTAAGGTTATTTCTTACTAATTACAACATTTATGTCAATGACACAACAATTAGTAATATTGAAAAGCTACGAATTTCTTCAATATCAAATTTAGTCACTCTCGATATACATAAAGATGTACTTGATGTTGAAGTATTCATTTTGTTAACCATTGCAAATGTGCAGAATATGACGCAGTCGCTAATGTAAAACTTTGATGTTCGTAATGAAAATTGCTTCCCAAAATTTTATATGGTATGATTTGCTCGTTACTTAAGGACTTTCGCGTACTCTTCAGCCGCTTTAAAGCACCAATATTAGCTTCTAAATCTGCAAGTAAAGACGCAGAGTATGTCTCGAACAGTGTCCTGTAGAGGATTTGCAATGCGACAATTTCAAAAAGATGCAGATTTCGAAGATGTTTTTGCCAATTCGTTGTAAAGTGCTTCTGTTATTCTCAATATAGACGGAAAATGCGAATAGGGAGTATTTATGTTTCGCATGCTTCATACATTCTAAACAATTCAACAAAAGGATTCTTCATAACAAAGCTCATATTCATTTTAGTTTACGTCTTTCTAGCATTAAACATGAATAAAAAGCCTAGATCTGCCACTTCGTTGAGTGTTAGTTACAGTAATTCACTACTCTGATATGCAACAAAAACGCGTAGAATAATTGCACCACATAAATATTTTTTTAAAATCAGTTGCACTTTGAAACTAGTTCCTCACTTTTATTAACGAATAGCAACCGTCATCTGACACTTCGATAAGAAATATATCGTAACGCCGCGCTTGTTTTTGTTTTTGAATGTATAGATGTTCCTTGAGATTGCTGTGTTTCATTTCATTTTGTAAATTCCAAGTGTAATTTCTGTTGAGCTAACCAGGCAAGAAAAAGGAAGGTAAGAGAGTAATTTCATATTTTCTTATACATTCTCACAAATATAAGTTGGGCTGTCCCCAAAGCATTGGGTTATCACAGAATTTTAGCGACGTCCGACGAGAGGTAACCGCAGCAATTTTAGCGGCATCCCAACCTAGGGCTCTATTAAATAGTCTGAAAATTAGAGTTTCTAGTCTCGTAAGATTTCGTGGACGTCTTTTCTTTGTAGTGTAACTGATTGGTTTGCAGTATGACTACTAGGAAGAAGTTTGGGAGAGATTAAGAAATGAAGCATTGGAAATTGGTTCTCGGGAAAGTTTATGTAGAAAAAGCAAAAAAGGAGAATCCAGAAACCGAAAAAGAACAGAGTGTAGATGAGACCCAGAAATCGAAGATGATGAAGCTTTTATTAAGTTTAAATAGAAATATACAGGACATGAGTAGAAAAAAAAGTTTCAAAGAAACGAGTGAAAAGCATGAAGAAAATAAGAGAAAGTATAAAAGAAATGGGTGAAAAATGTATTAAGGAAATAAGTGAGAAATTTGATAAAGATACTCAGGAGTTACGAACGGAATTTGGAGGAAATATAGCAAAATTGGGGAAAGTTTAAGATTAGAAAGTGAGAAAAATTAAAAGTTATTTACAAAGATGAGTGAAAAACTAACCGGGGTTTAAAAGAAACTATTAAAATAATATAGGAGATGAAATTTGAAAGGTGCTGTAAATTTTAGGGGATGACGTCAAAGAGGAAACTATTCAAATAAAAGCGAATTAGAAGGCAAATAAAAAAGAAACTAGTGGAAAAATTAAAAAGCTAGCTCAAAAAGTAAACAAAATAGACGGAATTTCTCAAACTGGCTTCAAAACATTTAAACATTATTTGGGAAATCTTAAAATAGATTGGGGAAGAAGTTTGAAAATTTAGAAGACAGGGTTAAAAATATTCATGTTGGGAAATCTATGCGACGGAGTCCAACCAGTATTTCGTTGGAACAACATTCGAAACTTTATGGGGAAAATAAACTAAACCCTAAACTATTTTTAAATAACAATAAAAACATGGGAGTTGCGATGAACAAACCAAGCTAAAGATGGCGAGGTTCGTGTTGAAAGGTAGTGCAGAGATTTGGTTTGGACTGATTGAAAGTGAGTTGAGTTCTTTTAAAGATTTCGAGATTAAATTTTTAAAACATTTCTGTGGAGACAACCAGCAATTTTAGGTCCGAGATAATTTACTTGTGGGCAAGGCATGACAAAGGAGTTGTACGCTATAAAGAAATTTAGTGTTGCCAAACAACATGATTCTCTTTTAGCGGACAAGCGGATTTTAAAATATTTAGCAGGTCACTTTGAGACGGAATTAAGACTGTGCATAGCCTTACCAAACATAGTAGACAGAGATATGTTTTTGGAATATCTTCAACGACAGGATTAGATGGATTAACCAAGGAAGATAGAGACCAGATATGGAGCCAGCCCAGGAATGTATTTAGGTTTCAAAGGAATAATGTACCAAGACAGGACATTTGTATGGGGACATCGCAGAGAAATAGTTGAAGTGTAGGAAATGCCATCAGAACAGATGGGGAAAGGAGAAAAATGAATCCAGTGCTATTGAGAATAGAACCGTAACCCAAGTAAGGGAAAATGTCCAGGTGAAGTTAAGACTGAGTGATGAATCCTGAGAGAAAGGTATACAAAATGTTTTCCATCGATAGCTCTGTATACATTCGTTGTTGTTAGCACAAAAAACACATTTTGCTTGTAAATATATAATTAACTTGAAATTACATTATTTTGACATAACCATAGAACCTGTACATAAAATAACCCGTAACCATAACAACCATTAGTGTAAGCATCTTGATCAAATACATTTTATAATTATCAAAGAACAGTAAACCAAAACCAACCAGACACTAATAGAAAATTAATTCTCAACAGTAAATATACAGAGAGCGTCAGTGTTAAATTTATTGACGTGCATCAACATTCTTCCCCTCTTGAGGCGTCGTCCTCAACAATTCACAACTCTCACCTTGAAGAGGAAGTAGAGAAAGTTTACGAATAGGACGAATGAATTCTCCTTTATTAGTTTTAATTTTTACCACCCGTACTTTGTCATCAGGGCCAGGCATTATTTCTAGTACCCTAGCTAGACCCCAATTTAGAGGTGGTATATTATCCTCTTTAAGCAATACTAGATCACCAATCTTTAAATTGTTTTCAGACACCTTCTATTTTGGACGGTGTTGTAGTTGATTTAGATAGTCTATAGACCACCTTTTCCAAAAATCTTGTCTCAATTTAGAACAATGTTGCCACAAATTCAGACGGTTTTCTGGAACGTCTAAAACAATACGTTCGGGAAAGGCAGTCATCGGCTGACCGATAAGAAAATGTCCCGGAGTCAGACAACTCAAATCAGAAATTGAGTTTGACATAGGCTGTAGTGGCCTTGAATTAAGAATAGCCTCGATTTGGGCCAAAACAGTTGATAAACATTCAAATGACAGAACTGATTTTCCCACAATCCTTTTTTGATGGTACTTAATACTTTTGATACCTGCCTCCCAGATACCTCCCCAGTGCGGACTGTTAGGAGGGATAAACTTCCAACTAATTTCCGCCGTTGACAAGAAGTCTTGAATTTTACTGCCATGAACTTGAAGAAATCTGTATACCTTTTTTAAACTATTATCCGTTCCTTTAAAATAAATAGCGTTGTCGCTAGTAATCGAAAGTGGATTACCTCTACGTGAAACAAACCTTTTTAATGTTAGTAAAAAATCTTCGGTCGAAAGACTTGACACCAGCTCGATGTGGACAGCTTTAGTCGCCATACACAGAAACAAAGCTATATAAGCTTTGGACACAATTGCTTTACGTAACCTTGATTGCTTGACCATGACTGGTCCTGCAAAATCTATTCCAACGTGTAAAAATGGACGAACTAATTGAACCCGTTCAACTGGTAGCGAACCCATTAACTGTTTGGCTAAAAGTGCCTTAAACCTGTGACATGTAATGCATTTAAGTAATATATTTTTTATACGTCTTAACCCATGGACGGGCCAAAAGCGTTGCCGGAGACTATTAAGCACAGCAAGTGGTCCAGCATGACCCAACTGCTTATGTTGATGTTCAATTAATAAGTCAGTTACATGACATTTTGACGGAAGAATAATTGGATGTTTAACAGCAAACGACAGTGGTGCGTTATCCAATCTTCCACCAACCCTTAGCAAGCCATTAGAATCCAAAAATAGATTTAATTCCAAAAGAGAACTCCTTTTTGGCAATGACGTGTTATCCCTTAAACAAGTAATTTCATCCAAAAAATATCCATGTTGTATAACCTTAAAAACTTGATTTGATGCTAGATTTAGTTCCTCAACCGTCAGGAACCACAAACCTTTGTTGAAGTATTTTTGAATTACAAATAAACCTAAGCATAAATGCAATGCATCTTTGCATTCTAGAAAATGAAGAAAACCTAAGAAAAATTGAAGGATCACCTTCGACATTAGTTTGAACATGAGACACATGTTTTTCTTCTGGTAAGGAACTTATATCCAATGTAGTATGTTCTATCAGACTTAAATTCCAATTAGGATCTAGCAGAAAATCTGGACCTTCCCACCAGATCTTACAATTTATTAAACTGTTAGGATAAAGACCGCGAGAAATGTAGTCGGCGGGATTTGATTCACACGAAACATACCTCCACTCCATGTGGCTGGAAAGATCTTGTATTTCTGATACCCTGTTAGCCACAAACGTTGTCCAACGAGACGGTGGCGAATGCAGCCAAGCAAGAACTATTTGCGAATCCGTAAATAGGATAGTTTTATCAAATTTAAAATTCATGCAAGAGATGAATTTATTACACATACGAGCAAGCAGTAAAAATCCACATAATTCCAACCTTGGTAAAGATACCGTTTTTAGTGGAGCCACTCTTGACTTGGAACAGACAAGATTACATGAAACCCCATTGCCTTGATATAAAACCCTTACATACAAACAAATGCCGTATGCTTGCATCGAAGCGTCCGAAAACCCTATTAATTGAATACTTAAAACCCTTTCTGGAAGAAATATCCAACGTGGGATGCTGATATCTTTCAGTCTAGGTAAAAGTTTGTAAAACTGAAGCCATTCACGTAACAAATCTTCGGGTAAAACCTCATCCCAATCAATTTTAATGAGCCACAATTTTTGCATTATAATTTTTGCTACAATGATCACTGCACCAACAAAGCCCATAGGATCAAAGACTTGTGCAATAATTCCTAAAACCTCTCGTTTTGTAAAACTGCCTTTGTCAATTAAATCTGGTACAGATACTTGAAACGAATCTAAAATAGGATTCCATGATACACCTAAAACCTTAGAATTTTTAGATTGCCACTCAGTAAATAAAGCCCTATCGTTTGAATTCCATTTATGCAATACGAATCCAGCTGACTCTAAGAGTTGCACGAACTCTTTTTGTAGCTGAGTTAATTCCTCAAGTGTGCTTGCACCTCCTAAAATGTCATCTACGTACGTTTGCCTCAACAACGTATCTGCTGCCAATGGAAAGGCATTAATACCCCTATTAGCTAATTCGACCAAAGTTCTTGTCGCAAGAAATGGTGCACAATTAGTTCCATACGTGACTGTTTGGAGTTCAATGTGTCTTAGTGGACGAGAAGTATCATCTCTCCAAATGATGTTTTGCAAGAATCGATCTTGTGAATTGATTCTAATACATCTATACATTTTCTGTATATCGCTTGTAAGCACATATCTAAATGTTCGAAATCTAGAAATAATGTCAAACAGCTCCGGCTGTACCGGGCTTTCCTTCAGCATAATGTCATTCAGACTTAAGCCTGATGTGGTTTTCATAGACCCATCAAAAACTACACGATATTTTGTCGTGAGCTTATCCTCGCGTACAACACAGTGATGAGGAATGTAGTACCTAGTTGGCATAATAGATTTTTCAATTTGACTAATTTCCAAGCTAATGTCCCTTGCATGCCCTAGAGCTATGTATTCGTCTATAAATGCCTTATACTCCATTTTTAGCTTAGGATCTTTGTCAAATCTCCTTTCTAGTGAATAAAACCTTCTAACAGCAGTTGAAAGTGAGTCACCTAAACAGGAGACACTGTAATCAGGGTTGATCGGTAATCTTACTTTAAAAACACCTGATTCAATCCTTGTTGTTGTGTTAGAATAAATTTCCTCACTAATTCTATCTACTGGGGCCATGTGTCTTTTATTAGAAACCTCTTCTAATTTCCAGAATTGCGAAATTAATGTATCTAAATCAATCCCTTGTGAAAATAAAGCCACGCTCAAGTTTGAGCAAGAGTTCTGTGTGCTAGAAATGCCTCCACCTACAATCCAGCCTAACAAACTATTTTGTAGGACAGGAAGACCTTCGCCTAACCTTAAAAGTCCTGATTGAATTATATCAAAGTACACGTCCGCTTCTAATAAAGCATCTATTTCACCAGGTACGAAAAACCTTTCGTCAGCCAAGAATAAATCATCTGGGATATGTAATTCGTTTATATTGATGTAAGTAAGCGGCAAAGGACAAGTGATTTTCTTGAGAATGCCACAAACCGTAGAAACCTTTTTTCTTGGGTCTCTCTGAGACTCAATTGTAACCTTAATGGCTTCTGACATACGAACAGTGCTTTGTCCGATCCCTGAAACCTGAATGTTCGTGGAGCTGATCTGCAAATTTAACTTGTTTGCAGCGTGCAAAGTTATAAACGAACTTTGTGAGCCAGAGTCCAATAGAACTCGTGCCTTTACCTTAGATCCATTATGAGTTACTAAATTTACCATAGCCGTAGCTAAAAGAATTTGTTTGTTTGTGTTAGACATCAAACATGGAGTGTTTGGAGAGGATTTTATCTCAACCAACGTGTTTGCTACTGAAGATGACGTCGCTGGAAGCGAATCATTTTCATGAGTATTTGTTTCTTGATTATTTGATTGTGCAGAACCTTTCTTATATGGGTCCTGACTTGCTTCAAATTTACGTTCCTTATCCTCGTGGAGTGTACTATGGTGTCTGCCCTTGCAAACCTGACATCCACTTGACTTACAGTTGCTAACTCTGTGTTTAGAACCAAGACAATTATAGTACAACCTATGCTTTGCAACAAATTCCCTTTTTTGAATCAAAGCTAATTTTGAAAATCTATTGCATTTAAAAAGAGGATGATAATCTAAATTGTAACATGCGCACCTTCCCTTATAATCTGAGTTTGCATCAGATACTGAATGATAATTTGACCTAGTGACCTTTTGCCTAGATTCAGGAGTCGCCAAGGCTTTTAGAGCTTGGCAGCGTTTCTCTATAAAATCTAGAAAATCCTTAAAAGTTGGCAGTATTTGCGGATCTCTTTCCAACTCATATGCCTTGTGAGTATTAAAGTCCAATTTTGAGGACATAATGTAAACTAAAATAAGATCCCATTCTTTTACAGATATACCTATCGCTTCTAACGCATTGTAATGCTGTTTGATCTTGACTATAAATTCTCTTAAACTAGCTGGATTACCCTTTGTTAGTTGAACTTCCATTAAGTTCCGTATGTGACAGTTTATTGTAACCAACTTATTATCATAACGCTTTTTCAGCAAATCAAGAGACACATCATAATTTGCATCTGTAATCTGTAAATCCTTTATTAATGATAGCGGCTCATTTTTTAAAACCGATTTTAAATATAAGAATTTTTGAGCCTTGCTTAAATGAACATCTAAATCTATTAATGACGTAAAAAGTTCAATGAATGAATTGTAATCTTCATACTGACCTGAAAAGATAGGAATATTTATATTGGGTAACCTTACCTGAGAGGTGGGGAATGTTGACTGGGTAACTGCATTATTTGAGCTTACACCTGACGCACCCGCTTGTACTCTACTGGCATTGTTTGAACCCATCCTAGTTTGAATAATTGTTTTTAGTTTACTGTGCAGTGAAGTATATTGTAATTCTACAGCTATTCTATCCTCCTCCTCGGCAGGTTCCTGCTCCTCTAACTGATCCTGAATACAATCATAATCTTCGTAAATTTTAACTAGCATAGATTCCCTAATTATAAATTCATTAGTATCAATCTCTAAATTATGCTCATTTGCTTTGACATAGTTTTCCATTCTAGTTATTTTAGCCTTAATTCTACCTCGTTTTTGAACCTTAATGTCCTTATCTGCCATTATGTTTAGACTACAGTGACACTGTAGAATTGTAAATTGCCCTATGTATCCAAGATCCTATACCTTATTTTTATGTAAAAATGTACCACGATACAAGTTCGTGAATCCAACCTTAATAAAGCATTAGAGCAACTACGTAAATAACTGGACGAATCTGACCTTATAATCCTCTGTTCAGTGTTAACCTGTAACTGAATCAGTGTGTAGAATCTTCACCCTTGTAAATATCCTTGCAACAATCCATAAACCATTGCCTTGTCGAAGAAAATCCTTAATGGCTTAAGACGTTACTAGTGAAGATTTCTTGTAGAAAAGTGCTGCTTGTGAAGGACCGTTTATATGTGCTTTTGTGCCAATTACTCCTTGTTTTCCTGACCTAAAATATCCGGTTCGAAGTCGACCATATGATGAATCCTGAGGGACAGGTATACAAAATGTTTTCCATCGATAGCTCTGTATACATTCGTTGTTGTTAGCACAAAAAACACATTTTGCTTGTAAATATATAATTAACTTGAAATTACATTATTTTGACATAACCATAGAACCTGTACATAAAATAACCCGTAACCATAACAACCATTAGTGTAAGCATCTTGATCAAATACATTTTATAATTATCAAAGAACAGTAAACCAAAACCAACCAGACACTAATAGAACATTAATTCTCAACAGTAAATATACAGAGAGCGTCAGTGTTAAATTTATTGACGTGCATCAACACTGAGGTAAAATCATTACTGAAGAAATATTGTGATTTGGTAAATAGAGAGTCAAGACTTACCGTGAATAATGGACACAAGTTAGAAGTTACAGATACTGAACCATTTAATGCCAGAATTTATCCAATACCAGCAGCATATAAAGAAAAGTTCAAGAATGAAATAGAAAACAAGTTGAGTAAGGATATCATAGAAAAATAAAACACCAATTCTGTAAATCTTTTAGTTGTAGTAAAGAAAAGCGATAGTAGTATTAGATTGTGTTTGGATGCGTAAAAAATAAATCAACGTACAAAGCCACAATATAACTGTCTATCCTCAATGGACAGAATTTTAGCGAGATTAGGCAATAAGACGGTCTTTTCAAAAATCGATTTTAAAATTTCGTATACGGGATTTTTGGCGAAAAAGTGCATTTATCAGTTCAAAGTTGTCCCAGTTGGTTTGTCTACGAGTACCCTAATTAAGTCTATGCAGTGCATTTCCGATCTATACGAGGAATTCTGTTCTATTACGTGGATGATACCGTGATATCTAGTGATAATACACCACAGCACCTTGTACATTTAGAGAGAATTTTACTAGAACTAAATCTAGCAGGGTTAAAATTAAATTTAGAAAAATGCGAGTTCTTCCAGCAACAAGTGAGCTTTTTTAGATATCAAATTAGTAAACAATGCATACTTATCAACAAGGATCGTCTCTCTGAAATTTTAAAATATTCCAGACCTAGAAATATTAGGACAATAAGAGCTTTTTTTTGCGAGTAATGAACTTTTACAAATGTTTGTTCTGTCTTTCTCTCAAAAACCAGATCCATCATTTGGGTTATTGAAGAAAGATGATGTCATTTCAAGATCACAGAAGTTGAGAAAATTATCTGGCCTAAGTGGAAACATACATCAATCATACACCGTAGACGGTAACTGAAAATCACCTATTGTGTAACTAAAAAACGTTTATCCGGAAAGATCATGGGACGTTCGGCCTCAAGATGAGGAGTTTGAAGCATCAGGGCTCTAAAACGTGAAATCACTGATTACGTATTTAAGGATAGTAATAAGATCAATTGAACGTGTGCTAATTTTCTACTACGGAAATTTGAACAAACTGCGTTAATTGCTAACGAAGCGGTGCAGAAATACATCTCCGAAGCGAAACTGCTTGCAGTGCAACAATGCCTAAATGCCAAGCTACAAGCAACAGACAAGGTAACAACACAAACGCCAAATCAAACACATACTCCCACATCCGCCGCCGCTACTTCTCAGCAACCGCTATCACAGCATGCTCCTTTAACTAAACCACCCTCCAAAATCATAACTTTATAACCCACCACATCCGATACAACACCCACTGCGCTCCTGAAAGTCATAAAAACCAACCTTTGGTACTCACTTCCTAATCCTAGTATTCAAAGTATCTGACCTACCAAACCCTCAGTTACCATGCATACAGCAAACCCACTGACATTAATCTTATCTCCTCTCTCACAAATAATTCCTACATTGTACATATCCCTTAACCTAAACTCCCGCAAATCATCATCTTTTATTTAGACAAAGAGATCTCATATACAGACGTTCTCAACTTTATATACCTACAGAATTCCTTAGATCTACTTATTCCTGAAACACGTACCGAACAGAAATCTCCATTGCCATCCGCAGTACAAAAACAGATCACTCCGACAACTTAATTCTAAACGTCTCTCCCAGATTACAATCCATCTTTAACACAAATTCCAACGTTTCAATAGGCTACAAATCCTGCAGAATCAGAGACCTCGTTTCCGCTACCCGATGTTATAATTGCCAGCGCTTTGGTTATTCTGGCTAAACCTGTCGATCCCCAACCGCCTTTGGCTACTGCGCCGGATGCCACCCCTTCAAATCGTGTCCGAACACCCACCCCACTGTCACTCCCGTTTGCACCAATTATTCCCGCATTAACCGCCCCAACGACCATTCTGTTACTAGCCCCGACTGCCCTGTCTATAAGCAACCTCTCTATATGACTAAACTACGCACAGATTATGGGTTCTAGACAACACTCACGCAAATAGACGCAAGACTCACATCACCCACACACCAAACTGCGCACAATTCAAATCAACCTCCAACACTCTCGCGCCGCTACCCTAATGTTGTCCCGCATACTCCAAGAACACAAAATCCAATTTGCCCTAGTCCAAGAACCTTACGTAGTTCGAAACAAAATTCCCAACACCCCACCAAACTCCTGCACCTATATCCATCCTAACCCGCCATATCCTAACTACACCTCCGCCATCATTGTTGCAGACCCCTTAATTTATGCTTCTTACGACACCTCCCTATCCACCCCAAATTACTTTATTTGAACTTCTCTAAAAATCAGGCACCATTTTCCTCATTTCTTCTTACTTTCAATACAGAATAGACATTAATACCTATTTACACCAACTAGACTACATATTTAAAACGATTGGAGACAAACCAATCATCATATCTATTGACCGCAACTCCAAATCCACACTTTGGTTTAACGACAACACTGACGAAAACGGCACTACTTTAGAGGACTTTACACTCCAACACCATCTTTGAATCCACAACTCCCCATCTCCTATCCCTACTTGGAAATCCCAATACGGCAAATCCAACATGGACATCACTCTCACCAACCTCCCAGTCACAAACCTCAGTAGCTCCTAGACAGTTTCTCACATCCATTAATCCAGCGATCATAATTCAATTACATTTGATACCCTACCCAATTTTCTTCCCAGGACACACCAGAAGATTCAATCCTTAAACACCCGAAAAGCAGACTGGTTTTTATTTCTAGAATCCTTAGCTACACTCATCCCCTTTTTCCCATCAGTCTCTGATGCAAGCTTTACACTTCATTCCCTCGCTAATGAAATAACCAACAATAGCCTCATAGCTGCCTATAAAACTATCCCACGGAAACACTACACCCTAGTCACACCGTGGTGGACACAACTTACTCACGCCAGACGTTCACTTGCAGCTACTAGACACAGACTCCAAAGAGCGAAACGTACCAATGCAAACTCAATTGCAATTAATACCTTATCTAACAAATACACCACTAACAGACGACAATACAAAATCCTCATTAATACCACTAGAAAACAGCACTACCTTGACACAATTCACGAACACCACATAAACCCCAGGAGTACGTACCGTAAACTGATCAAACCTCTTCTATACACATCCTCACAGCCATTTCAACTACAATTCCTTGCACATCTAAGCAAACAATGTTTACCCTCCTAGATACAGCAATACCTTCAGCTCCTCTTGACGTTCCAACCCAACCGCAACAACGCATAATCGACAACACTCTAGCCCAACCAGACAACGACCCAGATACAGACTTTGAACTCTCCCTCTTAGATTCCTTCGATACCAAACTAAACCCCCATAAAGCGCTCGGCCCAGACCTCATCACCAACCTGATCTTACAAAAATCCTGGCCGCTTATTAAAGAATCTACTCACTTACTATTCAAAAATGCCTTTCTTCTGGGATTTTCCATGACCCATTTAAATATGCTTCCATCTTCCTTATACTCAAACCCAATAAACCTCCCAAAGACTTCAAATCCTACAGACTTATTGCACTCTTTCTACCACTTGGCAAACTCCTTGAACAGCCTATCCTATACAAACTAAACTCGCACATCATTCTTTACTCTCACCTAACCAACACGGCTTTCGCTCGGGGCATAGCGCTAAACGTACAATCCGCTTCCTAATCCAAACGATGCAAACACCCCTTTATACATACGTAGTTTCCTTATTCCGTGACTTCCACTCAGCTTTCGATCTCCTATGGTGGCCCAATCTTCTTAATAATCTTAAACAAGCCAATTTACCTTCCAATCTCTACCTCTTAATAAAATCCTTCCCCTCATCCCGAACAGCCACCCTAACCTTCAATTTCCACTTGATTACTAAATCTTTCACCCAAGGATGTCCACAAGGTTCCCGTTAATCACCTACTCTATGAAACCTCGCAATCAATCGTCTCCTAGACCTCAATATCCCAATCACCTCCATCTTTGCTTACGCCGATGACGTAGCTTTCTTTCTCTATGGCAACTCCCGTGCTTCTATAGAATTCACCGCTGCCATCCTAATTAATTCAATTGAATCCTGGTCCTCTTTAAACATTTACAACAAAGCTTCTGCTCAAAGGCAACCTCAGCCCACACCAAACTCCTAAGATTCACATCCTTAACACACCAATTCCCCTCTCAACAACAGCTCCCTACCTTGGACTCCACATCGACACACGCCTAAAAATGAACTTCGATTTCTCCAAACTTTAAACCAAAACACAAATCAGACTCCATAACCTACTTCACGCACCCCCAAAGTCAGTCCACCTCACCAACCCAACACGAAGACTAATCATTTACCACATCATAATCTCGATCATCAGATACGCAGTAAATTCTTGGGTACCGTTTACACCCCTCTTCACCAGCCGTACGCTTAACACCTTCATAAGATCTTTCCTACTCTACACCTCAAATGCGTTCAGAACCACCTCCGCAGCGTCCTTGTATATCTTACTTCAAATATTTCCGATCGAAATCCAACTAAACTCCTCACTTCAAATCCGAAACCTTAAACATAACCTACCAATCATCCTACACGACAGAACACTTCACTATGACGAATACCGTACTCTCCCTAAAACTGACATAAAATCCCGAATACATAACTCCTTACTCCATTCCTGGCAATATCCTTGGTCCCACTCCATCACTGGCAGATATACATTTGATATCTTCCCGGACATCACAAACATCACTCCACATATTTCTTTCTCTAATCCTCCTACAATGCAATTTCAGTGCGGTCATGGTAACATCCGTAATAAACTTTATCAATTCTATTTAACTCCTTCCCCTCACTGTCCTTGCAACAATCGATCTCTAGAAACCCCACAACACCTGATATACTCCTGTCCCCTAACCTCTCTACTACAAATCAACCTCAAGCAATCTATATACTTTGACACGTTCTTCTCACTTCCTAACATAAACTTCCTAGTCACTAACTACCTTCAAGAACTCAACCATTTCCTAAATGAAATTCTCTTAACCAAACCTACCACCCACAACCAGCGGCACTAACACACTTGATATACTCTTGCAACTCAGTATCACGTCACACATACACTCACACTATGCACACAATCAGCATCACTCCACGTGCACAGTCGACGACTAAGGTAGGGGCACAAATTCCCCCTCACCAGAACTTCAAAAACTCCAGTTGTCTTTGAATTATTTATTCTAAGTTCTTCAAATAGATGTAAATACTTATAATGTACGGCTAGTATGGGTTCTGTCCCAGGTATAGTCCACAACAATAAATTTATCTACCTGGAAATACAGACAGTTAAATAAAAAAGAATCTAATTGTGAGGCATTTTAATCCAATAGCCGTTTAATGAACTTAGATTAAATATAGAAAACTCTCAGTTCAAAACAAAAATACGCTATTACGTCAAAGTAAAAATTCTCATTTAATTTAGAACAAATAGTTAATTTACTTTCCTTCTGAGAGCGGCATATTGTAGAAACGAAAGAAATAAGGCATAGCTTCACAAAAGCGAGCACAGTAAAAGTCAAATCAATTCTATTTGGAGACGAGCAACTGTTTTAATTTCCTTTTGAAAATGAATACATTCCTTTGTTTTACAGAAGAAAAGAATTTATTAGAAAATTGTGAATTGAAATTGTTCCCTTAATTGTATTTCATAAGACGTCCTTTGTTTTGAACCAAAACTAAAGAACCTAATTTGTAGGAAGTTAATTTAGATTATTAAAAATGTTCACTGCTTTGTCGTTTATACGATGAATGTGAAACTCTGACATGGTTGATTCAAATGGAATGACATCGTTGAAGTTGAATACAATTTAACTATTATCCATATAGTTGGAAAATGATAAAAAGATAGCGATTATAATCTTTATTATATGTAGCTTGTTTCGGCTTTAGTCATCAAGCATAAGCACTTGTGCTACATAGCTATGGAATAAATGTTAAACGTAATCGCAACTTCCATTTTCAACCCCCGATGAAAAGTTTAACTGTTTCCACGACCCGTAAAATAAAGGTTCTGAGAAACAAGAACTTTGACAGTTAATATTTGCTTGACTGACATACAATGAATGCCGCCACTTCAAAGAAAAAAAACGAAGAGAGCAAGTTTGAAACCCTAAAGAAAGAGGTGGGATTCTCGAGCGAACAAAAACACATTTTGCAAATTAGAAAGCATTTGTTCGTAATAGGGGACCGTTGCATTCAATATTCGTGACTTATAGCTTACAAAACGAAATTATGTAAAATACTTTTCTTTAAAATAAAGATTTCGTTAATGATGGTTAGCTTAAGGTTAATTCGGTAATAATGGTGGCAATTGGTTTAACTGAGATAAACCTTTAATCACAAGATATAACTAAAATAACTTTTAGACCGCGCCACCACTTAATTAAGTGTATTTAACCCTAGAATACTGGACATTCGTAAAATTTACGACTGTCAATTTATTTCGGTGCCTTTCGGATATTTCCGATATACATTCATGTTTGATACGTTCAGTACCTTCCTCTTCAGTGTCATAGTAAGCATTAGTGAGTTCAAGTGTGAAAAATTTGTTCCCGATCTTATATATTCTGCACAGCCGTCGTAAGAATTACGAAAGTCCCGTATTTCCGTTATAATTAATGATTTTGTGTTTTTTTATGAATTGTTATATTTGAGTACTGTTTTGACTTGCTGTAAGTATGGTATTGCACATTTTGATAACTTTAGTATAAAATAAATATTCCTTAGAAAATGGCATCTAAAAACAACTGTCTGATGAAGAATTGGAAGCTATTGTTCAAAGGATTATGAATGGAGAAGAAAGTGATCCTGAACCTTTCGAGGATAGCGGTAGTGACTGGGAAGAAGACAACGTTGAAGTCGAAGTGCCTGATTCCAGTGAAAATAGCGATGGTAAATATAATCCGGAAATAACACAAAATACAGAAGATTTACATGAAGTAGGTGGTAGTGAAGATTCACAAATCCCTGAGCATAGTGATAACAGTGCATCATATAGTAATAATAGTATTCATTTACCTGCTATTTCACGAAATACTAACGATATTATCCGTCTGAATAAAAGACGATTGAAAGGAAAAAACGGTTATAAGTGGTCAACCGTAATACCTAAAATGTCCAAAAGAACGGGTGCTCGAAATATTATTCATTTTATGGCTGGCACCAAGGGTGAAGCTACAAAGTATAATGTAATTGATGAATACTTTCTTCATTTTTTTCTGAGAACATTATAGAAACTATTCTTCAATATACAAATGATGAAATAACCAAACAAGCTGAAAAATACACAACAGGGCATGCTAATGTTTCATCACTCGCCAACGATGAACTTATGGCTTTGTTTGCAGTACTAATACTTGCAGCTGCTAAAAAAGACAATCATTTATCTTCAAGGCATATGTTTGACAGCAATATCTCTGGAACTTTCTATAAAGCGTGTATGAGTTGTGAGCGTTTTAATTTTTTGATAAATTGTCTTAGATTTGACGAAAAAAACACGGGAAGAGAGAAAGATAAATGATCCTTTGCGCATATACGTGAAATATGGGATATTTTATAGAGACATGTAGGACCTCCTATACACCATCATCTTATCTAACTATAGATGAACAACTATTAGGATTTTGCGGGCGATGTCCATTTCGTATGTACATGCCAAACAAGCCTAATAAGTACGGCATAAAGACTGTAATGATGTTTGATTCTTCATCAAAGTATATGATAGATGCCAGTCCATATTTGCGAAAGAAAACACCAAATAATGGCCTACCCCTGGGAACGTATTATGTAACAGAACTATCAAAATCGGTATATGGCACTAACAGAAACCTCACCATAGATAACTGGTTTACCTCCATAGGACTTGCAGATGAGTTACTAAATGATCCATACAAGTTAACTCTAATTGGAACATTGCGTAAAAATAAAAAAGACATTCCCAGAGAAATGTTAGAGGTATAGAATAGAAATCCAAATTCGTCACTTTTTGTTTCGATAAAAAGAAAACTCTAGTTTCCTATATGCCTAAAAAAACAAAATCGTTTTACTACTTTCGACAATGCACGAAGGAGCATAAATTTCAAGAGAGAATGGTAAACCATCAATCATTTTGAATTACAACGAAACAAAGAGTAGAGTAGATACTTTCGACCAAATGTGTTCGAATATGAGTTGTAGCAGAAAAACGCGAAGGTGGCCACTATGTATTTTCTTTGGAATGATGAGTATGGCTAGCATCAATTCTTATGTTTTATATACCTACAACAATTTAAAAGTCCAAAGGAAACCCCTCTCTCGGTATCAATATATCATCGAACTGAGTAACCTATTAGCAAGGCCATGGATGGAGAAACGTTTAAATATAAAAACTTTGCGCCGTGAACTTCGTTTGGATATATGTAAAATTTTAAATATAACTCTAGAAAAAGATAGTACTATTCCCCAACGAAAGAAAAGAAAGATTTGTTTTTACTGCCCAAGTCAAAAACGCCGAATGACCACTACATATTGCCAACAATGCAGGGAGGCTATTTGTGGAGAACATCGCGGCAGTATTTGCTCACAGTGTTCTACTGAATGTTAAAAGCTATGTTCTTTTTAAGTCAAATAATAAACAAATGTGTATAGAATATTTCATTATTTTGATAATTTATTTTTGAACAAATTTTTGTTTCATTTTACCCAATTTACTTGAAGTAGTAAATAATACGATAGTCCAGTAATAACGTATATTTAAAGTAATCCAGTATTCTAGGGTTAAAAATAAACTGTAATAAACCTGTAATGCTAGTGCGTTATGTTTAAGCAAACATTAGTTAATCGAAAAGAATTTATTAATTTCAGTTAGTTAAATGAGTTAAATAAGGAAAAGAGGTACTAGAAATGATAGGTGTTATGTTTGTGTTCATGAAATAGTTAGCCAAGATTTGGATGTTGCTAGCCATCTGGTAAAACAGATGTCAGGTTATGTCAATTCACACATAATATACTACTTTTAAAGAGTTCTCTTATTAAATACTTCTACTACTTCTAGAATTGTTAATACATTACTAAGGCATACTTTACAGTAGGCGAAGAAGAAACATGTGAAAAACAGTAAAAAATAAGAGAGATAGAATGATAGGAGACATGCCAAGGCGTGAGGAGTCGAGGATAAAGTTATGGCTATTATTGGACCAATTGAAGAATATAATACTACTCAACCTGAAGCATGGAAATCTTATGCCGAAAGATTAGAGTTCTTCATGGAGACTAATAATATTAAAGAGGATAAAATTAGACTTTATTAATAGTTTGTGGTTTAAAATGCTATTATACGATTAAGTCAATTTGTGCTCCCAAAAGAGTAACGGAACATCCTTATAAAGAAATAATTACGAAACTGACTGAACATTTTTCTCCGAAACCTTCTACAATAGTTCAGCGCTTAAGTTTTATAAAAGGGTTCAAAAACAGAACGAATCAACTGCTACCTTTGTTGAGGAATTGCGGTCGATGGCCAATAGTTGCGAATTTCCCAGTAATTTCTTAGACGAAGTCATACAAGACCGCATCCTATATGTGTTCCGTACAAAGTGGAACTAGCAGATGTTAAGTTGGAAACTATATTGGAAGAACTACTAGATATGTTAGACAAACCCAAAAAAGATTATTACTTTTTGACATGGACGTAACCCAAGATTTTGCGGACATATTTAGCAAGATGGAGATGTGTAATTATTTAACTACAAACCATAACTTTTGCTACAAAGGCGAATACGAAGAAAACCGTAATATTATAGTTGACAACGATAAAACTGTGGGAATCGATTGTTTAACATGGTTAACAACAAATGCAAGAATTAAGATATACAACAAATTTGTGTGTCAGATAACAAGTCCTGGTGTTAATAAACAACTTGGAAATCATATACTAGATTTTTTACGTTGTCCAGATGCACGTTTAAAGGAAACATTCGCGTCTACTTTGGCCAGAGAACATGGTATTACACGATTCGAAATGACAATATACAACTGAACAATTGGAAACTGTCTCAGTGCGGAACGGGTATATAATCCCTTAAAAGACTGTTTAACCTTATTGGAAGATAGTAAGTTATACTTCCTAAAGGCGCCTATGCACTCGGTACCACTTGCCAAAATGTGAAGTAAGCTATCTGGTTCGGCGACTTATGGTTGATTTATAAGTGCCTTAGTTCGCGCCAAAAGTATCGTTGTGTATTCGAAATAAACACTGATAGTACGCGATAAATAGAACCAAATTTATCTTGTAACGAACACCTGGTTCGCAAGAGTGCATTAATATAGAAAACGTGGATCGTGTGTGACCGCAGAGTACTCAAGAAGTGCCTAAACTTTTGTTTTACCGCTTATAAATATAACATAAACCGCAACTGTGTGTTAACCGTGGATTGTGCGTGCTGAAATCACCTATAGCACTGAAAGCCAAGAAATTCTGGTAAGTTTTTGACTTTTGTTTATATAAATTTGTGCACTTAATTAACATTAAACATTTATACTGTAACTTGTAGACAGCCAGATTACAACCGCTTTATCGCTTCCAATTTAGTCCCACAATATTGTATCCTGATAATTTCTTTACACTAAATTGTTTAATCCACCGCTTACTTAATTAATTACGTGGAGGAAGTTACGCCCCTCCACTATCGGACAAGCTACAAAATAGATGCTGTTTAGTGTATAATAACCTACTACAGTACGTGCGTGTATTGGGGGAATAGCAATACAAAGAAATTGATTGGCTTGCAAATTAAGTTGTCCGAAAAACCAGAGGAAAAAGAAAAATTGATAAAGTATGTGCTTTCGGCTTTTATTTTTAACTATTTACCTGTAAATTATTTGGAGATAGTAGAGGAGGAAGACAACCAAGATAAAATAAAAATCTTACACAAGTGCTACATTAAAGCAGGTAGTACATATTTTACACAATCTGCAACACCATATTCTACAATTCCAAAAGAAATAATCATTTAAAAATTGGGGTTGATAGGTACGCCTAACATTCGTGCAGAGGTTGTACGACAACGCGTAAATATTGGCAGTAAACTCTACCCGTTTACGCTAAAGGAAATTGCCCCCATTATGCATGCCATACGCTGTAAGTGGAAGAAAAAGACAACTGGAATTAGAGGAAATGAATGCAAAAAGGCGAAAGTTGGACTACATGGAAAACACTGCGACAATACGCGAACAATACAAAGATGTGTTAGACAAAGAACGTCTTATTAGAGAAAATGAGGAAGAATTAAAAGCTTATTTTATGTGCCGATGGACAGATATAGATACATCCGGGTTCTACAAACTGTATGCATTTGTGGTTAGTAGGAAAGACTCTTTTAGTTATGTAGGCGTCCTTGCGGAAAGGGATGGTACGAAATCCGTATACTTTTTAAAAGGTTATTTTAAAAACGTATTTATCAAAATGGCAGATAACATACACGAACTAAGGAATGCAGGTTACCTATCCTTGGCGTACACCACACGCAAAGGGGTTTTGCTAAACATTGTATATTTGGCTAGTAAAGAATCTTTCGGATCATTTAAAACCGAGGGTCTTACAACCTATAACAAACATATATTCCCAAAAGTGGTGGACATGCAACTACGCAACAGTGAATGGGAGAATAAGGACTCCTTCCAATACCGACAAGAAGAAGTCGATTCAGCTAACAAGATACGTATGCAGGATATAATGGGAAAGCCGCGATTAAAACATTGTCACAAGCTGCAAGAATTACACGAAGGAATGAATCTGGTTGTCGGTGAAATCAAAGACTTTATGTATAGAGACAAACTTCGGTACATTTTGCAATTCGAAAACCTAGACGGTCTCTATGTATCAAACTATTGGCTAGAAAAGGAGATAGAGGACTTGGGTGTCGATTTACATTTTAAGCTGCGAATAAAAATAGATAAAATTAAAACCACTCCAAACAAACATAAAGAAAGGACTGTTTTTGTGTATAACTTTGTATTAAAACTAAGTTTAAATGGCTCCATGCTTGGCATTAAATATTTTTAAATTTTGTTATGTATAATGTCAGAATAAAAATTTTAGAATAGTATTACATTGTTCTTTATTTATAAAAGGCTATTACATCACCACGACCTTGAAAAAGTAGCCGAAACTAGGTAGCCGAGAGCGTAGCGTTGTGGTGATTTTACCTATATGAAGGATACATCAAGTACGGTCTGCAAAATGATGTCAACAAATCTGAAAATTATTCTATAATCGTCGAACGGGTTCAGGCCTACAATTATGATTTTAGAAGAAAATTTTGTTATGGCGTATGGTTTTTCAAATAGCAACTTGGTTCGCTCTAACTGAATTGTAGCGTTTATACATTCTTTATGCGTTGCGATCGACTGATTTTCCAAATCCTTAATGTGTTCCCATTCGTTGTCTGTAATTTTTAGTTCCGCCTGGAAATAAATTATCTCGATGTGCCTCTTGTTGTGTTTTTTATGTCGTCACAATCTGTAAAAACGCTTCCACACACACTGTACGCAATACTTAAGATGTTCATTCTAGAAAAAAATTAATGATTAACAGTTTTTGATTTATACATGTAAATACAGTATTGCCCGAAATAAACAGTACTGAAATTGTAATTGTTTTGTACATTTAAAAAATACATATTATTGACACTTTATTATATGTTCTAAATGTGCACCTCCTCGTTCGAGACAGACTTCATAACGATGTTCTAAGTTTCTGGTCATGTTATTGAATAAGGGTTGTCTCAGGGCTGCGAAGAAGACTCTAACGGCATCCTTTAATTCATCGATGGTTTGTGGTGCCCGTTTGAAAACGGCATTTTTAGCCATGCCCCAAATGTATGCGTCTGGAGGTGTGAGGTCTGGAGAATGTGAAGGATAAGGGAAGTCAGTAAATCGTGATATGAATTTGCTTGGAAAATGTTCTTGAAGAAATTGACGAATTGCGGCAGCAGTATGGCAAGTTGCCCCGTCCTGCTGAAAAATTGGTTTCGAAATGCCAAGTTACGTGCACGACAGAATTGACGTAGATCAGGGATAAATCGTGTTAAAATTTGTCTGTACCTCTGTTGATTAAGTGTGACTTGCCTACCATTCTCTTCGATAAAGTACGGACCAATGATTCCGTGTCCGGAAACAGCACACCAGACACTCACTTTTTCACTATGTAAAGAAACCTCTTGAACCTCATCGGGTCTGGCAAAGCCCAGAAATCGATTTGTGCGACGATTCACATAGCCTGACAAGTGAAAATGTGCTTCGTCTGAAAACCAAACATTTTTCAAAAATTCAAGATTTTCATACTGTAACGCGAGAATTCTGGCGCAATATTACACTCTACTGCGATAATCCCGAGGATGTAGTTGTTGATGTACCTGAATCACATACGAAAATGTACCCAGCTCCTTCAGGATTTTTGAAAGGAAGTTCTTTTAAATCAAGTTGTAACGCTGTCCTTGCCTGGCTGACTTTCGGATTTTCTAAGATTTGCTCAAAAACACGTTCATGGTTATTGTTGTTGTTAACTGTCCTGGGACGCCCCGAGTTTCCTTTTCGTAGGCACAATACACTACCTGTATTTCTAAACTTTTCAATAACCTTCAAAATTACAGCATTACTTGGAGAACGTTTATTAAACCTTTGTGTGAATTGATCAGACACGTATAGCAAACTTGCACCATTATGTCGGCCGATTCCGTATGAACGAAAATAATGCTCTACCAGAAACACTTTCTCCTCTGTACTTAACACCATTTTTAACAATTAGGCCCTACTAATTACTTGTTTGAGGTTTACTTGACAGGTCTATACTAGCTAACTTGAGTGTGGCAGCGCACGCATAAAACACCGCCAACTTAGTTTCAGTACTGTTTATTTCGGGCAATACTGTATTAACTTCCTCTACGTTTGCAAAATTCAAACAAGACTTACTCTTCTTTGTCGATAGTCCTTACACAAAATTTTCAAAGACGGAAAATTTTGTAACACTATTACTTACACTTTGAACGACCTTTTCGTTTTACAAAAATAAACTTAAAATGAACTTTTAGTATCATTTCCCCCCTATTTATGTACATAGAGAAAGTATAAGTATAATTTGTCCTTACATTAACCCAATATAAATCAAATAATAGAATGCGTATTTCTGTATATTAACTAGAATTGTGAAAGGTATTTTTATTCAATTAATGGTCAGACGTCATTGACAAAACAATGCAAGGCTGAATATCATACATTTCACTAAATTTATTTAGAAAATACGTCTTATCTTGAACTACATTTAAAATAAATTATCAAACCACTTTCTAGCTCTTCGTGCAGAATTAATATATATCATACCTTTTGGTTTAATTATTTTGATGCGGATGCACTAATTGAAAATTTTAACAATCATAGATACTAATAAATTTTTTTTTGAGATTTACTCTATTATCGAGCTAAATCTAAATAAATGCAGAGGTGTTTTGCTGATAGGTTTTGAATATTAAAACACTATGCGAGTCTTTGTTGGAGCTAATTTTAAAAAACGTGATAATTAATTTCGATTCCCCATAAAAATTCTATGCTAATTTGATAGGTTACACGATGGGTTTATCTCAAAAGACAGGACAATACTGTTTAGAAACAGATTAAAGATGAATTCTATACGGTTTGCAAAAGGTTGATCTATAAATAAGTAGGGGTCGTTCGATTTGAAAAACATCCCAAGGGTTTGAGAACCTGAGAAAAAAAACAATAATAATTGTTATCTTACACGAAGCAGTTATATTAAAAATACTACTAAGAGTAATTTTGTATAATAATTCTAAAAATGGTGCTGGTGGTTAAATACATACAGGTAAACCGCACTATAAAACAATTATAAGCGTCACTTTTCTAGTCAAGACCTGTACATAACGCCTATTAACATAATAACGAGCTGCGCACACTCAACCATCGGCATAAAAGGCGAGGTAGCCAAGTTTCAGTGCATTAGACGTCAAAGTATCGTCAAGTTTGATTAAAATTACAAGTTAAAGATGGATTTTTCTTGTGTTGACGTTACAAGTGATGTGCGAGTACCACAATTAAATATCAACCAACTAGTTAGTAAGATAATCTATAAGTTAGGCGAATTTCCTCCAAATTCTCACCACCATATAATAGAAGTTGGTTCTGATTTATATAGTGGTCTTCAACCTGTCATCCAAGTTATTTGCTGTAGTGGTATGTGTGCAAATTCTACGATAACATTCTCATACTTCGATTGCAAGAAATTGTGTACTTTTCAAGTAGAATTTCAAATTCACCAATTTGCTCCAGACTCAAAACAAGTCAGATTAAATGGTTTGACTACTAGAGACGACGTTGTTGATATACAATTGGATCAAGATTTCAAATTGCAGCTGAGCACAGCCTTTAATAGCAGTATTCGGCTGTTGAACAATTTTGAAAAAGAGAATTTATATAATATGGAAATTACGGAAGATCGGAATATTATTGTGCTACCTGCGTACGAGTGCATCAAGCTATTGAATTTGCTAGAATTAATTTGTTTTAAAATGTCTGAGTTGAGGTGTACAAACTTTCCAGAATTTTACGAAGAATTTGTAGGTGATATAAAAAATGTATGTGGAAATACGGCAGTGGAAGAAAGGGTTCAAACGTTATTAGAAAAAGAGAGCCGTATTTCTCTGTCTAATGATTGCAGCAATTTAAATTACTTGACAGTGTTGGAAATTATTAAGTGCTACCTCATCCACTACTTAAAGGATGCGACTGCAAGGCAATCGCTTGCGCAAATGTTTAGAAATTTGACTATCCCAGGTTTGCCAGACTCTGGTTGCCACAGCGGTTTATAGATGTTATCAATACATGTATATATTTTATTAAAAACATTATATTTCTTGATAAAGTCTGTTTTACATATTTGTATCGCCAACATTAGCAAAAATTATTAATAGACGTATTAAACTATCTTGTTTTTATTTTTAGGTATAAAGTGGTGAACCCCGGAGAAAATAAGCACAATATAATGCATGTCAACAAAAAAAGTTGTAGGGAAATTCAAAGACTAATTTAATGTGGGTCTAGTATTAAAATTTGTTGGTAGTAAGGCGAAGTCCTACTGTATTGTAAGCGACAAAGCCACGATTAAAAAGATTAAAGGGATCGCACAAAGTGTAGTCAAGAATATTACTGTAGATAGTTTTAAGGACATTGTACATTGCGGAAAATTTGGTTCTAAGAAATGAGCAACCTACGAAAGTACGGAATACTTGATATTAATGCTAATTGGTTTAGTGACCGCGCTAGTGCACTCTTCGAGTGTCTTCGGCAATCTTCGATAAAATAAATTATTACATTTTTTTGATGCTTAATTTTTTTGTGTTCTTAGCTATTAATTGGTTTGCATTCAGTGTACGTTCTTTCTGTAATTAATGTATTTGTTTGGAGAAGAAATACGCTTAAAAAGGACTTATACACTGCTTTCACATGTAATTTGGGTAATCCATAATCGTCAAGAACTTAGTTCGGAAACGATTTGTATTTTCCAAGTACCTAATTAGCATTGACTAGATAATTATGTTATGACGTGTTTAAAATTCTAAAAGTCGTGGTTTCGAATATTCTAAAAACAGTATGTTACTGTTTGAAAATGGTTTTAAATATTAAACACTTATGGCTTATAAAGGGTTTATTTCTAAAATTCCCACGGTTTTAGATTGCCTGGGAATTTATAGATAAGATTAAAATGGACAGTCGAAGAAAACTTTTATCTAGGTTAGATATGAATGCAAAAATTTAGAAGTTTGGGACCTTTAAAGTGTAACTTTGTAAGGGGCGGCTCTATTTAAAACCTGTTTATATATTTGGATTCTTTGTTAAAGTCTAGACTAATTTGATGTGTCGCAGGGTAAAAAAATTTTATAAGGACTGTCAGAAATCGCTGCCGGTAAAAAATCTTAAAATGGGAGTAACTCCTTAGAAATTCAAGTAGCTGATAAAAATCTAACATTAACTGATACCAAACAAGGTACATTTATCGCGTGAGTGGAAATGTGGAGAAAGATTTTTCTCGCAGAGGACATAAGTGTAACTTTGTAAGGGGTGGTTTTATGTTAAATCTGTTTACAGATTAGAATTCTGCGTAAAATTCTAGACTAATTTGATGTGTCGCATAGTTGAAACATTTATGCGAACGGCCAAAAATCACTACCACTAAAAAATTTTAAAATGAAAGTAGCTCCCTGGTGGATGATGCTGTCCAAAAAATTATGAGAAATTCAGGTAGCTGAGAAAATTCTAATATTAATTGATTCCAAACAAGATAGGTTTATCTCGAAAGATGCAATGGCTAGTCGAAGAAAACTATTTGGTTCAGAATGTTAGCGGTAAAACATCTTGAAACGAGGGTAGCTACCCTGAGGAATGATGCTATTTAAAAAATTCCCAGAAATTCAGGTAGCTGAGAAAATTCTAATATTAATTGATACCAAACAATATAGATATATCTCGAAAAATGAAAATGGTTAGTCGAAGAAAACTATTTGGTCCAGATGTGTGAGGAAATGTGGATGCTGGAGCAAATGTGGTCACAGAAACCTTGATTTTCTACTACTACCGATGTTCCTTCTTATCTAAATTATAAAATTTGGACGCCAAATGCATGCACCGCTCACTCTAACAAACCAGTTTTGGATTTCAATTATCTTTCCAACTACTACACAGCTACACTTAGTATCTTAAAATTAAATACTGTACGTTCCTTGTTTTTGCCTGTTGTCCGTGGTTGAGGTCTTTTTCTTCTGCAACTTTTGTTCTGCTCTTATTTAATCTTCACTTCTGCTGTCTCACCTGGTATGCTGGATCCCTTTAATACTAATTAATGACTCTCCAAAACATTAAATGCCGTATTACACCAATTTTTGCCATATACAGTTGTCACATATATATAATCTGGTTTTATGCAATTAATAACGGTTATTCTATTTGCTTTTAAATTCAACAAATTCCACAATAATACTTTAGCTTTGGCAAACATTAATAAATTCAAAATTCAAGTACAAAATCAAATATAAAATCCTTTCTGACATAAAACAGTTTTAAGCTTTTTCAACTTTCAATCTATCATTTCCGTATCCCCGGTAACCTCCCATATCTTTCCATACATATACTATTTTAAAGTTTTTATTACTACCTTACATCATTTCATGCATCACCTACCGTTAAATGACTTCTGCCTTTACTTTGCCAAATTTCATTACAATCCAAATATACAACCTACACCCGTATTCATTTGATGTTCAACTCTCTATATGCACCCTTTTATAACTATATACAAATCTTTATTAACTCTTACAAACAAAATGTTTGTAAAATTATAAATTGTTTCTAAGGTTAAACACCCCTTTACTGAATTATCCCCTCGTAATACTAACCAATATCTTTTGTTATTCAATATAGGCTTCACTACGCTAAGTAGCATAGTCTAAGCTTATGGTTCATGAACTTGGTTCCATAATATATTCTCCCTTATATTGACTTCTACCCCTTTTTTAATTAATTCTGTTGCATTATTATATATATATATATATATATATATATATATATATTGCTGTTTTAAACGGTCATTTAGAGGTAGTTAAGACCAAGAGTATAGCGCACTCCACATAAAATACATAAGGGCAAAAAAACAAAATAGTTTTCTGAAGAAAACAAGATATACGATGATTAGACTGGAGAGTAAATCACAACGCCCTGTATATAAATAATAATCATAATTGGTTCAGTTAATGAAAAATATTTTGAAGATTTATTTGAATAAAACAAATCCGCAAGTCGTTAAACAAGATAGCAAACGCATATAATTTAAGGCATACACTGTATTTAGTCTACGTGACTGGAAAATTAAATCGACACCTGATTTATTCAAAACAAACGAGGCAAGATAATTAAAATCAAAGTTCGCCAAATTTATTTGAACAAACAATGGTTTACTTATCTAGAAGTATAAAAATTCAAGCAATCCAAGCAATTCAATGCTATTAACTCGAAATCGTACGTGACAAGAAAAACGCGTTGATGTTAATATACAATAATAATACCATGGAATATCCGAAAACCTGGTATAAAAGTTTATACAAACAACGAACTTTGCGCTTGTCAATAGATAGACGGTACATTTAAATATGACCAGATATGTAAACAAGTCAGTTCATAATGAAGTAAAGTATAGTTTACGTCTCTGAAAACGAAAATATCCACGTAAAGTGAGTAATTGCGAAGTGTAAAATAATACCGCTGAATATGGAAAATTGATGTGTTTGTCGTTTTATCCTTAAATAGAAAAAAAAAGCGTAACTAACTAAAAGTTGTTTTAATTTAAATTCTAATATTAACCTTAATAAAAAGGATTCTAAAGAATCACTAGAGGCAAGTCTAAACAATTATGGGAGACTGCTCTAAAGGATTACTGGAGACAAATCTAAACAAATACGGGAACGAGTTTAAATAAATGCTGAAGCGATTATAAGCGATTATTACTGGAACAAATGAGGAAATGCAACAAACATTTACTTCAATGATTAATGGTCAAGGAGTTTAATCGAGTACGCTAGTGTGTTTAAGGCGATTCTATGAGGGATGCACACAATACTAAAAACGGTTGAACCAGAGACTGATTCAAGCTGAAAGACAACAGGTTAGCCAATCTGAATGTTTATTATTTTATTTGTCGATATTTCATTGTACTTTGCTAAACTGAATAAGTTAAGATTTAACATTTAGTTAAATACTACTAATTTAAATACTTTAAAAATTGCGTTCATGGTAATTTTTGGGAGGGGTCGGCAAGATTTAATTTTTGAGTATACGTTGTAAATTACGTAAATAGTAATAGAGGTTAAATAAACGTTCATCAGATTCAGTTGATAATAAATAATGATAGTGATTTTGCTGGGTTTTTGATCATCTTTAGGAATGATAATATTAAATTTTTTTATTCAATTATTGGAAGAAAATTCTAGTTAAAGAATTTTAACCTTTTCATACGTTGTAAATATTTTTGGGAACATTATAATAATTTGTGCTGAATGGTGTTGTGGTTTAAAAATTAAAACAGGAAGGAGAAGTAGAGTATTGACGCAAGCTCCATGTGTAATTCAAAAACTGAGCTAACCGACGCAATTAAAATTATATATTAAAAATCAAAAAATGAGAGACTAAAAATTTTATCTTTTAATTCATAAAAAGGGCGCACAGGGGTATTGCCACAGTATCACAACAATATATATTACTGTGTGGTTTTCCATATGGAACGTCTCTGGAATCACGCCCCACTGTTGGGCTGTCATAATAATTGTGTGGTTACTCTTGAATGTCTCTGGAATCACGCCCCACTATTGGGCTCCATAATAGTTTGCGGTTAACCTAAAAAAATCGTGCCCCAGCGTTGGGCCTTCATATTATTGTGATGTTTAGGCTCTAACTACTCGAGCCCTTCCGTTGGAAAGCCATAATATTGTGAAGTTTTGCTCGATCCTCGCCCTCGGCTGCTCTCAATAATTCCTATTATTTCAAATTTCCTAAATTAATATTGACACCTACCTCTTACATCCAAAAACTTCCTCTCAATATCCCCATGCTGAAACTTAAATAGAAATTCACACCAATCACACACTCAAGAATAACTCAATTAACCAAATATATTACATTCTATTTAAATTAGATACATATTACATTTTAAAACACCATTCCTTTATGTACATTCATAAAGGTCAATAATTTTATAACAATAATCATGCAAATTGGTAACCTTCTAAACACATATATTTTTAATAAAGTAAGAGGGCGTTCCTCATACCTTACGTTACCCTTTGTTTTAGCATGAGCTCATAGTAAAACTCTACAACTATGCATATAAATTTCCTGCACTACCATATATCAATGAGCCCTCTATACCTCTTAACAGCATCTGGTTATCTGTAGATTAATTAATTTTCAAAAATCAATTTCTTTTTAAAGTCCCATACATGTCTGTTCATAAAATATCAAATAGTAATAAAAATACATCAAAACTCAAATAATCACAAACATCATAAAAATATTCACCAATCAATTTTCTATTCTATCGCCTACCTGGTTTCTATCTTCTAAATGTGCTCCACCACCTAGCTCCGTGGAGATGCTGTCGTCTAGTAGGTTCTCAGTCCATCAGATAACTCATCGTTCGAATTACTATATCTGCCATGCATGGCGCTGTTTAAAATTTCTAATCCAAAAATTCCAATCTCCAAAATTAACTTTTATTAATCAAACATCCCTTTTTCCATCATCCAAACAATTTCAAATTCTAATATTTCCGTGCATTCCAATACCAAAATAATAAGCTTTTTACGTGCATACCACTTTAACGTTTAAAAAAAAAGATGCTCTATTAGCTTCTACATTAATTTTTACTAAATTGCACTAGTACACTTGAAAGCAACTATTATCACGAATGATGGATGAAATCAAAGAGAGCTCGGCTCCTCTCTGCCAGTGATTAAATAAGTAAAATTCGACTCTCCCCCCCCTATACTTCAAGTTGGCACGTACGCTTGTATACCCATTCCTATAATTCTTGAACGAACCTCGGTTTCTCGTGAATTTTCATAACGAATAAAACAAAACTCGGTAAACCGCTTCCAAACTGTCAATCGCGTTTTAATTTAGCCTTTACTATACCATTTATCTACGCCTCCAACTCCAACAAACATCTTTCATCTCCCTTGTATCTATAGCTTTATCTCACACATATGCCTCCACCAGCTGAATCTCTGACCTTCTTGTACAATTTACACCAATCACCTTGCTTGACTCCATTCTCCCACCTTTTTACAGACGCGTGCTTGCTTCTGAATATCCTTGAAATTATTGATTTTATTTAAGTCTCTACTATACTGTTTCCTGAATTAATTATATGCATTTCTCTTGTACTTAATACATTTTTATTCTATCTTGGTCTTTCCTTGGTTCTCTTCTATACTACCTTCAAGATTGAAATCAATATTTGTAACCAATAAACTGCGTTTACATTAATTACAACGGCTGTTCTTATCCAATAACCCATTAAAGTTTGTTTGTTGCTACGCTACCGATAAATATTATCTCCCTTCGTTGTTTTGTTTTAAACGTGTTGGGTTTTACATTTGAAAATAGAAATGTTATTTTAACACCTGCTCCACGCTTTTAGATTGTCATATAATACTTTACTACAAATTTAAATACGTTAGAATAATTTTACCCCAATTATTACTTATTATGCCCTATATTTACAGAAGTATTATGTTACATTATCTTTAGCTAAATTAAATTGACCCTACATCATTATACACTTCTTAAGCTAAAAAAATAATTGTTAAAATATATTCTAACTTCCTAACTGAATAAATTGATTTTATCTTGTCCAATAGCTCTCAACCTATGAGTTAACGTGTGTCCTTAATATCCCAATGACCCCCTAATAACACGATAATATATATATACAGCCTGTTTCAAATTAACTCGGCACCATTGCTAACTTTGTTATTATTGAAGCTACGAGGTTGGTTAAATGAGCAAAGAAGCTTAGTTTTTACAGCTGATTACCGTGGACAGCGTAAAAAAATAATTGAACATCGCTGTTTCGAGATATTGATCAAAACACTTACTTTTTAAATGGAACACCCTGTATATTTTTTATTTAAATGAAAGAGAAATAAATTCTTAACAAAAAGTCTTATACACTCTTATATCAAAATTCTTAAGATAAGGTAAATATTAACAAATTTGTAATTTAATCAAGGTAGGCGCGGATATTTGAACAGAATTCATTTGTTTAACAAGTTTGTCATTTCGTGTGTTTAATTGTAGCAGCTAACTTTAAAAAGTGTTAATAACATTGTTAGAAGGCCTTTTACTCATGAAGAAAAGTGTGATATGTTGGAAACTTTTATAATAATTAGAAAAATAGTACCAGAGCATCAAATTGCTATCGCGAAAACTTTCCTAATCAAAACTCTCCAGACCGAATATATTTTCTAATTCTGTACAGAAAATTTAAAGACAATGAAAATTTGTTTTTGAAGAGAAGAAGTCGAGATTTATAATTAGTCAAAAAATTTAAACAAATGTATTAACTTAATTTGAAGCATTTCTAAATGATTCTATTAGAAATTTGGTAAAAATAGTAACTTTTTAACAGTCATTTATAGAACATTAAAAACAAATTTATTCCTTATAAATATCGACAAAAAAATAAGTCGTTGGTTAGTTGCTTCGCGTACAGAAAATCCTGGCCTCGTGAAAAATATAGTATAGAGCGGCGAATCAAATTTTTCGAATTCTGCAATGTTTAACCGTAAAAACATGCATTACTGGTCACGCAAAAATCCACTGTTAACTTTTCCATCCCATCCACAAACAAAGTTTAGTTTAAATGTATAGTGTGGTTTGATTGGTAGTAAAATAGTTGGCCTTTTGTTTTATTACGGATCACTTACTGGAGTTAGATATAGGAACATTAAGGAAGAATACCTGGATAATATTAATCTAGAAGATCGCCAAACCATTTAGTTCCAGCAAGATGGAGCTCCAGCACATAATTTTCGCGAAGTTGGTGCAATGATGCAAAGACGTTTTGAAGACCGGTAGATGGGAACAAATGGTCATATAAAGTGGCCACCATGTTCACCAGACTTGTCACCTTTAAACGTAAAAAATAACGTTTATGAAAGAAGATATACCAATGTAGCAGAATTAGAAAACAGTATTTGATTAAGTATTAATTCAATTGACGGAGAAGTATTGCAAATGCTACAGGGGATGTTATTAGGCGAACCTTAATGTGCATTCAAGAAAATGGAGGATTTTTGAACTTTTTATGTAATTTTAGTGTGTTAAATAAATGGTTTATTTAAATTACAAATTTGATAATATTTACTTTATCTTAACGATTTTGATATAAAGGTGTATAAGACTTTTTGTTAAGAATTTATTTCTCTTTCATTTAAATTAAAAATATACAGGGTGTTCCATTAAAAAAGTAAGTGTTTTGATCAATATCTCGAAACAGCGATGTTCAATTATTTTTTTGCGCTGTCTACGGTAATCAGCTGTAAAAACTAAGCTTCTTTGCTCATTTAACCAACCTCGTAGCTCCAATAATAACAAAGTTAGCAATGGTGCCGAGTTAATTTGAAACAGGCTGTGTATATATATATATATATATATATATATATATATATATATATATATATATATATATATATATATATATAAATTGCTGTGTTTCCTCGTATTAAGAATCGAGCCTCACGAATTGGGCGTCAAGATTCTGTGAAACCTTATGAGAAACCTCACCAGAGTAAAAAAAAAACATTCGAGCCCCAACGTTGGGCCGTCATGATTTGCTGTGAAACCTTATGAGAATCGCGCCTCTCGTTTAGAGCGCCAAGAATTGCTGTGATTCTCTTGTCCGTTGTCTTTCTTCTGATAATTGCCTCTTGACTCCTTCAGCTCACCTAGATAAAACTTTCATTCTCATTCATAAAAAAAACACATTCCTACCACAAACATCAACGTTAACTCTAATTACATTAATATTCACAATACATTAAAATTTCAAAATTAAATTTTTGCATAAATTTCAGCATTATAAAATTTCAAGTTCAAATTTGTCATCATTTTAATTTGCATCCGGAATTAGAGTCCTTGTAGGATGCATACTAATTAAATAAACAATATTTGCACACCTGAGTCTGAATAAAAGGGAGCATCTCCCACCCCTTTACTTTAATTCAACAGATTAGTCTAATTGAGCTTAAAGACAGACCCAAATTTTCATCATAATCAAAAACATAAACCTGATAAATACTCCTTTCTACTTATACAAGAAAATTTTACCTCAAAATTAAAAATTTGTTGTTTATACAAATTTACTACTGTCCATTTTATCAAACAAATTATAAAGATATTCAACACACACCAAAACATCAAAGATCGAACAAAATTGCATAATTTACCTGAAGGTTACTGCACTCGTGGTTTCAATGTACATCGTCCTTGCTAATTCCACCATTCCAGCTGGTTTATGTTTACGGCTACAGATTCTGACCGCTTTTAAAATTTTTGTACACCACCATTCGTCTAAAAAGGTTTCAGGGCTTCTCAGGAATTCATCTAGATATATCAAAATCTTGTTTTGTGGATCCAATCACGTTTACGAATAACATTTGATTACTCACTCCCGAAAAATAGCAAAGAAATTCATAATTCGTTCACGCTATACAAAACTGCATACTTCAATGTATTTATTTATCGCTACTTTATCTATTTTCTTTAAGTGTACTAATAACTTTTATTGTAGCACGTAATCACCACGTATTCTACTTAAAGTATCGAATAATCAAAAATGAAGAGCAAAACTGTTTGAAGTATCGAATAAAATCAATAATATAAGAGAGCGAAACACCTATAAGCACGGGTTTATATAATGGCCCGCTTGTAAGTCGAATTTGTCCCGCGACGGACAATTTTTAGAATTTCGCATTCTATTTTCCCTTCCGACGGCTTGGCACAGCGATTCTACTAAAAATTTGCACACGTCCAAGTTGAAAATCTAGGAAATTTCCACACGGCTCGCAACTCGTCCGAGAACAACTAATTAATTTTACACACCAACTGATATGCTTCCCCTCTCATGTTTGCATCTTATTTCAATCTTAATTGCCAATCTAGTCTGTTCGTTCTATCTAAAACCTGTGCGCTTGTTTTACATTTCCCCTCGTTTAACTGCTAATGCATTCCATCTCGCTTGTCTTTATACCACAAACTCGCTTTCTTACTTGCACTCTTATAGCTTAAAGCTTATCCACTATCATATACATCGTTATTTCTGCAGGTGTTCCGCGTTCTAATACGCTGAAGGCTTTTATATAATGTGCACACCTAATGCACGCCCCGTACTTGCAACGTTTGGTTGGTTCTTTAATTAAACTGTTTATTACAATGCCTCGACTATTTAAGCTCTTAATTCTCAGGGTGTCCACCTACTTATAGTGAGTTCCGTTATAAGTAGATGTGCAATGCCCAACCAAACTGCACACTCTTTTGTTTTAGTACTAAATTTTGAAACTACTTTTGTATATGCCAAATTTTTATTACGATCAACGTTACCTTGTGCCAAATTAATTTACTACCACAAATTTATGACTTTTTTTGACGTTTTAAGATATTTCAGCACTCACCTGGATTATACTTCGTTCTTGGCCTCTTTAACTGCTGGCTCAAAATCCTCGTTGCCGTATGCGTCTTTACACGGTTGTACTATCTGATAGAATTTTCGTATCGCCTCCAGGTGTCGTTCTTAAATTTTAGATGCTCCCCAATATCTGAAATAAATAACCCTAATTTAGAATTTGGAATACCCGTTTATGTTACTTCCCCTGCGCTAATTCTTCTGTCCTAATTTCTGCTTTGAATCCTCCACTACCAATTGTTGCTCTCCTAATTTCGCTCCTCGTGTTCTCAATTAATCCGTCCGCTTTTTCGTATCTAATCCAAATCTAATCGCCGTCCTGTTTCAAATTACTCAATGCCCCGCTATAAATCTATATCCAAATCAATCTTCGTTGCTTTATCTACCCACTCGATGTCCTGCTACCTATAAATCTCTATCCAAATCGATCTTCGTTCCTTTAAATAACCACCCTATGTCCTTCTGCCTTTAAATCGCTATCCAAATCAATCCCAAATCTATTTAAATATTCGTCGCTTCGCCGTCGCTTATATAACCACTCTATGTCCTTCCGCCTTTTAATCTCTATCCAAATCCAACTTCGTCCCTATGTATAACCACTCGATTTTCCTTCCGCCTTTCCCAATATCGTTCCAAATCTATTGAAGTATTCGTCGCTTCGCCGTCGCACTATTACCAATCTTTACACTACTTTTATCGTCGCTGTTGCTTATTTATCTTTCGCTGCTGCTCTTTACCCTTCTTTACTCAATCAAAACTATTCAAAATCAAACACGTTTATTAACTTTTAAAATCGTTATACAAATTAGCACAGTTCTATAAAAACACGTCTTTATACAACAAAATTTCGAAAAAAATCTCTTTAAATCGTACACAAATTAGCGCAGTTCTATACAAACACGTCTTTATACAAAAATGTTTCAAAATAATCTCTTTTTAAATCGTACACAAATTAGCGCGGTTCTATGAAAACACGTCTTTTTACAAAAAAATTTCAAAATATCTCCCTTTGTTTTCTTTCCAAGGCGACCATTATAACATTTCTTGCCTACTAAATTATAAAGTACATAACTAAAATCGTCCAATAATATTCACACACTACGTTTGTGTCGCACATACCATAATTCATGTCTTTTTACACATTCATAGTTCACATAATATTCTAGTGCTGGTCCTAAATATTTACAGTCCTTCAATCACATTTGACGTTGTTATAACTAATAATTTTGAGCTTACAAATTTTGTCCAAAAGTTGATTCTATTTAAAATAAAAGAGCCAAAATAAATCACACTTGAACCTGGATGCGTGGTTGATAATGAACATCCATAGACGCATCCGGTTATTGGACGGCAAATGTACTTTCAATGGCCTATAAAATTCAAACTCGGTATAAACCCTTGAGCACTGTACATCTTACTACGTCATTTAGTCATTTTAATTTACCTTTTGGCACTTATATTTCAACTACCATTTTGAATTGTACTTTAGTATATGTAAAATACGGCAAACATACATTTTCAAATTATGTGATCAAATATATGGATTATTTTACTTGGCATACACTACCTTGTACTAAACAACCCTTAGAACCCTTGGTAGCTCCCTTACATTATAATATATATATATATATATCTATATTGCTGTGATAAGGGGTTGTTTAAGGGTGTACTTTATAGTAAAGGTCGTTTAGAAATGAGAAATTACCATAGGCAGCAGGAAACTGCCCTTATTTAGTGAAGAATTGAGAAATGGTGATAGTTTGTAAATAGTAAGCAGTCAACACCCTGTATATAAAGTATAAATAGTTTTAGGCGACGCAAATAAACATAGGAAGACGCATAGTTAGCGTAGAAACAAGGAACACATGCATTAGGTAAATAGAAAATATTTAATACTCTGTAGATAAAGTTTTAGTTAATTTAGATAAAGCAAATAATGATATTTTTCAGTGGAAACACGCGTATATTTATATGTAAATATAATAAAGTGTAAGCAGACACGCATTCAAAAAAGTTCCAAACGATTAGATTAATAAGGAGATAGAAATAGAGCTTCAGGAAGCATAATGTAAATGCGTGCAAATAGCTAACCATTTTTGATAAGAAAGGAGATTAAAAATTGCGTGAATAACATGTAAATATGAAAATTAAAAGTCGAATTGCATCAGTTGTTTATGGAAAAACAATTAGATCTATCAAAACACCGCATGTTGATAACGAAGACAGCTGCAAGCAGGTTACAATTATTGGGAATTATAGAAAATTACATCAGAAACTGCTTTAAATGTAATTATTTGATTGGTTATAAATAAGCGACGAGTTTTAGATTATGCCCACTGACGGAGTGGGAATTCAATAATATATTAGCAGGTACAGTGATAACGAAGTCAGTTTTGAACTCAACAAAGGCCGAAGTGCGCCGCTATGAAATAAAGTGATACGTAATAATAATAATTCAAAGTGGAAAAATTGTAAAAGTGCTAATATGAAGATTATAATTGCCGATTAAACGTAAGTACATTTTGGTGAATTTATTTTAAATTAAAACATATTAATAATAGGGCTTTGAAGTACGGGGGTAACAAACTACAATTTCTAAGTCAAGGGCGAAACAAACTACGATTTCTAAGTCTGGGGGAAGAATAATACAATTCTAAGTTTGAGGAAATTGATTGATAAGAAGTAATAAGTCTGATATGAAACGACAATAAATTGGGGTGCATAAGTTAATGGTAGTCCATAGGATAATGGCAATAATTTAAATACAATAGTTTAAGCGTGTGGATAGACAATATAATCCTGAATTGGGGGAAGATAATTTTTATTCAAATGGAAGCGTCGATGTGAAGGAAATAGACCAGGCCAGATTTTTTTATATATTTTTTATATATTTTCTATATATTTTTTATTTTTTTATTGAATTTGCTTAATGTAATATGAATGTGAAAAAGTCAACAAAAAAAGTTCAATACGTATAAAGTGAGTAACATGATAACAGGTTTAGAACGTTCTGCACTTCGTTTATAAAGATAATAAGTTTTTTTTAGTGACTTTGGGTTTTGAGTAAAAAGGATATGATGTTTAATAAATGAAATTTACAACATTAACTAATTGAAAAGTGTATTTCAAATAATTTACAAAAACTGTACATAATATATTGGTTTCATTATATAAAATCGAATTACCTGAATTTAATTCCAAATAGATGCTAGTCGAGGTCATAAGATAAAGCTAATAAGAGAGTGATTTGATAATTTAAATAGTTCAAGTAGGAGCTACGAGTTGAATAGGAAATTGATAACAAGTAAGGCGGTAACGTACCGAGTTTTGTTATTGGTTGACAAGGTTGGTTCAAGATAAAATTCAGTTAAGTTTCTAGAGAGAATTAATGGCAATATTAATAAGACGGCCCAACGTCGGAGAAGATAATTACAATTTTGTTTATTCATAGCAATAAATAATATGGTCGCTCAAATGATGGAGCGCGAATAATTTAGAGGATATATATATATATATATATATATATATATATATATATATATATATACTAGCGATTTATTTTAATTTTCATATTGAATTTGTGTAGAGTTTTTCGCGCTTAGTAGTTACTTTGCTTCCCAAGTGAAAAGCTTATGTGATACCTGCAACGTTGGACATTCTGCACCGTTGTTGTTTGTGTACAATCGCCGCGCGTGTTGGTCTTATCCAATTTTGTGCTTCAGGTTGTAACAATTTTATTTTCTGACAAAATTTCTACAGATATCTAACTTATTTAATTTATTAATAACCAACTTAAGTATAATAATGCTACACAATCTACGAAATAAATATTACATATTGTCGAAAACAATACTAGCTTTCGATTTGAAGGTGTAAAATTTTAAATTATGCGGTGAGAAAAGATACCCTTTTGTTAGTGTCATCATAAGAGCTTCCACTGTTAGATGATTGTAGTATTAAGCTTGTTGTCAGGTGGCAACCCATGTCATCTTATCACTTCCAACTCAGCTGTCGTTAGAAGAGGTCAATTGTTCCTTGAACTCAAGGATCATGACGTTAATTCAGTCCACGTGTTGGAAGCATATTAAAATTAAAAATTGTTTTCTTGAAATGGTATCGTCTCGGCGACGCGCATTTTTGATGTCCACACTTGCTGGAATTAGCTCGCAATTGACGAGACGTTAATTTGTTTGAATGGCCTTTGGTTAACAGTAAGTAGTACTGAATTTATAGTTTTACTAAATCAATATTTTTAGTGCAATTTAGGATAATTAGTACATCTTAGTTTTGAAATTTAAGAAATATAACTAATTTATTTGGACAAGAAATGAAATTTATCAGTATCTAGTGAAGTTTAACCTTTGTACGAATGTCGAATTGGCGTGCATCAATTATTTAATATGGACGCCGTGATGTTGTATTTGGATTTTCATTGCTGAAACAAGCGAATTACAAATCATCAATTATAATTCCGGGATGGCCGATATACCTAGCAGGTATTTTTCTATCGGATAAACATCTGGTATGTAGATTACTTTCATATACGTCAGCTGTAGAATTGGGTATAGCAGACAAATAATTTTTTGTTTGATCACGTGGTAATGTTCAAGTTCATTAGGTGAATGACAGACTAGTTATTTTTAAATTAAGCAACAGGAACCTGTAAATTTTCACATTAAATTTTTTTATTAATACATTTAATATACGGTAGGTGTCATTATGAAGATAAGAAAAAAGTTAAATTCTATATTTAATGAAAATTGATTTAATCATTTGAAACATAATTTATTCAAATCTTATAAAATTAAATTTTTACATTTTATATTTCACTAACTGTTAAGTGGAATATTTTATCATAGAATGTGTGGTTTAGTAGTGCTACTAAAACCAACCGAAGTTGTAATTTATAGCTAAACATTCAGAAAAGAAACTCATACTCATTCATTTGAGAATAAATTTTGCTAGACATTGCTAATAGAAATTACCATGTTTTATCTGTGAGAAGTACTGATACTATCAAGTACCTATGTACATACTTATTTAAAAAAGATGTCTTGTAAATAACTTACTAAATACTAAAGGAATATATTTTTATTTGGTCAGGACTATCATTATTAATTGGAATGAATGAGGGTTGATTCGAATTAATTATTAAATTTTGGATATAAATGCACAAACAGTGCTATCTTTGTTTTAATCTGTTCACAGGTGTAGCAGTGCATCTATAAAGGTCAAAGTCGAGCCATAAGGTAAGAAACTTTAGGGATTGTGTAGATGTAATAAATTGTATAGCGGTAATTGAGTAAAGGTTTCCGCATTCGCCTTATACAAGGGACTTAAGTAAGGTCTTCTTCGTACACAAAAATTCGGTGGCGCCATATTCTTTACATTTTTGGTCGCAGTCCAACCCCGACCCACGGCTCATGTTCTACCCAGAGCAAATAGTTCGACTAGCCGCTTAGCCTTTTGAGGTTTCCTCATCTACGAGCCATTTCCACCAAAATTTGCCGTAGGCTCTTTACACTTACTGGAAATCCTCGTCAAACCTCCCTGTGCCATTCAGCTGGTCACATAGGAGTATAAAAAACCTATTAGGGAAAATCCCTTAATATAACCGAAAAGGCTATAAGGTATTGTTAGAATATTCCGCTTATTCGAGGTAATTCAAATACGCTCGTTTATATTTTCAATGTTTATTGATTATATCCCTATGGATTAAAGTACATTTTTCTCTACTACAATTTCTTGAAGGTAATTATTTTGTATTTGTACTGCGAAGTATACACATAAGATTTTCTAGTGTTGATTATCTCGTCGGATTGAATTTGTGTAGTAGCAATATGCGAGCTTACAAAGTAAAGCTCATGGTTTACAAAAATGTAATAAATACAAATTTGTAAACTTAGTCCAGCAGTACATTCAATGGGTAAAAAAATTATTGATTCGCACAGACGACGCAGCTTCTGATAAATACTTTCAAAATAAAAGGAAAAGTTTAATTTTTCAACTTTATACTTCCAAGCATAAATTATCAGCAGTAATAAAGTGGTAGATATATTTTCAGTTGAAAATTTAATATAAAACAAACTGTTTCCCGACTAATCCTTTTAAGTCTGAAAAGAACCGTGTTCTCGACTTTGTGTAATAACTAACTTACTATAGTTTAGCGCAGCACTTGTGTATAAATAATCAATTTAAGGGAAAAGTTTGGACAGGTATAACTTAAAGAACATGCAAAGTTTCTTAATTTTAACTGCATAGTCTTAATTAGAACCTAGTATTATTACGGTGTGAACAGCTTTCAAACTTCTACCATTCTACAATAAACGCTGTATTATGGAAGACATCCTTTCTTTCAAACTAGATTAATTATAAATTAGATTACTTCATGTGTAAACAGCTACAGAACTTTTATTTTGCAGATAAGAAGGGTTGGATAAGGGACAAATTCGCTTCTCCTAAATTAAATTGAAAGTCAATCAAATTGGAAATATATAAGTACTTCTCGTCAAGAATTTGTAATATGCTTTTATTTCGCTATACTTTGTTTTTTAAATAGCAACAGTGAATCGAAAACCTGATTAACAGTACAAAATGCGCTTCAAATTATTAACAGTAAATTTAAATTGTGCTCCAGAGTTGCCTATACTACCGCTATATTTTTGGCGACAGATTCAAATATTTATGTTGTTGGTTTAAATTTCGACACCGCTATAGTAATAGAATAAATAATAAAAAGACAGATATAAATGATTTGTATATACAGGGTGTTCCAAAACTCATGGATAAAATTACAGAGTATGATAAGGGGGCATCGTTTCCTATCAGAATAACCACATATGTTGTAAGGTGCAGTGAGGTAAGATCGTAAACAGCCTATATTTATGCCTATATAAATGCGAATATAATAACTCATAGTTAGAAACCTGCATTAAATTAATATGAAGCAATTCCTAGAGATGTCTCTCATTTATGCGGTGAACTACCTTATTATATATTCATCAAAAGTACATCTTCTGGTGCAGTGTACATCTAAGTTCGTGTTGTCCAACAAAGTGTCGTAATTTTTAAGGAAATTTTGTGTTTTTTTAGTCTATTTTTGGTAAGTATGGAAAATATTGTTTACATTAAATAAATAAATTAGATCAGTTGTCCAAAATTTACTGAGAAAACCACTACTTCGGTCTGGCCCCGAAAATATTAGTGCACGGGGTAAGACCGAAGTATGCAGCGGGGCAAGATCGCAGTAGTTTGTGCTGTTCATATATTTTGGTTATTTCTTCTGATATTTTCTTTCAACACTTATTTATAAAAAATTTTAGTTCCGAAATGGTTCGAAATTACGTTAGGAAGACAAGTCGAGGATCGTATACAACAGAGACATTTGAAGAAGCCTTAGCAGAAATTAGAGCTGGACGTACAAATGCATTTAACGCCAGCAAAAGACATAAAATTCCGATCATCACCATAATGGATCGCTTAAAAGGTAAACATGGCATCATAAAGAAGTCACTTGGCAGATTAACTGCCATTTCGAAAAAAACACGAACAACAGCTTGCTGATTGCCTCTTGACAATGGAAAAGTATGGGTTCGGGTTGTCTAGAAAAGAGGTGTTTGAATTAGTTAGGCAGTTTATTAAAGAAAACAAACTAAAAACCCCATTCAAAGACGATCTCCCTGGAGAAGAATGGTTTCTAGGTTTTAAAAAGAGACATAATTTAAGCATAAAAAACCGCAAGCTATAGAAGTGGCCCGTAAACGAGGTTGTAATCCGTTTACGGTCCAACAATATTTTCATTATTGGAGAACACCATACAAGAACTAGGATTAGAAATCACTCCTTCCAGTATTTGGAATTTAGATGAGTGTAGTTTTAACACTGACCCCTCTAAAACTAAAGTGGTTGGTGGTAAAAACGTGCCTTGCACGCGAGTAATAAGTGCTCCTGGAAGAAATAACATAACAGTACTACTAGCAGCATCTGCTTCGGGTGAAAAAGTCCCACCACTTATTATTTTTAAAGGAAAAAATATCTGGGACCAATGGATTGCCCCCGAGAATACTGGATTTTCTGGAACCACCTATGCTGCGACTGCCAATAGTTGGATGGAATCAACTGTTTTTGAAAAATATTTTGAAAAGCAATTTTTGAAATGTATCGATTTAAGCCGTCCAACCTTATTAATATATGTTGGGCATGCTACCCATATTAGCGTCAAATTAATAGAAAAAGCTCGTGAATCAAATGTTACCATTCTAAAACTTCCACCTCATACAAGTCACATACTCCAACCTTTAGACCTAAGTGTCTTTAAACCATTAAAGTCAACTTGGGATCAAAAATTAGTCACGTGGCAGAGAAGAAATATTGGACTAAAACTCCCAAAACAACAGTTTTCAGTAATGATTTTAGATATTTGGCGCGATTTAAACCCAGAAATAGTTAAGAATGGTTTCAAGAAAGCGAGGATTTATCCATTTTCAAGGAATGTCGTTCCAGACTCCAGGTTCTTTTCCATTACCCTGAAAGAATGGCAAAAAGCAAACGTCAAAGATCCTCCTAAAATGAACGAGGAACTATCCATTATTGAAGAAGCCCTTTGTCATCCACCTATAATCATTGATTTCTCTTTCGGCAACGTGGATAGTCCAGTTGAGAAAACTGTTAGCTTTATTAAAGAAAGAAGTGTTGAAATGTTACCACATTCTTTAAGAAACAGTTCTCCTTTTGTCTGTGATAGTTCTCAACCCTCAACACCAGCCGCATTTGAAAATCTATTATTGGAAACTGTAAAGACAAACGTTAAATCAAACATTCAAAAGAAGAAAAGAGTGGGAACAGGAGCCGAAGTGATTACTTCAGAAGAAGTAATGAATAGGTTAAGTACGGACAAGCGGCCCACAAAAAAATCCGTAAGTGTATTAAAAAATAATCACAGTTCTGACAACTTATGTACAATATGCAGATGTGATTACCAATATTACACTGATAGAAGATCATGGATTCAATGCATAACTTGCATGGAATGGGTTTGTGGCATGTGCAATAAAGGAGCAAAGAAAATGCGGTATGAATGTGAAAGATGCGTTGATGAAGATTAAATTTGAAAATTTTTATTGATAGAATTACCAAAATTAACTGTTTAAAATATGTTTTGTGAGTTAAATTTTGAAACTTTTAGCGTTTGCTACAAAAATGTTAAAATGTTATGATGCTTTGTATAGTTTTTCTTTTTAAATAAACTTCTTTCTCTAAGGAATTTCTTTAAAAATGTATATTTTTAAACAATTCAACTAATTTTAATGCGGTAAATGGAATTCGGTAAATAATTTATAAATAATTCCGAATTTGCCACAGAACACAGCAAGATACATTTCAATAGATTGTAAATAGCCATTTACAAACTTGCCCCACATTCGGGGCAATTTCGTAGTGGGTGCAGCTTGTTACAATTTTCTGTGCAATTAAAAATTTCCAAGGAAAAATTGTGTTTTCTTCATAACAAATTATAGAGTATTAACTCTATTTTACGCTGATACTAATATATGTTAAATATTTAACAAATAACATATAAATAAATGTGTTAAAAGTGAAACTATGCCAAAAGCGGTCCGATCTTACCCCACTCCACCTTAATAGAATTGTTTACGATTTCAAAGTTTTGCATTTTCTGTTGTAATAGTGCAGATGTATAGTATAATCATTTTTAATAGAAAAATGCTGTTTTTTTAAGGTATTTCTTATTTATCAAGCAGACCAAAGTCTAAGTTGTCAGTAGAGGATAACAGGCATTCTGGTGCAGCATCACCGCCGCAGCGCCACAAATCGTCTTTAAATGGGTTTCTCATCAAAATCCCATTAGCACTAATCGTTTTTAATGGGGTTCTCATTACAATTCCATTAGCACTCACCGTTTTTTAATGAAAAAACCCATTAGCAGTAATCGTTTTTAATGGGAAAACTCATTAACGCCAATACCTTTTTTACTTACGCTACATCTGCCATCCGCCATTTTTTCTTACGTCGCATGTCATCCGCCATTTTTTCCTGTCATCGCTATTTTTCTTACGTCACATTTGTCAACTGCCATTTTTATTACGTCAATCCTCCATTTCAACCAAACTTACGAAGTAAGTTAGGTTAATAGGATCGCTCCGTCGCCGTCGTCGCCGCCGTCGTCCGTTGCACGTTTTTTTCGTTTTACAAACATTTAATATATGGATCTTGTTCAGTTTTTTACGCTGATTAAGAATATGCTATCCATTTTTCGATATCTCATTTAGTTTTCGAGTTATTGGACTTTAATGTCGAAATTTTGACTATGACTCCAGCAAAAAATAAATAAAGTTTTAGGTTAATATCGACCTCTTGAGCATATTTTCTCATAGCTCTCATAGCTCCATACCTCCTGAACATATTTTCTCAAAGCACCAATGCTCTAAGTCGAAAGGTTTTCGAGTTATTCGACATCTTGTTTTTAATGTATATGTAATATTTATATTTTTTGATAACAACATATCTGTAAGTTTGGTTAGAAGTTCTGCACATGAGAACTTAGATTTTTTTATACTAATTTTTACTTACTCTTTATAAATCCTCTTTTGCTCCATTCTGGTTATACATTTTACCGCAAGTTCTTATAGGAAAAAATCTACTCAAACGATATTCGAACCCGTGTTGCCTGCATGCAAAGCAGGTACCTTAACCGCTATACTATCGAGTTATTCGAAATTATTACTTGCATATCTGAGTATTGTAATAATAACAGATTCCATTTTTAATTTTTCTGTAACTTTACTGTAAAACAAATAATTTTTACATCACGCAGCGCCTCTCAGTACCTCCAAAAATCTATTTTAGAACTACCACCTTAAACCTAAGAATAAAAACAACATAATTAGTGTATTAATTAATAATAATTTTATCTCGTGTTGACGTTACGAATCAGTAAAACTAAATTTATCAGGATACATTATAATTTTATTAAAATATCTTGACTAACGTCCGCTGTGATAACCGGAATCTGGTCAATCTGGGATAGCCAAATTTATAAATATTTGGCTGAGCGCTCGCCTCGCATCGCATTTTCTATGTACTGGTTGGGGTGGCGTTTAATAATTTTTAACACTATCAAGCAATTAACATTGCTCCAGTCATTAAACAAAAAATTACTCGCACGGTTCTCTCCTTCTAATAACGTTTGAACCCTTTCTTCGTCTGTAATATTTCCACTTGCAATTTTTATAACACCTACAAATTCTTCGTAAACTTCTGGAAGGTTTTTACAACGCAACTCTTCCATTTCATAACATATTAATTGTCGCAAATTTAATAGCTTAAAGTACTCGTACTCAGGTAACACAATTCTTTCTATACGTCATTAATCAATATGAAAATCCTTGACAATAGTTATAAAAATATGTTTGGACTCACCACCATTTCAGCTGTTTAACCACATTCTTTTGTTTTGGGTATGACATATCACCACCTATATGATCCAGAAAAATATGGCAAAGATTAGTGTTATCCTGCTTTTATAACGCGATGACATTGGCGTTATCTCTAAGCCTGTGTTTTAAGGTGCTAGCATAAGTTTGACATAAGTAAAAACAATTAATATCTTTATGTCTAAGTAGGTAAATAGGGCCGGTCCTAATTCAAAACGCGACAGACGTATTTTCCATGTGTAAAATACGTCTGTCACGTTTTGAATTAGGATCGGCCCTATATAATTTCAATGTAAAATAGTTGTGAAAACATTTGAATGTAAAATAGTTGTGAAAACATGAAATCTTCTATACTTTCAATGTAAAAATACGTCTGTCACGTTTTGAATTAGGACCGGCTTTATATTACTTTCAATGAAACACACACGTATGTTGAAAAAAATGTAAGTGCAGAGAAGAATGTGTGTAGCTGTTTTAAATTCGGTTTTCTAGCGAGAAGTTACACGTGCACCGTTTTGAATTAGGATCGGCGTTATATACTTTTAATGTAAAATGTGAAAACCTGAATTCTTTTCAAATGTAAAATACTTGTGGGCACGTTTTGAATTAGGATCGCTTTATATTACTTTCAATGTAACACACGTATGTTGAAAATGTAAGTGCAGAGAAAATGTGTGTAGATGTTTTGAATTTGGTTTTCTAGCGAGACAGTATGACAGATGCAAAAATATCGCATTCAAGTCAATTGTGTTTTTAATTAAAGTGGATTCTGATTTATGTTTAGAGGCTGCAAATACACATGGGCCGGTTTTAATTCAAAATGAGTTCACTCTTGTGATAGGTTGAAAAGTGGGTTGGCAAAGTACGCAGATGGTGGTAATCTGCTATATAAGGAGATTGCTCTAATATTAATTTAATTAGTCAAAGAAAAGCAATATGGATTTTAATACTCTTAATAAAACCACATATCGCAAACCTTATGTAAATTCAAAAGATCTTGTAGTGAATAAGAAGTTTGAAGTTTTAAAAGTGGAAACAATCAAGACAAAATATGGAGAAAGAGTATTAGTGGAAACAGAAGAGTTCAAGAGTATATTGCCATTGAGATATTTTGAATACCTTCAAGCACATGGAGTGAAACAATTAAATGAAAGTATTGGCTCGAACAAACACGTATACATAACTAGTAAGGGATCGATCGGTCTAACTGTCAACATAGAATTTTCAGAATAATATGTCACTAATTTAAGAAATTAGTTTATTATTATAACACATCTAAGTCGATTGTATAAAGAATGATGTATCAAATTAAAGTGGGTTCTGATTTATGTGCGTTTTACTTTGAGTTTACTACCTTGTTTATAGAAAGTCTTGTTTCAAAGAGAAACTTTTATAAAATACTTTTTATTTTACAAATTGTTGAATATATTGATCTAACTATTTATAAATGAAAAGTATTTATTAACTCCGTTCTTGAAGTATCTGCTGCTCCCTCGCTGTTAGTTCCTCTCTTTTTTGCTTTATTATTTCTAGTTCCAAATCTATACGACGCAGTAGCTTCTCTCCACGCTTTTTAAATGCGTTAAGCAACTCTACTGTGTCATCTTCATAGGATTTGTCATCTTCACCGCAAACAGCCATATTAGATTCTGTACATAACTTTTTCATAGTCAACATGTTTTTGCCTGATCTGTGAGCATAACATAAAAGATTATTGTAGGTTCACCTTTTCTTTTGTATACTACCTGATGTTTCTGAAAGGATCAGAGTGTGTCAACGATCCTACGATAGCCTCAGAATTTCCAAAATGGTTTTTTGATCTAATGTAACTTATAAATTAGTACTGTTTTAAAAACACATGTATAAATGTGAAAAAGCACTTACCGTGATATATCTATTACGTCACTATCAAAAATAGCATCAGTGTTGAATTGAGGTGAAGAACAGCCGAAAACTTCTTTAATCACGTCTTCGTCAGAATGTAATATAAATTGCTCTAGAACTTTTACGTTGGTATTATTACAATTTTTGATTAATGACAAGTTACTCATTTTTTTTTAAAAGTTGCTAGTAATAGTAACTAATAATTATACAAGAGATCTGATTGAATACTGTTGGTAAAAATCTACGTGAAGTATTTATATTAAATAATAAACTGATCTGTTAGAAAAAATTAAAAATTTGCATCGTTTTCTGAAAAAATTCAGCTCTGTAATCTATTCTAATGAACAAAACAGTATGTAAGCGAATATAATTATACCTCAGCAGAAATAATGAATTAGTTTCATTGTCTGAAAAAGAAACTGAAATGAATGCACATAATAAAAAACCTAAATTAGATTAATTTCGTTTCTTAGATTACCGCTGATAAAATTTATATGCTGTATAAGAAATTTTTTTAAAGGTACTGCTCAGCAGAAATAATGAATTACATTCATTGACTGAAAACAGAAAATTGCAAGAAGGCGCATAATAAAAAACCTAAATTAGATTAATTTCGTTTTATATTACTGCTAGCATAATTTATTTTCCATAAAAATTAACAAAATTCACGCACTGGAAAATGTTTTTCTTCAGATTAATTTTTCGTTTAAAAATAATGCAATGCAAATAAATCCCTTTAAGTAGTAATATTTATAGAATAAGTTTTTTAGATTACCGCTGACACAATTTACATGCATATATATATATATATATATATATATATATATATATATATATATAGGTATATTGTGTGAAAATTCTTTAAAGGTACTGTTATATAATAAAACTGCAGAATGTTTTTTTAATACTGGGTTTTTTAAAAACCATGTGTGCGTGTACATTATTAAACAAGACGGTTTAATCTGAGACATTTTTTTTCAAATTTGCTTTGTTTTTATTTAAAAATATTTCAATGTAATCATAAAAATAGCTCTGTAATGATAATGTATTTTCTGTACACATAATAAATCAAAGGTCGTATTAAAACATTTTGTAGTAAACGCATACGGAAATGAAAATGATGTTGAATGCATTCCTCAAAGGTCGTATAAAACATTTTTTGTAGTAAACGCATACGGAAATGAAAAATGATGATGAATGCATTCCTTTTGCAGTTGTTTTGCCAGAGTTTGCATTCATTATGTAAATATTGGAATTGCTTGCATAGCGAATTTATTTATTATAGACACGTACTGAATGCAACTGTGCAATTTTTTAGACTGCATGCACAACTCAAGCTTGAAAATCGTCTTGAATAGAAAAACGTAAATAAAGGCGATTTTTTAACAATTGCATTCAAGCAATTCGTTATGCAATTATTTCGATTTGTATGCTATTTTCTTTTACAGTTGTTTTGCTTACACGTTTTCCGTAAAACTCAGATGAATGAACCTTTTTGCAGTTGTTTTGCTTACGTCAGATGATATTTTATATAAATAATAAATAGAGAAATACTTGTATTATTAAGTAGTGTATTTTGATTTTATATAGAATCATGAATGCTGAAACCGTATCCGAGATTAGTAGCTCAATTTTGAGATTAACTGTAAAATGCGTGAATCTAATTAAATCAGTGAATGAAATAACGAAACACATTTTAATTATCAAAGCAAATATTAGTATATTGAAGCTTGCTATTAAAAATAAGGTATACGAAGACAATAAACAAGAAAATCCTAGTAGGCTGGAATCTAATTTAGCAAATCTTAAAAGCTACGTTGTACGATTGAGGCACTTGAAACGTACTTTGGAATATTGTGGTAAAGGTGTTGATGCAACGCTTACTAGAGGTCATACTCGAAAAAATTTGATTTGGCATGATGTACAATCATGTTTTGGAAGTCGAATAATTACGGGACTTATTACCAATTTAAATTGTAGAGATCCTTTAGTGTTCTTAGACAAGGCGTTCGCTAGTTTTAAACGCAAGATTGTTGCTTGCTTAAAAAAGTCAATGTTGAAAGTTAATGTAATATTTGCCGCTAACTTTGTTAAGCATACAACTGGTGAAATAGATTTGAAAACGTTTCCTACTGCAAATCGTCACATCGATATAAATACCAATCTCAAGCTGTGGTATAAGGAGAACGTATTGAACAAGATTTCGAAGCGATTAGAAGAATTTTGCGAGAAAGATTCTGGTTGGGCAATCCAAGAAGTTTTACACTTGAAGGTAAATATAAACAATCATGATCCACTTAAAGGAGGGTGTTCAACGTTTGTACCGGTTCCGGACTTTATAAAAAAGAAAAAAGCTGTGGTAAATGTAATAGATAACGATCAACATTGCATTCTTTGGAGCTTGGTTTCCGCTTTATTTCCTGCTAAACAAAATAGTCAGAGAATATCTAGCTATCCACATTTTGATACAGTATTACGCTACAATTCAATTCAGTTTCCAATCGCATTAAAAGACATAAAAAAAATTGAGAAGCTTAACAATCTCGCAATTAACCTATATTGTATAGAAAATACTAAAATACTACCATTTTGTTTAAGTGAAAATTTTAAAAAATTGAACCTATTAATCTGTTAGTTTTAAATAATGATTCCTTACAATATTCTCGTCCGACAAATGCTGATGAGAATCACTTTCATTTTACTTGGATTAAGGATATGTCAAAATTATTTGCAAAACAGTTGTCTTCACATGAACATAGAAAATTTTTTGTTATAGATGTTTAAATAATTTTAGTACAGCAGCATTACTTAAGCGTCATTCGAATTATTGCGAAAAACAGAATACTTGCTCAATAAGATTACCCGAAGAATCCGAAAAGTATCTAACGTTTAAACATTTCCACTATCAAGAAAAAGTATCATTTGTAGTTTATGCAGATCTCGAATGTATATTAGAACCATGCAATGAGTCGGAGGTAATACTAAACACAGTCTCTTACCAAAGGCATATACCCTTTAGTGTAGCGTATTATTTGAAATGCTCGTATGATAATAAATATTCCAAATTTCAATTGTATCGCGGAAAGGATTGTATAGAATGGTTTGTTGCTCAATTGAAACTGATTTCAGAAACGACTAATAAAATTTTCTGTAACCCAAAACCTATGAATCCTTTAACAGAAGAACAAAAGTTAGCATTTAAATTTGCCCTTCACTGTCACATTTGCAATAAACCTTTTAGTATAGATGATATTAGAGTTCGCGATCACTGCCACTTTACAGGTGAATTTCGAGGAGCGGCTCATCAAGATTGCAACATCAATTATCATAATTTTTATATGATACCGGTAGTTTTCATAACTTATCAGGCTACGATTCGCATTTCATTATTAAAAAATTGCGTTAGGGTTTTCAGGTTTGGTAAGAATTCTACCAATAAATAAGGAAAATACATATCTTTTACAAAATATGTAAATGGTACGAAAGTTACTTTTAGATTTATCGATTCATTCAGGTTTATGGCATCTAGCATCGAAAAATTAGCTTCATACTTAGATGATAATAAAAAATCCATCACCAGGGAAAATTGTAACACCGATAATGAGTTTCAGTTACTTACGCGTAAAGGTATATTTCCTATGATTACATTAACTCTTGGGATAGGCTCAATGAAACCGATTTACCCTGTAAAACAGCATTCTTTAATCGTTTGCGCAATGAAGAAATCTCAGATGAAGACTACAATCATGCTAAACACGTTTGGCAAACATTTAATATAAAAACACTAGGGGACTATTCAGACCTATATTTAAAACAGATGTACTGCTCTTGACTGATATATTTGAAAACTTTAGAAAAACTTGTATGTTCACGTATAAGTTAGATCCGCTTCACTACTTTACGGCTCCTGGTTTAGCTCTAGATGCGATGTTAAAACGACGAACGTTAAAGTCGAGCTGCTTACTGATATTGAAAAATAATGTTTTAGAACGGGGAATTCGTGGCGGTGTTTCTCAATGTTCGAATAGATATGCTAAAGCAAATAACAAATATATGAATGATCCAAATTTCGATTCTAAATATTTAATGTATTTTGATGTTAATAATTTATATGGGGCTGCAATGTCTGAATATCTTCCATATGGAGAATTTGAATTTTTAGATGGTACCAGTCCAGATATAGTACGTTTAGACATACTTAATATTCCCGATGATTCTGATGTAGGATATATTTTTGAATGCGATTTACACTATCCAGTATCTTTACATGAAATTCACAGTGACTTACCTTTAGCGCCTGAACATATGATACCACCAGTACCTTCTAATAAATCAAACTTAAAGAAATTACTTACAACTTTATATCCAAAACTCAACTATATTATTCACTACAAGAATTTAAAAATGTATTTAAGCTACGGTTTAGAACTGAAAAAGATTCATAAGGTTCTTCGGTTTAAACAAGCTCCTTGGTTAAAAGAATACATTGATTTGAATACGAAATTAAGACAACAGTCAAAAAACAGTTTCGATATATGCTTTTATAAAAATATGATAAATTCGGTTTATGGAAAGATGATGGAAAACGTACGGAAAAGGAAAGATGTGAAATTAGTGACCAAATGGGAAGGACGGTTTGGAGCTCGTAGTTACATAGCGAAGCCTAATTTTCATAGTTGCACTGTGTTAGACAAAGATCTAGTCTTAATAGAAATGAATAAATTAGAGGTTTACTTAAACAAACCCATTTATGTAGGTTTCTCTATTCTAGATATTTCAAAACCTATTTATATGAATTTCACTATAGTTATATAAAATCGCAATTTGCTAACAAAGCAAAGCTGCTGTACACAGATACGGATAGTTTGATATACGAGTTTAGCGTTGAAGATATTTACTCTTATATCAAACAAGATATTCATAGATTTGATACTTTCGATTACGACCCTCATAACAAATATCATATTCCATTATCAAATAAAAAAGTTCCTGGTATTATGAAAGATGAAAACAATGGTGACATCATGCTAGAGTTTGTAGGACTTAGATCTAAAATGTACACGTATAGAGTTCAGGATAGGATAATAAAAAAGTCGAAGGGATCTTCCTTAGCAAGTATTAAGCAAATTTCTTTTGATGATTATAAGAATGCTTTGTTTTATAAACAGACTGTACAGAAACAGCAATGTTTAATTAGATCAGTCAAACATGATGTCTGTACTATTAAACAAAACAAAATTGTTCTTAATCCAAGTGATGATAAAAGAATTCTTAGTACCTTAACCACTGATACTAAACCTTGGGGGTATAACTATACATATAGAGATGACTTGTAAAGCTTCAACCACTGGCTCAAATAAAGAATGCAATTTATTTTATCTAGATTAACATACAATATTTTTTAGTTATAAAACTTCAGTGTTATGTTTATACCTGCACAAGTACACCGATTTTCGTTTTTGGATGTATCTAAAAATAGGATACCTTTCAATCTGCCCGAGTTTTGAACTATATATAGTAGTAGTAGTAACCGTTCTGTTTAAAAAAATCCAGTTTGTTACTAACATACCAGTTAGTTTATTTGAGAAATGTATAACAAAACTTTTGTTTAAAATTAAAGGCAATGACAAGATGTATTTGGCAAAACGTTTCTGCTAGTTTCAAATTCTAATCTAATATCGACAGTACCAGATTTTAACGCTTCGTTTTGTCTAGAACAATCTATGACTACTAATGGTGCAATACTTCGTAAATCTTCAGGATTAAAAAGTGGCTCATTTTCCTTTTCGTAGTATGATTGCTGAAACTGAGCATACATCTCATATAACAACGCAGTCTGTTTATTCTCGAACCTCAAATTTAAGTTATCGTACGGGAAAATTTCTGAATTTAAATATAGTTTCATGTTGGTTAAATAGCAATGATCAAAACGACTGCAGTTGCTCATGTATCTATTTTTTCGGTTGGTTTGGAAACCAACAATCACAAATCTTGGTTTTTCTAATTGTGTTGTTGTTTTAATGTTCCATGTATGACGTTGCGTTTCTTGTAGAAGTTGATATTCATGCAACTCCCATCCTCTAAACGGAATATGCAAATCCTGATTTTGTGCAACGCATTCTATTAAATTAATTCGTTGAGTATCATCAACGGCTACATGCGGCATTTTCCATAAAACTTTATTTAAAACAACTTTTATTTCTTCATCGGGTGTAGGATTAATTATAGCATTAGTATCAAAACTAGAACGTAGTAAGACTAACTCATGACGGAGGTTTAAAATAATTTTTTTAAAATCTTCGCATAATCCGAGAACCATTGAAAGGTTTATTGCAACATTAAAATTCCCATTAGCATCAACTATTTGTGAATCATCCATAGGAAACCACCCAGCGTTTTGTAAATGTTTACTTTGATTGCTATTATATGAAACATATCCTTCATTATAGACGTTAATCCAGGATTCCGAACACGATCTACAATGATACCACCAATCTCATATCTAATTTCATCAAAAGCAGCAAAATTCTATTATTTACAAACTTTGCTGTCTGAGACGGTGTTCCATCTGTTTTAATTAATTTGCCTTCTATGTACAGCATGCTCTTTGATGGTAAGGTGTATACATCTTGTTGTTGTATAGGATTCGAATTTCATCATTATTGTTTAAAGATGTGTTAGCATAAGGTTGATGAGTATGTTTTCAATATTAACAATTGCATTGTCGAAGTAAACTTTTCACGCACGTTCAGTATTTCACTATTCATTCTACTTTTTAATTAAATGCAGTCCTAACGATTGTAGAAACTGCCGGTTTTGTGTTGTTAGCGGTCTTGAAACAATCAATCGAGTGTCGATTGCTTTGAAATTTCCAGCATTTATATCAATTCTTGACATGTTGCGTGCATTATACTTAATACCCATGGCTATTGCAGATTTTTTAAATGCAACCTTACAGTTAGCAGTTCTCCTCTGAAATTAACTAAATTTCCATCTTGATCTAACACTTTAACTATTATTTCATTTATTATATGTGACCTGATTGGTAGATATATAATCGTAGGTGGACACTCGACAATTTTAAAACCTGCAGGTACTTGAGGAAAAAATTCGTGTATTACATGGGCTGGTTTACTATTTAAATAGGATCCACTTGCAATATTACAATCGATTAAAACTGCATTCACTTTACAAATGTTGATCGCGTAGTCTGCTTGATGCGTGACAAATGCTAGCAATTTTCGCGGATTGAAACCAAGTAGAGAACCAATTGAATCCTTTTGGTAAAATCCACATCTAGACTACATTTAATACTACATTTAAGTGTATTATTGTCAGCTGTAATTTCTATATACACTGGCGTCTTTCTAGCGCTTCGTGATTGATCCATACGACCACGCCATCTTTTATCACCTAAAGCTTTTTGAAGATATTTATTAATTTCTCTAATCTCATAAGCACCTTCAGGTATTTCTATGAATTCTCCGTTAGATCCATAATAAAATTTATTATTTATTCCTTTTTCTATGTTTGGAATTGTGTTATAAGACTCAAAATTTGTTAATCCTAATACGTACTCCGAATCATTATCCAAGTTTATAGGCGGATTAAAATTGCTTGTTAAAACTGAAGTGTTTCCCGTTAGAGTAAAAGTGTACGACATAACAACTTCGTACGCAGTTCTATGCACTACTTAGAAATTGTAAGCATAAATGACCGCAAAACACAGTACCGTACGATTGTTCTTGGTTAATGTTATAAAGAATTTTACATTTACCCCGCTATTCAAATAACTTATCAACTCTGTTGGCGGTCGCAGGTTTCCGTAGCTGTCATAGTAAATAGCGCTACTACCGTACTTTTGTAAGAGGTCCAATGCGTGCCTAAACCTTCTATTCCATCTAAATTAATTATACCACATTCTTTTAAATTAACTTTCTTGGGAAGATTGTTTCTCATGAACACTCCACGGAAATATGGTACTTCTAATTGCTTAACAAACTTTATTAATTCTACATTGCTTAGTGCTCGATTAGGTAAAATCAAGTTGCGTTCCTTTGAGGTTTTGCAGGGGCTAAAAAAAGACCACAACCTTTTTTATAAGGTTTGATGTACATGCCGTTTCCGACTGCAATGTCTTCCATTGCCTTGTTATGACGTTGTTTTTCCGCTAGTTGTTCCTTAGCTATTTTAGTATCTGAAACTGCTTTTGCAACAGCAGCTGCACCTCCAGTAAAAGTACCAAGAGCGCTTAGGCCTGCAAAAATTGGTATTAGTGGTAGAAAACCTCCTGTTTTAGGAATTGATATAATACGAGCTGATTTAATATGCTTCTTTTGTTTTGCTGTATTGGCTGCCTTAATTGCTATGTTGATTGCATCCATAATATTAGATCCTTTAGTCTTTTTTAAAGCTGTACGTGCTTGTTTGATAATACTTTTAATACCTAGCGTACTTCTTATTTTACGTTTCTTTATCAGTTTTCTTATTTTATTGATATTTTTGATCTCAGTGATGCACAGGCACCCATACCAAGTTTTACTTTAGCTTTCATTGCGGTAGCTACTCCAAATGCTGCTACTTTTTCACCTAAAGACGAGTCACCAGAATTTAGTCTTTCTGTAGCTAACTGAGCTAACTTCGAATCTGCTTGATGACGTTTAGATAGATCCTTTTCTTTGGTGTATGCAATATCGTGCTCCTTACAAGCCTCGTCTAACTTGTTTATTCCTTGTCTCCCCGAGCTAACCGTTCGATTAGTTTTGTACCCGGACCGCAAAATTTGTAACCCCGAATATGCGCTTCAAATGGTAAATTGTTAATTACAGTATTTAATAGTCCGTTCCCAGTAGTTTTAGAATTATTATTATATGTAATCATTAGCGGACAACTATCCTCTCAAGCTGTGCAGTAAATAAATAAAATATTATGAATTAATGATTCTTTATATACTCGCCGTTTCTTATATATATATATATATATATATATATATATATAATTCCACTTTTTTTACAAATCGAATTTAGTACTTGCAAACATGCGTGTTGTGAAACAATCAACACCTTTAACCATAAACAATAATGACATTGGCGTGCAATCCTTAGCTAAAAAGAAAAACATAGTGTTCTTCTGCCTTCATCTATTCGATGTCTAGTTGTTGGTCCATCAAATTGCGGTAAAACCAACGTTATGATTGGGCTGATAGAACATCCTAATGGTTTAAAGTTTGAAAACGTATATGTTTATTCTAAATCACTTTATCAACCAAAGTATCAATACCTTGAAAGTCTACTGCAACCAATAAAGGGATCAAATATTATACATTTTCCAGTTCTGATAATATTATATCACCATCTGATGCTCGAAATAATTCTATATTTGTTTTTGATGATGTAGCTTGCGATAAACAAGGTATCATTAGGGAATACTTTAGTATGGGGCGTCATAAACAAGTAGACAGTTTTACCTTTGTCAAAGTTATACTCGTATACCTAAGCACTTACTACGTGATAATGCTAATCTTTTAGTTTTATTTAAACAAGATGATTTAAACTTAAAACACATATATGACGATCACGTCAATACTGACATGAAGTATGATAAATTCCATGAAATATGTGCTGCTTGTTGGCAAGACAAATACGGTTTCTTAGTTGTAGACAAAGATAGTGATCCAGATCAAGGAAGGTACCGAATAGGTTTTGATCACTTCATACATATTTAAACCTTGAGAGACGCAAGTATCGTTAGTATCGAAGAATTTTTTACTACAATAAACTTTTACGCAATGAACAAGGAGGCGATAAAACTTAAAAGAATTTTAATTAAGAAAAGAAACATTGTAAAAACAAATTGCGTCAGTTAAAAGATAATGAAGTCGTCCAAGTGGAATCAATCTTACCCATAACATCACGATTAGAAACTATTGCTAATAAACTGGATGGGGAAAGTGCGGTAAAGAAAGAAAAATTTAAAGAAGAAGAGGAACTGCCTCATAGCAGTGTAAAAAAAATTAAACCTAAATTGCTAGAAAGGAACGTTGACTATATTGATTCCCCGGTTATTGCTCAGCATATACCAAATATAAAAATGATGCCATAGAGGTAGATGATGATGATGACGATGTTGAGAATGAATATGAAGCAGAAATTAATCGAAATGCACAAGAAGCCCAGGAATATATTCAAAGCTTTGCCGATTCACCTGGTATGACACATTATCTCGAACAGCTACATCCGATACCTCGAGAATATATTTACAATATGTTTAAAGATGTTAAGAACGAATTTGATCATAAATATGGTATTAGGTTTAACCCTGATTCAAATGGTCTTATGATAGGCAATTCGAATTTCGCGTTGGATGATGAAAATGTTCTAATAAATGATTTGAAATATAAAGGTACTCCTGGATTATACGAACTACTGTTTAAAAATATCCTGTCGGGTACAGTCATCAAGATCTAAAGTCGTACCTTGATATTGTAAAAGAACAAATGCTAATAGAAGATATTATTCTGAAACAGAACAAATTCAGGGTAATACTTCATATAAGTACAAAATATAATATCTACATTAAACATACTTCCCAAACACCCCGTAGACCTAGAACATTACCCTATAGAAAGCGTCTTGGAGACGGTATGACAATGGAAGTATCAAATAACGCTATAGATTATTTATATTGGAATGATCCCAATGAACTTGTTGATAGATTACGACTTTTAGTTTCATCTCAGACTGCTGGACACACAGGTCACGGCAACGAAATAAATTCGATCATTGAAGAATTGCGTGAGGCTAAAGTAATTAGATGATATGACAATTGACAAATTTGGAAGGCACTTACATAACCGTAAAATAGATATAACTGAACAGGAATATGAAAATAAAAGTGAAGGTTTTGAAACCTTGATTGAGTACAAGTTACATATGCTACATTACACGGTAGTAGCAACGTTTTACTCTAATACATTTCTCGACGGTGACAAGACATTCCTTATTTTCAACATTAAACATAATTATGAATTTCCTTATGAGGAAGCAGTCATTGAGAATATTAAAGGATACCCGCAAGACATTGAAATTCTTATAAACGAAAAAGTTATGTAATTGCACAGTTACAAGGATTTTTGCTTAAACGTATGGATGTAATCAGCTTTCGTGACAGCGGTGCTATCATAAACAATACCACAATGTTTCTTGATTTTATATTAAAAGTTCCTTTCAAAGCAAGTGGAGCCACGACATTCAAACATAGAAGTATTTCATTAATTGTATTTAATAAATCCTGATTATAAAAAAGTATTATGAAAGTTGCTCAATCAGAAGTGAAAGAGGATATAGTAAATGAACTTCATAAACCAGCAAGAATAAATTTCAAGAGACGCAAAGTGATAGTAAAAGGTTTAAATGACCTTCTTCAGACCGATTTGATTGAAATGCTACCATATTCGCAAACAAACAAAGGATTTAAATACATTTTAGTAGTTATTGATTGTTTCTCCAAATACGTATGGGCTGTACCACTTAAAAGTAAAACGGGTATTGATGTTACTGCTGCAATGAAAACAATTCTAAATAAATTTAAAAATCCGCCAAGAAATTTGCAGTCTGATTTTGGTAAAGAATATTATAACAAACACTTTCAATCCTTAATGCAGACATATGGCATAAACCATTATAGTGTTTTTCTACAAAGAAAGCATGCATTGTAGAACGTGTAATTAGAACTTTAAAGGGAAAAATGTGGCGCTTGTTTAACCTGAACGGTTCTTACAATTGGATAAAAATTTAAGCGATATTGTGAAACAATACAACAATACAGTTCACAATACTATCGGAGTCAAACCTGTAAAAGTTGATAAATCAAATGAAAAACTATTCTTAAATCATCATTTACCCACATCAAACTTGCAACCAAAATACCAAAATATTCAATAAAAGACAGTGTGAGGATTAGTAAACACAGGAAGCATTTACGAAAGGTTACACGCCAAACTGGTCAAATGAAATTTTTAAGATTAAAAAGGTAAACGTAACCAATCCTACAACATATATATTAGAAGATCAAGATGAGAAAGAAATCAAAGGTGCATTTTATGAAACGGAGTTGCAAAAGGTTAAACATCCAGGAATTTACCTGGTAGAAAAAGTACTAAGAAAGAGTGGAAATAAAGTATTTGTAAAATGGTTAGGCTTCTCTAACGTACACAATAGCTGGATCGATAAAAATAATGTTTGCTAAAAGTTGTTATAATAATAGTTAATAAGACTAACATTGTAAAATTATATTAAAATAAATAATACAGACAAAATCTTTCTATTGTTTTTTATTATTATCAAGCCATTCTTTTAATAAAAAGATATTTTGTTTTGCGCATTTTATTATTGCTGTGTCTACAACAATGGATGTTATATTTTAAACGGTTGTTGATTTTTAACTCCGATAGCTTAGGACAACCTAGTGCAAGCATATCAGTTACAAAGTTTTGCATTATATATGTTTCAATCAATTTCTTCTTTTCTAGACCCTTCACAAATACTTCTTCACCGGGTCGGATAATTTGCTTCAAATAAAGCGCTATATATGATGACACCATTCCAGCCGTTGAAGATTCATCCCAAGAAATACCATGAATATTCCTTGTCACCCAGTCGTTATGTTTTATATGATCTTGACTCAAACAACTGGACTGCATTGGCAGTTTAAAAATTTGATGCCAAATATCACCTTTCAACAAGTCCAAAACCGCAATTTCTTTACACACAAACTCGTTTTTCTTGTATTTAAATCCCTGAATATCAATTATATACATGTTTGTATGTAAATATATGCAGTAAACTTCGACTAATTAAATTAATATTAGGAGCAATCTCCTTATATAGCAGATTACCACCATCTGCGTACTTTGCCAACCCACTTTTCAACCTATCACAAGAGTGAACTCATTTTTGAATTAAAACCGGCCCATGTGTATTTGCAGCCTCTAAACATAAATCAGAATCCACTTTAATTAAAAACACAATTGACTTGAATGCGATATTTTTGCATCTGTCATACTGTCTCGATAGAAAACCAAATTCAAAACATCTACACACATTTTCTCTGCAATTACATTTTTCAACATACGTGTGTTACATTGAAAGTAATATAAAGGCGATCCTAATTCAAAACGTGCCCACAAGTATTTTACATTTAAAAAGAATTCAGGTTTTCACATTTTACATTAAAAGTATATAACGCCGATCCTAATTCAAAACGGTGCACGTGTAACTTCTCGCTAGAAAACCGAATTCAAAACAGCTACACACATTCTTCTCTGCACTTACATTTTTTTCAACATACGTGTGTGTTTCATTGAAAGTAATATAAAGCCGGTCCTAATTCAAAACGTGACAGACGTATTTTTACATTGAAAGCATAGAAGAATTCATGTTTTCACAACTATTTTACATTCAAATGTTTTCACAACTATTTTACATTGAAATTATATAGGGCCGATCCTAATTCAAAACGTGACAGACGTATTTTACACATGGAAAATACGTCTGTCGCGTTTTGAATTAGGACCGGCCCTATTTACCTACTTGTCTACTATACTCGAAAAACTGTGTGATCTTGCTTTGTTCCTTCGCAGAAATATTGTCTAAAACCATAACTGAATCTTCTTTGGTATCTCTAGGTCATATTAGATCAACATAGTTTCTGAACTTGCGGTATCCAATTTCTTCATTTTAAGGGTTCAAATCATTTTTTTATACAATCTCCAACACCTGATTTTATTTTTAATATATAATATATATATATATATATATATATATATATATATATATATAAGATATATATAATATATAAGAATTCTTAGTGAATAGCGAAAGCTGCGTGAAGGTGAAGGTGGGAATTGAATTTATATAATCACGTAAAACCCACGATCACGCAATTATAAGCGTCACTTTTCCTTTCAGGACTTGCATATAACACCAATTGACACAATAAGGAACCGTGCGCATATGACCGCACTCATATAAGACTAGGAAACCGTGTTCCAGAGCATTTGTGATTGAAGAATCGTCGAGTTGATCAAAATTACAAGTTAAAGATGGATTTTTCTTATATTGACGTTACAAGTGGTGCAACGCTAGGTGATTTTACATCAAATTTCCACCACCATAACGTGGAAGTTGGTTTCGATTTATACGGTGGTCTACGGCCAGTCATACAAGTTATTTGCAATAGTAGAATGCGCCAAAATTATGCTATAAAAATGAACTACTTTGAATGGAGGGAGTTTTGCAATTTCTGATTGGAATTTAGAACCTTACTATTTATCCAAGAAACAACAAACGTAAGAGTGAATGGTTTATCTGGTGGATATGTTTTAGAATTACAACTGGATCGTGAATTCAAATTGAAACTGATTGCTGAAACAACTAATCTATGTTTACATAGTCTCTCACTTCACCAGCATTATGTGCCGGATCACCATCGTGTTGAAACCACATCGTTCGTCTGTAACGTATTTTTTTTCCTAGTTACATTTAGTTCAATAAAATAAAAATAAAACAGCTGTATTTTAAAGTATTTAATTTGTGAATTATCATCCAATAAAAATTAATATATAATATTCGTAATAACACATTGATTCTTGTATATATATATATATACTCTAAAGTTCGTTACCAAGCGCTGTCAAGTTGTCAGTCGGCACTTTATTCTCAACGTCCGAGAGTGCAAGCCGCTTTTGCAGACGAGGTAAAGTCGAAATGGCCCTGTCGAAACACATGGCTTCTAACAAAGTTAGGAAAAAGTAGAGAATAATAAATTCTTGGTGTCTGGAGGTCGAGCCTAACAGCGGTTGCGTGAGCATGATTTTCGGTAAGCCTCGCTCCGAGCAGTTTTAGTTGATCCCGACAGGCCTGAGAATATGCAACCCCTTTGGACATCATTTTAGACATGCAATATCTTAAGGACATATTTTCAATAACATTTTCGATAATAAACTAAAACAAATTTTTATGGCAGTAATTTAAAGCAAAGATTTATGGTTTCGTTCTATTCAATTTAATATGCAGTAAAGTAAACGCTGATTCCACATGGGACCTAGATATTTCAAACTTACCGATGACTAATATCACACCCGGATCTTACAATGGAAATGTCCGACAGCTGACGTCAAGGTCTGGCACCTGTAGTACATTTTTAATGCACGTGAGTGTTTTTAACTTTTGATAGCTTTGAAATTATAGTAAATTATTATGAATTATCCAACATTAATTGTTTGAGTAACGTAAATATAAAGTAGTTTTTTTTAAGAAGCCAGTAACATTAACGAATAAGTATCTTGTTTTACAGTTTGTTTGCACATGTACGCAAACAGTGTATTTTATGAAATTCTGAATGACAACCTATGTCAGACAAAAAATATATAGATTCCGTTTTCCAATCTAGACGCCATATGCTGTCTTGATTACGTTTACATTATGTTTAAAGACTTTCAGGTCATGTAAAGGCACTTTCATTGATATATGAAATTTGCGTGTTTATTGTAGATTACAATTAAATTAGAATATTTGCATTTTAAAATGTCTGCTCTTTGATAATTAATTTTTGTTGTAATGATCAAGGAAGTACTTCTCTGATTAAAAGAAATTTATGTGTTATGGACAATTAATAAATAATATGTTTATCTAATCAAATTTTATAGATATGATCTACTCGTAGATCTTAATTTTGAATGTAAAACTTCATTAGAATTATTATGAAAAAATTATGAGAAAGATACAAACTTAAATATTGCAGTCACATGTATATAATCAGAAATTTATCCTAATAGAATCCTTTTTGTTTTTGAAAGACGTTTTATTATTCAACATTTAAAAAAAGTGCAAGTCCTCCCGGAATAGAAAGTGTGTGTAATGAAAATAAATTCCCTCAGTATATTTTAGATGCCTAAATTCTATTATTCTATTTTTGGCAAATGTTTTGAGGACACAAATGGTGTCCATGTTGTGCTTTGTTTGTTCACAGGTAAAGCTGAGACATCTGTATGACATCTGGTGGTTGAGGTCTTGGTAAGTGTGTCCGAAAGAGTGAAATTCAAGTTTTATGGCTATGTTAGTGGTGTTAAGATAAGGTTTCCGCATTCCCCTTATACAAGCATAGTTAAATTTTGTTGGTTATTGTATTAAAAAATACGGTGGCGCTCACTAAATATATTTTTGGTATTTTATTCAACCATGACCCAAGCTCATGATCTACCCAGAGCTAACACTCGACTAGCCGTTTACATCTTAAGAGTTTTTCTTTGTCTCAAGCCATTCTCCATCCGACATTACCTTGGGCTTAAAAGAAAAAGAAGAAATTCTCGACCTTGTGATATCAGATCAAGATTTAGAAAATTGGGAGGTGTAATTTATAGCTGATAGTCACGAGGATAAAGAAAATAATATAAAATTAAAAAATAATTATATAGTACACGTCTAGTTGCTAAAGCACATCGTCTAATAGATACCTTAATTCGTCCTCAAGAAAGTAATGATATTTTTGTGTATTTAGTCTACGTGGTAGTTCAGATGGGGTTACTAATGCACCACTACCTATACTTGTTCACAAATTAACACTAAAACGGTGCTGAAAACATGATTGCTATACAGCTCTAGGGTTATAAAGTGGCCATATTGGAGACTATATATATTTTCTAAGAGAGACATACAACTTCTAGCCGCATGAGATAGAGCAATAACAGGTATATGATACCCTTGGATGTTCTGGGCCGCACGCACGCTACACTGAATGAATCAGCGTGCCCTCCCTATCCGAGTGGGTTGGGTAGTCCGCTGAACTTCCTTCGTGCTAAAGATTAGGGCTTGCAATTGTTCCCCATGAGCGAGGAATCACTTTTCCGTATCTACAATGCCAGGAAACGTATATGGGGTATGCGTTTCACTTGAATCTTGAAGAGTTGAACGCGCACCGTTGTTCAATATAACTGGTAGGGTTGCTGGAAGCGGCGTCTGAGAACGCGATTTTGATGTCATACTGTGCAGCGCTGAGGTGTAAACGTGAAGGGCCAAAAGGAAAAACCATTAAGTCCGAGTGTTTACGATCCGGCCATCTCGTAAGTAACACCTCAGGCTTAAAGTGATGCTATTCGAATGCTCAAAGCCCAGTGTTGAGGGATTTTTGTACAGGTCTGACCTCTGTCCCGGCGAATTATTATGGGTTCGAATGGTATCCACATGGTAAATAAGAGAACTTGTTGTGATGTTTACGACGCAAATATTTATTTAGATACAAGCAAATGTCGGCAAACAAAAGTGTAGAAACCTCGTCGACTATATTCCGTGCCGAAACCATAAAGGTTTAACCTTAAATTCGTACAGACCCTGAACCTGTAATTAAACATAAAGTTAAATAAATAACATGAAACAGCAGTTTGCGTTTCTTTACAAAAAAATATACTAAAAGTATTAAAAAATATTACGTTAATTTCAGTTGGATTTGGAGCTCACACCTTCACTCTATTTGTGCAAATGTGACTCTGCCGAGTTTGTGACATAAACAAGTTCTAGAATTAATCACTGAGTAAACATGATGTCTTTCTTTTAATAGGGAGTCCTAAACTGCTAATATCACCAATAACATCCAACAGCGAAAGTGTTTTGGAACACAAACGGCAAGATGGCCGGTAAATTTCTACTAAAAAGCGGACTTACCCCAGATGGGATTGACCAAACAAGAGGCCCTGGAGGGTAACTAGAATTATTCTTAGCATTTTCTAATAACGGCTTACACGAGATATTAGAAGTTACATCTGCTTAATACTCAAGCGATCGAACGCATCACATTTACGTAGCTATGGCCATTTTACATGACGCTCTAGGGTATTTGTTAAATCATCTTATAAATTTGTTATATCTTTGTTGTATGTTTTTTGCGCTGGAAAAGTAAAAAGGAATAAATTCTTAGAACTCTAACTCTAACAATACGAACCATTGTTGAATCTACCAGATGGAGGCACGTGTTGAAAGCTAATGTAGATGAAGTGCGACGCGAAGATCGCCGATATTGAAAACTTTCCACATCTTCACAGTACGACGTTCTATCAGCATATATCCTGGAAGAGTCGTAGTATCCTGTTGCAGAGCTCGTAGCTTTATGCATGATTGCAACGTAAACAGAAGATACGATAGAATTATGTTTAATATTCAACCACCTAAATCGATTTATTTAAACTTTGTTAGGCGTGCTTCTTTTATACGTTAACAATAATTAAAATACTGACTAAATGTGATTGACTTCATTTATTTCACTTATATAAATGAGTTTGAAACAAATAGAATAATATTACTATACAAGGTGGATGCTGAAGTTATTGTAACTACTTTATAATTTTTTTAAATGTTTGGGTTTCAGAAAATTCAAACGCTTCAGTGCATACCCTGTTGTCGTTTGAGTGCTAAGCTTACTTAGTCCCTCGTGGCTAATTTACGTCATGCTCCATCATCAGCTTGCTTGAGCAAATACTTAAAAGCATATACATGAATCTTTTTCTGCTTTTGTACCAAAGAAATTACTTCGAGTTAGTGTCTGAACACTCCACGGATGTCTTTATGGTTTGTTAAGCCCGTTTTACCTTCCTTCGAGGGGTAGATTTTTCTTGGGGCTTTTTGCTGCTTTAAGGAAGTCCAGGAATTCTTCAAAGTAAATCAGAATATAATTTCCTTTGCGTTGTCTTGTCGCCAAGTTAAAATACGCTTCAACCCCTCTTATGCACATAATTTCGATAGAATTTGGAAGTCTTGCGTAAGGTCCGTTAAGGCTTTATAACTTCGCACCCCCAGCAAGCACTCTCAAACGTTCGAGGAGCTTGCAAAAATATTGTTTTGGATGGAAGCCGTTTTGTACCGTCGCCCCCTATGTATGACTTCATTTGATCCTTACAGTGATCCGAACTATCTCTATACAGGACATTTTTTGATTGCAGGTCCCAAATTAAGCTTTCTCAATGCGTCTCTTTTTAAAGGCATACGTCTTCTTACTTGCTGGCAATTGTTATGTCACGTAACTAAGGTCTTTACGTGCCGTTGGTCAAGCAAATATTTGAACATCCTTTATCAACGAGCTAAGTGGGATCGCTTTTCTCTTGTCTTCAAATAGGGTATAAACGGTCTCAATGCTTTGCCTCTTTCTTGTTCGCTCGGTCGTGTTAACAAGTTGTTTCCTGGTCCTGACGGGATTGCTTGCCTGGCTTCTGTTAAAACCTAGAGCGGTACTGGTATTAGGACGCTGAATATTCCATCCTCTCCTTCTAGAATATACGTATTAGATTTTCTATTAGGTTTAGTTTTAGTTTTAAGTTTTCTATTTTGTTTTTTGTATTCTCGAATATTGGCGTGTAAACCGTAGCCCCAGTTAAGAGGAAATGCCTAATCACACATTACTTTTTAACATTTTTTCTGATTGTAAAATGTCATAACTTTAGGTGGGCGGTATGTACGCGCCGCTTGCATATAATCATCTCGTCACGTAGGATATTACATCACTTGCAATTTCCTTTATTGCGCACGCGAGCTGGAATCTATAGGTGTAAAAATGGCGGTCTTTGAATAACCATGTTGTAATGCGTGATATTTTCCTCAACATGCCTTTGTTTCAATCCCTTAAGCCTGGGCTTCTTGTGCGCGTTCGTGCTAATGATAATGTAAAGTTAATATTAAGATTCTTAGAATAAACCCTAAAATGTGCAGCAGAGCAAATAACCGATGAGCGCAATCTTAACGTCATTTTGTTTTTCCCCTATTTCATACAGTCCATCTATTTCGATCCCCTTGACCAGCAGGTCTCAAATTACTTTGCAAATAGAACCAGAACAATATATTTTTCTTCATTTAAGAATTTGATTAACATGTATTTTTATTCTCCCTGACTTCTATGTGTCGAAATATTTTTTTTCTTTAGACTTTAACTGATTTAATCCGCCTAAGTTAATTAATGCAATGTTTACGTTTGCAATTATACAGGAATCTTTTTTACAGATACTTATTATACCGACAATATATGCTGATTTTACGTATTTGCCATTGATTATCTCGATATTCGTTATCAGACCTATGTTCTCTTTGTTCGTTCCTGAATTCTAATGACAGCTACCCGTCTTGTTACCCAGTTAATCTATTTCAACTTTAAAGCATTAGTAACCCAAATCCCTAAAGCTCCACCGTATCTGACAGCTTTATTTAACCCTTATGCATACAAAAGATTGACGATTCAAATCCAGATGCTTTCCTGCTAGATGTGCGTTACAATCAATAGCATCTCAATTGTAGCAAAACGGATATGGCCCATTTCGTTCCGCGTTGAGTGCTAGTTTTACAATTTGAAACTTTCGCGCATTTGTTTAGATACTTCTCAAATCCATGCGTGAACACTTTCTGGTAGATTGAAAACCTTTTACATTTTATCTTTCTAACACATATTGAGTGAAAAGACCTAGGGGTTTAAACTCAACATACTATATTGTTACAATACATAAAAAATGTTATTGTTGGAGAAATTTTTTTCGCACGTTCCACCATCTTATTGAAGAATAATATACGTAGATTCCATTTTTGAGACAGAATTTTGCATTAAGCAGTATAAACTGTGCTTTCTAACCCCATTCGGTTACATATTAAAGGCTTTTCGTGAGGAAACCGTATTGTTTCTGTTCTTTCTGCAAAAAGATCACACGCATCTCTCAGCATGGACTTGAAAATCTGGCGCATCGCTAATAGTTTCTAATTTTTAGACACCTTTAAGGAGTTTAGTAAAGTAAACCATAAGACTTTATCATTTTGCAACTGATGCCTTAATAATCTACAGGAATACTATAAAGTAAAATTTAACTATTGTTTTGAAAAGTGGGCCAATATTTTTGCAGTTATTGCGTTACTTAGAAATTTTTCAGGTATAGACTATCAAAATCGATTACATTTACATCGTTTACATTAGAATTTTGCCTCTTTTTCTAGGTGTAACTAGTTTAAACCTAGTTCATTATTTTTTTGTTGTTATTTGTGTTTCTTACTATAACTCTTAATCCCCCCCAGCTCTGTACCTCAATACAAATGCCAGAAGTGGGGTTACAAAGCCCCCCATTATTTTATTAAGAGTATAAATAAAATAAACTGCATCAAAAGAGAAATTTATAGAAAATGTGCATATTGCAAGTAGTACAAATACAGGCTAATGAACTCCACATTTGCTCCAGCATCCACATTTGCTCCCACATCTGGACCAAATTTACATGTAAATTCCCATAAGGAGGAAATGTGGAGATGAATCTCCTCCTGCTCTCTGCCCTGTGAACCACCTTGTGGAATTTTTTACCCCAACCATTTTGATTACGTCACACCCGCATTCTTTCCACCCGCGAGATAAATCTTTCTCCACATTTCCACACACGAGATAAACCTATATTGTTTGGTATCAATTAATATTAGAACTTTCTCAGCTACCCGAATCTATTTAAATTTTTTAGATAGCATCACCCCCAGAGAGCTACCATCATTTTAAGATTTTTTTACCGCTAACATTCTGAACCAAATAGTTTTCTTCGTCTAACCATTGCATCTTTCGAGATAAACCTATCTTGCGCCATCCCCCAGAGAGCTACCCCAATTTTAAGATTTTTTACCGGAACCGATTTCTGACCGTCCTTAAACATTTTTTTTAGTCATGTAATACATTAAATTAGTCTAGAATTTTACGCAGAATTCGAATCTGCAAACAGATTTGCAATAGGACTCCGCCCTGCAAAGTTACACATATACCCTCTGCGAGATAAATCTTTCTCCACACTTCCACCCACGAGATAAATGTACATTGTTTGGTATCAATTAATATTAGATTTTATTCAGCTACCCGAATCTCTTTAAATTTTTCACATAGCACCATCCCCCAGAGAGCTACCCCAATTTTAAGATTTTTTTTGCTGGTAGCGATTTTTGACGGTTCTTATAAATTTTTTAAACATGTAGCACATTTTGTTAGTCTAGAATTTTATGCAGAATCCGAATCTGCAAACAGATTTAAAATAAGACCACCCCTTACCGTTTTACACATATGCCCTCTGCGAGATAAATCTTTCTCCACATTCCCACCCACGAGATAAATGTACCTTGTTTGGTATCAATAAATATTATAATTTTCTCAGCTACCCGAATTTTTAAAAATTTTTCACATAGCTCCATCCCCAAGGGAGCTACCCCCATTTTAAGATTTTCTGCATGCAGCCATTTTTGAGCGTTCTTATAAATTTTTTAACGATGTGACACATCTTGTTAGTCTAGAATTTTATGTAAAATCCGAATCTGTAAACAGATTTAAAACAGAACCACCCCTTACCATTTTACACACACCCTCTAAATTATAACCTTCCTGCAGCTCATACCTAAAAGAAAATCTAAAACCCATTCTTAAAACTTTTTATTACAGACAATTTTTACTAATACAGTTTAAATTTTGTAAACCACATTTCTAAATACATATTCACAATTTTTTATTTTCAACCTAGAACTTCTCATATCGGCTTATACTTATTAATATTTATTTCTAAATAGAGCACCTTTTCCAAAGACCAACCGGACCCACATGTTTCAAATTCCTCTGATTTTGTTCGCATGGTTTCGCTTCAGACCTCGTACATATTTTCCAGATTACTAGAAGACGTTATAACCACATTTTTTGTGTTAAAGGATTTCACATCGGTAGTCTCTTCTCCCATTTTGGTGTAAACGCCGTAGAGTTCGCAGTAGATTTTTACTGCTGTATGTTGTATTCGTTTTTCATTAATTAATCGAATAAATCGCTCTTTCTGCTTCCAAAAAAACTCGGGCACTCCATCGTCGACACTGGTATTCTTTATGCGATAGCTAGCCATACGGTTGTTAAACGCTGTGCTAACCATTTCTACACCATCGTCGCTAGTAGCAGTAACTGATGCATTTTTATGTTTGTTGCTTCTTAAGTGTGCGGCATATGTAGTTTTTTCCATTTCGAAATCGCATACTTTACACATAATTCGTGGTTGTTTCGTACAAGGTCCATTAACAGCTGGCGGAGCTGAACGTTTACGGCTTAATAACATACCATGCTGTTTTTCCTTGTGTCGCTGTAAGCTGTTCATTCTCGTAAAAGCGATACCGCAAGACCCACAGTTAAAGTACTTTGCTGCGGACGGATGTATAAACTTAACCGTGGACGATGTTACACCACGACATTTGTTCTGATGTCGTTTGAGAGCATCCCTCCTGGTAAAGTAGACGTGACAGGGCTCGCATTTAAAAACGTTTGCAGGTACCATTTTAGTACAAAACAAAATCCGCACTATAAGACTTGACTTGTAAGCGAACTAACTTATAACTAAAGAATTTACTCCAGCGTACCTGCTTTATGTACCCTATAGAATGCAAACCGAAGGTTTCCGAAGACACCCGAACGATGTTGAGGATTCAGCGAGGAACTAAATGACGTCATAATCCTTGCTGCTCGTCCAATACATTTAGCGCCAATGCATGTACCTGCGAATGCCGTTTGTAAAAACATCGGAAACGTCTTCCATATTATACGGATCGCGTGCATATTAAAAATCCAAAAGGGTGATAGCACACGCACACAAATTGTGTGCAAGACGTGCTGTAGAAGATGCAGTGCTACTATAACCAAAAACACTTTAAACCATTACTAAGGAAATACCAATTTGCTGTCTACAGGATACTTACTAATAAAGCAATTTAATTTTAAATAACTTCCACGTCATATTTTAGGAAATGGTAGGCTTGAATATTTTACAAATGAATCACCAAGCGAAAGTATATGCTTAGCAGTATTACAATTAACCATTAATTTCCCATTTTTACGACCGTAGTTAATTATAGATTAAAATTTAATTTGTTCACGTTCGAGCTTCTCGTAAGCTAACATATTTTATAGTAATAATGCGCTGTATAATACATGCATACCCCTTCGCCGCGCTACTGCTATTCTTGTAATTGCTAGAAAAAGTCACTCTCCTTTTTACTGTTAGGATCGGGCAAAGCACCATTTTTTTATACTTTCTATAGCACTTCGCGCACTTTTTCGTCTGATAATTAAATTTTGCTTCTGTAGGCTTTTACACTTTCGTATAGCGGTCGGTCGCACGTAATGATTTCTAGAACCGGTAAGTACTCGATATCGCTCAAATAGAGATTTAGATGCTCGATGTCTGTCAACTTCCGATTCCTCGTAAAAGGTAGAAAAAACTCAGTCAATCATCCATCTAACTTAAACTTCGACCCGCTCCTGTTCTGATAAATTTCCAAACATTTTTCAAACGACAATGGGCTGAGAATTTTAAACCTCCGAGGGATCTTTAAGTCGTGATCAATTACACATCCGAGCTACGCGTAAACTGACATATTTTGTAGCAACTGTATAATACATGCACACCCCTTCTCTGCGCTACTGCTATTCTTGTAGTTGCTTGGAAAAGTCAGTCGCCTTTTTACTGCTAGGGCCGCTAAAAAGCACCATTCCATACTTTCTTTATAAGTGTAGCACATCGCGCACTTTTTTGTCGGTTAATTAATTTTTGTATATGTAGGCCTTTACACTTTCGCTTATTTAAACATCTAATACGACCGATTAACCACTTTCGATTATTCTAACGGGGAACCATCATACATCCCGCCGCACCGTTCTATTTTGAATCCTATGGGCTTCCGCACACTAACACCTGACGTATCTTTCCTACTAGTTGTTAAACAAAAACTACCGGTATCGCCATTGTGGACGTAAGCAGATGTTTGTGGATGTGTACGAGAATATGTAACCATATACATTAATTAGTCTAAGCTATTTTATTTAGTCCAAGAAAATTATTATTTTTCTAATCCACAATTAATAATCGCCTTTATAGGTTCCACATTTCGACCATTTCCCAATGACTGGTGCTACGTACATGGAAACTTTAATTTCTTATTGGAGAGAATTCTTATCCTCCCACGCACTGCTGCGTAGCTACATGCCCACCCCTTTTGGAGGTATATGCTCGTTATAGGTTGTAAGACCCTAGGTTTTACTTAACTACAATTCGTGAGACCCCTTTAATCTTTTTAATCGTATCTTTCTCGCCTACAGTACAGTAGGACTTAGCCCTACTACCAACAAATTCTAATACTGGACCCACATTAAATCGTCTTTGAATTTCTCTACAATTTTTTGTTAACATGGTGGTCATGTGGTGATATGGTCATGGGGCAATTTTACCCTATGGGGTAATTTCACCCTAACTTAACATCCTACATATATCCGGATATATGTCGATGCGCATCCCTGTCGGCTTAGGTCGGATAACAACATATTCGACTATCTTCGGCAATATACGTCCCCACTCTGTAGAATACATAAGAGAACAATTTTTTCGTATTCAATTTAGTATTCGATAGTAGCTAGAACGGTAAACATGAGCGTCTCCAAGGTGATTAACGTTTCTCAACTTATTGGGAATAAAGTGAAACCGACAAATGAGCGATTTGGATTATGGCTGTTGACAGAAAATATGTACAACAATAATCTGGTAACAGATATTGGTAATATTTGTTATGTCGAAGGCGAGCAGATGCTGACTGGTGGACTACACACATCAATTACAGAACCATTTTGTGACAATATAATGTTGGTTAAAATTTGCGACTTTTCTGACGCCGAACAAACCTCTGCAAGCAAAAGGATGTTTATCCTAAAAAAAGAAATTTGTGGTGCATTTAACAGCTATCTACGAAGAAAGTTTGACCGATTTGTTTCCGCTAGGCATGGTGTTAAAGCTAAGCTCCCGTTTTCTCTAGAAAGCACTAACAAGATGGGTCAGAGAGTAAAAGAAATTATCGGAAAAGAAGACCTCGAATGCATTAATAAAAAATTCCAAAATCCTATATGTGTTCCATACAAAATGGAACTAGCAGATGTTAAGTTGGAAACTTTATTGGAGGAACTACCAGATATATTAGACGAACTCGAAAAAGATTATTTCTATCTTTTTGACATGGATGTAACCCAAGATTTTGCGGGTATATTTAGCAAGATGGAAATGTGTAATTATTTTACTACAAACCATTACTTTTGCTATAAGGGCGAATACGAAGAAAAGTGTGATATTATAGTTGACAACGATAAACTGTAGGAATTGATTGTTTAACATGGCTAACAGCCAATGCAAGAATTAAGATATACAACAAATTTGTGCGTCAGATAACAAGTCCTGGTGTTAATAAACAACTTGGCAATCATATACTAAATTTTTTACGTTGTCCAGATGTACGTTTAAGGGAAACATTTGCGTCTACTTTGGCTAAAGAACATGGTATTACGCGATTGGAAGCGACAATATACAACTGTGCAATTGGAAGCTATGTCAGTGCGTAGCGGGTGTATAATCCCTTAAAAGACTGTTTAACGTTATTGGAAGATAGTAAGTTATACTTCCTAAAGGCGCCAATGTGCTCGGTACCACTTGACAAAATGTGGAGTAAGCTATCGGACAAGCTACAAAATAGTTGCTGTTTAGTGTATAATAGCCTACTACAGTACGTGTATTGGGGGAATGGTAATACAAAGAAATTGACGGGCTTGCAAATTAAGTTGTCCGAAAAACCAAAAAAAAAGGGAAACATTAATAAAGTATGTACTTTCGGCTTTTAGTTTTAACTATTTACCCGTAAATTATTTGGAGATAGTAGAGGAGGAAGACAGTCAAGATAAAATAAAAATCTTACACAAGTGCTACATTAAAGCAGGTAGTACATATTTTACACAATCTGCAACATCATATTCTACAATTCCAAAAGAAATAGTCATTTCGGAATTGGGATTGATAAATACACCTAACATTCGTCCAGAGGTTGTACGACAACGCGCAAATATTGGTAGTAAACTCTATCCGTTTACGCTAAAAGAAATTACCCCATTATGTATGCCATACGCTGTAAGTGGAAGGAAAAGACAACTGGAATTAGAGGAAATGGATGCAAAAAGGCGAAAATTGGACTACTTGGAAAACACTGCGACAATACGCGAACAATACAAAGATGTGTTAGACAAAGAACATCTTATTAGAGAAAATGAGGAAGAATTAAAAGATTATTTTATGTGTCGATGGACTGACTTAGATACATCCGGGTTGTACAAGCTGTATGCATTTGCGGTTAGTAAGAAAGACTCTTTTAGTTATGTAGGTGTTCTTGCAGAAAAGGATTGTACTAAATCCGTATACTTTTTAAAAGGTTATTCTAAAAACGTATTTATCAAAATGGCAGATAACAAAGACGAGCTAAGGAATGCGGGTTTCGTAACCTTGGCGTACACCACACGCAAAGGGGTTCCGCTAAACATTGTATATTTGCCTAGTAAAAAAACCTTTCGGATCATTTAAACCCGAAGGTCTTACAACCTATAACAACCATATATCCCCAAAAGTGGTGGATATGCAACTACGCAACAGTGTGTGGGAGAAAAAGGATTTCCTCCAATACCGACAAGAAGAAGTCGATCAAGCTAACAAGATACGTATGCAGGATATAGTGGGAAAGCTGCGATTAAAAGATTGTTACAAGCTGCAAGAATTACACGAAGGAATGGATCTGGTTGTCGGTGGAATCAAAGACTTTAAATATAGAGGCAAACTTCGGTACATTTTACAATTCGAAAACCTAGACGATCTTTATGTATCAAACTATTGGTTAGAAAAGGAGATAGAAGACTTGGGTGTCGATTTAAATTTTAAGCTGCGAATAAAATTAGATAAAATTAAAACCACTGCAAACAAACATAAAGAAAGAACTGTCTTCTGTGTATAATTTTGTATTAAAATTAAGTTTAAATGACTCCATGCTTGGCATTACATTTTTAAATTTTGTTATGTATAATGTCAGAATAAAAATTTTAGAATAGTATTACATTGCTCTTTATTTACAAAAGGCTGTGACATTACCTTGAAATAGCATTCGCACAGAGAGGGGTGCGCATGGGCAGGGGTGCGCACGCGCAGGGGGTGCGCATGGGCAGGGGTGTGCATGCGCAGGGGTGCTCATAGGCTGGGATGTGTTTGGCCGTACACGAGGGAAGCGGATGTTAACAGTCACCAAGCATCTAATTCTTTATTTGGTGTGGAGTACTTGCCGGCGTATGTATCCGGAGTAAAAGAATACGATTTGCATACGCAGCTTATTAATAAAATTAGTTTATCGAGGGAAGATGACAAAAGGTACATCATTCCTAATAGTACAACAATCTACGCATAGGGACGTAAAGATATAAGATAGTTGTTTATATTTGTATAGATTTTGTAAATCTATTGTATATATATGTTTTTAAATTCCATAATTTTTAATTTTTTCGCCCACCTTCCAAATCTTTCCTGCTTCTATCCCGGTTGACAGATTATACGTGTTACCTCCACGTGGTGTTCGCGGGACACATCGGTTTGAGATTTCTCGGGAGATGGTTGGCTAAGGCATATGTCTTGCGTAGCGAAAAAAACAGGGTTTTAAAGATGGAGGTAAATAAAGATGTACGAAAATCAGTGATTTGGGTCTTTAAAAGGCATGACTGTGTATGGGGTGGTTCTATTTAAAATTTATTTACAGATTTGGGGTCTCTAGAAAAATTTAATATTAGTTGATACCAAACAAAATATATTTATCTTAAAAGAGTGACTACCCCGCAAATAATAAACACAATATACACCATGTTAACAAAAAATTGTAGAGAAATTCAAAGACGATTTAATGTGGGTCCAGTATTAGAATTTGTTGGTAGTAGGGCTAAGTCCTACTGTACTGTAGGCGAGAAAGATACGATTAAAAAGATTAAAGGGGTCTCACGAATTGTAGTTAAGTAAAACCTAGGGTCTTACAACCTATAACGAGCATATACCTCCAAAAGGGGTGGGCATGTAGCTACGCAGCAGTGCGTGGGAGGATAAGAATTCTCTCCAATAAGAAATTAAAGTTTCCATGTACGTAGCACCAGTCATTGGGAAATGGTCGAAATGTGGAACCTATAAAGGCGATTATTAATTGTGGATTAGAAAAATAATAATTTTCTTGGACTAAATAAAATAGCTTAGACTAATTAATGTATATGGTTACATATTCTCGTACACATCCACAAACATCTGCTTACGTCCACAATGGCGATACCGGTAGTTTTTGTTTAACAACTAGTAGGAAAGATACGTCAGGTGTTAGTGTGCGGAAGCCCATAGGATTCAAAAAAGAACGGTGCGGCGGGATGTATGGTGGTTCCCCGTTAGAATAATCGAAAGTGGTTAATCGGTCGTATTAGATGTTTAAATAAGCGAAAGTGTAAAGGCCTACATAAACAAAAATTAATTAACCGACAAAAAAGTGCGCGATGTGCTACACTTATAAATAAAGTATGGAATGGTGCTTTTTAGCGGCCCTAGCAGTAAAAAGGGCGACTGACTTTTCCAAGCAACTACAATAATAGCAGTAGCGCAGAGAAGGGGTATGCATGTATTATACAGTTGCTACAAAATATGTCAGTTTACGCGTAGCTCGGATGTGTAATTGATCACGACTTAAAGATCCCTCGGAGGTTTAAAAATTCTCAGCCCATTGTCGTTTGAAAAATGTTTGGAAATTTATCAGAACAGGAGCGGGTCGAAGTTTAAGTTAGATGGATGATTGACTGAGTGTTTTCTACCTTTTACGAGGAAACGGAAGTTGACAGACATCGAGCATCTAATTCTCTATTTGAGCGATATCGAGTACTTACCGGTTCTAGAAATCATTACGTGCGACCGACCGCTATACGAAAGTGTAAAAGCCTACAGAAACAAAATTTAATTATCAGACGAAAAAGTGCGCGAAGTGCTATAGAAAGTATAAACAAATGGTGCTTTGCCCGGTCCTAACAGTAAAAAGGAGAGTGACTTTTTCTAGCAATTACAAGAATAGCAGTAGCGCGGCGAAGGGGTATGCATGTATTATACAGCGCATTATTACTATAAAATATGTTAGCTTACGAGAAGCTCGAACGTGAACAAATTAAATTTTAATCTATAATTAACTACGGTCGTAAAAATGGGAAATTAATGGTTAATTGTAATACTGCTAAGCATATACTTTCGCTTGGTGATTCATTTGGAAAATATTCAAGCCTACCATTTCCTAAAGTATGACGTAGAAGTTATTTAAAATTAAATTGCTTTATTAGTAAGTATCCTGTAGACAGCAAGTTGGTATTTCCTTAGTAATGGTTTAAAGTGTTTTTGGTTATAGTAGCACTGCATCTTCTACAGCACGTCCTGCACACAATTTGTGTGCGTGTGCTATCACCCTTTTGGATTTTTAATATGCACGCGATCCGTATAATATGAAAGACGTTTCCGATGTTTTTACAAACGGCATTCGCACCATCGACGATGCAAACCAGGTGCATGCATTGGCGCTAAATGTATTGGACGAGCAGCAAGGATTATGACGTCATTTAGTTCCTCGCTGAATCCTCAACATCGTTCGGGTGTCTTCGGAAACCTTCGGTTTGCATTCTATAGGGTACATAAAGCAGGTACGCTGGAGTAAATTCTTTAGTTATAAGTTAGTTCGCTTACAAGTCAAGTCTTATAGTGCGGATTTTGTTTTGTACTAAAATGGTACCTGCAAACGTTTTTAAATGCGAGCCCTGTCACGTCTACTTTACCAGGAGGGATGCTCTCAAACGACATCAGAACAAATGTCGTGGTGTAACATCGTCCACGGTTAAGTTTATACATCCGACCGCAGCAAAGTACTTTAACTGTGGGTCTTGCGGTATCGCTTTAACGAGAATGGACAGCTTACAGTGACACAAGGAAAAGCAGCATGGTATGTTATTAAGCCGTAAACGTTCAGCTCCGCCAGCTATTAAAGGGTCTTGTACGAAACAACCAACATCTGTGTAAAGCGTGCGATATGGAGGTGTCTGCATACCCTGGTCCTAATAGCACAGCAACCTAATTAAGGTAGGTCAGTAAGCAATATTTAATTGCTGTAAATTGACTTGTATTTAGCGTACTTTCCTATTGTAATAACCGCATTTGTTTGGAGAAGATATACACGTTTAAAAAGAAATTATATACAGCTTTGTTAATTATTAACCACGCGATGATTACGTAAAAGTTGACCTTCCCATTCACATATTTAAAACCCATTACATTGGAATGTGTTTACCTCCTCGTGGTGTCGCTGGACGGTAAAACATATTGTTAGATTAACGATAATTTGTCTTATTAACCGAAAACACGTTTCCTCTTTTTTACATTAATCTCTTTTTATTACAGGTCTATTTAAACAACACATTAATCTTTTTTTGTTAAAGGTTAAACTACTTGGATTCGGCTACACACAGGAAATAATGTTATACTTTGTAAAAATTGTAATTAGTTTATTAAACTGTAAATCGAATAAAATATATTATTAAATTTTCGCATGCTTAATTTATGTTAATACTGCTACGTGTTTGGTTAAAGGATTGTAGATATTAAAAAGGAGAGGTGATTAGAAATTGATCTTGGTACAAAATCTTAAAGTTGAGGTAGCTCCCTTGGGGGTGATGATATCTGAAAAATTCCTAAAGATTTGGGTAGCTGAGAAAAATCTAATATTAATTGATACCAAACAAGGTAGGTTTATCTCGAAAGATGCATTGGCTAGACGAAGAAAACTATTTGTTAGGTTTGCTTATAAAGCAAAGAGCAAAATTTAGAGGCTCAGAGTGTTTAAAGGGGTATAACTTTGCAGGACGTTGTTCGATTTCAAATCTGTTTACAGATTCGAATTTTGCGTAAAATTTTAGACTAATTTAATCTATCGCATGTATAAAAAAATGTTTAAGGACGGTCAGAAATCGCTTCCGGTAAAAAATCTTAAAATTGGGGTAGCTCTCTGGGGGATGGCGCTATCTAAAAAATTCTTAGAGATTCGGGTAGCTGAGAAAATTCTAATATTAATTGATACCAAACAAGATAGGTTTATATCGAAAAATGCAATGGTTAGACGAAGAAAGCTATTTGGTTCAGAATGTTAGCGGTAAAAAAATCTTAAAATGATGGTAGCTCTCTGGGGGGTGATGCTATCTAAAAAATTTAAAGAGATTCGGGTAGCTGAGAAAATTCTAATATTAATTGATACCAAACAATATAGGTTTATCTCGTGTGTGGAAATGTGGAGAAAGATTTATCTCGCGGGTGGAAAGAATGCGGGTGTGACGTAATCAAAATGGTTGGGGTAAAAAATTCCACAAGGTGGTCCACAGGGCGGAGAGCAGGAGGAGATTCATCTCCACATTTCCTCCTTATGGGAATTTACATGTAAATTTGGTCCAGATGTGGGAGCAAATGTGGATGCTGGAGCAAATGTGGAGTTCATTAGCCTGTATTTGTACTACTATTGCAACATATAAAAAGTATTGCCTAACAACATTTTATAAAACTAACAAAAAATGGAAAATATATAATTAGTACCTTACACATCATAGTTGACTTCACGTACATACATACATACATACATATCCGTTTATTGTTTTTTTTGGCTATACCTAGGCCTTCGGTTCACCCTAGTCGTACATGCTAAAGATGTATATACATATTTACTAGAAAATATGAATTCTCAAAATAAATACGAATATAATGGAAATGTTCTGAGGTTGGGGCTTCTTGTTCTTATCTTGTCGCTTTAGGGCTGGATGGAGTGGAGCATGTTACTGGTAGCCAAGGTATCCGTGTCTGTAAAATGCTAGTGGGAATTAGCGTATGTGTGTTTGTGCGTTGAAGAGAGAGTGAGTGGAGTGGAGTTAGTATAGGTGTAAGTGCTAAGGATTGTGGATAGATGGTTTGGTAAGAAAGATTTCGTTATGGAAAGGTTGAATTCCAGCAGGTGATGATGAATTCAAAAGTTTACTTTAAGAAGAAGGGAAAATGGATCAAGATGGTTAGCGGTTTTGAACTCGTGTTATAAATGCGTTAGGAGTGGATAGTAGCAGATTAGATGAGTGGAAGTTTCTGGGTGCGATTGTGCGTTACAGAAAGAAAAGGTTGATGGGGATAGGTGGAAAAGGTACAGTTTGTCTCGAAAATTTCTGTCTCCTATCAAAAATTGGATTGTAGATCCGCTGGAGAAAGGAATGTTGGAGGGGAATGTCTAAAATATCCGGAATATGTTAATCGGTAGTGGATATGAACTAAAGCTATTGCCAGGAGCGAAAGAGGGGGCTGTGGATGTGTGATTTAATTACAGTTTTGTGAACATGGTACTCGAAATACATAAGCATCCTGTCATGTAAAGATATTAAAAAGTTGACCTTAAGGTTACGGATTTGGATTAGAGAGTAGAAAGAGATTCCAATCGGTAGATTTTGGAACAGAGTGTGTAGGGCTGCGGTGCAAGTGTTCTATATGCTTTTGAAGTGTATAAAAGGAAGGGTTTGATATTCGTGTTCCAGGGAGCCTATACAGCATGCAGGAGTCAAAGGAAGCTAGGAATCTACAGCCTATCGGATAGTAGGGTTGGTGAGCTGGTTAAAGATTAGTCTGCGCGTGGGTTTGTCAAATTGAACTGGGTGAGAAAGAGCATCTTACATGTTGTTGAGCGTTATTTTGGTTTTAGAGCGGAGGTTTGCAAGTTGTACGTAGGTTTTTAATACGGTGTGTGTGTGCATCCCATGGTAGGAAGCTATCAGCGAGGAAGTGAAGGAGGGGTTCAAGATGTGGACGTTCGGGCCGCATCGCAGGTCTAAATAGTTTTTGAGCAGAATCATTTTGGATATGGAACGGCAAAGTAGTTGTTTATTTAGGAAAATCGTGTATTTGATAGTTTATGAGGAAAAGCGTTGCTATGAATAAAGAAGGTGACGTTATTGGGATATGCAATGGAATGTTAAGGTCTAGGGGTAGATTGAGTGCCAATGTGGAATAAGCGGGAGCCTAATGGACAGTATTGGGTTAAAGGTTTGAATATGGAGTGGTAATTTGAAGATAGGATTGCTGTTCGAAAGAAAAGGAAGGATTTAAGAATTAGAAATAAGTTGGAAAAGAATCCACTGCTTTAGTTTGGTTGAGGCGGTATGGCACCGAAGAAGTTTAAGGCAGAATGGAAATCTAGGTGTAAGATTATTACATACCTATATTGAGAGAATCTGACTACCGAGATAAGCGAGTGAATAGTTTGCTGTGCGCTATGGGCTGAGCGGGAGTCGTGCTAGATACGAACAGTAGGGGGTGCGAATCTTTACTGTTCCCTACTCTTTAGAAGCAAATGGTGATCCTTCTTTTACGCGTTTCATAAATTTTTGTAAGCCCCACGAGTTTTTTTTTACTATTTCGTCATCTTTTCGTGAAAACTTGTAACATCGACATCCTTTTTTGATAAGGCGGCTTCATCATGTGCAGGAGCGAATATTTCAATTCTGCAAATTTTTAGAGCACTTTTAATGTGCGCATGAAATTTTTATCGTTAGCATAAATCTTCATATTTTCTAGTGCTAAATCGTCACCAGGTTGTAATTACAATAGAAGTCTTTGACAGAAGATCTGAATTTTCCATTCCGTATGTTCTTGTATGTAAATAGTGTATGAGTTTGGTACGTATATATCTATTATATTTATAAGAGGCTTTTCGAGCGAGTTTGCAGTTCTTCGCCCACAGGTGTATTCTCTTACAGATGTAGGTGCATTATCAACCCTCCCCCCCTAAGTGTCGTTATAGTTCAAAATAATTAGTGGTTTTCCTCATCCTTTCTAGATACAGTATCGTCATGGTGTTGTGAAGATAACAAATGTACGGTTTGCCTTTTTTTGGTATGAAAGAGACCATTGTTCAGTTTTTTGTAAAAGCAAATCGCGAAGAATGTTCTAGAAGAGATGTCGTTTTTATTCATTTGGCGTATTCAATTTGTTTTTGCGCACTGTTTCAAATAGTGTAAGATTTTGTGTTAGCAAAAAATTAGCCACGAACGAACGTAACAGACCTATCGATGGTACTTCCAACAAATTTGAGTTAACAACTTCTTCTCAATTTAACGATTTTGCTTCTCATATTTGCTACAGGTTTGATATTTCAATGAGGTACTATATAATGAACTATAATTAAAATTAGGTCTGAAGTTGATCTATTTTTCAAAATGTTAAAACGCATTTTGAAAACTTACGAGCCTTTAATGCGATTGAATTAAACTAGGAAATAACGGACCGTTTAATGTTTTCCATATGGAACCAAAGGCATATTATGAAGGCTTATTTAGTTTTGTAAATTAACAATTTTTAGATAGTTTTTCATTTTTTCTTCCTTCCTTAATAAAGCCTCATTACTCTGTAAATAAATTTTGTTACACCAAAAAAAATTGTTACTCCGTGTTTATAGACATCTTAATTTTGCAATATTTTTGCTCGTATAAGATCTGTTTTCGTTGCCCTGCAAAACAACGTGTTTTAAGGGCAACGAATCGTGAAATTTCATATAAACCTTCACAACTCGCTACTGAAACTTACCTTTTATTAAAAGAATTATATGGCATTTAATTTTTATCACGTGCGCCGGTTTTTAAGTGGTTTAAGTGTATCCAAGATGGACGAGAAGACGTTGAAACAATGCACGTCCAAGACGCCTTTTATACGATATTCATGGAATTGTATACCGTCATTGAGTTCCTGAAGTTTAAAATGTTAACCAACAATACTACCTTGAGGTTCTCTCTCAACTTCGTAAAAAAATCAGAATTGTAGACAAACAAGTCAAGACAATACACCGCAAGACGTTTATAACCATGTAGAACATCTCAGTGTTAGACCATCCGCCTTCTTGGCTTGATTTAGCACCGCCTGACTTTTATCTGTTCCCCAAAATGAAGTCTGCATCTAAAAAAACCCGATTTTAAACCGTTCAAGCTGTGAAAGAAAAGGTGCCACACATTATGAACTAGCCCACAGGAGATGATTTCCACTACTGGTTTAAAGTATGGTAATTTTGAATGTAGTGCAGTAGTGGGGGGTATATTGAAGGGAGTGATAATTAAATATGTATAAATTTATAATATAAAATTTTAGAGCTCGAGTTTGCACTTTATTGTCGTACCTCGTATGCTAAATAACGCTTTAAGTGATAAATAGTTTTTCCAAAAAACAAATAACGTAACAATGACCTAGCTATAGAGGCGTGTATTCAATCTTCTATTTCCAAACTGTTTGATTTTTGATTTCTAAATTTCTTCACTGAAGCTGCAGAGAAATAATTAATAGTAACCAAAACGACTTTCAACAAATCTATTAATATTCACAAATTACATTTTCCAAGCTCTTTAAAGGGGCCTAGAAGTTGAGGTTACTTACATGGATTTTTCATAATGGGATTGGGCGGGAACTTGCTACCTTTCTCCTTCATCATATCCATACGCCAAAGTTTAACCAGTTAAATATAAAAACTTGTATCATTCAAATTTCCTGTGCATTCAGGCGTATCCTCAAGGTTCACACTTTGGGCCCATACCATTCTTTTTTTATTAATAACATTGTTAGTTGCTTCAAATACTGATCCCTTTTGTTATATGCTGATGATTTGAAGAAATATGGAATTATTATTCCCACTGATGATCACTTATTAGTTCAAGCTGATATTGATTCTCTGGTCGTTTGATGCGAAGTATACTGGCTACTTTTTATATCAGTAAATGTTGTGTGATGACTTTCTCACGTGCTGTTAATAATGCTGTTACGGACTATTTTATTGAAAACGTTATCCTTCGGTGAGCTATTGAAACCAAAAACCTTGGTGTCATGCTAGTCTCCACGTTTTCGTATATTGCATACTGTCTATGTGGAAATCATAGCATACAAGGTTTTATACAAAGAAATTTTAAACATGTTTCATATGTAACACTTAGATTGTATCTTGGAATATGACTCCATTATCTGGTCACTTTATTGCCAAATCCAAATTATTGAAATAGAGAAACTTTAGAATAATTTCCTAGGTAATATTGCTTTTAAAAAGAACGTGTATGGATATACCTGCTCTGCAAACAACTTCGTAAATGAGCTCCAGCTGTTGACTCTACACAATAGGCATATATTCCAGGACCTGTGTTTTTTATTTAAAAATATCAATTATTGTATTTGCTGTCCTGAAATTCTCCAAGAGAGCTATATTAATGTTCTAACTAGAGTAACCAGGGGTAATCCACTCTTACAACGTTTTCATCATGCAACTGGCTACAATTCTTACTGTAATCGCTATGCTGTGCTTGCAAAAAAAATTTCTCACTGGATTGGTTTGGCTACTTTAAGGTGTTCCGTTCTTTTTTACTGATGTTGTTAACTGTGCGTTTTATAAATATTATTATATTCTATTTTTCGTTTGTGTTTTGATATTTTGTTTTTAGTTTGTATCTAACAAGCTGATGTATGTATTTGCTAAATCTTTTTAAAAGAACAGTAGGTTTCTTGTAAATAAATACATATCATCAATCAATAGGTCTTTCGTCGTAGGATTGGTTTAATACGTACCTCCATTGTTTTCTATTATGAGCTAACCTACACATTTCCCCGAAATTCCCACAGCCTATAATTTTACTACCTGTGTACAATAGTTCGCAACGGCCATGACCGTCTGAATAAAAATAATTTATAACTATTTTGGTACCAAGTCTGATACCTTGTGGGCATTAGCGAAAACTGCAAATTTGTGCAATGCTTATATCACAATCTTAATGAATGCTTCTTATAACAATGCAAAGAGGGCAATCTCGGTACTTGCGTGAAACGATTCCTTTTGTCTTATACAAATCGGAAGACATTTGTGTTCCGGCTAACTACCAGTACACATGTGATTCAAAACAGAAATCTAAAGTCATCCTAGTTTTGGCGACTCAATGTGAAGAACAACCAACTTAATTTAAAAGGTAAATTGATACATTTAATATATGAGAAACTATTTGTTGAAAGTTAATTTAAATTATTATGAAATAACATTCATTTAAAAGATTGTCCACTTCACTTGGCGGGAGCAGAACATTTATAATATACATTTACGCGTCACTAATATTAAATGGTATTTTTAGGACTATCACGCCTGGAGTTTGTTTGATTCTTCTTTGTCGCTCGATTTAATTCAACTCATCCAACTTCAACTTTAACCTTTGTACCACGAAACACATTACGGGGCCACCACAACTAAAGTGCAATTGCTGAGAGCTGTTTGCTGAACCTTGGTATATTCTGCACGAATTGTTGATCAGTACACAGCAGCCGTGAATTAAGGTAAATGTAGGGTTATTGCACAGACGCACAAAAAGCAAGTTAATATTAATTGTCAATGGGTTGTGATTTTTGGTTTAAATAGATAAGCGCAATTTGCACATCTTACCGTTATCAATAGCTCCTAAAGCATTTTTAATACATATTATGCGTGCTGTTGTTATTAAGGTTTAATTGTTAAAATATATTACAAATTACTGAAATCGCCGACAGTGTTTTGTGTAGCTATCCGAGGCAACGGCAATCGTTCTCCGACACACCGATTGAAACCGTTACAAGTCTAATCTAGGTCTACATCTACCCTTTTTTTTCTTTATATGCTTCTATTATATTCTCTCATGCCTTAGTATGCATCCTATCATCCTATCTCTCCTATTTTTTTACTGTTTTCCATATATTTCTTTCTCCCCCTATCGTTTCGAGAACCTCTTTGTTCGTTGTTCCTCATCCTACTCCTGTAACACCACATATTTCCTGTCCATTTTAAACACCGTCCACGTTGCACAGCCGTACAGTGCTGTGCTCGACACATATGTTTTCAGCAATACATTTCTTGTTTCTATGTTTGTTATCTTTCAACATAGTAGCTTCTTTTTCTTTGTTTTATATTTTTTGTACTCTTCGCAATCTGTGTTATTTGACTTTCTAGGTAGTTGAAATCTTTAACCTCTTGTAAGTTCTCGTTTCGTATTTGAATTCTGGTTTTGGACTTATTTATCCCTCCTTTACATTTATTTATTTATTTACAATAAAGGACACCAAACAGAAAGTATAAATCTTCCAATGAAGGTGCCACAACTTTATAATACTGCAGTGACAACAGAATTTTACAAATTCAAACTTAATTATTAACAGCTTTGATGTAGTAAAAAAATAAATGACTATAAAGCTAAAAAAACTAGTATAAGATTAAAATAATCAATATTTAACATAATACAAATAAGATGTTTCTACAAATTATAAACTTAACAAATTCAATGTTAAAACATTTGCATTAAATAGCGTTTAAATTTTCGAAGATTATAGCTAAATCTATCCAGGTTGGTGCTGTGTACGTAATTATTGTAATTTCGCATAATTTTTGTGACTGGAGCATTTAAACCGTGATTGGTGTTACAATGTTCTAAAGCAAATATAGTACTATAGTTTTATTTTTGCTAAGTTTCATACCCTATCTCTCTGTTATCACTGTTTAGATTTCATTAAGAACTGCTTCTAACTCTTGCTTGCCAGATGCTAATACGGCTACATAATATGCAAATCTAAGTATATCAGTCGTTTGTCCGTGCGTAGTAATTTCAAATGTCTTTCTGAATTTAAAAGTATCCATTGCCGTTGGATATATATGTTAAAAATTAATGCAGATAGGGCACATTCCTTCCTCACCCCTTTCCTAATATTTACTTCTTTCGCTTCCTGCTTTAATTGTATTACCGCTGTTAGCTCTTTGAATATAGTCTATCCCTATAACTCATTCCAATCTTCTTCAGTATTTCGAACATTTTCTCCAACATTACATTGTCAAATGCTTTTTCCAGATCTATATACACGCGTTCTCCTTTTTCTATTGTTTTCTACATTAACACCCTTAAAGCTAAAATGGCCACTCTAAGTTCCCATGTTTTACCTAAAGCCAAATTGTTCTTTTCCTACTATTTCTTCAGCCCGTTTTTCCATCCGCCTTTGTACAATTCTAGTTATTATTTTTGCACATGTGCTGCCAAACAATTTGTTCAAAAGTTTTACATCTATCCGCGCATTTTTTTTTTAGTATAATGACTATGGTGTTACGCTTAAAATCTTAGGGTATATTGCCCGTCTTATACATATAACTTACAAATAAGCCTACTATTGCTCCGTCCCTACACTCGCCTATTACTGCATTAAAATCTCCCGTAATTATTAAATTTTCATGTTTTTTACATATCTTAGTATGTCCTCAATATCTTTGTATATCGCTTGTACCTTCTGGTCACTGTAGCTAGAGGTTGGCAAATATACTTGTATTGCTACTTTATGTACCGGTTTAGATTTCAGTCTAACCATGAGCACTCCTTCGTTCTTTCGTAAGTAGTTTTCTACACAGTGTCCTATCTGTTTTCGCATAATTATCCCTACACCCGAATTTTCTTCTCTGATCCTGTACCAATTGCCCTAAAGTCTTGGCTCAAAGGTTCCCGTTTTTGGTCACCGAACTTCTCTAATCCCTACTATGTCTAATGCTAACCTATCCATTCCAATTTTCAAGTTCTCTAGCTGAACTATTTGCTTCATGCTTTTGACATTCCACGCTTCAACTCGCAAAATGTTTCCTGCTCTTCTTTTAAACATGTCGATCACATTCTTCAAAGTAGTCATCTCCCGGTGATCCGAATGGGGGACTATTTTTACTTCAAAGGATGCCATCATTTTAAAACATTTTCAGTACGCTGTGTACTTGGGAGGCAATGTGTGGTTTTCCGTCGCCTTCCATATCCTACATGTGATTTTTCCGAATGCTCCACCCGAAGGTACTACGTTGGCCAGGAAGCGAGTTTTTTACCTAAAAAATTTTTGAATTTTGCCGAACACTTGCTGTTCCAAGCAGAGTAGGGATCTTTAACGTGCGTGACAACTCACACACGGGACTTCCATTTTATCTCTCATCCGAGCGAGTCGTGTCGGAATTCGGACCCCGGACCTTGGGCATAGCAGTGCCTTTCATATCCTTACATGAGATTTTTCCAATGCTCCACCCGAAGGTACTACATTGGCCAGGAAGCGAGTTCTTTTATCTGGAAAATTTGGAATTTTGCCGAACCCTTGCTGTTCCAAGCTAGGTAGGGATCTTTAACGTGCGTGACAACACTCACACACGGGACCTCCATTTTATCTCTCATCTGAGCGAGTCGTGTTGGGATTCGGACCCAGGACCATGGCGTAGCAGTGCCTTCCATATCGCAGTACTGTTTCTTAAAGTGTCATACTGACCCCCAAGGTCGCTGTCACTCTAAGTACTGAAAGAGCTGCTGCCCTCTTTCGAGGACCTGCCTTAGTGTGATTCCTCACTAAAGACCCATCTAATTTAGTTAAACCTATAGTACGGCTCTTTAGCTCAGTGAAACACCCAAACTATTTTACTTGTTTTAGTATTTTAGAACTTCTTCAAGGTGTAGGTCCGTTCAGAATGGAAGTAAATACTTAAATTGATAAATAAAAATGAATTCTCCATTACAGAAGCTAATAACTGAAAAGTTGGAACTATATCATTTTTTAGGGTTGTATAACCACATTATGCAACAACAATAAAACATTTAAGTTTTTACTATGTTAGACTTAGGAGATACCTTGGCTAACATATTTCTAACAAAAGTCATGCAGAAGATGTAGATTTATCCGTACCAACACAAACTGACTTTTGTAGACTTCCGGACTAACTCTGAACTCTATCTTCAGCCGTTTTTAGAGACTATCGAGGGGGTGGGTTGTTAAACAAATACGGATGAGTCATGCGCCAAGAAAAATACAGGAACGTCAACAAATATATTCTGTTATTGGAATACAAGATTTTGTATTCATAGATTGTATAAATCCTGAAATAAAATAAAGCACATAAAAATACATTGGAGACAGCAGTTTGCGTCTCAAAATAATAAAATCAATAAATTAGACAAGTTATGTGCACTTATAGAATTTGCTTGTGACAATTAGTGTATAGACACTCTACTTATTAAATTTATACTTTTTTGGTTCATATAAAATGTATAGAATCCAAAAATATGTATGAAGTTGAGTAAATTCACCTTCTTAAATATTTCTTAAAGGGTGATTAACCATTTCTAAATTTATACAAAGATTAGACTTTTTACATATCATCACGTATATTAACTAAAAATAATTCTATTTCAAGCTCACAGGTATTTACAGTGAATTTAGGAGGTGTTTAATTAACCATTTCTATTTCTGTTAATAAAGTTAATTATATCAGAGCCTTTAACATAAATAGGCATTATTTATTTTATTAACAAGTTTATTAGTTTTGTCATTTTGCCAGTACTGACCAAACGACGTACATTTTTATTAAATTACTTTTGTAATAGTATCGTTTAATTAGTAAATTTAAAGCTTGTTAAAAAAATATCATGTAAAGGAAAGTATTTACTGTATGATAATTAATCAGCATGAACAAATAAATCCTAGTAACAATGTGTACTAAATATGATTCATAATCAAAGTTTAGGTAAACAATTCTTTAAAGGACTAGGACGATAAAGGGTCAACTGTCGGAGTCCGAAAACAATCGAGACCTCAATACTTGAGTAAAGAAAACAACAGCTGCGCATAATCGCACTAAAATACGTTACCTTGAAGATAACTTATGGAAATTCTAAATAGCATGTAGGACTTTTAACATGATTTTAAATACAATCTGGAATATTTATAACGATGAATTTATTTATCAGATAAATAGAATAAAAGAACAATAAATAGGGTGTTTCGAAATGATAATAACTTTTTTTTAATTATGCATAAGTTCTAGATATACGAAACGTATCGAATTATTAAAGGAAATTTAAGATTTTTGTAACACAATACAGAATTTATATGCGTTACTGCGGGAGAGGAAAAGCAAAACGCTTCAAAGTTTAGAAATTAAATACACGACCTTGATGAAATGCTAACACAACGAATTTGAAATAATTGTTGTGATAAATTTTCTCTAAATATGTCGTGCAACGTAATCCAAAAAAAAACTTTCTATATTAAATAGTGTCCTTAAAAATGGATACATTTCCACTATAAGTAATAAGAAATCATTAATTAAAATTGAACTTCAATTCAAACATTTCCGAAGTAATGCCACAAGTTGATGATTTCGTGTTCCAAATAAAGCTTATGTAGTAAGTGAGTTATAACGCTTTCAAGTAGTTGCCTTCAAAATTTTCACTGTCTATTTGTCTTGCTTTATAAGTACATAAAAATTTAAGCAATTACTTTTGTAACAACCCTCTGTGTTAATAAATGCAAAAATGTAAACAAGAACCTTCAAATCAAACTAAAATATTTTTCATAGCACTGAAACGCCTTTAACTAGATAGGCAACTAATGCCTTGTGAAGTCGCAAAGTTGGTTGTAGAATACTGAAGCGGGATAAGATTAGACGACAGAAAGGGGGAGTTGATTGCCTAATATCCGCCAACTTGTTCATTAAGCTCAACTCCTTAGAAATAATACACCAACCCTCAGGTTACATTATACAATGAAAACTGCTTTCAAAATGGATCTAACTAGTGAACTTCTGACGATAGAATTGAAGTGCTTATTTTGTGACAAAATTCCCCTGCGGTTGTGAAGCAAATCATACTGCATAAAATTATGTGTTCATTTAATCCAAAATCTGAGCTTTTGATGTTAGAGAATCAACCATCAATGGAGCAAAGTTAAAGAGCTGTGCTATATTTTAGGATTAGCATGATTCTAGTACAATATTGTTTGGCAATTGCCAAATCAAACGTTTGCAATATCATTTAGTTATTGTTCTTTAAACACGTCTTATACAGAGGGTATATGTATGACACCAAAGTTTTGTGCTAACAAAACAATATTTTTAGGTGTTCTTAATGTTTTCAAACAAAACTGAAGAAATATATGTTCGAGTCTTAAGTTTGTGGTACACAATTTGCATCAGCTAGGCGATGGTGCTTCCATTTAAGTTTAGCACAGTGCAACCCTTTGATCTAAAAGCCCTTTTAAAAGAAGGTGTTAAAACGAGGAAGAATTGCATAGTGATACGTATTCGTTTAATAATTAATTTGTAAGTTTGGCATTTTTCAATTCCTAACCTACATGTTATACTTACATAGTTACATTACATGTGATTTTCCAATGCTCCACTCGAAGGTACTACATTGGCCAGGAAGCGAGTATTTTTCACCTAGAAAATTTGGAATTTTGCCGAATCCTTGCTGTTCGGAGCAAGGTAGGGATCTTTAACGTGCGTGACAACACTCACACACGGGACCTCCATTTTATCTTTCATCCGAACGAGGGTATTTTTGTAAAAAATGCTCGCTTAACATTTTTCAAGCGGACCGTGTCGGGATTCGAACCCGGGACCTTGGGCGTAGTAGTCACACACATACCACTACGCCATGGAGCCGCCATACATGTTATACTGGTGTACTGAGTTTGCCACTGTTTGTTTACAGATTTATTTTGTACTGCGATTTAGATCTGTTGTACAGAGGAATGCATTCAAAGTGACTACCAAATCTAGCTAACAATATAGTAGGATGTTGTATATTGGGATAAATTCTATCTATTCTAAAACAAACATTTAATAAAAGAAAACTATTATTGTTATATCCAAAGATAGAACACCACATGGTGTGAGGTGTAAAAATAAAATTTAATATAGAATAGTCAATAAAGCAAAGTGGGAGAATGGAAAGTAATTTTAAACTGAGAAAAATTGCTTAATCTTCAAGTTCAAGCTTAGATTTAAATAAAAGAAATGTTAAAAATAAGTGTGCAAGATGTAATTACGTACACGAATTAGATAGCTGCCCAGCTTATAATAAAATATGTTCAAGGTGTGGAAAAAGAAATCACTTTACTAGGGTCTGCCATTCTAGAATAATTTAGGGTCAAAATATAATAGGCAAAGATCAAGTTATAGTAATTTAAACCATAGTAGTTATAAAAATAAAGAAAATGAAACTAAACAAATTGAAGGGTTAGAAAATGAGGATGATGAATTTTATTTAGATCCTGTTGATACTGACATATCATCAGATAGTTTCAATAATTATATGGAAAATAGTTGGTTCAAAGATATTGAAGTATGTGGTAAATCAGTTAGTGTTAAGATTTATAGCAGCGCTTAATGTATTGTGTTATCGTTGAAAATCCTAGAATAGTCAAATGCTGAAAAGTTTATACGCAAAATGGAAAAAAAAATAGTAGTGTACAATTATCAAATAGTCACACTAACTGGACATGCAATTTTGTAGTGTGAGATTGTAACATGTTTAATTTGAGCAATAATTATTCGCATTGAATTACGAGGATAATGCGCTAAGCGTGCCTTATTCCTTATTAATCTTCTTATATTAAAATATCTGTGTGATATAAAGTTACTTCGTCAAGCATCTCTAGCTGTTTCTTTCGTATTTCCCCACCTCTAACGTCGCTATCATTCGGTTCTCGCTTTGCCGAGTTAGTCGCCCGCTAGCAACCGCCTTATCAAGATGTATTCCCGGCTAGAGGCATGCGACTTTCGGCTAAATTACTTATGTAAGCGGGTCAGGTTGTGCTAGACCTGAAACCACTTTGATAACTTCTACTAACGGTTGGTAAATTATACATTTTACGAACTAATTTAACTTGCTTTTATTTATTTAGCGCGTCAACGAAGAATTTGACATCGAAGAATGATAGATAAAGTACGAGTGAAGATTTTGGTTTTGATTGCAGTCATCCCAAGTTAGAAATGCCTTGTAACGTTGTTTGGAGCGAATGAATTTCCGTCCAGATTTGTCTTGGAGAAACAGAGGCAGTTCGGTTCGTTATTACATATAAGAAATTTTTGCATGTGTTTTGAATGTCGTAAAAATTTGACAAACAGACTATCATATAAAAAGCACGAAAAGTTGCTATTATGTTTACGAACATATAATCTGTTTAATTCGCAATTGCTGTTGAACTGGTTTTACAAGCCGTAGAAAAAAATGTTGTCAAGTTAGGTTTATATAATTACAAGCTTTGTTCCATTTGAACCTCAGATAGATTTCAAGGTATATTTTCGACGTCATACTTTTTTGTGTTGTAGCACAGTTGACAGATGTTGTCATGAAAGCAGATGCTTCGTGCAGCTGTCATAGAATTTAAATTAAACATTCTTCAATCCTGTAATTAGCTTTTATTGACAGATAAATTATAAAATCTAAATATGAAAATTTAAATACACGCTGCGTAATAATTCAGAAACTATAATCTACCTGAAAAGATCTGCCCAGGTTAGTAACGTTAATTCAGTGTATTGTGGTTACAAATTATTTTAATCAAATGTTTAAAACAAGTTTATGTTTGAAGAGCAGTCTTTTGCTTTAAAAAGTCAAAATCTCGACTTTGTTATAGATGTTATTGATGAAATTTTTTTTACCTGTTAAAAAATTTTGAAATTTTAAAAGAGAGTTTTTCTTAGTAAACAATTAGTTAAACTTTGGGACTTTTATTTTGGTCAAATGCGATCAAATCTGACAACATAAAGGTAGAATTTTTGAGTAATAATTTTGTGCCAATATCATATTGGATATACTTTTTTTATTTTTGATACTTTTATAGGACACAAATGGTGTTCTACATTTTTATTTATTTAATCTTTGTAATTTCTTACAGGAGCTGTGTCTTATTTTTACAAGACATGTTTTTGTTAAGGAAGGCGATCGTTTTATCTTTGGGTTTCTACGTCCGCCCTTAGAATTGTGCCTTGCTATTATCGTGATTATCTCAGGACTTGGTGGCGCCTATTTAACTTAGTTTAGCTATAATTTGCAAACAAAATTCGGCTTCTCCCCCCCCCACTTTTTATTGCTCTACCCAGAAATAGACCCCTAGCTAGGTCGGAAGATTTTTGTTCACTGGCGTCCAACCCATCATCATAAAACAACAAAAAAAGAAAAGTTACAAGATAAATAATTGTTCTATAAATATAAAGTTTTTAGTACTAAATGTGCAATCAATATTAGGATTAAAACATGTCTTGTTCTGAATCTTATTAAAAGAGTTAATGTTGATATAGTCGGATGTATTATATTCAATGAAAAGAAACTATTCATAAAATAATATGCAAATTGTGTTGAAGGATTTTACAAAGTGCCAGGCAAATACAAAATTCAGTTAATCGATAATGCAGAAACAGTTGTAAAACCGTTGAGAAAAATTTACGAGTTGGTAAAAACGAAAGTTAAAAACCGCATTAGATGATTTATTAAGCAGAATAGTCATACAAAGAGTAAATGAGCGCACTGAGTTTGTCAGTGATGTAGTCATCGTAGAAAAATCAAATGGCAAAGCTCGTATTTACCTAGATCCATCTAAATATAACAAAAACATTAAACACAATAGTTATTATATACCGAAAAGAGAAGAATTTGAAGCAAAGTTAACATATTTAGCAAAATTAACTAGCAACATGCGAAACTTGTTTAATAAAAATATTGAGTAGATGTAGACCAATGAACACGAACAACATTGGGAGAAGTTAAAAAAATTATATACAATTTACAGGTTTTAGCAGTCTACGAACTAAAAGGAGTTATCTTCCTACAATGTGTTGCATCAAGCTCAAATTTGAGCGATTGCGTATTGCGAGGTGGAAGACATATCGTATCCTGTTCCAGAGGTATGACATAAACCAAAAAATTCCACGCTCAAATTGAGAAGAAATTGAAATCCAATTGCTTCACAACTGAAAACTCCATAAATATATCTACGTACACAAAAACACTTCAGTACAGGGGGATCAGAAACCTCTTGTAACAATTTTAAACAAGTCAATAAAAAAAAACAACTAATAAGCTTCGAAGAATGATGTGAAGATTAATGAAATACGATATAAAAATTACATACTTACCAGAACCGCAAATGGTCATTGCTGATTTGTTATAAAGATCATACATAAAAAATAATGCAGAAGATAATTCAAGGATGTTTGAAATAGTACACTACCTGGAAAACGACTTACAATGCGGTGACGAAAGGTTCAACGAAATTAAGGTGGTGACGGAAAATAATGATAGTCTACAGTTAGGTATAAAATTTTGCATTGTAGATTGGCCAGAAAGTAAAAAAATCTTTTACAATTCAAAATTTGAAGTTTTATGGAAAATGCGTTATTACATCACAGTCGATGAAGGTGTCGTGTTAGTTGGAAAGAAAATCGTAGTACCTAAAAGCTCTGGAACGTGTAAAAAAAGTTGACAACTCTATTTTTTTAATAGTTAATAAACTCTTATTAAAAGCTACTGATAATTTGTCAACCTTTTTTTACATGTACGTACTATGTACATACATAGATGTGTGTATCTATGACAACAACTACAATATTACTACTGTACCATTAATGGCACATGTTCCTTTTTTTTTAAGTTATACAGTCCTCCAAGTATTTAGGCCGTTGACTTGTTCGAGATGGCGTTTGAACCGCGGGAGTTACTTCGCCTTTTGGGACATCTTCTGTTCTTGTTTCAGTTGTACGGGGACTCTTGGTTTGAGTTTCTATGCTTTCTGGAAATTCTCGATCACTATCTTATATCAACATTGTAGGTTGAGTGAGCAACTAATTAGAATGAGATTTCTTCTAAATTCCTTGCCGTCAGCATCTTGAATTAAGTATGATCTTGGAGCTATTTCTGACTCGACTATTCTTCGGGACAAGAAAAAGGTAGAAGCCTTTGAAATGTTGTGCTACAGACGTATGATGAGGATATCATGGACAGACAAAGTTAAGGACGAAAAGGTACTAAAAATGGTAGGGAAAGAAAGAAATATGTGGAAAACGGTAAAAAAATAGGAGAGATAGGATGATAGACCACATACTCCGCCATGAGGGAATAGTGCGGAATATATTAAAAGCAGAGATAGGGAAAAAGAGAAGTAGAAGTAGACCTAGGTTAGACTACTGCACACAGATAGTGAAAGATGTAGGATGTAAGAATTTCAGGGAGATACGTAGGCTAGCTTAGAATAGAAATCAATGAAGGTACGCAACCATCTAGTACCAAGATGGATAAATTAATGACGAAAAGAGTAACTGTACTTAAACATGATGATTATTATAAACAACTACAACTATTGGTTGGGCAATATTTTCGAATAATGTTAATTGTGTGAAAGGATTTACTGGAAATCTATTAATTCGGCAAATGTTTAAGTATTGAGGAATCTTGGCAACCACAGGCTGCTTAACCCCCTTCACTGAATCTTGGTGAAGTAGGGTATAAAATTAGAAAACAATAGAAGGGGAACATGGGCTGTGTGAGAATTTCAGGAAACTGTGTAGGCTAGCTTAGAATATAAATAAGTGCGGGTACGTGTTCAACCAGTTTTGAGACGGAAAACCTAATGACGAAAAAATAAGCGCAGATAAAACTGATGATTATTTTAAACAACTACAGGTGTTGGTTGTGAAACATCTGCAACTAATGTTGAATATGCGAAAAAATATATTGGAAAAAATATTAAATCGTTAAATGTTCAAGTGCTGGAGAAATTTGGCAACCACAGGCTGCTTATCCCCTTCACAACCACTGAATGTCTAAGAAATAGGGTACATAATTGTAAAACAATAAAAGGGGATCGAAATGCATCTAACAAGAAAGAACAGAGCCTATGATGAAAGACATAAAACATAGAAACAAGAAGAAAATTGATGAAAGCATATATGAGGAGCCAGCACAGTATACCTATGAAATACGGGCAGTAAAAAAAGCAGACAGAAAACGGTAGCAGCCCTTTGAAATGCTGTGCTTCAGATGTATGGGAATGATAGCGTGGACGGACAAAGTTAATAACAAATAGGTTATAGAAATAGTAGGGGAAGAAGGATATCTGTGCTAAAGCATTTTTGGGGATCAGTATGGGATAAATTACAAGCAGAGATAAGAAAAAGGAGATAGATGTAGACCTAGATCAGATAGTGATAGATGCAGAATATGCAAATTTCAGGAAAATGTGTAGGTTAGTTCAGAATAGGAAACATTGATGACACGCGTCTAACCAGTTCCAGGACTGAAAACCTAACGATGAAACAGTAATTATCAAAACGTTCGATAAATTTTGCTCCTTTGCACTTATTTTGAATGTATTATGTAGAGTTAATGCTCTATCACCAGCTACATTCAAGAAAATTGCTATCTTTCTTTCATTTTCTGTTTCTTTTATTGCTAGTGGTCTCAAATAAATATCGAAACTTTGTTTTACTAACTTTCAATTGTCATTGATATTCGCTTGAAGATTAAGCGGTTTTGGTGGCTTAAAATTACTTTACATTCTTCCACACCGCTTTACTGCTTTACTGACTACCATGTGGTGTTCTGTCTTTGGATAAGACAATAATAATATTTTTCGTTTATTAAGTGTTTTGGAAATTGAGTTGTCAACTTCTTTTACATGCACCTACTATATTCATACATAGATGTATGTATATATGACAACAACTACAATGTTATTACTGTACCATTATTGGCTCGGTATATGTTCTCAAAATTCCTTGGGGTACCCTGCAGAATGTGATATATCCAAAATTTTATCCCTGTACATAGGTTCCACATACTCTATGCGACTAAGTTGAAATAACCAATTAACCAGTTTTGTTCCAAATTAAATTAATTTTTGCTTTACGATCTGATATATCCGTTCCGAATGAACCTGCACCTTGAGGAATTTCTAGATTACTACAACGGGTGGAATGACTTGTGCGTTCCAGTAATCTAAAGAACCAAACTACAGGCCCAACCAAAGTAGTAAGGTCGTTAGTGAGGAACCAGACTAAGACAGGTCAAGAGAGCAGCAGCGCTTTCGGTACTTAGATTGGTAAAGACCATAGAGGTCGGTATGGCATTCTAAAACACAATACTGCGATGTGGAAGGCCACGAAAGACCACCACATTACCGCCCAAGTACACAGCGTAATTAAATTAAAATTAAGATGATGGCATCCTCTGGGGTAAAGGATTCCGGAATTAAAACAGTCTTTCATTCGGATCTCCGGAAGGGTGCTACTTCGGAGAATGCGATCGGAAAGATTAGAAAAGGTGTTGGGATTATTTTGCGGGTCGGAGCGTGGAATGTCAGAAGTAAGAAGCAAGTAGGTAAGCTAGAGAACTTGAAAATTGAAATGGATAAGTTAGCATTAGACATAGTAGGGATCACCAAAGTTCGGTGGCTAGAGGTGGGAGATTTTTGGAATGGAGACTTTAGGGTAATTCATACAGTACCAAAGAAAGGAAATTCGGGTGCTGGATAGTTATGCAAAAAAAGATAGGAGCTAGGCATGTATACTTGTTTTATTACTGTATTTACTGGTTTAGTTTCTAATCTAATCATGAGTATTCTTTCGTTCTTTTGTTTTCTACTACCTACAAAAGAACGAAAGAATACTCATGGCTAGGTTAGTAACTAAACCGGTAAATACAGTAATAATACAAGTATACATGCCTACCTCCAAGCTACAGTGAGGAGGAGCGATCTACAAAGATATCGAAGACATACTAAGATACGTAAAAGGGCATGAAAATTTAATAAATACGAGGGATTTTGATGCAATAGTAGGTGAGGTTAGGGAAGGAGCGGTAATGCGTTTATTTAGTTTAGGCGCGATAAATGACAGGGGAAATAGGCTGGTAGAATTTTGCGACAAAAACAATTTAGCCATCACAAACACATTATTTCAACATCGTGCTAGAAGACGATACACGTGAAAGACTGTAGACGCTACCCAGAAGCAGGTATAAACACTGACCACTACAGCGTAATTATGAAGATCGCTCTTAAACCTAAAAATTTGAAAAAAGGCAACGGGAAAGGATACTTTGATTTTGAGAATCTAAAAGACAAAGATATCCACTAAAGATTTAAAAAAAAGTCACATGAATTGCTGAAAGATATCGGTAAAGTTTCCTATACTAAGGAAGCTAACATGTCAATTTCTAATCCCGCGGATGAGAACGTAAAATAAATGTGAATTAAAAGGTAAGGTTGAATGTACAGAAGGTCCAAAGAAAATGTGAATTCATTCCCGAAAGGAAAAGGCGTCGATCGACATGCAAATGTGGAACACAGCTGCAAGTGGCCTGTAGTTTCTAAACTGTTGTACCCGTTTGGAAAAAAAGAAGTACGACCTGGTGAGTCATCCCTTTATTAAATTGAAACTTTCTGGCGTGCTCAGAGTCACGGAGTTGCTGTATTTGGATATATAAAAATGTGTAAGAAGAACAAAACTGATGGTTGTTGGAAATCCTAGAATTAAAATGTAAATACCCTTTTGTACTTTTATGTCACTTTTAAGGGCACTGTTATGAATTTTCGAATGTAATTGTGTGTATTTTGGTAATAAGACATTAATTTAGTGGAAATAATTATTTGGTTGGAGTAATTAGTGATTTAAAATGACAAACTTACTGGTGAAGTTAAGGGTAGTAAAAGTATCAAATTTAATAATTTTGGATTGGACAATGAAAACATACTAGAAATGTTGGTATTTAATAGTCTTCATTTTTTTACACGACATCGTTTAGTAATTTAATATGAAAGCAGGGGAAATTTCGAGTGGGAAAGAGCTTCGTCGGTAGCTTAGATTTAAGTATGTTTAAAATTTTTCTTTAGGATATTTTTATTTTAACAATACCTGGCCAGATTTGAGGTTAGGAATCGTTTTTAGGAAAGTATATTTGTATAATCTTGAAATAATTTTATATTAATAGAGTTTAAGTTTAGATGGATTTTTATTTCAATTTATTTAGGAGATAGATAAAGTCACTGATTTGTATAAGATATCCGATTTTCTCAGTGATGGCTTTATTTGGAAGGAGCATTTTATTTTGAGAAATTTCTTTAATTAAGTTAACTTTAGGATACCAAAGCTAGGGAGTCTTATGCGGAATAACCGACTTCTGCCTAGACACGGCATCAAAAGAATGCCTGTGACAAACGCTTTGGTGCCTTCTCGATTTTAAGAGCAGGAAGAACCGTTAGGATAGGTGTTAACGTAGTGTAGAATTTTTGCATTTAAGCCTTGTTATTTATTATTTTTGTATTTCTTTACTTTACTATTTTTATTTTCTCATGCAGTGAGCTGCAGTTAGCCGATGCATCCTTATATTGTTAGGAGATCCCCGCCTTTCCAAGACAAATCAAAATTTAATTCCGTTAACACTTAATTCACCCACAACTATAGCAAAAATATAAATGCATTACGCTTTTCTTGTACACTCAACCCCTTTTTAATTCCTGAACTAATTGGTTCAACAACAATATTTTATTTCAATTTGTATAATACATGTATACACGTTGTTTTGGGTAAGTTTGCAAATAAAGAATAATTCTAGAATAAATCTGAGATGACGCCCACGATATTTTGATTAAAATTCAAAGTACTTTATTACGCAAAATAATGCAAATAGGTTTTCCACTTTATTAGCAAACACAACTGATACGCCAAGTAATGAATATCTAAGGGTGTTATTAAACAACCATAAATTTGCATGTTTAATCATAACTTATCTTGGTCTTTTTGCAACATGCAATGTATTGTGAACGCGCCCCTTATTTATGTTGGATGAGCTATTTTTAGATAAAATTTGTAATTCAACTTTGATGTCTCTTTGAAGTTTAAATTTAAATGAGGCTTTTGTTACGAATAAAGAACGATTTTAAATGTGTACGACAGAAGGCACTTCGATTAATCAGTCAACATTTTGGAAACTGCAATTTTTTTAAATAAATTTTACACTTTCCAATTATTGATTGAATTTGTGCGTTAAAAGCTAACGCATGCTTTGGTGTCTAATCTAAAACTAAAACTAACATACATATAAAAATAATAGAGGCACAATTATTTCAACTACTTTTTGCAACAAAGTGACAGCATTTTGGGTATTCCTTAACCATTATGACAGTCAATTTTGTCGAGTTTTGCTGTCATAAATTTTATTGTATTTGTACCTTTATTAATTAAGATTTAGTACATGTAATATATGTGATGGTTTTGTTTTCAGTCTTATTGAAGTTAATATACTTGGGTATCTACGATTAATAATTTATTTGTATTATAAACAAAATTATTACTGTCCTTGTAATAAATATTAGAATATATTCGCTTCCTAATTTTCAAGTAGAAGAAAACAATTGCAAGATTTTCCTTTCATTTTGTCAAAGTGATTTTCTAGTCATCTTGCTGTTGTGGAAAAATAGTACAGAGATTTCAGCATTTTAAGATTAACATTTCTTACATTTAAAGGAGTTTCTGTACATAACCGTCGACGCGGTATATGTGACGCAACGGCAGTTGGTAACGCTAATCTTTAATACAGATTTTAGCGCTCCCATCTGTCAATGACGTCACACAATATGCAAATAATTAGACGTAAATGACGTAATATGCCAATTTTCATACAATAGTTTATAAAAGCGAAATACTCACATGAATATATAAGCGTCTCACAAGATAGCTTCCTTCAAGGTTGCTAGGGGCCCCCTTCTGGATTATTTACCGATGGTGCGCATAGCGTCCTTCGGAATTGCTCCTTTTCAAATTAGTTAAAGATGGTGGCTGCTGCAGCTATTTGCTGCACGGCTCCCTTCCGGAGTGTTTAAAGATGGTTCGGTTCGGCCAGGTTGCTTCAAATTAATCTTCTTTCTATATAGAGGTAATGACAGGAACGGGTTTAGGGAGCGACAATCATAGATAAGCAAACCACTCCTATCGATGTTTAGCAGCAAAAAGCCACGTTTCAGCGTCTCTCGGAAAAACCTCACTTTTTCTGCCCCCACACGCGTCGGCGCGAAGTTCGTCCGACCCAATTCTGAGGTGACGGTAATACGCGCCAAGCCTTTCAAATTTAAGGCGCGAAAACTTCCGCACATCAAAACTAAATGAATGTTTACGGCCGATTTCGGCACGTAACACATTGCGTTTCTGAACTATCCATTATTTATATACATTCAAAAATTATTCCAGATTAATAAATTCTTTATTCTAATTTAGATATTGATATTAGTGCAACACCTGGTCATCAAGCGCAGTTCTGTTAAACTGATTGTTTGAAGGAATCAGTCAGTGCCGTTTCGTTTTGTTGAGCTAATTCATTTTCGTCGATTGTTTATTCGAAGTATTGATCTCATAATGATTTACAAAGTTATTTCTCTATCAGATTTTTCATTCGTTTGAGGGTACATGCTCGTTCAATATTCAGAATTCTTAATTCAAGTTAGTAAAACTTTGATATTACGTTTTAGCACTAGTTCGAAAGTTTTCCGGGTGTATATATTTTATTAATCTATCAAGGTTAATTTTGACCGTCGATTTAAATTTGATAACCGTTAGCTCTTGTTAAATTTTGATCCTCAAGAAGAAAAGACTTGATGTGTTATTGGCTCTTCTAAAATTTATAAGTTTATCCAATTTATGAATAGTAGTCATCCGACTGTAATTTGTTGGGATTTATTTTAGTCGAAGCTTTATATAGCAATTTACGTAGTTACTTTGGTAAACGGCATTTTTGCTGATATTTATAGTAACCATTTGTCTTTGAATGTGGGCAGCGTGTAAGTATGCCTTTGATTTGATTAACAATTGTTACGTTTCCTAAGTACCCTTTTTTTATAGCTTATATTATTTTATGCGCAATCATTATCTTATACACCGGATCCTTTATGGGGAAATTTTATTAGGAATTTATATATTGTGAAGGCTGGATTTTGGCGTTCGATTTTGTGGACATTGTTGTGGGTCCTAAAGAAAATAGAAGTTGTATGGGATTTTCTTTCATCCGTTTTCCAATATCCTGTGGAGAAACAACTTAGCAGTGCTACTAACGACCGGTATTATATTTTAGAGATAAGAACATATTTACTTTTCCAAGGACGTGTATTATATCTGCGATCATAATGTGCATATGAATGTTGTTTTGTACTTAAACATATACTCTTTAAAACAAGTATATATTCATATTTCCAATTCTAGCTTTTGTGATCCAACTGCATGCAATTGGTCATCAATTATTTGTTAACCTATTTTACATTCAAACTCAACTAGGACTGAACTTGTCAGCTTTACGTTTTTTCAATAGATGCTTTGGTTTTACCTCAGCTTTATTTCATTAAGTGGTAGTTTAGTGCAGTCAAAGGCCGATAAACCCGTCCTGACCAAGAGGACTCTGCGCTCTCAACTTTAGATCAGTTATCGTAAGATAGTGCATAACTAGGAGTGGCCGAGGTAAGTGATTTTGAGTTGTTTCACATATTATTCACTGAAGTTGCACATAGAGGTATTAAGTTTGGTAAACAGTATATATTTCAACTAGTGGCGGATATTTCATTGCGTGCTAGGTGTGCGCCGCACACCTTAAAAAATTATGAGATTAGTAAATTTGGTTTAACGTTTAACATTTTAAGTAATGTGTATTTTCAATTGTTTAAATATAAGTATTATCAAAATTGTGTCTCAAGTTGTATTTATAAAAAAAAGTGGTTCAGTGTAATTGTGGTATAGCTATAATACCCAACGCTGTGTTCGTATTGCTCTATTACTCATAATATAATTCGTCAACAGGTTAGTGTGCGGTACCGCGACCGCACAACGCCTTATTACATATGTTAGATAAGTTACTATAGATAAGCCACTTCCATACTAAGGTTTGTTTTTTTATTGATGCGCCATCTGTTGGATTGTGTTACCCGCTACCATGTATCTTGACTAAGGTTTGCATCCATGCTAACAAAATGGTTAAAAACCTTACTAGGAAATATGACATGGATTCATGTAATATTGACTTTCGTAGAAGCTCAAACTAAAGAAAGGAAATCGTTATAATTGCTTGTATTTTTATATAGTGATATCATCATCATTAGGTCTTCAGTCCTAGAACTGGTTAGACGCGTACCATCATTGTTCCCTATTCTGAACTAACCTACAGATTTCCCTGAAATATGCACAGCTTGCATCTATAACTGTCTGATCTAGGTCTACATCTACATCTTTTTTCCTATCTCTGCTTGTAATATATCACATACTATTCCCCAAAAATGCCTTAGAACGTATTCCGCCCTACTATTTCTCTTTTTCCCTAGATATCCTTGTTCCCCTACTATTTCTGTAACTTATTTGTTATTATCTTCGTCTGTCCATGCTATCGTCCTCATACATCTGAAGCACATCATTTCAAAAGGCTGCTACCGTTTTTCTGTCTGCGTTTCAGACTTCCCGTATTTCATAGGCATACTGTGCTGTGCTACACACATATACTTTCAACAATTTTCTTCTTATTCTATGTTTGTTGTCTTTTCTCATAGGCGATGTTCTTTCTTGTTAGATGCAGTTCGATCACTTTCTATTGTTTTACAGTTATATGCCCTATTTCTCCGACCTTTAATGGTTGTGAAGGGAGGTAAGCAGTCTGTGGCTGCCAAGTTCCCCCAACACTTAACCATTTGGCGATTTAATATATTTTCCAATTTATCTTTTCGCACAGTCAACATTAGTTGCAGGTATTTCGCAGCCTTTAAGTTTTCCGTCTCAAAACTGGTTGGACACGTACCTGCACTTATTTATATTCTGAGCTAGCCTACATAGTTTCCTGAAATTCTCACACAGCATGTGTATTCAGGTTAATCTTCTTTGGGAATTAAACCACTCATAGTTTTTAAAATCAACCTTATTTACGTTTCGATCCATGACCTAGGATCGTTGTCAAAATAATAATAAAAACTTCAAGTTTGACATTTATGACATAAATTGATGGTGACTTTGATTTATTGATGTTTGAAATATTTGGTTTGAGTATACTAAGCAAAAATTTTTAAAGTTTAACATAATGATTACCTTCAATTTGTGTTGCGTCCTGGGATCGGCTTTCTTTAGGTAGCCAATACGCTTAACGTGAAATCAGCTGATTAATTTTTATTGGTGAATTTCATATAAATTCAATAACTTGGAATTGGAAAACATTTTTTAACATGTTTCTATTTATACAATTGAGAGGATGGTTATTAAAGAAGTGTGCGATTGCATTATTGAAAGGCTTAAGTAGTCGTTTTTTTATATTTATTTTGAAGGGGAAAATCATTATGATTTAGGCTACCTCTTCGGTAGATTTCAACATGGTTCTGAGGCGACCCTAAGACGGGTTTACACTTGTCAGATACCAATGTTGTTCTATGAAGATTGTATATGGATCTGAGGCGACCCTATGGCGGGTTTACACTTGTCAGATACCAATACTGTTCAACGGAGATTGTATATGGTTTTGAGGTAACCTTATTGTGGATTTATACTTGTCAGATACCAATGCTGTTTTACAAGGATTGTTAATATGCTTATTTTTATGTAATTAGTTATTTTATATATAAATAGAAATCATGTACGCAGGCTGTATTTCATGTTAATATTGCAAGGAAAACCCAGGAAAAACTTGCAATGCTACCTAAATATTGTGGGCATTTGATTTTCATTTGTTATTTCTTTTAGTAATGGAATCCATTGTTTACTGAAAGTCACGGATTCGTTTGCAACTCAGTTATTTTTATGTAGGGTTAGATAGCAGCTACTTTGATTTTGCGTTTTTGGTGGTTTTCTTTTTTTTCTTCTTTTCAGGGAGTATGTGTATTCAGCTCGTTCCTTTTCTATTGTTTTCTAATTTTATACCCTATTTTACCGAGATTCAGTGAAGGAGGTTAAGCAACCTGTGGCTACCAAGATCCCCAACACTTAGACATTTGCCGAAATAATGGTTTTTCAGTAAATCCTTTCACACACTTAACATTATTCGAGAATATTGCCCAACCAATTCTTGTAGTTACTTATAATAATCATCATGTTTAAGCACAGTTATCTTTTCGTTATTAGTTTATCCATCTTGGGATTGGTTGGATGCGTACCTCCATTGATAGTGATATCTATGCTTAAAAAGTTTGAAGTAATTTTTTAACATGGATACAATATAAACATACATGCAATTACAAGGATTTCCTTTCTTTAGTTTGAGCTTCTACAAAAGTCAATACATATGGCTTAGTACAGTTTACCTCTGTAATTTATACATACTTAACATTAGTGATAAAACAAGACTACCTGTAGTTGTTTATAGTAAGATGGTAGTATAGCTACAAAGGTGTTTTCAAAAAGTTTATTTATTCACAAACAGAACAAACAATTTTAAAGTACACATATAAATCAAACTTTTTAAATATCGTGATAAACATTTGAGATGCCATACCCTAGGATTAACTACCTAAATTGTTATTTAAACTATTTGGCTAAAATGGAAATAATATAAAGCACTGACTTCATATTAAATCATGTAAAACAACTACCAATGGAACACTGCTGCAGTAAACATTGAACCGTTGTATATCCTTAGTAGGATTTGGAAAACGGTGTCTGATGACAGTTCTATTATCACAAGTGGGCACGCAATAAGGAACATATCTACCACCCATGCTACAAAAACATCAAAATCAATACTATTAAAGATATAATTAAAAAAAAGTTTAAATTATCTAAGGTATATGTTTAAACTAACAAGCCTTACTAAAAATTTGAAAATCGTTTTCACTGCAATTATAGGAATGGAAAAATATATTTAATTAATTTTAACAAAAAATACATACCTTTTTACACACAAATACAGTTGAAATAATTACGAAAGCGTAAAAACAACAGACCAAATAGAGAAATTTTTAACAAATAAATATAAAACATGTAGCATAGTTTCAGATAACTGTAGCCTGGCGTGGCGTCTAAATTTAGATCTAGGGTATCTAAAAATACTTAGGGACCCTAGATTTAAAACAGCGCCATCTGAACGGATTGTGTTACCATTAAAATCGTAATAACAATGCTGTGCTTAAAGTGACTACACTCTGCCTTATTCTTACTGTCTTCGGTTTGACGTCGCTCTCACTCGGAGGTTTAACAGCTACATACCTACATTGGTTGGTATCCCTCCCTCGTGTGATGTTTTAGTATCGCACATCATTCTGCTAGATATTTTACTTCTGGGTTTTTCAGTTCTAACAAATTGTTACCATTACGCCGTGCAATTTTTCGTGTTTTTGACGTTTTTGTTATTGAACATATGTACTTCTTTATTAAGATGCGTTCTAGTTTTAATTAGTTTCTAATAGTAATTTAATTTAGTGGTAGTATAATAATAATGAACCTTTGACGGAAAGGCCCTTGTTTTTAATTTCGTTTTAGTGGTATTTCTTAGTTGACTAATCGTATTTTATTTTGTGTAGTGTATTTAATTTATTATTATTTTATAGTGAAGAATTAACACAATTTATGGTAGTGGTATATACAGTATAAAGTGAGTACGTAAAATTAATTCGGCCTACGCTTTCGCTTGTGCTGCTAGATAACCGCACCTTCTTGCGTTAAGGAACTGAAAGTTCGTTTAAATATAATAGGGTGTTTCTTCTAATATGAAAAATCATAAATGTGTAATAGATGCACTTCTAATAAACAAGTTTTCGACAAGAGATCTTTAAGAAAAATTGGAAATTGTTAAGAATGGAAGACGTTGCCCTGCTTTACCTGAATTAATAACCAAACATAAAACTAAAAAGGAAAAAAACACGCGGCATCGATTTCATGGATAACAGGCTGTCCGAAATTAAACAAACTGTTCTGTTGGCCCTGTTTACTGTTTTCGAATGATAATGGCGTGTGGACCAAAAATGGGTTTTTTGATTTAAGTCACCTGTCTTCTACACAACACAAGCACGAACGGTCTCAAGCGCATGTTGATTCCTTTGTAAAATGTAAATTGTTTGGCAAACAGCGAATTGACGTTTTGATTGATTCACAATACAAGTCAAATATAAACCAACACAACGAGCAGGTAAAAAAAATAGAGACACACTTAAAAGACTTATAGATGCAATTTGCTTTTTATCGAAACAAGAACTTCTTTTGAGAGGCCACGATGAATCAAGTACGTCTTTCAACAAAGGAAATTATTTAGAGTTTTTGGACGACCTTAGAGAATATGATCCCCTTCTTGATTCGCATTTAAAAAATGCAACTGTGTTTCGAGGTACTTCTTCAGCTGTCCAGAATGACATTGTAATTGCACTAAGTTATGTTATATTAAATGAAATAAAAAGAGAAATTGATACAGCTACTTTTGTATCTATTATGCTTTACGAAACATCAGACGTAATGTGCAAATCTCAAATGTCAACTGCAATAAGGCACGTAAAGGATGGTATTCCTTGTGAGTGGTTTGTAGGGTATAAAAACGTCAGCTCGGACAGAACTGCAAATGGATTATTTACTCATGTATCTGACATTATAAAAGAATATAATTTAAGTGCCAAATTAGTCGGACAAACATATGACGGGGCTTCTGTAATGAGTGGCCACTTAAACGAACTTCAGGTCTAAGTTAAGGAAGCATACCCAAAAGCTCTATTTACACATTGCTATGCGCATGTCTTAAACTTAGTCCTACAACAAGGCTTGTCTAACATCAAAGAGTGCAAAATTTTCTTTCAAACCCTTAGTGGTCTGTCAGCATTTTTTTCACACTCCTCCAAAAGAACAGTTAAACTTTAAGATTTCGTTAAAAAAATTACCCTCAGCGGCCTCCACAAAATGGAACTTTACATCCCGGTTAGTCCATACGGTCAACGAATATCATAAGCAACTGGTTGAGTTTTTTGAGTGGCTAATTAATAACTCAAGCGAATGGGACGCAAATGCTATTCTAAAAGCAAGAGGATTTTTATCATTTTTGACCGTTTTTTAACAACTTTTTTCTTAGAAATTTTTACAAAATTGTTTTCCTACACAGATGTATTATATAACATTTTGCAGACAACCACAGTAGACATTCTTTATTGTAGTTCAAAAATAAGCAATATTGTTTCTCAACTAGAAAAAGACAAAGATGATGTGAATTTTGAAGCACTTTGGAAATCGGCAACATCTCGAAAAGAAGGCAACGATTCAAAACCATAAACTAAAAGGGGTCAAAATATTTGTAATAACTTGACTTATCGCTGACTGTACTTTGAAATTATTGACAACATTGTAGAGCAGATAAACACAAGGTATGGTTCGTTTTCCAAACTGGCATTTTTTCATCTCCTCGCCCATCAAAAATTTGAGCACTGCAAAAACAATTTTTCTAATGAACTTGTAAATACCTTAAGATTAACTTACGGAACCACATTCGACTACGTTCTTCTAAGTGAACTAAGTGTCATTTATACGAGCCCCAAATTTCAAGGTAAGCCCATTTTTGAACTTGTTCGATTTATGGAAAATAACAATTTATTATCTGGACTTAAGGAAGTATATAAGTTGGCAGAGCTTATTTTGACAATTCTCAGTACCACAAGCTCCGTAGAACGTTCATTTTCAGCTTTAAAGCGAATTCATTCTTACTGCAGGAGTTCTCAAGGTCAGGACCGTTTGAGTGACTTAATTTTAATATCAATTGAGAAAGAACTGCTACACAGTTTAAAATTAAAAGACTCTTTCTATGATTTAGTGATTAAAAAGTTTTTGACTAAAGCAAGAAGATTAGAGTTAATTCATAAATAAATAAAAAATGTTATAGACAATTTCAATAAAGTTTTGTTTATTGATATGTGGAAAAAAATTAAATACATAATTAATTAATTTATAATTTTATATCTGTTCCGTCATCAACGAACCATTCCGAGGTAACATGCAATAACAATAGTGCGGGTTATTCTACAGCACAGTGCCTATCTGCCAATGCTGTCTTAGTTAACAGTAACGTATGTGAGTGCGCGAGAATGTACAATTTTGTTCTCGTAAATTGGCAGCAGTGCCGGTTGAAGAAGAGTAGTTAGCGACGCTAAACGGAATGCGTATATTTTAGTTTAGTGTCCACCATCTATTTGTTTATGGTATCAATACATTTTGGCCTTGCCCAGAGCAGTACAAGTAAATTCAAGGTATTTATACCATTATTGATATTCTTTTTAGTGTATGTACATGTACTTGTTTCGTATATCAACTCATCAACTGATAGTGTATTACAGAAATTGAAAGCGATTACTGTAATGGTTTCTTGGTTATTATTACCCGTTATCCATTTGTATTTAGCGTTTCTCGATCAAAAACTAAAAAATAATCATGACTTTTTTAGGTTTTTTTAATTAAAAAAATTTACTAGTGCAAAACATGCATGTAGCAAGCATAAAACAGAATAGTACTTATATCTGCATCTGCATGTAGGTTATCGCTTATGCTGGCAAAAGCAACCAGCATACAGCATACCCGGTATATGGTACCAGAATACGCCACTAATTTCAACGGCAAACAATTTCTTGATAAATTCAAAATGAAAATTTACCGTTGCACCATTTTACTATTTTCTAAATAATACATTGTCCTGCGTCAATAAAAATGGAAAACCATAAAAACTAGTAATTCTGAAAAGTTAGCTACGAAACCTACAAAAGTATGGGTAACTTTATTTCAGATCCTATTGTTTTTGCAAAAACAAAACAATTTTTAAAATACTAGATTTATATTAAACATTTAAAGATGCACTAACTAGTATGGTTTGTAGTGTTGAACCACTATCACAGACGACAAAAAAATTGGAAATCACTGTGAAAAATTGATAGACGACAAAAAAACGGAGCAGTTTTTCTAATCTGAGGAAATTTGTTATGAACAAGTTGTATAATGCTGGTGTGTCGGGGTTGTTTGAGGACATGCATCCGGTTGTTTAAGTGCAGTCGGCAAGCTGAATAGCTTAAGACTGGTAAAGAACGCATAACGACAATGACACTCAGTAATAAAAAGGAATTTCAAAATCTAAAATCCCTGGTGATTGAAAAATTAAACGCCGAAACTCTTTGAACGTACAAACGTTAAAAGCATCTGCAACAAAAAAAGAAAGATCTGCATTTACCACTAAATATATAAGAAGTGATTTGGAAAACGTTCAGATTTCAAATTTGAAAGCGTTTCATATATTGAGACATGCCCCAGAAAACTGAAGGGTTACCTTACAACGCCTTATGCTATTCAAAAAAAAGTGCTATGAAATAGAAAGCTTGAAATTTTGTTGACACACTTTTTCTTATCAACGTCAGTTAGCTAATATCAAATAATTTGCCAAAAGAATAAATTGGTTTGAAGGAAAATGAACATACATTATTTCCTTCGTCTGTTTCTTTTGTTTTTGGTTGTGGGCTCGGTCGATTTTGTACTTCGTCCACGTTGTTTCTTCGGATTTGGTCGATGCTTCTACCTCCTCCAAATTTGTTTGGTTGATTTCGGTCGATGCTTGTACCTCTTCTAACTTTGTTTGGGTTCTTCTAAAATTGCAAATTAAAATTCTTGGACACCAGTCTTCCGATTTTTGGATTTGTAGTGCTCTTCTGGATCCGTGCGCTGCGCCAGCTACGTTTCGAGACTTGGAAGCGGTGTTTTTAAAAACTTCTTCCGAAACTTGTAACAAATTTTATTAGTTTAATCAGACATTAATTATGGAATTTTAACAAACTGGTTTAAAATTTTTCTAAGTCGAAAAATAATTACTAATTGAACTAATATGAGTGAGTAGTCTAAGCTAACGGCAATGTCAAAGCTGAAATACTTAAGTCTGACTGACTCATCTTGCGGCTCCCGGGGTATTTATGTTATCCCTACTCCTCACATATCTGTGGGAACTTGCAGAGTTTATATCTGCTTATTTCTTAATATTATTCATGATACAATGTAACAATCTTGCTTTCTAGGTAATCACGGTTCTTAACCGCCTGTAGCCTGCCACCTGCAGTAACACTATCGTCTGGAATACAATGTATTGCATCCGTTTTTACAACTGTTAATAACCTTTATTTAATTATTCTTTAATTACATTGTTGCACTTGACTTAATAATTTCTTTAACAATTTCTAATAATTCCTAATAACTTCTATTTTGTTATAAATACATAGATTGAAGGATACAAAACTCTTCCCGACGTAAATAAAAAATTAAGATATTCTTTGCTTAATTTTTAAACTTCGTGGTTTAAATTTCATTGTTCCTAAGGGTACATTTGTTTCTTTATTTACCTTTGTATCTTTAAGTTTAAAATTGTTTTCTTTATTCTTATATCTAAGATACATTTTGTAAAATACATATATAATTAGAAAAATTAGTAAAATGATTAATAGAGTTGTCCAAACCCTTATTATGTAATACTGTAATTTAGGCACTTTTAATTCACTTAAGTGTTCTTTATAGATGTCCATTAATTTCATGGCGTGGTTGAGTTCGTTTAAGTCTAGGTGTTCTAGTTGCATGGGTTTCTTGATTATTTTTTCATCTTCGGTTTGCGTTGTCTTGAATTGTAGCTCTGGTAAATTTGCGAGTTTTTAACTGCTACGGGATCTTGATGAACTCTGATAATATTGTTTTTCAATTTTAAATATCAGTCTTCCTCAAGGGTGATTAATTTGCCTTCGGTTAATGCCAGATTATTCTCGTCCTGATTGCAGTGGACGGTTGCTATTACTTCTGTTGAAAATATGGTAATTCATTTGTTTTGTGTAATTTTCTGAATTTTCATGTTGGTGATTTGTACGGGTTTTGCTTTACAGTTTTGGTAATGATTTGAAAATTTTAATAATTGTACTTCACAAGGGCTTTCTTCTTATATAGTTGTTGTTGTCAACGATTGGCATAGATATTGATATGGTGTTGCCTCGGTACATTTTTCGTTTGTATAAGCATATCTTAGTCTATTCAAGGATAGGAACTTGGTTGTGGGTATGATAACTTGATATATGCTAGTACTTTTTATTGGAAAAGCAAATAAATGATAATAATTATAATTGCTACTTTCTACTATTGGGATTTCTATTAAAAATGTTAAGTCGTTACTTTTACGCAGCCTTTTACTATAGCTATTTTTCTAAATATTAGAATGTTTGATTCTATTACATCAAAGGGTAATTTACTGTTAGTTATAAATGATCTAATTCTTAATAATTTTTTTAATTAGTGAGTTGGTTCTATGATACAAGAGTTTAAGGTGTTTAATTTTGCAAATCATACGGCATTTTCTAAAGCGGTTAAAATTTGTTGGATTAAAGTAAGGGTTGATATTATTTGAGTGAATATTGTATTGAATCTAATTAAATCTCGCATCCCTGACATGGTAATTTGCATGTTACTTTCAAAGGTTTATATTCTGTAGGCTATACTATCTTGATTTCTTTCTAGCTTTTTTAATGTTTCGTTGAATTTTATAATAGTTGATTGGGTTAGAGATATTTGGTTGCTAATAATAGTTTTTATATCGTCTTGATTTTTAATTAGCTGTTGTATTGCGTTATCATAACGTTCTGGTAGTGTTATATAGGTGTCCAGTGCCATTTCGTCATAGATTTTTCCTTTAAAAGTCGGATATTTTGGTCGGGTTCTTCGATTTTTAATTTTGTTAATATTGAACTTTTCACGTTTTGGCATTTCATTCCGAATTGATACCGAAATAGGTTATCTTCTATTCTTAGGTTTATTAGGTTGCGGATAAACATTTTATGTTCCTTTGGTCTTCAAAATATGCAATCAATACGCGTTTAAAATTTTCCCACTGTTCTAAGTCATCTCGGCTGGCTATTAGTGCTAGTGTCCGTCCGGTTAGTTTACTTATTATCAGACGTAAAAGTAATACATTTTTTTCGTTGTCTCCGAGTTTGTAAAAAATTTTCAAGAAAAAATTCAAACGCTGTAATGAAATTCGCTAGCAATGCATGATCTTCCTTGAAAGTAGGGATGGTTTCGAAATTATTTTTCGTATCTGAACTCATGATTGTTAAGGGTTGCTTTCGCTTTTAATTAATATCAAATTCTTTATAAATTGAGATTTATTTCGCGGTTTGTACTGTTACTTTTTGTTTGGTTTGTTAATTTTCGGTCTGAATTGTGTTGGGTTATTTAAAGAATCACTTTAATTAAATTGCGGAGTCTGTGTCCGGTGATGTATAGTTAATTGCTGCAGTTTTGAATTCGTTTATTATTCTTCGCGGATGCTAAAGTTGTCACAGTTCTTAATTTTCTGAAATGTTTCTACGTGGATTAATATTCTTGCAATAACTTGCGTTATACTTTGTACGTTTTGTTGCGCTAGTTAGGTTTAATTACGTCTCTATTTGAGTCCTGCTGATTAATTGAGTCTGCCTTACTTATTTCTTCTCCGTAGGTGATGTAATTGATAAGGGTATAAGATCTTTCTCTGTAATTGTATTGTTTCGCTACCTTGAGTGTTTTAAATATAGAATTGCAAGCTTTCACTTTACCGTTTTGTTACAGTAGTTGCATCAAAATCTCCTTTAATAATTTATACAATGAAATGTTTAGTTACAAAGTTTTTAGTCTACTGAAGGTTTTATTTTCAGCTTTGTGGTAATTTAATTGCGTAAATGCTTTTGTTATAATTATATATCTTCGTGCTGAAAATATGCAATTATACTTTATGAAGTTTAATTTTGGTTTTCTGTAAGGCCTTGTTTTCAGTTGTTTTTAATAAATTAAATGGCGTCTTCTACAATCATATATCGCGATAACTGCTGAAGTATTTAATCGTAAAATGTTATATTTAAATGTTGCTTTTTTTATAGGTTGCAAAACGCGTTTTTGGAATGAATTTTTTCAGCAGTTCTATCGCTATTATCAGATATTCGTACTGAATTTTTATTATTCGATGATGAGAATTTCTGGTATTATTTTACACGCTTTGTTTCAATTTGTAATGAGTTAATTTATTAATAGATTAATAGATGCAAAGTGCTCATATAATTTAGACACTAAGGTGTTTAATTTATAGAAATTCGATGAAGGTTACGTTTAAATAAATTTTTCTATAATTAATCGTTATTGCGTTTGTACATTAAGTTTTCGTTGATGAATTGGTAAAAATTGGTTGCGTTCTATTTTTGAATTTTAAAATCGTTTTTCGTTTTGTTTCGATAATTTGAGCGCCAGTTATGTTTTGTATTATTTATAATTTGTAATAATTATATTTTCAGTCTTGTTTAAATTTCTCTTGCTTTAAAAATAAATTTTCCAATATAATTTAAAAATAATTTTTCTTTGAAATTATTTTCATAAAATGGCATAAGCAATAATTAAAAATAAATCTGTAAATACATAGAATACAAAAAAATTTTTATATTTGTAGCTAATATCAAATAATTTGTCAAAGGAAAACAAACTTACATTATTTTCATCGTCTGTTTCTTTTGTTTTCTGGTTGTGGGCTCAGTCGATTTTGTACTTCTTCTACGTTGTGTTTCTTTGGATTTGGACGATGCTTGTATCTCTTCCAAATTTGTTTGGTTGGTTTCGGTCGGTGGTTCTACCTCCTCCAACTTTGTTTGGGTTTTTCCAGAATTGCGTATTGAAATTTTTGGTCACAAGTTTTCCGATTTTTGAATTTGCAGTGCTCTTCTGTATCCATGCGCTGCGCCAGTTACGTTTCGGGCCTTGGGAGTGGGGTTTTTAAAAACTACTTCCAAAACTTGTAACAAATTTTATTAGTTTAATCAAACATTAATTATGGAATTTTAACAAACTGGTTTAAAATTTTTCTAAGTCGAAAAAGTAGTTTCTTGATTATTTCTTCATCTTGTTTGTGTTGTCTTGAATTGTAGCTCTGGTAAATTTGCGAGTTTCTTGACTGCTACGGGATCTTGATAAACTCTGATAATATCGTTTTTCAATTTTAAATATTAGTCTTCCTTAAGGGTGATTAATTTGCCTTCGGTTAATGCCAGATTATTCTCGTCCTGATTGCAGTGGACGATTGCTATTACTTCTGTTGGGAATATGGCAATCCATTTGTTTTCTGTAATTTTCTGAATTTTCATGTTGGTGATTTGTACGGGTTTTGCTTTACAGTTTTCGTAACGATTTGAAAATTTTAATAATTGTACTTCACAAGGGCTTTCTTCTTATATAGTTGTTGTTGTCAACGATTGGCATAGATATTGATTTGGTGTTACTTCGGTACATTTTTCGTTTGTATAACCATATCTTAGTTTATTTAAGCATAGGAACTTGGTTGTGGGTATGACACCTTGATACATGCTAGTAATTTTCATTGAAAAAGCAAATAAATGATAATAACTATAATTGTTACTTTCTAATATTGAGATTTCTATTAAAAATGTCATCTCATTCTTTACATAGCCTTTTACTATAGCTGTTTTACCAAATATTAGAATGTTTGATTTTATTACATCAAAAGATAATTTACTGTTAGTTATAAATGATTTAATTCTTAATAATTTCTTTAATAAGTGAGTTGGTTCTATGATACTAGAGTGTAGGGTGTTTAATTTTGCAAATCTTATAAAATTTTCTAATATGGCTAAAATTTGTTAGATTAAAGTAAGGGTTATATTATTTGCGTAAATATTGTATTGAATCTAATTAAATCTCGCTTTCCTGACATGGTGGTTTGCAAGTTAGTTTCAAGGGTTTGTATTCTGTAAGCTGTACTATCTTGATTTTTTACCAGCTTTCTTAATGTTTTACTTAAATTTTATAATAGTTTATTGGGTTAGAGATATTTGGTTGTTAATAATGGTTTTTATATAGTTTTGATTTTCAATTAGCTGTTGTATTGCCTTGTCATAGCGTTCTGGTAATGCGTTTATATAGGTGTCCAGTGCCATTTCGTTATACATTTTTGTCTTTAAAAGTCGAATATTTTGGTCTGGTTCTTCGATTTTTAATTTTGTTAATATTAAACCTCTCACGTCTTGGCATTTTATTCAGAATTGATACTGAAATTCGTTACTTTCCATTCTTAGGTTTATTAGGTTGCGGATGAGAGATTGTAGGTTCCTTTGGCCTCCAAAATATGCAATCAATACGCGTTTAAAGCCTTCGCACTGTTTGAAGTCATCTCAGCTGGCTATTAGTGTGCGTTCCAGTCCGGTCAGTTTACTTATTAGCAGGCGTAAAAGTAATACATTTCTTTTGTAGTCTCCGGATTTGTAGAAGGTTTTCAAAAATATTTCACAGTCTTTAATGAAATTACTTAGCAAAGCTTGATCTCCGTTAAAAGTAGGGATGGTTTTGAAATAAATTTTTATATCTGAACTTATAATTGTTAAGGGTTACTTTCGCTTTTAATTGATTTCAAATTTTTGTAAAAATTGAGATTTATTTCGCAGTTTGTACTGTTACCTTTAGTTTGGTTTGTTAATTTTTAGTTTGAATTGTGCTGGGTTATTTAAGAATCATTATAATTAAATTGTGGAGTTTGTGTCCGGTAATGTATGGTTAATTGTTGTAGTTTTGAATTCGTTTATTTATACTTCGCGGATGCTGAAGTTGTTACGGTTCTTAATTTTCTGAAAGGTTTCTACGTGGATTAATATTCTTGCAACAATTTGCGTTATACTTTCTACGTTTTCTTGCGCTGGTCAGGTTTAATTACGTCACTATTTTAGTCCTGCTGAATAATTGAGTCTGCTTTACTTATCTTTTCTCCGTAGGTGATGCAATTGATAAGGGTATAACATGTTTCTCTGTAATTGTATTGTCTCGTCGCTTTGGGTGTTTTAAATATAGAATTGCAAGTGATCAATCTATTGTTTTGTTACAGTAGTTGCATCAAAATCTCCTTTAATAATTTATACAATGAACTGTTTAATTACAAAGTTTTTAGTCTACTGAAGTTTTATTTTCAGCCTCGTGATAATTTAATTGCGAAGATGCTTTTGTTATAATTAGATATCTTTCTACTGAAAATATGTAATTATACCTTATAAAGTTTGATTTTGGTTTTCTGAAAGTTTTTTTTTCAGTTGGTGATAAATTAAATGGCGTCCTTTACAATCATATACCTCGTTAATTGTTGAAGTATTTAATCGCAAAATGTTACATTTAAATGTTGTTTTTTTATAGGTAGCGCTGCGCGTTTCTGGAATGAATCTTTTCAGCAGTTGTATCGCTATAATTAAATATATTTGTACAGAATGGTGTTTATTCGATAAAAAGGGTTTCCGGTATTAATTAATACGCTTTGTTTCAATTTGTAATGAGTTAATTTATTAATTTTTTGCAAAGTGCTCCTATAATTTAGACACTAAAGTGAATAATTTATAAAAATACGATAAAGGTTGCGTTTGAATAAATTGTTTCTATAAATAATCGTTATTGCATTTGTACACTAAGCTTTCGTTAATAAATTGGTAAAAATTAGTTGCGTTCTATTTTTGAATTTTAAAATTGTTTTTCGTTTTGTTTCGATAATTCGTGCGCCAGTTACGTTTTATATTATTTATAATTCGTAATAGTTCTACTTTTTAGTCTTGCTTAAATTTCTCTTGCTTTAAAAATAAATTTTCTCAAAATAATTTTGAAAATAAAATCTCTTTGTAAATTATTTTTATAAAATAAAATTCATTGCAATAATTAAAAATAAATCTGTACATACATAGAATAATAAGAAATTTTTCTATTACTAACTAATATCAAATAATTTGGCAAAAAAATAAATTGGTTTTAAGAAAAATGAACTTACATTATTTTCATCGTTTGTTTCTCGTGTTTTATGGTTGTGGGTTCGTCCACGTTGTGTTTCTTTGGATTCGGTCCATGCTTGTACCTCTTCCAAATTTGTTTGGTTGGTTTCGGTCTATGCTTGTACTTCTTCCAACTTTGTTTGGGTTTTTCCAGAATTGCGAATTGAAATTCTTGGTCACTAGCCTTCCGATTTCTGGATTCGTAGTGCCCTTCTGGATCCGTGCGTTGCGCCAGTTGCGTTTCGGGCTTTGAGAGCGATGTTTTTAAAAACTATTTCCAAAATTTGTAACAAATTTTATTAGTTTAATCAGACATTAATTATAGAATTTTAATAAACTGGTTTAAAATTACTCTAAGTCGAAAAATAATTACTAATTAAACTAATATGAGTGAGTAACCTAAGCAAACTGTAATGTTAAAGTTGAAATACTTGAGACTGACTGACTGATCTTGGGCTCCCGGGGTATTTATGTTGTCCCTGCCCCTAACATGTCTGTGAGAACTTGCAGAGCTCATGTCTGATTATTTCTTAATACCATTCATTATACAATGTAACACTGTTTTGCAAATTATGTCCTTTAAAATATAGTTCTGCATTAAAATATATAATGAAGACCACGTAGAATTGTTTTTCATTAAGTTTATTCAACGCTAGAGTTTATTCTTTGTAGTGCTAAAATTGACTGAGTAAAGTTGAAAACAACAAATTGTTGAAACGTTAGATACAACTCGAAACCAAATCACCATATGTAAAATTTTAGTAATTAATATAAAAGGGAAATTAAAACTTTACATTGCACAGTGATTTGATCTTGAGTTGTATTTGAAGTTTCAAATAAATTATTTCCTACAGCTTATTTGAAATTCCTGCCAAATTCCGCGCCTAATAATTTGAATTAAAGCGTTTCCCGCCACTTTCTCCCACTGACATTTGTGGCACCCCATCAATACACTTTAAAACTGTGTAAAAAAGATGAAAGTATAAACAAATTTATATCTCTGTCTCTCCTGCAGCGGATAAAAAATTAGCAGTAAGTTGACTCTCTGAAGGTTACTCTATGACCGTTATACACCTCAAACTTCCTGCATAATTACAAATCGTGTCAATTTCAACTGTCAAACTGGAACTCTGTAATTTTGCAACAAGTTTTCGATGTATAATCTGATTATTTTTAAGTACTTATGGCATTACAATCCGTTGATTAATGGTTTAGTAAATAAATCGTGTATCAACACACATCTTGGATAAATAATAAATTGCGGTTATTGCTTGTCGTTTTAAGAATGACTTTAGTCCAGAAAATATTGTTTGTATTTATAATCAGTGATCAATGTAGCAGTATTTCAGCAGATTTAGAATAACGATGCCCTGAAATACTTATGAATAATTAGACTTCTGTTGGACCAAAAAGTGAAAATTGAAGTACGCCCAGTGGTGTCAAGCACCCAACAGTGGTCAGTAAAGCGACTTTTGTAAATGTTGTATATCATTGTTTTCTCTTTGTTAACTTGTAGAAAATCTGATATGTGTTTCTAACTTATTCCGCCCGCGACAATAAATTATGAAAACCTGCACACTTTGTGAACAAGGAACAGAATAATCCCATTTAGCTCATTTCTCACGACTAAAGCATTTTTATAAACAGGCGGTGCGCAACATCTCATAAATCATTTTACGTTGTTAAGTATGGTTGTGCAAAGCATAGGAAATACTAAAACGTACACAACGGTATGCTATTTTAATACCTGGGAAATAAATATTCTTTACACTGGAGTATTTCATGTAACTATATCGATTAAAAACCCATCACTGAATACCTATAACAATTCCCTGTCTTAAGCAATTACGTTTGGTGGCATTCACTTCCGAGCAAATTATTGCGCAATCGGGTATGATAATAGCTGGAATTAAATTTCCGAAACTTCTCAGGCTTAACCTATTTAATCAGAAACCCAATAATGTGCGGGTGAAACCATATTTATATCATGGAATGATCTGAACAACTGCGTCAGTCTGTTAGAGACAACCAAGTTATTTTGCAAAAGAATGAACGTGCGTACAAGTGGAGAATACAGACATTATCCTTGTGATAAAAAGTTTTGATCTTTGTACTTCACAGATATCGGATTCTCAATAAAGCAGCACTGCAAACGTATAATACTCAAATAAATAAAATTAATTAATTATACAGATTGTTATAGAGTAATCGAAATAGACAATAAAGCGTTCAGCTAATAAGCTATATAAACAAAATATTTTTCTTCTTTTCAACTGTAGTGTACACCTGAGTACATTTCTTCAAAACCAACAATTCAACAAAACCAATTTTTTTATTAAGGCGTTTAACAGGGTGTTTGACATAATAACAATTAGTAACGCGAGTTAAGGTTCGGGCCTTTGGAGCTGTGTTTTTAAAAAACAACTTAAACACTTAACAAATTTATTTGATTTGAAATAGATGACTTGTACATAAATAACTTTTATAAAAAATTAATTGTACTGGTGAGTAGCCTAGGTAGACAACAATGCAAAAGCTGTATTACTCAGACTGACTGCCGGGCCTTGAGCTCCCGGGCTTTTTATAATAACCTGCCCCTCACACGGCTGTGGGAACTTGCAGATCTCATGTCTGCTTTACACTTTGTTACAATGTATCAATCTTAATTCTAAGTAATTGCGGTATGTTGACCGCCTGTAACCTGCCACCTGCAGTATCACTGCCCTCACGGATGCAAAGTTGCATGTCCGTTCTCCTGAACTGTCGATAACCTCTCTGGGTTATCCTTGTGTTACAATGTTGCATTGAACTTATACTTTACTTAACAATTTCTAATAATTCCTATTAGATTCAATATATCAATATATATAGGTAATTGGGGGATACATAACTCGCGCTGCTTTACGCTATCAAAAAATTGGAAGTGAAAGAAAGGAAATTTAATTTTGAATGGACTAGCTTATTGGAGCACCCTGAATAATTTTCATTCTCATGTGAAATAGTGTTTAACCCTTTAGTGCCCAATAACGGAATTAAATAAATTATTGGGTTTTTTGACATTTTCTATGTGATTTTTTGAAAATTTTAAATTCATTATCAAATCTTTTCAAAATTTTGGACTGAAAAATAGCGTCAGGAATTTAATATTGATAAAGAAACACATTAATTAAAGTCCGAAACATCAAATCATATATTTTATTACAGTATAGAAAATGAATCATTTTATCACACAACAACAAAAAATAAGAAGATAAAACTAAATTCCGTGGCACTCAAGTAGGAGGCGGCTCCGTGGCGTAGTGGTATGTGTGTGACTATAACGCCCAAGGTCCCGGGTTCGAATCCCGACACGGTCCGCTTGAAAAATGTTAGGCGAGCATTTTTCACAAAAATACACCCTCGTTCGGTTGAGAGGTAAAATGGAGGTCCCGTGTGTGAGTGTTGTCACGCACGTTAAAGATCCGTACCTTGCTTGGAACAGCAAGGGTTTGGCAAAATTCAAAATTTTTCAGGTAAAAAAAACTCGCTTCCTGGCCCAATGTAGTACCTTCGAGTGGATCATTGGAAAAAAAATCACATGTAAGGCATTCAAGTAGATGTTTTTTGACGGTTCTGGACCCTCATTTCCACCAGCATCCCCATTTCCACACTCATCTGGACCAAATTCACATGTAAATTCCCATAAGGAGGAAATAAGGGAGATTAATCTCCTTGTGGACCTCCTTGTGGGATTTTACTCAACCATCTCTACCTTAAAAAAATCGGTAACCTAACCCTTAAAATTTTCGAGATACCTCTCGGTGCCTATAGGCACCGCACCCACGAGATAAATCTATATTGTTTGGTATCGATTAATAGTAGATTTTTCTTAGCTACCTGAATTTCTAGGAATTTTTTAGATTGCGTCATCCCCCAGGGAACTACCCCACTTTTAAGATTTTTTTACCGCCAACATTCTGAATCAAATAGTTTTCTTCGACTAGCCATTTTTACACACGAGATTAAGGTACATTGTTTGGTAACAATTAATATTAGATTTTTCTCAGCTACCCGAATTTTAAGGAATTTCTTAGATTGCATCATCCCCCAGAGAGCTACCCTTGAATCGTTGGATTCAAAAAGAACGGTACGGCGGAATGTATGGTGCTTCCTGTTAGAATAATGGAAAGTGGTTAATCTATCGTATTAGATGCTTAAATGTGCGAAAGTGTAAAAGCCTACATGAGCAAAATTTAATTATCAGACAAAAAAGTGGGCGATGTGCTATACTTTTAAAGGAAGTATAGAATGGTGCTTTGCAACGGTCCTAGCAGTAAAAAAAGGCAACTGACTTTTTCAAGCAACTACAAGAATAGCAGTAGCGCAGAGAAGGGGTATGCATGTATTATACAGCGCACTGTTACTATAAAATATGTTAATTTACGGGTAGCTCGAACGTGTAGTTGATCACGACTTATAGATCCCTCGGAGATTTAAAAATTCTGATACCATTGTCGTTTGAAAAATGTTTGGAAATTATCAGAACGGGAGCGGGTCAAAGTATAAGTTAGATGGATGATTGACCGAGCTTTTTCTACTTTTTACGAGGGAATCGGAAGTTGACAGACATCGGGCATCTAATTTTCTGTTTGGGCGATATCGAGTACTTACCGGTTCTAGAAATCATTACGTGCTACCGACCGCTATGCGGAAGATTTGGTTCTAGGAAATGAGCAACCTACAAAAGCACAGAATACTCGGTATTAATGCTAATTGGTTTAGTGACCTCGCTTGTGCACTTTTCGAGTGTCTTCGGTAATCTTCGATTGTTTCCAAAAAAAATATTCAAACCTACCATTTCCGAAAATATGACGTAGAAGTTATTTAAAATTAAATTGCTTTATTAGTAAGTATTCTGTAGACAACAAGTTGGGTATTCCCTTAGTAAAGGTTTTAAGTGTTTTATTAAGTTTTTGTTTATAGTAGCACTGCATCTTCCACCGCAAGACTTGCATCCAATTTGTGTGCGTGTGCTACCACCCTTTTGGATTTTTAATATGCACGCGATGCGATTGTTGATCCGTATAACATGGAAGACGTTTTCGGTGTTTCTACTAACTGCATTCACAGCATCGACGATCAGAACCGGGTGCATGCATTGGTGCTAAATGTACTGGACGAGCAGCAAGAATTGGCAAAAGATGACGTCATTTAGTTCTCCGCTGAATCCTTAATATCGTTCGGCTGTCTTCGGAAACTTTCGGATTGCATTCTATAGGGAACATAAAGCAGCTACGCAAGAGTAAACTTTTTAGTTATAAGTTAGTTCGCTTACAAGTTTCACCAAAGTCCTATAGTGCGGATTTTGTTTTGTACTAAAATGGTACCTGCAAAAGTTTTTAAATGCGAGCCCTGTCACGTCTACTTTACTATGAGGGATGCTCTCAAACGGCACCAGAACAAATGTCGTGGTGTAACATCGTCCAGGGTTAAGCTTATACATCCGTCAGCAGCAAAGTACTTAAACTGTATGTCTTGCGGTATCGCTTTTACGAGAATGGACAGCTTACAGCGACACAAGGAAAAACAGCACGGTATGTCATTAAGCCGTAAACGTTTAGCTCCGCCAGCTGTTAAAGGGTCTTGTACGAAACAACCACGAATTATGTGTAAAGCATGCGATTTAAAAATGAAAAAGACTACCTATGCCGCACACTTGAGAAACAACAGACATAAAAATGCCACAGTTACCGCTACTAGTGAAGATGGCGTAGAAATGGTTAGCACATTATAATTTGAATAAGGGCCGCTATACTTGCGGCCACGTCCCCAATGCTCCACCCGGAGGTACTACATTGGGTTTAAACGCGAAAAATTATCGTGCTTCTAATTAATTCTAACTTCATGATTAATCCACTCTAAATAAAATTCTAAATAAAAACCTCACAAACTTAAATTTAACAAACCTAACAAACTCTAACAATCTAACAAACCTAAAAATCTGACAAACTGAAACAAAGACTAAGAACTATATCTAAAAACAGGGTTGTAAATAATGGTATCCCTAGCGCTGACTCTGGAGTGTACCCGATCAACAAGATACAAGCAAAAATGAGAGGTGGAGGGATCCGTAATACCGGATAACAGACGCCGGCTCTGCTTACCAGTACCACCTGAAGGGTCGTCTTAAAATTATCCTAATCTAGCTAACTAATTTAAATCCATCCCTAGATTTTCCTATCATTCCCTAACTGATTTATATAATGATTACAATCTTCACAATTCTATACTCTTTCTTCCCAAATATATACTGCAACCAAAATGGCGACAGAACGTCAAACAAAACAAATATGCCACAAAATGATACAATACATGCTAATAAATAAATAAATAAATATAAAGTGTAAATATAAAATATAAATAAATATAATTATATAAATATATAAATAAATGTCTAATAAGCGTTAAGCATATAGCAGTGCACAAAAAAGCAAAAGCATCACCCTATTTATCAGGTGCACTCGCCCAAGCATTATGTCGGCTACCATTACACACAAAACGTGCTTGTTAAATTTTTCGAAAACTACTAATTAATGTAAATCAATGCTTGTGCGAGTACAGCCGCCACAATTTAAATCTTACCTCGATAATAAAATTCTCCAGCATCCGAAGATCTGGTCGTCTGCCTACATCTAACTGTAACTTACTTCTAAGGGGAAGATGGGGTGCACTGCTAAAGTCCTGGTGCGTATGCACTAAATGTTCTTGGGGGGGATCACAATCACTATCACTATCACTTCACTTTCAAGTCCTGGGGGGAGGCGCGGTTTCACTCTATTTTATTATCTTTATTTATTTATTGATTTAATTTAATGAAGGTTTCTGATTTATTTGTTATTGTTTATTTGTTGTTATTTATTCCCGATTTCCCGATTTTCTGCGCATAATTAGTATTAATGGTGTGGGGGTTTCTCGTGCATGCTGAACATTTGGACATAATTACCAAGTTTTTTTTTTTTTAATACCAGGTTTTGGTTATATCTATACTCGTATCCTTACTCACGCCAAGTCAATCTAAAATTTTTCAATCCTCCCACCAACCCCACCGAATTTTAGACGCGGTTGTCATTGTCTAACCTCGCGACCCTTCCGGCGAATTCTTTAAAGGCTGTCCAGAACGCCTTCTGGTTAACCACTTCCCCGACTTCCTCTAGGCTCTTTGACCATGCCAGACCTAGGATAGCTAGTTTGCTATCAGCAATGGTTAGCACAGCGTTTAACAACCGTATGGCTAGCTATCGCATAAAGATCGCCAGTGCCGACGATGGAGTGTCCGAGTTTCTTTGGAAGCAGAAAGAGCGGTTTATTCGATTACTTAATGAAAAAAGAACACAACATACAGCAATAAAAGTCTATTGCGAACTCTACAGCGTTTACACCAAAATGGGAGAAGAGACTACCGATGTGAAATACTTTAACACAAAAAATATGGTTATAACGTCTTTTAGTAATTTGGAAAATATGTACGAGGTCTTAAGCGAATTCATGAGAACAAAATAAGAGGAATTTGAAACATGTGGGTCCGGTTGGTCTTTGGAAAAAGTGCTCTATTTAGAAATAAATATTAATATGTTTAAGCCGCTATGAGGAGTTCTAGGTTAAGAATAAAAATTGTGAATGTGTATTTAGAAATGTGTTTTACAAAATTTAAACTGTATTAGTAAAAATTGTTTGTAGTAAAAAGGTTTAAGGATGGTTTTTAGATTTTCTTTTAGGTATGAGCTGCAGGAAAGTTATAATTTAGAAGCGTGTAAAACGGTAAGGGGTGGTTTGATTTTAAATCTATTTACAGATTCGGATTCTGCATAAAATTCTAGACTAATTTGATGTATTGCATGGTTAAAAAATTTATAAGGACGGCCTAAATCTCTACCACCAAAAACAATCTTAAAATTAGTGTAGCTCGGGGGGGGGAGCTTTAAAAAAAATTTCTAAAGATTCGGGTAGCTGAAAAAAGTTTAATATTAATTGATACCAAACAAGATAGGTTTATCTCGAAAGATGCAATGGGTAGTCGAAGAAAACTATTTGTTAGGTTAGCTTATAGAGCAAAGAGCAAAATTAAGAGGTTCAGGATTTTAAAGGGGTACAACCTTGCAGGGGGTGCTCGGATTTTAAATCTGTTTACAGATTCGAATTCAGCGTAAAATTCTAGACTACTTTGATGTATTGCATGGCTAAAAAATTTATAAGGACGGTCAGAAATCGCTACCAGCAAAAAATCTTAGAATAAGGGTAGCTTCCTGGGGGATAATGCAATCTAAGAAATTTCTAGAGATTCTGGTAGCTGAGAAAAGTCTAATATTAATTGTTACCAAACAATGTACCTTTATCTCGTGGTTAAAAATAGCTAGTCAAAGAAAACTATTTGATTCAAAATGTTGGCGGTAAAAAAATCTTAAAATTGGAGTAGCTCCATGGGGGATGATGCAATCTAAAAAGTTTCTAAAAATTCAAGTAGCTAAAAAAAATCTAATATTAATCGATACCAAACAATATAGATTTATCTCGTGGGTGCGGTGCCTATAGACACCGAGAGGTATCTCAAAAATTGTAGGGGTTAGGTTACCGATTTTTTTAGAGTAGGAATGGTTGGGGTAAAAAAATCTCACAAGGAGGTCCACAAGGAGAGAGCGGGAGGAGATTAATCTCCCTCATTTCCTCCTTATAGGAATTTACATGTAAGTTTGGTCCAAATGAGTGTGGAAATGAAGATGCTGGTGGAAATGAGGGCACAGAACCGTCAAGCAACACCTACTCATTCAGCGAAGCAATTTTGTATCGAATTTGTGACGTTCCTTACCTGTTTATTTGGAACTATTGTTGCAGCAAGAGACTCTTGTTTGTGGGCGCCTTATTAAAAATTAAAACTTCCATACACGTGAAACCATTTAATTATAAATTCAATAAGTGGCGGGTTCGATCCCGCAGTATAAAAACAGTGAAATTATTCTTACAAAACGTAACTAAATGGGACCATGGCCAATATTAATAAACAGAATAAAAGGGTAACTCGCCCCAAATACATTGACATAAACAACTTAATTTAATACCACGATACTCGCAAAACCGTGCAGCTTCGAGTATGTTCACCTATCTTCACCACACTCTAGGCGACGCTGACTTGTTAAACACATCCGCTTAGCGGACCCCTTTCCTCTAGCCGCATCAGGTAACACTTAGAACCTTGCACTCTTAAGACTAACACAACCATTCACTGAACATAAAATACTTATAATTAAATTAAGGGAGGCCTGTTACATTACCCCCCTATTAAGTTCAACTAGACTGGGTGAACTTAATACTAGATTGGGTGCAGAAGTGACCCAGAATAGGGCTCCCTAAAAGGCTTTAAATTAAACACATTATGGGGTCTCAGACAACGGCCATCTGCATCGTTCCGTAATATATATGAATTGGGGCCCTTCCTTTTGACCACCGTAGTTGGTACCAAATACACAAGAGAAATTTCTTAATCTCCCGATCTTCGGCCGAAAACTGAGGATGAGTACGGATTAACACCAGGTCTCCCGGTTTAAATTCTTTAATCCTTTTATCCCTGTCATGACGATGCTTGCGTTTTTTAGCCCTTGATTGCAATTTATTATGGGATAAAACCCACATTTCTTGTGTACCTTTCATAATGACTGAATTTTCCGGAAAAGGCACAGACCTCCGAAAAGAATCTTCCATAACCTTACCGAAATGTAACTCTCGGGGACTGAACCCGGTTGAACTATGAACGACCCGATTTAAATAATACTCCATTTTATCTAAAACCATGGCCCATTTAGCATGAACTGCATGACATAATGATGTCAGCAGTCTCCCCACTTCCCCGTTATCCCGTTCAGTTTGGTTACCTTGAGAATAATACACGGACGTATGGGACGTTAATACCCTTAGCCTGCAACGCCGTCCTCCATTTCAAACTCGTAAACCGACTCCCATTGTCTGACAAGATCAGTTCCGGTTTCTACACATTTTTGAAATATTTGTTTTCTAAACAACGAAGTATACTTGCTGTATTACCACTTTGAAAGAGGCAACCTCCCAACGCGTAGCCTGCAGAGACTGCCTGAATAAAAAATGCCTTTTGTGGATCCGGGTGTCTTAGCAATACCACCGATAAAAAAAGCTGTTTTGACTCTATCGAGTGAACTTTGTTGTTTAAACCCCCAATTCCATTTAATCCCCTTTTTTAGCAAGTGTAACAACGGTGTGGTTAAAGAAGCTAAATTCCTACAAAACCGTTTATCGAAATTTACAACGCCTAAGAATGCAGAAGTTGGCGTAAATTCCGTGGAACGGGAAATTCCTGAATCCATGGTAATTCCTTCATTCTGATAGGGAGTAACATTAGTTCCTTTTTAAAAATTTTTTCAAACGGAACCCCTACCTCACTCACGACTAGGTTCCCATCGGGGTTTGGTTCTATTCTCAAATTTAGTGCCCTAATTTAACCCCTTCGGTCCTTTCCTTTAACCGACGTTCTGCAAAATCAATAATTATCTGGTTTTCTGCCAGCAAATCACAACCTAAAATGATGTTCCTGATCAGGTTTGACACCACAATGCAGGAATATGATATTTCAAAATTCTCAAAGCAAAATTTCAGAAATACTTGCTCCCTTACAACACAATTCTTATTACCAAGGGCACCAACTATGGTGATGGGGTTACACGGTAAATAAGGGACCATTTCCCCGAGCTCCCTTAATTTATCTACAAAAATTTTGGATACACAAGTTATTTGACTCCCTGAGTCAACCAAAACCTCAACATTGATCGAATTTACTCTTATGTTTAAGATCGGAACAAAATTGATGGGCTTTTGTTCTGGTTCTACCTCTAAAGGCAGTTCTGAACCATCACTATAAAATAATGTCGCCACTTGTGACGGTGACTCACTGGAAGAATTCTGATTTGAAATCGAAGCCCCGCTCGAACCTTGATTATTCCCGGCTTGTTGATACCCATTATTATTTTGTCTAATAGTAGGACGCGAAGTCGCCGTATAGTTACTGTTCGTCGTGAACCTAGCGTTTCCGTTACGACTGGTATTGTTAGTTTCTGCATTTGTATTTCTATCCTCCAATTTGTCGAGTTGTTTTCATACACACTGTCAATTTTCCTTAAATATTTTTCGTTTTCGTCAATAGTTTGAACGTCGCAATTTAAAATTCTTCGTTGAATTTCATTTGCAAGGTTTTTAGTCAACATTGACACAATATCCTCTTCTTGCAATGTTTTCTCTAAAAAACACGCATCCCTTACCATTATTTGAAAGTAATCTGCTTTCGAGCCGCGCTCGTCACACCCAAACTTGATTTTATGAAAAAGGTTTCGTTATTCCTCTATACCCCAACATCTTTCCAAAAATAACCTCTTAAATTCAGCAAAATTTTCTACCCTACTTTCTTTTAGGACCCCCCAATCTTGGGCTGACCCACGCAAGCAATTCACCACAAAGGATATTTTCCGATCCTCAGGAACATCCGCTTCCTGTAATTTTGTTTCTAATTTTTTCATAAAAGTTACGGGGTGGACAGAGCCCTCCGGCGTAAAGTGTAAATTCATACCCCCAAGTCCTTCCAAAGGGTTAAGTAATTTCTGTTGATATTATTCGTACTAGCATTATCTTGAATTGGGACTCCGTTGTTTGTACCATATTCTATTAAACCATTAAACGGATCTAAGCTCATTTTAGGCACACTAATCACCTCTGTACCCTTCTTTACATTTTGTGAAACCACGCCTAAATCATCACTTAACCTATGCATATTTGCGGACATTGAAACGTTCATATTTTCAATCGAATCCGTCAATCTTTGATTGTTCGTACTTAAATTATTCAAGACCACCGTTAATTGTTTTAAAACGTCGCCGATATCTTGACTTTCTTGCTCCATCTTTTTCGGTTGGCTACGCGAGTTAAGGTTCGTGGCTGGGGAGCGGCCTTTTTCAAAAACCATTTCAACTTTTTGACAAAATTATTTTTAGTAATACAGAATTGACTTGGAATTTTAACAATTTAGTTGAATATTACTTTAATCGAAATACATTAATTAATTGTACTAAAATAAGTAATCTAACGAACTGCAATGCTAAAGCTGATCGATGGATTAATTGTCGTCGACTGGGGCTTCCGCGCTTTTTATAAAATCCCTACACCCTCACATGGTTGTGGGAACTTGCAAATTTCATGTCTGCTTACACTTAATACTATTCATAAATACAATGTTGTAATCTTAATTTCTAAGTAATCACAGTACCTGACCGTCTGTGACCGCCTGTGATCTGACATCTGCAGTGTCACTGTCTTCTGCGATACAAAATAGCGCTTCCGTTTCCATGAACGTTAATAAACTATATAAATTGTCCTTGATTTACTTTGTTGCACTTCACTTGGCACTTTCTAATAATTTTCTAATTTATTCTATTACTTTATACATATCTCAATTGGGGGATACATAACTCCCCCCGACGTACATTAAAAATTAAGGGTTTTCCTTTTCTTAATTTTTAATTTAACAAATTCATTTAATTTCATTTCTTAAAATTCATACTTTCTAAGGGTACATTCGTTTCTTTGTTTACCTTGGTTGCCTTAAATCTAAAACTGTTTTCTTAATTTTTTATCTAATATACATTTTGTAAATTACATAAATGGTCAATAAAATAGTCAAAATAATTAATACAATTGTCCATACACTAATGTCATCGTAGTGCACTTTGGGCGTTTTAAGTTCGTTTGGATGTTCTTTGTAATCTTCCATAAGTTTCATGGCGTGGTTGAGGTTGTCTAATTCCAGATGTTCAAGTTGCATGGGTTTTTGAAGTATTTCTTCGTCTTCGTTTTGCGTTAACTTGATTTGTAGTTCGGGTTAGCTTGCTAATTTCTTGGTTTGTACGGGATCTTGGTAGACTCTAATTATTTCGTTTTTCAATTTTAAATAACAATTTTCTTCAAGGGTGATTAATTTACTACCGGTTAATGCTAAGTTGTTTTTGTCTTAATTACAATAGATTGTTGCTATTACTTCTGTGGGGAAAATGCCAATCCATTTATTTTCGGTTACTTTCTGTATTTTCATATTGGTGATTTGTAAAGGTTTGGCTTCACAATTTTCGTAATGATTTGAAAACTTTAGTAGTTGTACTTTGCAAGGGCTGTTTTCTTGAATTGTTGTCGTTGTCAATGATTGGCATAAATATTGATTTGGTGTAATTTCATTACATTTTTCGTTTGTATAACCATATCTTAGTTCATTTAAGGATAGGAATTTGGTTTTGGGTATAATAACTTGGTATGTGCTAGTTATTTTCATTGGAAAAGCAAATAAATGATAATAATTGTAATTGTTAATCTCTACTACTGGGATTTCTATTAAAAATGTTATATCGTTATTCTTCACATAGCCTTTAACTATAGCAATTTTTCAAATATTAAAATGTTTGATTCTACTAGATCGAAGGGTGTTCGCGCCATTTCGCTCTCCCGGCGTTGTATTCGTTATCAAGCCGGACTAGATAAGGAATAACATAATTTAAAAGAGTCGATTAACAACCATCCGCGAACGCGAACGTTTCAATTCTCAATATTGCTGGCTCTAATGTCTTTCCTAAAATAATCATTTCCTTACTCCGTTTCCTATTTACCTCTGGCCAGAAACAGTACTGAAAGGTGCCGCGTTAGTGCTCCAGATGTTGTGCTTCGGTAAGTGCTTTAAGTATTTATGTGCCTTTGTATTCAAATTCTATGTTTCCTTCCTTCTACTCTATACAGTCCACGCTCTACCTTACAAACCCTGGTTTACTGCCTACTACACTCCAGGCAATTTCTATTTGCGTCCCTTGTCGTTCCAAGAGGCGTGTACAAAGGGTAACTTACTGTTGGTTATATATCATTTAATTCTTAATAGTTCTCTGAATAAATCAATTGGTTGTATGATACTGGAATGTAGGGTATGTAATTTTGCAAATGTTTCTGCGTTTTCTAACGTTGCTAAAATTTGTTGAATTAAGGTAAGGGTTGATATTATCTGGGTATATATTGTGTTAAATCTGATTAAATCTCGCATGCCTATCATGGTAGTTTGCATGATATTTTCAAGGGTTTGTATTCGATTGGCTATACTATCTTGGTTTCTGACTAATTTTCTTAGTGTTTCGTTGAATTTTATAATCTTTGATTAAGTCAATGATATTTGGTTACTAATTATGGTTTTGATATCGTTTTGGTTTTCAATTAATTGTTGTATTGCGTTGTCATAACGTTCTGCATCTTGATTGTCTAAGTTGCTTGTTATTGCTTTTATTATGTTTCCTAATCCGTTGATTAGTCCTCTTTTTCGTGTCGCCGTTTGTTCCGTGGGTATTAGTCGATTAAATTTGTCGTCTATGTTTCTCAAAATAATTTCTATTATGCTGTCATAGTTCATCATTTCTATTGCGTATTCTTTTCCGAATTTTGTTGTGTCCATTGATTGTTTTAATTTTAAAGGGGCCTAAATTTCTACGTGCTGTTTTGTGTCGTTTGATTTGAAAATTCTTCTCGTACACAGTTTGTCCAATTGAAAATTTATTTATGTCTGTGTTTTTATTACGGTTTGTGGTAATGCGTTCTTTGTCGTTATCTAATTTATCCTGTACTTTGTCATAGGTTATTTTTAGTTTTTCTTTATGGTCTTTGGCGTATTGCTGATAAACTTCTTTGTAATAATGTATGTCATAAGGGTTGCGCGAATCCGAATATCCTAAAGTTAATTCTAAGGGTATAAAATTAGTTGATGAATGAATTGTGTTGTTATAGGCAATTAATGCGTATGACATTAAGTTAGTTATATGTTCTTTCTTGCATGTTTTTCTTAATAATCTGATTTGTTCCAGTAGGGTTGAATGTAGTCTCTTGATTAGTCCGTTGAATTCAGGGTGGTTTTCAGTTATAAAATGAATTTTTATTTTGTGTAATTCCAAAATGTTTTGTATTGTTTCATTTTTAAATTCGCTGCTGTTATCTAACGTTTTTGTTTCGGGCGTTCCATAAAATGTGAAATACTGTATAAATCTTTGAGTTACGTCGATACTATTTTTAGAGGTGATTGGTATTGTTTTGCCTATTTTTGTAAATGCGTCTACGATTGTCAAATAACTTTGTGCTTCTACTACTAGAGTATCGGCGTGTAATTTCTGAAAGGGTTTGTCAGGTGTTTTAGTAAACATTAAGGGTATCTTTGGGGGTTTCCTGTCATATTTTGCTTTGTCGCATAGTTCACATTGATTGATAAAGTCTGTAGTTAGTTCCTTCATGTGCTTGAAATAATTTCGTCTCATAATTTGTTTTAGGGTTTCATTAATTCCACGATGGTTGATTTTTCCTTCGTGTTGGTTTCTGATCACATCATTAATTTCGTCAGGGTCGTCTAAGGTTATTAATTTTCTTGTGCATCTTATAAGTTCAGGGCCAGAGTTATTGAATAATTTAACATATAATTCTGAAAATCGTTTATACAAGTTTTCGGTGTTAAAGTAAAGGAAAATCGCTTTTTCTCAGGGGTGTATTCTTTTCGAATTTTAATTATTTGTTCTTCATTGTCGTCTTTAATTATCTGAATTTGGTATATCCTTTTGTTATCTACTTTCGTGTATATTACAGGGTTAGGGTTGGTTAAAACTTCGGTAATTATAAACTGATTGGGTTTCATATCGATGGCTTCATTTAAAATTTTAATCGCGGTTTTCGGCTCGTCATTCTGTGTTGAATATATGGTGTCCATCTCGTCTGGATCTTCTCTAATTTCCGTTTCGTCTACGTTTCCTATAACTGATTCTGTTTCTAGTGCGTTAAGCTGTATTCTACTTAAAGCGTCTGCGTTATTATTGTATATTCCCTTTTTGTATATGATCTCGTAGTCATATTTTTCTAATCAAATTCTCCATTGTTGTAATTTTGAATTGGGTTCCTTAAGTTTGCATTGCCATATTAATGGTCTATAATCGGTGTATATATAAAATTTTCGTCCGTATAGGTAGGGTATAAAATACTTTGTTTCCCAAATTATGGCTAACAATTCTTTCTCTATCGTACTGTATTTTTGCTCGGTTTCGTTCAGGGTTCTGGATGCGTAGCTGATGGGTTTATCGTTGCCTACTGTTCCTTGGCTTAATACTGCGCCTAATGCTACATTTGATGCGTCTGTTGTTAAAATGAATGGTTTCGAAAAATCGGAATATTCTAATACGGAGTGATTCGTTAATATATTTTTAATTCGTCAGGGTTTGGTTATTTGAGCATAACCTTTAATAAATTTGCGGTAATAACCACTAAGTCCTAAAAATCATTTTACTTCTTTATTCGTTTTTGGTATAGGGTAATTTAATACAGTGTTTGTTTTATCGGGATTCGGCATGACTCTTTGGGGTGTTATTATATGTCCTAAGAATGCTACTTTTTTCTGTAAAAAATCGCTTTTATCTACTTGTACTTTGAATTGTGCTTTTTTTAATCTTTCAAACACTTCTCTTAATCTTTCTATATTCTCCACTAATGATGTTGAATAAACTAAGATATCGTCTAGGTACACAAGGCATTTTTCGTTGTGTATCCCGCGTAGTATGTTATCCATAACTCGATGAAAAGTTGCGGGTGCGTTCTTTAATCCGAATGGCATCTTTTTATATTCGTAATGTCCACTAGAGGTGCTAAAAGCTGTTTTTTGTGTATCATTTTCTTCCATTTCTACTTGATGGTATCCTGATGCTAAGTGTAATGCCGAAAAATATTGGCACTTGCCTAATTTATCTAAAATTTCAGTTATATTTTGTAGCGGGTATTTATCGTTTACCGTTTTTTCATTTAATTTTCTATAATCTATTACCATTCTATATTTTCGTTTTCCCGATGCGTCCAATTTTTTTGGTACTATTAGTACGGGGCTGCTCCATGGTGAATTGGAGTGTTGTATTATATCTTGATCTAATAGATCGGCTACTTGTCTGTCAGCTTCTTCCTGACTTGTCTGAGGTAGTCGGTATGCTTTTGTGAATATGGGTTTGTTATCCGTTAGTTCTATGCTATGCTTGACTATTTGTAAATGTTAGGGGTATTCCTTCGCAATGGAATATGTCGCGGTATCAGAAACATAAATTTTTGATTGCTCTTTGTTCCTCGTGATTGATATCGGTGTTAAAGCGGATATTACTTAAATTTTCTCTTAACATTTCGTCGTTTTCTACGGGGTTGTAATTGTCGTTTAGATTTTCTTCTATTTCCATCTCGTTAAAGTTTAATTCTGTTACGTTAATTGGGTTTGTTAAAGATAGTTCTACGGTGTAATCATTTGAATTTAAAATTGTCGTTGTGGCATAGTTATCTTTGATTTGTACTAATGCGGTTGGGGCTTCTACTCCTTGTTGAAAAGTTATGTGATTTATTATTCTTAATTTGTTATTTGAATTTACGGGGATTTTTTTTCTGTGTTCGGGGTTCTATTGTGTATTTTCCTTTAACTTGGGTATTTTGAAATTTAATGGAGATTCGTCCATATTATGTTCTTAGTAAACGATTCTTTATGTCGATGTTGGCTCCTAATTTTCTTAGAAGGTCCATTCCTATTAGGCCGTCATACTTGTCATTAAATTCGAATATGCACAATTTGTGTTTCATTTTTACCTTAAACGTTTTGGGTAAAGGTATGTTTGCTACGAATTGGTGTAGGGTTGTTTGATGGTTGTTTTAATTTTAAACGGTTCTCTTTCTATATAGGTTCGCGGGCTAATTAATGTTTTTGAGGATCCGGTATCGATTAACAGTTTGAATTCGGCGTGGGGTATTTCTATATAGGGTAGTACTAGGTCATATTATTTAAGTTTATTACGTTTGGTCGTTTATAAATCGGTCTATCTGAAAATTTGAGCACGCGTTTTCTTCGTCGTCCTCTTCATAAGCTTCACATAATTCTTCGTGTTCGTAATTGTTCGAATGGTTTTGTTCATTATCTGTACTTGGTCGAATGTAATTATTCTGGTCATCTTCATATTCCTCTACTTCTTGATGAAATAGTTCTTCCGATGTAAAAGTGCGTTTTTGGTTAGGATTCTGTCGAATGTGTGTTATTTTTGTGTTTGGTCTGGTATTACCAGATGAGGTATCCATTGGTGTGGGTTTATAATAGTTATTGGGATTGTTATTATTACTTGTCATTGATAAATTTCTGACAGGGTTTGCGTTGAATGCTGGTCTTTGTTAATTTACATTTTGGTTGAATCTTGATTGAAGTGCGGGTCTCGTAAAACTTGGGTTGAACGTAGGTTTTGAAAAATGTTTATATTGGTTATTAAAGTTTGCGTTATTAAAATGTCGATTATTGGTTTGCGGTTGGTTTGTTTGTGCATTGAATGAGGTGAATTTTTGTTGGGAATTTGTTTGTCTCGCGGCTTGTATGGTTTTTATGCGTGAGTAACTTTTATTCGCGTTGGGGTTGTATAATCGGTTTCTGTAATACATTACATTTTCTTCCTCGATTAACATGTTCATGGCTTCTTTTAAATTTTGGGGATGTTGAAATATGATTTTGTCTGAAAGTCGTTGTGGTAGTTTGTTTAAATATGTGTCTAGTGCCATTTTGTCATACATTTTGTCTTTAAAAGTTTGATATTTTAGTCGGGTTCTTGAATTTTTAGTTTTCTCAAGATTAAACTTCTTACATCTTGGCATTTCAGTCCAAATTGGTAAGGGGATTATTTCTCATTCTAAGGTTTATTAAATCGCGTATTAGACATTTTGGGTTCCTTTGATCGCCAAAATATGCAATCAATACTCGTTTGAAATCATCCCATTGTTCTAAGTCATCTCGACTCGCAATTAATGTTAGTGCCTTTCCGGTTAGTTTACTAATAATAAAATGTAGGAGTAATACGTTACTTTCGTTGTCACCGGGCTTATAGAATGTTTTTAAAAATAGTTCACACGCGGTAGTGTAGTTTCTTGACAGCGTTTGATCATCGGTATTACGTTCGAATAGTCTCGAAATAAAGCTTCATATCTCCAATCATTTTGGCGGGGGAATGTTCTAATAATTAATTTTTTGTTTGATTTTGATTATTTTCCGATTTGTAAAAATTCGGATTTATTTCGTGGTTTGTATCGTTATTCCTTGCTTGGATTTATTAATTTTCCGTTGAAGTTGCGTCGGGTTACCTGCTATTTTTAGCTTGGGTCGTTTCGGATTTTTTAAAGAATTGAGTTGTTTATTTTGTATTTAGTTGCACGGTGTTGTAGTTATTTTATGGGTTTTATTCTTGATATTGTCTTGAGTACGTTTGTTTTTAATTTACTGATGTTGATTTTGTTGTAGGTTTGGTTTCTGAAGTTTGAATTTTACTGAGTGATTTTTATGGTAATGTATTTCACTTCGTTTGCTTTGCGTCAGTTAAGCCTTTTCTAATTTAATTCCCCTGATTTTAATTCTGTCTGTAATAATTATCTCTTCCTGTGGGTTTGTGTAATTATTAAGTGTTTGCAATGCTTCCCGTCTCGTAAAATTAAGTGTTAATTTTAAGTTTGCAAGGTGTCATCTTTTGCGTTGTTCAAAGTTGCATACAATGGTCTCGTTTTAATTACAATGTTGTCGTCTACTGTAGTATGTTGCCAGTTAGTTGATTGTGTCAGTGGCTCTGTTGCAAGGTTATTTTTAAATATATTGTAGGTGTTATTCAGTGAATGCTATGATTTAATACAATTTATACTTTTATTTGATTTTTTTGAAAGCTTTTGCTTTAATAGATCGCGTCTTTTCTATAATTAATTCTCTCGTCTTGAAATACTTAATTATACAATGTTGTGTTTGGCGTGAAATTTATATCCTGTTAATTGTTGCAGTATTTTAATTATTATTGTCAAATCTGAATGAAGTTGCAATATGCGTTTTTTTTTCAGTATTGTAATTATTTATAGTATAGTACGTTGATTTTATAATTAGACGTGTTTAAGATGATGCTCTATAAAAGTTTCCGGTCGTAATTTCTACGCTTTGCTTTAATTAATAATGCTTGAATTTTTATTCTGAAAGGTTTTTGCATGGTTATATTTAGATTTGAAATGTTTTTAGATAGCTTTGCATAGTTTAGGACGTTCTTGGATGGTATTGTTCCCCAGTTTTAATTAGATATATTTGTTGCCAATTATAACCGATTTATAGCGTTGCGTAAATGATTTTATTCACTTTAGATGATGAGGTTTCGCGTTTGAATTTGCGCTTTGTTAATACTCGATAAAGCTGTAGTTTTAATAAGAGATTGAAAGTTGTGTCTATTATTTTACGGAATACGATGAGTTTGCGTCTGGATAATTTATTTCGTTATTTTGTTGCGTTATTATACAGATTTTGGTTTTAAATTTCGTAATTTAATTTTCGCCATTTTTGGGGTATTGCCCCAGTTAATACCGTGTTGTTGAATTAGAAATTTGTTTTTGTTTTATTTGTAAAAAATTTTTCCCCAGTTAATTTGAAATAATGGTCTTAAGTGCGCTTGAAATGCGACTTTTTGAATTTCTCAAGTTTCTTATATGTCTCTTTTATACAAAGAAAATATTTTCAAAAATAGCTTAAAGATAATCCCTTGGAATAGCTCAGTTGATTATTTTTAATAAATTGCATAAAATAATGGTATCAATAATCAATATATGTTACGACACGAGTAGGAATATGTATATTTACAAACATATAAACGAGACGGCTTGCGTGCCACAACCAGTCTCGACCCACCTCTGGGCAGTGTTAAAGCTAGGAGAAGTTGTTAGACCGCGAAAAAGTGAGCATTTAAAAGACGCGCTCCCGCAATTGTAAATTGTAACATTGGTGTTCAGTTATTAATAAATTTATTATTATTTTTGTATGTCAGTGTTATTAATTACAGCAAGCTTCGTAAGCTTCTCGATATACAGTCCACTGCTCGTGCTTCCATTACATCGGTAGTGAAGGCAACTCGTTTAAATTAGGTCTACCGTGACCTCCTCGTTCAACAAACATTTTTTTCCTCGAAACACCCATCATACAATATACATATATAAATCATAAACTAGCAAATATCAAATATGTTTGTAAAATAAAATAAAAAATTCAATTAGTTTAAAGGAAAATGAAAGTACACTAATTGTTTTCATGCTTTCATGGAGTCTGTCGCCACGTTGGTTTTCGGATTTGATCTATGCTTGTATCTTCTCCGGTTTTTCTGTTGTTGAATTTGAACGATTTTGTTTCGCCTCCAACTTCTGTTTGTTTGCTGGGTTTGAACGATTCTTGTTTCGTTTTCAACTTCTGTTTGTTTGCTGGGTTTGAACGATTCCTGTTTCGCCTCCAACTTCTGTTTTGGGTCTGCCAAATTTGGAATTGAAAATCCAGACCATCAGTTCTTCGAATTTTGGTTTCCTATTGACCTTTTGACATCCGTTACGACTGCGCCAGTTAAGGTTCGTGGTTGGAGAGCGGCTTTTTTAAAAACCATTTCCAACTTCTTGACAAATTTATTTTTAGTAATACAGAATTGACTTGGAATTTTGACAATTTAGTTGAATGTTACTTTAATCAAAATACATTAATTAATTGTACTAAAATAAGTAATCTAACAAACTGCAATGCTAAAGCTGATCGATGGATTAACTGCTGTCGACTGGGGCTCTCAGGCTTTTTATAATATCCCTACCCCCTCACATGGCTGTGGGAACTTGCAGATCTTATGTCTGCTTTACTCTTAATACTATTCATAAATACAATGTTGTAATCTTAATTTCTAAGTAATCACAATACCTGACCGTCTGTGACCGCCTATGACCTGACATCTGCAGTGTCACTATCGTCTGCGATACAAAATAGCGCTTCCGTTTCCATGAACGTTAATAAACTATATAAATTGTCCTTGATTTACTTTGTTGCACTTCACTTGGCAGTTTCTAATAATTTCCTAATTTATTCTATTTCTTTATACATATCTCAATTGGGGGATACATATCTCGCGTTGTGCTTGGCATTAATTTTAAAATAGTTTATAATCCCTTATTATGGTATAATCGCTTTGCCCCTACGATAAATTATTCTGTCTATACTTCCTTCAAATTAATCCACCGCAGATTATTATATATCAAACAACAGAGTAATTAATTATTGTATTCGAATTTCACCCCTTCGCAAGTCCTAAATAATCGTAACTAAAATTTAATGCGTCCTGTCTTTACTTAATTTTACACACTACAGATTGAATGTTCCTTGCATGTTTTCGTAGTTAAACAACCTTAAAGTGTGTTTGTTTTTGTACCTCGGAGATAGTCACGTAACGGTATACTATCGCCGCACGTGGGCTGCCCAATGTGACGTTTTTTACTTATTTACTTGGAACTATCGTTGCAGCAAGAGACTCTTGTTTGTGGGCGCTTTATTAAAAATTAAAACTTCCATACACGTGAAACCATTTAATTATAAATTCAATAAGTGGTGGGTTCGATCCCGCAGCATAAAAACAGTGAAATTATTCTTACAAAATGTAACTAAATGGGCCCATGGCCAATATTAATAAACAGAATAAAAAAGTAACTCACCCCAAATACATCGACATAAACAACTTAATTTAATACCACGATACTCGCAAAACCGTGTAGCTTCGAGTATGTTCACCTATCTTCACCACACTCTAGGCGACACTGACTTTTTAAACACATCCGCCTAGCGCACCCCCTTTTCCTCTAGCCGCATCAGGTAACACTTAGAACTTTGCACTTTTAAGACTAACTCAACCATTCACTGAACGTAAAGTACTTTTAATTAAATTAAAGGAGACCTGTTACAAATTGCATCACAAAAGGGCGCCACAATTGGAACACTTGGAATGTGGTCTTGAATGCATGTTCTTGCTGCTGCATATTTTGCATCGTCCTTTAGTTTTTCAAAAATAACTCAATGTAATCCAAGATTGTCAAGCTGAATATCTTCGTGAACAGGCGTACTGGTATCGAAGATAATATAAAACCCCTTGACTTTCTGGAGGAATGTGAACTAAACCCCAACGCAATTGCTCTTTTAAATTCAAATTTCGACATCTTTTCATCAAGTATATTATAATTATAATGTTGGCATTTATAAAAGCTATATCAAGGAAGCCCCAAAATAGACGGTGCGACCTTTTTATCGACCATCGGTTCATACAATACGCCTTTCTCAACTGATCTGCTCTATCCAGTCCCTCTATATGCTTATTGTAATCGGTCACTATCGAACGACATTTTACATCTAGGTGGGACCATCTTTTTAGCGTTCCCTTCATTGTGACTTCCTTTGTATCGTGAAAGTTTGATGCAAAATACACAACACGGATGTCTATCCATTTGAATACCCTTTTGTTGTTGTTGACCCTCGAAAATCGTAGTCACCTCTTTTCAAATTCTTATCATCGATCAGTCTTTCAAAACCCTATTCTCTTTAGTTGAATTGTACCAAAGGCTAAAACTTTCTTTAGCCATAGTTGTTCTAACAGGGAGATGGAGAGGAAGTAATTATCAGCATAGACAATTTTATTTTTATTTCAATCAGGTTTTGTCAAAAACAATACAACTCGTTCATTGAGGCCAAAATATTAAAATTCTTGTCGGACCTCTTTACTTTTGGTTTTATATACTTCAAAGTCTGATATGTATGCATTTTGATCCGCCTGGCACTAAAGTTTATAGCCTCTTTTTATAGGCTTTCTTGCGTTGTACTGTTTCGATCTACTACGTCCTTTGAACAAAATCATACTTTTACCAATACTTACTCTACGTGTTGTTCGGTAGCATTTTCGGAAATTTTGGTTCAAGGTTGTTACCATTGGTTTTATTTTATATATTCTATCTCTATTGCCATGTGGAAGAACGGTATTGTCATTAGAATGGAGAAATCTCAAGATATCTTCAAATCTATTTCGTGGCATACAGTTGGTTATTAGTGGTAAACCTAGATCAGGGCTTTCATTCCAATATCGTTTCCAAGCTGGCAAACGATGATAGGCCATCACAAAATTATTCCTATAAAAGAAAGCAGTTCCTGACAGCCCTAGATTTTTGTTATTTTGGATGGCATACAAAATACTCTGAAAAACTAAGTTGTCAATTACATTTCCCAGTATATGCAAATAAACGTCGTAAAGACTAGAGCAATCGCTAAACTCACCTTCGACAAGATGTGTTGAATTTTAACATCAATTCCTCCCTATGTCCCTCTTTCCATTTCCGTAAGTTTTGTTTACTTGCTTGTTTTCCACTTTTACACTTATTCTTATTACTGTTGTACATGTCCATTTCCATTTCATTGCCATTTGATGCAACATGGCTTGATTTCAATCTATATGAACGGTGATTGTCATCTTCGCTATTTGATATTGATGGTGCAAAACTTTATCTTCTATCTGTTAATCAGTTATTGAAATATTTTCTGTTTCTCTTTGATTATCATCGGTACATCACGTCGAACGACAAGGCTCTATTTGATTTGGAGAAAACACTTCATCGTCCTCAACGTCAGTTAGTACATTGTTATCTAAAAGTATATCTTCAAATAAAATTTCATCTACAATCTTGATCAACTCCGCATCAGTAAGCGGTCTTTTATAGTGGGAGGCTCCGTGGCGTAGTGGTATGTGTGTGACTATTACGCCCAAGGTACCGGGTTCGAATTTCTACAGGGTCCGCTCGAAAATGTTAGGCGAACATTTTTCACAAAAATACACCTTCTTTCGGATGAGAGGTAAAATGGAGGTTCCGTGTATGAGTGTTGTCACGCACGTTAAAGGTCCCTACCTTGCTTGGAACAGCAAGGGTTCGGCAAAATTCCAAATTCTCCAGGTAAAAAAACTCGCTTCCTGGTAAATGTAGTACCTTCGGGTGGAGCATTGGAAAATCACATGTAAGACTTTTTATAGTACCATTTGATTGTTTTATTAGACATTGCGTATTTATTCCTGACGGTACTTTTCAAACCTACGAAACAAAGAAAGTAGTAAAAAAATATATAATATTCTTAAATGTTGCGCAAAAGAACCAAACTAATTATTATTTACAACTACTAACCTGAAAAGTACTGAATATTTTTTAATTTAGTTAATAAATCGTAAATCTAAAGAGCACGCTGTTACACTGTTGGACCTATTGTTGAACTGAACAGAAAACATACACAATACACACATTCCGGCTATGCGCAAACGTCTAATTGGTTGACAGACCGGTAACCTGCAGAACTATCAGCCATTTATTAACGTAGAGTTTCTAGTTTGCTTATACGTTCATAAAATATTCTCTGGTAATTAAAAGTACTGTCGGGCACTACAAGATAAAAACAAGACTTGCAATTAAATCCGTATTTGCGTTCAAATCAAACTGAAAAACACAAAGATACTCGTTTTATTTCTGTTTAATATATACTGGAACTTAAATAAAGAGGTGCAAATTATTTTAAACCACAAGAATGTGAACAAACCAATTTTAATCATAAAATTTCCTAGTGATAGCGTGTCATGCTTTTAAGAAATCCTTCAGAATTGTTAAGAAAATGATAAGAAATTTGTTGATATGAACCCCAAATACGAGCTTTTAGAAGTGTTAGTTGAATAAATTAAATTTAATATTACATAGTTGCAATTATCATAAAGGAAACCTCAGACATGCTTGAATACAACGTAACAAACTACATGTACATGCAAAACAACGACAATATATAAGTGTAAGGTTTCACAATTGAGGTATTCGTTTCATACAATAGACTACAATGTCATTACTTTAGATGACTTCAGACCAAAAAAAAAGATACACCTAAATAAGTTACATGGTAACACAACTTACCAGGTGTTATTTGATACAAACTCAATAACAAGATAATGCAATAATATGAAAAACCACAGACAGTTGCATGGTAACTCGAACTTCCCACGTGTCATTTGATATAAACTCAATAACAAGACCGTGGAATAATATGAAACACCATCGTCCGGAGTAGAAAGGGAAATAAAGAACATTTATTATCAATTTCAATGATGGCTATACATAGGCCTTGACCCAACCTAACCGTACAATCTAAGATTATATCCAATTGAAGTTTAAACTTAGTTGTTTTGGGCACCAGTAATAAGAAAGCATCTACATGTAGCGAAACACATGAATAGACGACCGCGGACGTGACTACAGCATTAGGGGTTGAAATGTTAGTTTTATATGTGAAATAATGTCAATCCAAAAGTAACAGTGAATGTACAGAACTCCAAGGAAACATTGATGGCATATCCCGCAAGGAATAGGCGGCAATTGACTTGTAAAATAAAATGCATATGCAAATGGCAGGGTATGCTCATAAACTCACGATCGCGGATATGTTGTGGAAGAGGCGTTTTGAAACAAGGGGTAGGGCCTGATGAATCATTCCTTCATTCAATTGGAACTTTGTGGCGTGTCAGAATCAGGGAGCTGGCATGTTTGGATCATTACTAAACGATAAGAGGAAACATACTGGCGGTTGTTCCAAATCCTGAAATTGAAATGTGAGTACATTATGCAACGTTTTAAAAACAATAATATGAATTTTTAAGTGCCAATTGTATGTATTTTGATAATACGACATGAATTATCTGAGAATAGTCGTTTGGTGTGAGGGAGTTAGGGAGATAGAGAGGGAGAAAGAAGGAAAAAGAGAGGGCGTTAGGAGGAGGGATGGATGGAGGTGGAGAGAGAAAGATTAGAAAGAGAGAAAGGTAATTACCAAAACAACCACGAAAACAAATTGTGCAAGCACTTTAAAAACAAACAGATGGTTTACCGAACTAGAAATACTTTTAGACCTTCTAACAAAATACCTTATAAGGTGAACTTATTGTTGTGTTTTAAGGACGAGTTTACACTTATTTGATTGTAAAAAGGCAATTAACTTAAAGTTAGGTGTCATATGAAACTCAAACACTGAGTAATCAAGTTATTTTCGCACGTATTGTTAAAAATATCTAAAGGTTTCACAGACAAAGTGTCTCATATATGAAGCAATAACATTGCTTATATCAGAAACAGTAAGAGACCTAGAATCAGATAAATAGAGGAGATTATCTAATTTGGGGTAAACTAAAATGGTTTTAAACAATTGACATATCTCGTGGCACTCTCATGTGATACAGGTTATATTATCTATTATTATAATAAAAAACACAGGTCCGTATGTTTTAAGTGCGTTAACTTCGATAACTACAGATGATGGACAAAGTGAAAGTGTAAATATAAGTAAAGTTTATAAAAACGGAACTTTCAAGTACTTACCAGTAGTAAACTGCAACTTTTAGTGGTGGCGGCGATAACACGACGGGGGGCGGCTAACCATTTGCGGAAGTCGAGCGTTAATATGTTTATAGCGACATAGCTACGACCACCTACCTTATACAACTTCGTACAATAACTTTTGTATACATATGCAAAGTACTCGAAGGCTAATCGCGGAAAACCATATATTATACTATTTACATGACGAAGGGGAATTGACCTACAAACTGCATCTTATGCTATAGGTAAAGCTAATTTTTACAAACGGAACATACCGCCCACCAAAATGCAAGGCTAAAGGAAAATAACCACAAAGGGTCGAACGGAATTGAAAAACATGAATTAATATAAGAGAAACCAGCAAATAGTTATGCGAACAAAAACCTTAAAACAAAAAAAATCAAACGAAGAAAGATATAGGAAAACTTACAATGACGATAAAGGTCAGAGCTTAGTGACAGGGCGCTTTAGCTCGCCTAGTGCGGTCTTTAGAGTAACCATAGGAAGCTACGATGCGGTTGGATTAGTCTTCCAACAAGTCACACTCTGACTCAAAACTCGAACAAATAGATTTTTACTTGAAAAAATCCAAAAACGTTAACGAACGATAAAATCAACCACTTGAACACCAGCATGGAAGTATCTCAAATAAACAAAATTGATATACAAATCCGTAAAGAGATTTTTACTAGGTAAAAGAGCGGGACATTTCCTGTCAGAGGATAAGGGTTCGTGAGATAGGCGAGCACCAACCCGACAGATTAACTCTCTAATAAAGGGGAATAATTTGCGAAGAGTCTTCTTTTTAACCGATCCGGACGATGGCGTTTAACTCAATAGAAATGTAAGTCTGTTGAGTATAGTTAAACAGGAGGTTCAAAGCGCTATAGGGCTCGAAATCCAGTTTATTTTGCGAACGAATTTTGTATGTTATGGACAAAGCGGAGAGTCCAAGCGACAGTGCGGGTGACAAATTGAAAAGGTGAATGATTTTTCAAAATCGTTTCGATTCAAGAAAGGAATGCGACCGATCAAAACAGAACAACGTTCCACGATAAGAACTTCCGAAGAATTAAAAGGCGGAATGAGTGGACTGTGAATGTCTAATGAGCGAGCGATACAAGACAGGCGATGCCGCCCGCCATAAAAAACCATGACACAGGTCGGAAGATAGCAAGCCACGTCTTCCGACATCGGCAGAATTCTCAGAGAGAGGGCTACGATGCCAAGATGCGCGAAAGTGTTTTTCTAAATAAAATAAACACAATTGTCGACAAATGTCTTCCATCGTTGCGGTGGGGAACGAATTCAAGAAAGAACGACCCTGGAGTCACGCCAAAAAAGAATTTTGTTAAAGGTAATATGGGGATCAAAAGTTTTGAGGATAGAGGTTAACAGTTTCGAGGCAAAGCGGTGGCTAACAGTTCCAGTCTAGGCAAAGAGAGGGTACAAAGCGGGGGCAACTTTGGACTTAACACAATCTATACGAACCTTAACAGAGAGAAAGGTAAGAGAACTAAAATAAACGATAGCACAATAGTCGCCTTTGGAAACGTCTGCAAAATAAGAACTTCACACGTAGAAAACTGTAGCACAAATAACAAGAGGGGTAAAGCAATGTCAGAAAGAAGTGGTAATTCAGGCAGATATCTTTCCCACAACCGGAATAAGTCGCGACGAGGGGAATCATCTCAGTCTAATTTTAAAAATCACAAACGCCGAACTAAATGTTTTACCAAAAAGTTAGAGGAGAAAAAATTCATACAGGATCGAAAATACGAGCTAAGTTGAAAAGTAAGTTGGCTTGATACGAGCTGTGCATTGTAACTGAGCTAGAAAACCAAAAGCATTTGAAATGGAATTCCATTAAAGAACTGGAACGTTCAGAGTCTGAGTGTCAGGATCTGTAAATGAGCTAGATAGTGCAAATTGCGGCGTAGCGGGAAGATCTTTTAGTAATTCCGGACAATTACTACGCCACTTATGCAATTCAAAGCCATGAAGTTAATTCCGTAAGGTAACGGTTGACTCCATAGAGCCTTCACCTGAAGCGACGTCATTGTTATGGGTATGATTGCAAAAGACAACAAGGCCAAAGGAAAGGAATTTTCTTCGTCCTTAGCAACCTGCAGAATAGGGCGTATCGTAAAAAAAAGGGGGCGCAATTTACCTCATAGGTAATGCATAGGTAATACAACTTAGGTATGCGTTGACATTTTTAATGAAATTCATAAATAGCTAAAAGGCCAGGTTGTTTATATTTCCCGATTACGTGTTTATTTTGATGTAACTTGATGTATGTAAAACATTATCTTAGTTCGTTTCTTTAAGTTAAAGCGTATTATAAGACGTACACGTTATTAGTTTAGCTAAATATTATCTACCTATTGCAAAATCAGCTTCTTTTTTTATGTATTAAATTAAGTATAATTTATATACAGTGTGCTCGCTATTGATCTTTTGTAAAATATTCGATTTACTTCTATTTAATGGTGAAATTATTTGGTTTTCTCAACGTTAACTATTTATACATTTATCTTATGACCCCTATGACTTAATCTACCCTTAAACTACCTTCTTATCATAGCAATATATGGAGATTTTATAACACCTTGGCGTTACGTTACACAGAAACCAAAAATGATAAGAGGAAAATTGATCTTAAACGGACAAATTAAAATTAATGCACCATGAATAGTTAATATTAATGAAATATAAGCAATAAAAAACTAATTTTCTTAAAATAAATTGGTACAATTTATTACAAGGGTAAGATAACGTATGGGTTATTAAATAGGATAAATGTCGTGGCAATAAAACCACTGAAATAAAAAAATTTATAAATCGGACAATTAATAAATACGTAAAATTACTCAGACTATGAAATTAGAAAGTTATTTATAGTAAAATACATTTAAGACAAAACTCAGGTTCGTAAATTATTTTAAAACCACAAGAGGAAAACAGATTTCAATGTTATGCCTTTCTCACATAAAATCAGAAAGCTTTTGCACATCGTTTATTAGAAATAATTACATTTAATAATACACCGAAAAAATATAGCTATAGTGTACAATGAAGTTAGTCAAGATAAAAATAAGGTTCTTACAATGTTGCTAAATGCAAAAGGATCCGATTATTTAGTGAAATCTCCAGATATTAGAATCAGAGGCAAACTTCATCCTAAATTATATTGTTACAACGTATAATCCTAGTTACATAAAGAAAAATTAAAAAATTTGTATTAACGATAGGAAGTCAAACATCTTACACGTGATAAGGTTTTATATATCCGACGAGTGAAGAATTATTTAAATTTTTGCGAGTAGCTAATTAGGAGGATCAAAAATGTAGTTATACGAGGAACTAATAAGGTGAAAGTGGTCGCGAGGTTTGTGGTTGGTATGAGGTTAAGTTAAGAGTATTGTTACCCGTGAAAGTATGTAACGTGGCCTTCTCCACAGAGGAAAATTTAAAACGGTGCGTTAGCTTTTGTGTAACTTCGCTTGAAGCTTTGGCAAGGATTGTTTTTTCGTTCACGGAATTCTGAAAACTTATGTGTGTTGTAATAAACAAACCACCTGTAAGGATAGCTCTAATAAGTGGGTTGTGTGTTATGGAAACTGTGTTTGTTGGAAAGCAAGCAGGAAATAGAAATACTGATGGTTTCGGAAAATCTTTAAAATAATTATATATTTGGACTTACACACTGAGTAAATATGAGCTTTTATGTTGATATTTGTTAATTATATACATGTGGGTTTGGTTGGCAATATTTAGTATTAGTTATAGTATGAAAATTTTGTATTTTGGATAGATAATGAATTGGTATAAGGAAAAAGTTGGTATTTAATTGCTTTGTCTGCTGGCTATTAAAGACATTTCCAGATTTAGTATTTAGAGTGTCATGCAATTTAATATGGAAAACGGGAAAATTTTGAGTGATTATTATTATTGATAGATTTAATTTAAGAATCTTTTCTTAAGAATTTTTTTATTAATACCTGTCCTGAATAAAGTTAAGGATATTTGTATCTGTATTGTAATTATTTCATGTTAATATAGGTTCTTGAGTTGAATTTTATTTGAATTTATTTAAGAACTAGGCAAATGGACTCATTTGTGAAAAGATACCCAATCATTCTAATGAAAAATTATATTTGGAAGGCATTTTGTTTTTCAATTTTATTTAATTTGACTAAAAATTTAATACGGGTATTAAGATATTTTAGAAAAAGGTAATGTATAATGGGATCAAACTTAAGAAACCAAAACAAAGAAGGCTTATGACCAACCATCATCCGTTTAGGGAATAATATCGCAAGAATTGCCGAGACAGGTCGGTTTGGCTCCCCTTAATTATGACAGAAAAAACCTTCAGGGTAAGTGATTTTGGAACCCAGTTGTTTTAATTGCAGTAGCTTTATTATTTTTATTTATTTTTCTTATATAAATTATTCCTTAGAACACACACCGCACCACTGCAACTAGCCGACGCACTATTGTATTGTTACAGGGTTCCCGCCCGATCAGAGCAAATGAAAATGTATTAGTGTATCGCTCAATTCACCCGTAACAACTTGTACTTTTTAATACTTTTTGCTAATTCTCTGATTTAATTTGAGTTTCTGCGTCTCTGCTGGCAACTTCTATTGTCTAGAATAATGCGCATTTGGCAAAACAAAAATCCTAAAAATTTTAATTTAGCTAATATGCTTGACCACTTAGTAACAATCAATGCTTTTAGGGTTATTTATGAAACACATTTTTAGCATCTCCTAACGCTTTGTAAAACTAGAGAAAGAATGTAAGGTTCTTGTACAATAGCTAACATTTTTTGTTTCTGTGTAAGATGCTACATCGTTCAAAGCTAACTAGGCGTATAAAATGATACGCGTTGGGTACAATAAACGCTCGGAGATATGTTACAGGTATTCTATTTTGTACACCCTTTCTTACTCTTTTCATAATAGCTTCATTTTCATAGTTTGCCCTCTAAGTCGCTAAAGTATAACCTAAGTTTTGCAAATGTGTCTGACTAAATTCTGTCAAACCCTCTGTTACGTGCGGAATTGATGTTAAGTATCTGAATTAATTTTACTCTACAGGCGACGAAGTGAAGGAACAGTTAATTAGTCCACAAGCTAGCCTTTAGTTGTGCGGGACGCGTTCTATATAAGCTAATAACTTTTAGGAAAATACAAATTCCAACACCTTTACTAAATTCTTTTACACCTACCTGGAAAGATCTTTAAACTCTCTTTGTCTGAAGAAAGCCTTCAAGTGCGAACTCACCTAAATATTCTCAAATAATGCCTGTCCGGAAAATGGGTGTTCCGGGAGACAGCGGTTTCCACTTATGCTCGAGGTTGATAGAGCTTTGATTTACACTTTACCTACCTCCTTCAACTAATTTACTATAGACACAAATAAAGAAAAGGTTCCACGTCCTGTACACCTAACTTATATTATCAAACATGATTATCAAAGTGAATAATAATATAGATAAATATTATTTGGAGCAGGCAAAGAGACATCGATCTTAATAACCAATACTATAACAAAACAAAAACAATTATGATAGCTCCAGTGAAGAGATAAAGTAGACTGTAATTTTACCGTATTTTGTTACGTTACGTTTGAATAATACAAATCACCCTTTTGCACCTTACCTTGTTACTGGTTGCAGTGTTGAGGACGCTTCTGTTATGGTCAATTGGTTGTGATAAACATCTTCCAGCACTTTGAGAATTACACAAAACGAAAACGCAAGCACACCTGCTGGTAATTGTAGCGAAAACAGCTTATGTTGCAAAAGATAGCGGTGCATAGCATCACCTACTCCTCGTCAATCACATCGATAACAACGTAGCTAATCGTTGAATAGTTCATTAAGGCGTTAAATGGATGTCGTGTAGGTTGCACTATTTAATTTAGATTCATCTTAACTATAACATGTATAGACGTTGCAGTGTGGATATTAAATTGTTTTCTAGAATGTGTAAATATTTGTGGAGTTTTTTTTAATAATAAAGATTTATATTTTAAACCAAACTTAAATTGAATAGATATGCATTGTGGACGCAACGCTAAGATCTATCTCAGCTTTGGCCAAATATGCGTGTAGCTGAAAACAAAAAGTTAAATTTATCAATGATTGACATTTAAACAGTTTAATTCCTATGTATTTTTGCTTTTACAACAATAAGCTTTTACAGTATTGCCCGAAATAAACAGTACTGAAATTGTAATTGTTTTGTATATTTAAAAAATACATATTATTGACACTTTATTATATGTTCTAAATGTGCACCTCCTCGTTCGAGACAGACTTCATAACGATGTTCTAAGTTTCTGGTCATGTTATTGAATAAGGGTTGTCTCAGGGCTGCGAAGAAGACTCTAACGGCATCCTTTAATTCATCGATGGTTTGTGGTGCCCGTTTGAAAACGGCATTTTAGCCATGCCCCAAATGTATGCGTCTGGAGGTGTGAGGTCTGGAGAATGTGAAGGATAAGGAAGTCAGTAAATCGTGATATGAATTTGCTTGGAAAATGTTCTTGAAGAAATTGACGAATTGCGTCAGCAGTATGGCAAGTTGCCCCGTCCTGCTGAAAAAATTGGTTTCGAAATGCCAAGTTACGTGCACGACAGAATTGACGTAGATCAGGGATAAATCGTGTTAAAATTTGTCTGTATCTCTTGATTAAGTGTGACTTGCCTACCATTCTCTTCGATAAAGTACGGACCAATGATTCCGAGTCCGGAAACAGCACACCAGACACTCACTTTTTCACTATGTAAAGGAACCTCTTGAACCTCATCGGGTCTGGCAAAGCCCAGAAATCGATTTGTGCGACGATTCACATAGCCTGACAAGTGAAAATGTGCTTCGTCTGAAAACCAAACATTTTTCAAAAATTCAGGATTTTCATACTGTAACGCGAGAATTCTGGCGCAATATTCCACTCTACTGCGATAATCCTGAGGATGTAGTTGTTGATGTACCCGAATTACATACGAAAATGTACCCAGCTCCTTCAGGATTCTTTGAAAGGAAGTTCTTTTAAATCAAGTTGTAACGCTGTCCTTGCCTGGCTGACTTTCGGATTTTCTAAGATTTGCTCAAAACACGTTCATGGTTATTGTTGTTGTTAACTGTCCTGGGACGCCCTGAGTTTCCTTTTCGTTGGCACAATACACTACCTGTATTTCTAAACTTTTCAATAACCTTCAAAATTACAGCATTACTTGGAGAACGTTTATTAAACCTTTGTGTGAATTGATCAGACACGTATAGCAAACTTGCACCATTACGTCGGCCGATTCCGTATGAACGAAAATAATGCTCTACCAGAAACACTTTCTCCTCTGTACTTAACACCATTTTTAACAATTAGGCCCTACTAATTACTTGTTTGAGGTTTACTTGACAGGTCTATACTAGCTAACTTGAGTGTGACAGCGCACGCATAAAAACACCGCCAACTTAGTTTCAGTACTGTTTATTTCGGGCAATACTGTATGTAAAAAACCTTATGCAATACACTTTAAATTTACAGAAGCGTGCAACAACAGTTGTAACGTATTTTTTTTCTAGTTACACTTCGTTCTATAAAATAAAAATAAAAATAAAACAGCTATAATTTAAAATATTTAATTTGTGAATTACCGTCCAATAGAAATTAATTTATGAAATTCATAATAACACATAGATTCTTTTACGTTTATGCTCTAAAGTTCGTTACTAAGCTCTGTCAAGTTGTCAATTGGCACTTCATTATCAGCGTTCGAAAGGGCAGGCTGCTCTGCAGAATAAGTGAAGTCGAGATTTCCGTGTGCAAGCACGTGGCTTCTAACAAAGTTAGAAAAAAGTAAATAATTGATAAATTCTTGATGTCTGGAGGTCGAGCCTAACAGCGGTTGCGTGAGCATGATTTTCGATAAGCTTCGCTCCGAGCAGTTCAGTTGATCTCTACAGGCCTAAGAAGATGGAAGCCCCTTTTGACATCATTAATACAGCTGGTATATATTAATTAAATAGATTATACTAATATTTTTCATCTTAGTGCAATATCTTATGTACATATCTTGTATAATATCTCCGATAGTAACTTAAAACAATTTCTTAAAGCAATATTTTAAAGCAAGAATATACGGTTACGTCCTATTTAATATAACATGCAGTAACGTAGAAGGTGATTTCACATGTGTTTCGTATATTTCAACTTTACCGATGAATAACATCAAATAAGGATATTATGGTTGGTTTTGTAATATAATCGTTGTATTCCAAACAACTTAGATGCTTATGGAAATTTCCGACCGCTGAGGTCAAGGTCCAGTATTTTTCGTTCAGAGCAGTTTCGTAGCACGTGAGTGTTCTTTAGGATTTAATAACTTTGAACATACAGTAAATTACTATAAATTATCTAACATTAAATATTTGAGTAACGTAAAAAGAAAATAGTTTTTGAGGAATCAGCGAATTAAATAATATGTCGATTGCTTGTCAGAATGTTTGCACGTGTACGCAAATAGTATATTCAATAAAGTTGTGAATGACATCCTATGTCAGATATAAAAAAACATAGATTCAGTTTTCCTATCTAGATGTCATATGCTGTCTTAATTTAATTTAAAATATGTTTAAAAATTTTGAGGTCATGAACTTGCATTTTCATCGACATATGAAATTTGCGTACTTATTGTTGAATAAAAATAAATTAGAATAATTACATTCTACAATGTCTGCACTTTGATAATTAAATTTTATTGTGAAGATCAAGGAAGTACTTCGTTGATTGAAAGAAATTTATGTATTATGAGTAACTTAGAAATTCTACGTCAATCTAAATAAATTTTATAGAAAAGATCCATTCAGAGATCTTCTTAATTTTGAATGCAAAACTTCACTAGTCTATTTCTGTTCTAGAAAATTATTATGAGAAAATTTTATAAAGATACAAACTTAAATATTGTAGATATATATATATATATATATATATATATATATATATATTGCTGTGAAACCTCTTGGATCACCTGGTCCGTTGATTTTCTTCTGTTAATCGCCTCGGCTGCTCCTCTAGATAGCTTTCATCCTCATACATAAAAAAAACAAACACATTCCTACCACAAACATCAACGTTAACTCTATTTACATCAATATTCAGAATACATTAAATTTTCAAATTAAATTTCAGCATAAAATTCAGTTTTCAAAAAATTTCAAGATTAATTTTATTATCATTTTAATGTGCATCCAGAATTAAAGTCCTTGTTGGATGCCTAGTAATTAATATAACAATATAAGCAGATCGGAGTCTGAGTATAAAGGGAGCATCTACCACCCTTTACGTTAATTAACCAGGATCGTCTAATTGAGCTCAAAGACATACCCACATTTTCATCATATTCCCGAACATCAAAACAAAATACCCTTTTACTTAAACAAGCAAATTTCATCTTAAAATTAAACTTTTATGGTTAGAACAATTTCACTAATGTCCATTTAAAGTAAATCAATTATAAAGTCATTCAATACACACAAAATGTCAAACAAAATAGTATAATTTACCTGAAGGTTACTGTCCTCGTAGCTTCAAAGTATCGTTTCTTTAGTTAATCACACCATTCAACAGGATTATATTTACAGCTTCTGATTCTCTACGCTTTTAAAGTTTTCTCCATCACCATCCATTCAAAGTCGTTTCTGGGCCTTTCCGGAACTCATCTGTGTTTATCTGACCCTTGTTTCATGGATCCAGACACGTATTTGAACCATTTAATTATTAACACCCCGAAAAATAGCAAAGAAATTCATGCTTCTGTCACCTATATATACGCCAAAACTGCCTACTTTTGTGTATACATTCGTCGTTGTAAATTTTGCTGATTGGTACAGTGAAACTAAATTTTATTACCTTGTATCTAAGTGCACTGAAGTACATTCATGTTAGCACGTAAATAACAAGCTATTTTGAATCACTAAAATATACTAGCAAACTTTAAATTATTTAATCAAACTAAAATGCACGGTTTAATATCTTCAATCAAGTCGCGTATGTACGAGCTTTTAACGCATCGAATCGTCAAAAGTCTAAGAGGGCTTGTTTATCTTCATCTCGGTATATATAGCAAAAGCCTGTCTGTCGGTCGAGTCTCTAAAACGGGTAATTCTAAAGAATTCCTCATTCTATGTTCCCAGTCTGTTGCTCGCACGTCGATTTTACGATTTTTCACTGCCCCATTCAAATCTCAGAAAATTTCCACACGGCACGCAAGCATGTCCGAGAAAACTAATTGATTTTGTACAGAAATTGTTGTTCTACCTCTGATATTTGCATCCTATTTTTAACCAATTGTGACCCCGTGACGTTGCTTAAATCCCGCCTTCTACAATATGTGTCTTTGCTTGACGCATTTCTCTTTCCTTCTCTACCGTGTTCTTATTGGTGCAACTTGATATTCTTTATTATCGATTATTTTAGTCCACATGGAGTGTGAAATACCCAGCTTTAGCAATTCTCGTAACTATTATGCGACGTTTTCCCAAGATTCTTTGAAACATTAATTATCTGCAGAATTTACGCCGAATGTGATATTTAAACTACGCAGGTGTTCAAAATAATATTAATTCTCAGGGCTTTATTCCGTGGTATTTTAATCTTGGGTTTTTACAAGTTTCTATAGGTATTATATGTTATTAACGGTTTAATTAACTCCAATTAAAATTGATTTCTATCCTTTTCATTTTTAGCGAATACAACTTAAATATTAATTATTATATGTACACTTTGTTTTACTACCGGTTACTTAAAATAGGGTTAATTAATATAAACTTTGCACGTAATTTCTCTTTGTTTAGGAATAATTACATTACACGCAGAGCTTTTCAATACTGCTTCTTTTGATATAAAGCGTCTTATAAATAATTTAAATTTCTTATTTTTACTGAAACAACCGAGTTTATTTATGCTTCATGGTTTTAATAACGCGTATTATTTAATGAAATTCCTTATACACGGTGATTAAAATTATTTGATGTGATTATTTAATTTTCTACCCTGGTCTAAATATGAGTAATATATATATATATAATCTTCAAGTTTTATTTGCTGATAAATATTAATTTAAAATTATATAATTTATTGAGGATTGCAGCAACTATGGAAGTCTACTCTTTATTTTATAACTCGAGCTTTCGAGAATTTATTTTTCTCTACTTCAGGAGCAACTAAATACATATAATGGTAAACAAATAAATAAGTTTTGGAAGTTAGATACTTACAAATGCGAGGTTTGACTTAAATTAAAAATATTAATTCTAAATTACAAAAAATTGGTTTTCAAATTTTGAAGGTATAAATGTCAATGTCAATGCGTACTACAAGATTTAGATTTTAGTCATATAAAAACACTAACTCCGTGGATTAATTTTAAACATATAACAAGTATTCAAATAATTAACTAACTAACAGGTATAAGTTAATCGCAAGTGTATGTCAGTCTAAATTAGATCATTAGTAAAAATTAGTAGGAAGATGTAGTAGTAATTAAGTTACATTCATTCACATTGTATATTCATACACAAATATATAGACATACATACACACACATATGTGTGCGTACATAGGCATGTAAATACATTTATATAAAAAATACATAAATATCAAACAAAAGAAAAACTGGACAAAAGAACGAATGCTTACATTTACAAACATAAAGACCTAAAAACACAAACAAACACACCTCTATACAAACAACCCACCCTCACATACATACATGTGTGTGTATGTATGCGTGTGTGTTTATTTGTTTGTGTTTATATGTATGTATGTGAGGGTGGGTTGTTTGTATAGAGGTGTGTTTGTTTGTGTTTTTAGGTCTTTATGTTTGTAAATGTAAACATTCGTTCTTTTGTCCAGTTTTTCTTTGTTTGATATTTATGTATTTTTTATATAAATGTATTTACATGCCTATGTACGCACACACATGTATGTCTATATATTTGTGTATGTATATACAATGTGAATGAATGTAACTTAATTACTACTACATCTTCCTACTAATTTTACTAATGATCTAATTTAGACTGACATACACTTGCGATTAACTTATACCTGTTAGTTAGTTAATTATTTGAATACTTGTTATATGTTTAAAATTAATCTACGTAGTTAGTGTTTTTATATGACTAAAATCTAAATCTTGTAGTACGCATTGACATTGACATTTATAGCTTCAAAATTTGAAAACCAATTTTTTGTAATTTAGAATTAATATTTTTAATTTAAGTCAAACCTCGCATTTGTAAGTATCTAACTTCCAAAACTTATTTATTTGTTTACCATTATATGTATTTAGTTGCTCCTGAAGAAGAGAAAAATAAATTCTCGAAAGCTCGAGTTATAAAATAAAGAGTAGACTTCCATAATTGCTGCAATCCTCAATAAATTATATAATTTTAAATTAATATTTATCAGCAAATAAAACTTGAAGATTATATGTTAATATGGGGTTTTTTCAAAACATAGAAATACATTATGGTAGACAAATGGTCCAAAATCTCAAAGAATTTTCAAATAACTGTATGAAATTGGCAAAAGGCAAAAATAGAAAACTTTTTCTAACCAAATGCAAGACAAACAACATATTTCCAAAACACATTAGCAATTGCATTGATAAAATTGACGATATTTTTAAATTTAAAAATGCCACTATGGGTAATAGGGTCAGAAACTTTAGTATCAAATTAAAGTACAAAATTATCAACCTAGAAATTACAATTACTCAACAGAATTTATTATATTTGGAAAAAAAACAAGAAGATCTCACAAATAATATCGCTAACATTTTACCCGAAGATACAAGGTTCGAATTTCAACGTAGAATCAATATAAAATTCAACAAACGTTTCCACAATATTAAAACATCCAACATAAAGAAATATAAGTATCTCAGCGAAATTAAAAGAAACAAAATTCAAGTTGAAAGTGAATGGTTTAAAAACTTAACAAATATAAGCATACCAGATACCGTACGTACATTCTTATCACTTGGACCAAAATTTTGCATCCAACCGTTTATTCAAGATATATCGATTCCAAAATTATTAGCAGAAGTAGAAATAATTAACGAATTACTTCCCGAAAAGAAAAACTTTTAACAAGAACTAAAATCACTAACATCATTACAAACTTTTTCATAAGAATCAAAACAAAATGATTTCTTCGTGAATCTATATAAAAATGTAAACTATTTCTTAGAGAACATCCAGAGCTTATCCTTATTCAATCCGACAAAGGTAATGTTAGTGTTCTAATGCCAAAAGCTCAGTATGTTGAACTCGCTGTTGATTTACTTTCTAACGAAGAACATTATAAAACCATACCCAGAAATCCAACAAGTACCATCCAACAGAAAACAAACAAAATAATCAGCAACTTACTAAACGCAGGATATTTAGAAAAACTTGAAGCCAAAAAACTTATGATATATAATGGGACATGTCCAAAGTTTTATGGCTTACCCAAAATCCATAAACCTCAACTTGCACTAAGACCAATAATTTCTTCAATTGACTCTCCAACTAGTAAACTCACCCAATTCATAAAAGACATTTTAACTTCTGCTTATCAAGTTCAAAATCCATATTACATCAAAGATTCTTTTGAATTTGCAGAATACATCAACAACTTTAATATTCCAAATGGATACATCCTAATTAGTCTGGACATTGTATCACTATTCACGAATATAACATCAAATCGTGCTATTTCAAGTATAAGTAAAAAATGGAACATTATTCAAAACCACTGTAAAATACCACTTCAAAAATTCATAGAACTCATTCAATTTATTTTCGATTCAAATTATTTTTAATTTCAAGACCGATTCTACAAACAAACTACAGGCACACCTATGGGATCTATTATATCACCCATAATAGCACAGTATGTCATTGATGAATTATTAGATACATGTTTACCCAAACTACCCTTCACTTTACCATTTTGTAAAAAATTTGTTGACGATTTATTTGCGCCGTACCAAACAACACACAGGACATCATACTAAATACTTTCAACGCCTATGATGAATATATACAATTCACCGTTGAAAATGAAACAAACAAATCTGTATTCTTTCTAGATATGAAATTAATAAGGAACAATACAACCATCGTAACAGACTGGTACAAAAACCAATTTCCTCTGGAAGATACCTGAACTATATGTCATACCATCCCATGTTTATGAAGATCAATACCATTTTAAATTTAAAACAAGAATAGTGAAATTATCAAATCAATCCTTTATCGATAAGAATTTAAAATCCTTCATGAAATACTTCAAAAACGGTTATCCTAGGAGATTTATAACAAAACTCATATATAATACACCTATCAAAAGCATCCAAAACCACAAACACAACAAGAAGAAACCAACAACCTAACACAAGATCATAGTCTTTCAAAATACGTAAGCTTACCCTATATCAGAGATCTAACCAAACGGATAACATTTTGATCAAAACCCTAGAATTAAAATAGCATTAAAAATGTCAAATTAAGCAGAAGCCTTTACACTAAAATCAAAGATGCAACTTCCAAAGAACTAAAATCTAACATAGTATACAAAATTCCTTGTTGTAATTGTATTCAAAACTATATTGGCCAAACATCAAGACGCTCCATCAACGAATTACTTCACATAAAAGTGATACGAGAAGAAACGTTAATTCTTCAGTACTGTCAACGCATTGTATAGAAACAGGCCACAAAATGAATTATACCGAAGCAGTAATTCTAGATGTAGAAAAAGACACTACAAAAAGAAAATTTATAGAAATGGTTAGGATTGCACAAGAACCAAAAGCACTAAACTTAAAGAAAGATATAGATAATCTTAGCTGCATATACGCATATTTACTAGAGATAGACTCCAAAATAAGAACAAAAACAGAACCACAAACATAGTTTTTAAATCGCATTAGGTTTTAAACCTCTTAGATTTATGTGTTTTTGTTTGCCTGTGTCTGTATGTGTGTGTATGTGTGCGTGTGTGTTTGTGTTTATATGTATGTATGTGAGGGTGGGTTGTTTGTATATAGGTGTGTTTGTTTGTGTTTTTAGGTCTTTATGTTTGTAAATGTAAACATTCGTTCTTTTGTCCAGTTTTTCTTTTGTTTGATATTTATGTATTTTTTATATAAATGTATTTACATGCCTATGTACGCACACACATATGTATGTCTATATATTTGTGTATGTATATACAATGTTAATGAATGTAACTTAATTACTACTACATCTTCCTACTAATTTTACTAATGATCTAATTTAGACTGACATACACTTGCGATTAACTTATACCTGTTAGTTAGTTAATTATTTGAATACTTGTTATATGTTTAAAATTAATCCACGGAGTTAGTGTTTTATATGACTAAAATCTAAATCTTGTAGTACGCATTGACATTGACATTTATACCTTCAAAATTTGAAAACCAATTTTTGTAATTTAGAATTAATATTTTAATTTAAGTCAAACCTCGCATTTGTAAGTATCTAACTTCCAAAACTTATTTATTTGTTTACCATTATATGTATTTAGTTGCTCCTGAAGAAGAGAAAATAAATTCTCGAAAGCTCGAGTTATAAAATAAAGAGTAGACTTCCATAATTGCTGCAATCCTCAATAAATTATATAATTTTAATATATATATATATATATATATATATATATATATATATATATATATATATATTATATATTAATAAATAATGGACTGGTCACCTTATAGTATAATATACATGTACATATTATCATGGGAAATAGTCCAAATCAAACAACAGAAACTGATTGAAAAGTTTAATCAACACCTAACGTTTCGGTACATTCTTTTCGCACCTTTTTCAAAGGATTGATCATTTATATTAAAGGAAATTGAAAACAAATTACTACACGATTTACATAATAAATGTGGATCAAAAATTAAAAATTAAAAATTGCCTGAAGGGCAATGTCAAGCCACGTTGGCCGTTAAAAGGAAAAGTTTTTTTAAGGAAATTTAAATTTCTCCCTTCCAATTTATCCGTATCTTCAAATTTAAGTCAAAGAAAATGTTTAGTTATCGATATTCTGCGATAGGTGATGATGAAGATGTTCGGAATGTTTCTGCTCCTTAAGTATTTTCCAATTATAGTTGATGTCAGTCGTAATTTTTTGGTCCATGTTTTGAATTCTTAAGTAGGACAAGATTAAAGTTAGTTAAAATTTTTTTTGATTTGCTTAAAGTAATTTTTGGTTTTAGTAGTAATAGAGCTTGATATGTTTATTGATTTAGATATTGCATGTGTTAAATGATATTCTTGATGACGATATGGATGTGTTTATTGATCTTGATGATGATGTGTTTAAGGATGTTTGATGACGTATCTAGTGATGAGTATACATTCAGTGGAGAAATACGTATTTAGTGATAAAGTATATGTTTGAGAATATAGAGAATGTTTAGTAATGTAGTAAGCATGTAGTAGTATAGTTAAGATGTGATAGTATAGTAAGCATTAGAGGAATGCTTGAGTTTTGGTTTAGTAGTTTGAGACTAAGCTTGATGTGCTTATTCTAAGTGAGAGTTTACATGAGCTAAGATAGTTCATGAGAAGTTTTTGGTGAATTGCTGGTGGATGTCTCCCAGTTGGCTCAGATTATAGTTTATTAGTGACTTTGGAGTTCTTTAGTGTTGAATCCCTGAAGTTATAGAATTTTTGAGTGAGATAGTTGAGTCTGTAGGATAGTAGTATTACAGAAAATATTATGAGGTGCTCACTCAAGGATTAAAAGTATCTTGTTGATGTATAGGTGTTGTTAATACTTTGTCTGCTTCTCGAGTATTAGAGATTTGTTTCGTAAATGGACTTAGTAACAAACATTCTTTGGTACCTATTAAATTCATCAATTAGTGTAAATATAATAAGAATTTGGAAATATATGTACATAAATATTTATCACAAGTAAAGTATAGTTGAGAAGAGTATTCGTTGTACAGATTCTTGTTTAGTAGTGATTTTGTCATACTATTGATTTTGTTTATTCTAGTTCTGATTTATAGTAATATATTTTTTTTGTTTTTGGTGAAATTTTTGACTTTGATATGGTTATTGCGTTTGAAACTTTTGATGACATGCATCTACTGAGTGTTAGATTCCCCTAAATGTTCTTAACTGATTAAATGTAAATACCGATTATGAGTTCTCGAATTTGTCCCTTTATAGACGTGTAGTACGCGTAGTTACTGATCACTCATTCCCATGCATTAATATCCCCCCATATCATTTAGTGAATGATTCTTATTTTTTTGGTTAAACTTGTCGTTAGTTATAGTTAAAGATTGTGCTGTCTTGTATTGAGTAGTTAGATGTTTATACGGTTAATATGAGTAGTTTTGATTCTTTAGTCATTAAAGTTTTGTTAGAAAAAATTCTTCTATACCTCGAATTTTTTCTCTTGGAAAGAGGCTGTGTAACGTATTTTTTTTCTAGTTACACTTCGTTCTATAAAATAAAAATAAAACAGCTATAATTTAAAATATTTAATTTGTGAATTACCGTCCAATAGAAATTAATTTATGAAATTCATAATAACACATAGATTCTTTTACGTTTATGCTCTAAAGTTCGTTACTAAGTTCTGTCAAGTTGTCAATTGGCACTTCATTATCAGCGTTCGAAAGGGCAGGCTGCTCTGCAGAATAAGTGAAGTCGAGATTTCCGTGTGTAAGCACGTGGCTTCTAACAAAGTTACAAAAAAGTAATTAATTGATAAATTCTTGGTGTCTGGAAGTCGAGCCTAAAACCGGTTTACTACAATTGTGGACGCAGAGGTTAATATACGTTACACTATATTTCAGAGAAATAAGAGAAGAGAATCTTTCAATAAATGGAATAAAGTCGGTATTGCCAACGACAATATGAGAGCGTGATGTACCTTTTAGTTCTGGCACCTCGTTAACAGGTGTTAACAGAATAGTGAAATTGCCAAAAAAAGAAAAACCACTATGGTCGACGGGACCATGCTACCACAAAGTATGATTCAGAAGTTGGAATGGGACATGCCCCGAGAAACGGCATCCGCCGGATTAAATTCACCAGAAATATGATTCCATAGATAAAGAATAATATGTTCAAGAATGAGATTAACTTGATTCGATACAAAAGTTTTCAGTAAGTGGATCGATGTAGCTAACAAAGCTAAGACAAATTATGAGTCAGAAAATAATTTTATACCTTGAGTTGAATAACAGAACTAATTTGCAGTAATAGAGTAGACTAATTTTGCTAACAAAAGAGCAGCTAAAAGCTCCAAGCGTGGAATCGTAAGAGCCTTTAGCGGCGTTACCTTACTCTTTTTTAGGCGGCTCTTTGGTGTAGTGGTATGTGTGTGACTACTACGCCCAAGGTCCCGTTTTTGAATCCTGACACGGTCCGCTTGAAAAATGTTAGGCGAGCATTTTTCACAAAAATACACCTTCGTTCGGATGAGAGGTAAAATGTAGGTCCCGTGTATGAGTGTTGTCACGCACGTTAAAGATCCCTACCTTGCTTGGAACAGCAAGGGTTCGGCAAAATTCTAGATTTTTCAGGTAAAAAAGACTCGCTTCCTGGCCATTGTGATACCTTCGGCTGGCGCATTGGAAAATCACCCGTAAGGTACTTTACTCTTGGCTTGCAAAAGGTTACAATTAATGGAATCTTACAAGACAGAATACAAATATACAAATGCACCGCAGCCTTTCTCGCTAACGTCGCAAAACCATAATAGCCAATAGGAAGCATAAAATAGAAACAATCTACGTGGATAACTTATTTGCGATAGACTAGAGAATTAGCTGCAGAATTACTACCATTTGTGACACCAAGTAAAATCAGGAGTGCTGTTCCAATCGAGACGTTGTAGCCAAAGTCTTTGTAAAAAGGCTTGACTAAAAATATTGCAGGTGATAGCCATCCCAAAGGATAAAAAATATGAGCCATGTAAGAGAGTACATTGCATTTATTTAGCAATGCTTCGAAAAAAAGCTGCCTAATAGATAAATGTATCCAGAGATGGATTCCAAAGTAGGCCCAAAATTTTGATACAACTAATATTATTGGAAAACGTTAAAAGAAGTTTCGAGTTCTGAATCGTTAAAATTTTCCAAAAAATTAACATAGTTACTGGACCATTTCTTCAACTGGGATTGTTTAACGGCGCTGAGAGAATTCGCACCAAATGTAGCGTCCTCCATATATGTGTGACGTCGGAGAGCTTGAAAAGCTAAAGGGTAAGCATTGCCTTCATCAATAGTCAACTGTTGAGCTAAAGAAGCAGAAGAAGGAGTGAGACCATAGGTAAGAGTTTATAATTCAAATTCTTGAACAGATTTGTTGGCAGGACGCTAAAATATATGTTGAAATGAGAGTCCTGAGGTTTAACTAAATTCTGGCGGTACATCATTCGAATGTCCGTAAAAACTGAAACCGAATGAGAACGAAATGAGATGATTATCTTTGGTAATTTTCGTTGTAGTTTGGGACCTGCAAATAATCTCTCATTTAAAGAATATCTTGTTGAATCATGAGTGGAACCGTTGATCACAACGAACAGATTTGTAGTGCTGCCAGTCAGTTTATAAATTGCATGATGAGGTAACAGGTATTCAGAAGTCCTTTCAAATACGGTCATATGGTCTACAGGAAGATACTCCTAAAGGAATTCATTATAAATCCTTTGATTATCAGGATCTTCTGAATTCACGTAACTTTTATATGCCATACGACGATTATTACCTATCTCTTGTTTCCACTAGGGTTAAATGGAAGAAAAACTATATATCGACCTGTGGTATCGCGCTCACGAGCACATTTTCAGGACAAATAATTGACGGTGTCTATTTCTTCAAAGTCCCAGAACTTTTTAATGACTATTAATGTCATCAGATATAAAAAGTTAGCCAACAGCGAGTCGAGCTCGCACTACTAACTAGGGTTCCGTACCAATACTACAGTGAGCAATCAATAAACCAAATTAAGCTTTTTGTACTTTTTACGTATATTTAATTCTTATCCAAATTTGATTGTGATAACCGAAAAATGAATATATTGTCTCACATTGTACTGGTACATTAGTAAATTTGTTGTCTATTACCGTGTTTAAAATTTTTTTTTCCAGCAACTATTACATTGCCAAAAAACCTGAAGTTTTCCGATAATCTATGACTCAATAGCTATTATCCCTATCAAAATAAAAATTTTAGCTTTGGAAATGTAGGAGAACGGTCATTTTTGGCACATCTTGAGCTATTTCATGAAGTCTATTGGACGGAAAATTATATAAAAAATATTTTTAGAAGCCTTTTAGAATCTTCTTTCAAATGATACGTCGCACGATATATTTATTAAAACTTTTTTTCTTTTGACCGAATTAACCCCCGCCATTTTAATCTAAATTATTTTTTTCTATGTTCTGACTGTCGATATATGTGCGCGCCATAAAGACCAAGAATTGTGTCAAATTACATAGTTTTCGAAAAAAACCTCTGTGACAGACGGACAGACGGACACGAGAGTGATCTTATAATGGTTTCGTTGTACCTTATAAGGTACGGAACCCTAAAAAGTGAGGTGGTCTGTAAACGGTCAATTGTGCTAGGAACTTGACCTAAGGGAACTAAACCAAAAATAAATTGGATTGCAAGAGATTTATCAGGAATAATATCAGCGCGTTCATAGAATAGCATCTGAGAACATAGTTTCGCACTTAATAATATTTCTACTGTTGACGATTCATAAAAATTGCGATCGGCTAATTACAAATATTCGAATTTTTGATACAGAGAAAGGGGTGACGAGCATCCCGGAATATTCCCAGTAATTTTAAGAAAAACAGATACTTGAAAATTTATCTGCTATTCTAAATATGTGGAACTAAGTACACAATTTAATAGTCCCTTTGTACTATTGATGGCATTAGCAAGTCACGTGACCTCATGATAATCATATTTACGATCAGACCTAATCGCTGCACACAAGAATTTAAAATAGTAATAATTGGCGTCCGCTATCTAAAACACATCTTACAGGTTTGAAAATCACCATTGATGCCTAATATACGTTATATGTGGATACAACCTCCTGAACGTTAGGTACTTCAGGATTATTTACAGATTGTGTTTGGGGTTTCATATGTTTAATTAAAACCTTATGCAACATAGTGTGATGAAAAACATACACACATATTCTGCACTTACTTGTGAATTTGCATCCTTATATGAGATTAAAACAACACATCAATCGCCTTATTGCTAAAATGCGATAATTAACAGCTAGGGTTTGAAATGAGGTGCACCCGTATTGTTCCGCTTATATTGTAAATAATTTACAGCTAAATTTATTTTCCGTTGAGTTTGTTGATTATTTACGTCCGCCTCGGTATATTTAAATTTGCTAGTGGGGAATTTCTATGTTTTTTACTTCAAGCCATCGCCAATAAGTGCCGCGAGTGATAAACTTTGTTCCGCATGTGCAAGAATGTTGTGGTAATTGGGAAAACACACGAAGCAACGAGAGTATCGATTTGTCGTTCTTGAGCGCCGCATCTCTGCTTACATGTTCTACGTAGAACCTTAATTAGAAGAACCGCTTTTCTTCAGAACAACCGCTATCGACATAAATGTGCTTCGATACACCCGCCAAATGAAAAATAGTTTTTTGTTTCCCGTATGACGGACATATTCTACCGTTTTGTTTACATCGTTTTTCCGTTGGCACGGCTGCATAAACAACAGGTGAGTGCTTTGAGGTAAATGTTTGATTTGGTTAAAACTAGTAATTATATGTTATTTGTTAATTATTATTTATTTTTGAATACATGTCCACTTTTCTTTACCACAGAGCTATTCGAAATTTACACCGCAATTTTATACGTATATTTTATGATTGTTCTTGCAATAAGGATAAGAAGGAGATCCGGTCTTGTCACTTACATTTGATACGTTAGAGTGCTTCACTAGTAGAGATTTGTTTATATCATATTTAGAACGTGTTTGAAGTTTATTCTTAACAGCATTTTCAACTGCATGTCTTCGTAAAGTTCAGAGGTTTGACTTTGCAATTTTAAGAATTCAAATAATTGGGAGCACTTGGGAGTTTCAGAACCAATACGCATATCAAATGCGTTTTGAGTTTTAAAATCTAAATTTCTGTAGCAGAGCGAAAAAACAGAAAATCTGCAGGATTTTACCGTAGTAGCAGCTGTCAGAGTATTAACAGCATTGAAGTGAACATTGATAAAGTTCGAAAAAGACTCTGATGGTTTGAACTTTAAAATTTTATTTAAATAATTGCTATTTAATCTTCGAAGGGAATAATAACGAGCTTCCAATTTTTTGGCAACCTTTTCATACAATTCAGGATCGAGCGAAAGGTCAGCTGTCAATACCAAAGCTTTGTTCTGAAGATATGATCTTAAGTACGCAACAGGCACTTGATTATGAAAAGGCGCGAAAATGCGATATAACGTAATAAATAGTATCCAGTGTTCAATCGGGCCAGAATACGGAGTTATATCCAAGGGCTTTAAATAACTTTTAGTTGGGAATTATTAGGGCTTCTGGGACCTCATTTCCTCCAGCTTCTCTCATTTCTTCATACCGCTAGATTAGAATCTTTTGAAATAAATCTGTTTTATAGTTTCTCCTTATCTTATACGTTATTAGGACTTCATTTCCTCCAGCATCCCTCATTCCCCGAACAATCTTTTGCAATAAATCTTGAGATAAATCTGCCTTATAATTTTTTTGGAGTAACCAGTTTTGCATACGTTACTTTATCATAACCATTTTTGCTTATATTAGAGAAAAAAATGTGTCTGTACATGGGAATCGACCCGGTCCGCCTGGGTGAGAAGCCGAGTCTCTAACCACTCGACCACCTAATCAATTGAAGTGAATATCTCTACATCTCTTAGTATTGCAGTAATAATGTAGACCGGTTGTTTATTTATCTTATATAATAATTTAGGAGGTTTAAAATTTTAGGGTTAAATACCGCATGATTAAGAAACATCTTACAGAACTCATCTGAAATTACATAAGAGCTCAAACTTGAGAAACACCGCGTTTTGTAGCATTCCTGATTTTTTGAATTTCTAAACACCTAGTCTGTTCCCTTTCATTTACCTTATTTGCATTTTCTACTCACGTTGCGTACATTTCCCTATTTTGCCTGTCACAACCTGCACTATTTCAGTGGCGGTGGGGGTAAAATGTACACACATTTAACACCAGATATTGTTGCCGTTAAAAATCGAAAGCGTAGAAATAAAAGTCTCTTGTTTGATTATTACGGATCTTAATTGTAACATTTTGTTTTGCTGCGTCTGGCTAAACAAATTTAAAGTGGAACTGAGTTTTTTGGAGCGGTTTTTATGCTTCTCGCACTTGAAAGAGACACATTTTGTTTACTTAGAAAGTAAGGTGGAAGAGGAAACACATCTACGGCTAAATTTGTGTTTAAAACATGAGATAATACAAGCGTTGATGTCGTAAACGCGAAGAAACATAGGTGTAATGATAAAGACTTTTCTAAAGTAGCCGGTAGGGCACAGGTTGCGGAAGAGCAAAAAGCCAAACTGTTGCGTCTCCTACGAACACATGATCGGGTCTTCTCAAAAAGTCCGGGAAAGTTCTCTAGTTATAAACATAATATCGAAATGCGGGACGATACCCCTTTTAATATACATTCTTATCCTATACCCTACGCGTATAAATCCAACGTGCGCGAACAAATCAGCACAATGCAGGAGGGGGGACTGAAAAAGAAGTCACCGAATATGTGTCACTGCTAGTCACCGTTAAAAAAAGTATGGATCTATACGGGTATGTTTGGACATGCGACATTTAAATACAAAAAAGAGAGCATTTTATTAATCCGCGTAATCCAACAGGGTTAATGATGGATTTTAGTACAAGACAAATCCTAAGCACGATTCGTCTAGCCGCGGCATCCTGGCAAATAGAGGTCAAGCCGGAACGTAGAAAGTATTTAGGGTTTGTGTTTGAGGGCCAGTCTTTTTTCTTAAATTTATTTCTTCTAACGTTACAATTAGTCTGCTACCTAAAAATTACAGCAAACCTGTCATTCCTTAGAAATCTAACGAAATTATTTGCTGCCTTGAGTTATATTGGTTGGTCTTATTTTATTTGCGTTTGGGATACTCTTGCGTATGTGTGTGTGTGTGTGTGTGTGTCTGTACACGCGTGTGGGTGCGCAAGTGCGTGTGTTTCTGTCTGTAGTAATGTTCTTGGGACTGCTTTCCTTCCCAGCTTTTGACCGTCAGCAGCTCCAAATCAGAAACCGTGAAGTTCGCATTGCTGTACGTGTCCTGGCCGTCGACAGCCGGAAACCAGGGGGACCACGTACAGTTCCTGGTGTGTATGTGTATATGTGTGTGTGTGTGTGTCTGTGACTGTGCGCACGTGTGTGCATGGATGTTTGTGTTTCTGTCTGTGGTAATGCCCTTGGGACTGCTTTCCTTCCCAGCGTCCGACCGTCGGCAGCCGGAAATCAGAAATCGAGAAGTTCGCATTCCTGGTACGTGCCCTGACCGTCGGCAGCCGGAAACCAGGGGGACCTTGCATGTGATTTTTTTTCCAATGCTCCACCCGAAGGTACTACATTGGCCATGAAGCGAGTTTTTTTTACCTGGAAAATTTGGAATTTTGCCGAACCCTTGCTGTTCCAAGCAAGGTAGAGATCTTTAACGTGCGTGACAACAATCACACACGGGACCTCCATTTTACCTCTTATCCGAAAGAGGGTGTATTTTTGTGAAAAATGCTCGCCTAACATTTTTCAAGCGGACCGTGTCGAGATTCGAACCCAAGACCTTGGGCGCAGTAGTCACACACATACCACTACGCCACGGAGTCGCCAATAACCAGGGGGACCACGTACAGTCCCTGGTGTGTATGTATATATATATATATATATATATATGTGTGTGTGTGTGTGTGTGTGTGTGTGTGCATGTGCGTGCGCGTATGCATGTGTGTACGTGTACGTATTTACATGTTTTGGTGTGTTTTGTCGTGCTGGTGTGCTATATTGGTGTGTGTTTTTGTGTTTTCATGTATGTGTCTGCGTGTGCTTATGTCTGTGGTGAGGTCCTTGGGACTGTTTCCTCTCTCGGTTTCCAACCGCCGGTAGCCAGAAATCAAAAACTGAGAAGTTCTATGTGTTTCTCAGACTACCCTTCGGATTGGCAACTTCAATGGCTAGCCTAATTTATTGCTTGAATGTGGTATTGGAACTGAATGCGGGCATTATAACGCCGTCTATGTTGACGATCTACTGATTCACTCGGAACATGCAGACGCTCATTTTTAGCGTCTTGACTAACTATTAAGTAAATTTGAGAAAGAGGGAGTAACTGTTAAGCTGCGTAAATCACAATTTCTTAGAAACCAAGTCACATTTCTTGGTCACGTAATATCTTCGGAGGGAGTGCGAATTCACGAAAAAAAAAGCGAGGCGATCAAGAACTTGAAACGTATTTTTAAAGTTGGATGGGCGTCAGTGAAACGTAATTTTATAAATGGGCGCCATTGCACAAAAATCTTCCGCTTCCTTCACAGAGAATCGAAGAAAGGGCCATCTTCCGACATAGCTAGGGGTCTAGTCCTGGGTAAAGCAATAAGAAGTGGGGGCAGTTAAATTTTGTTTTTAAACAAAAACTGAACAAAGTTAAATAGATGCCACCAAGTCCTGAGATAATCACGATAAGAGCAAAGCACAATTCTAAGGGCGGACGTGGAAACCCAATGATAAAACAATCGCCTTCGTTAACAAAAACCTGTCTTATAAAAATAAGACGCAGCTCCTGTAAGAAATTACAAAGATTAAATAAAAAAAATGTAGAACACCATTTGTGTTCTATAAAAGTATCAAAAATAAAAAATGTATATCTAATATGATATTGACAAAAAATTATTACCTAAAAATTCTACCTTTATGTTATCAGATTTGATCGCATTTGACCAAAATAAAAGTCTCAAAATTTAACTAATTGTTCACTGATGTAAAAAAAACTTTCTTTTAGAAATTCATATTTTTTTAACATGCAAAAATTCTCAACAATAATGTTTATAACAAAATCAAAATGTTGTTTTTTAAAGCAAAAGACTGCTCTCTAAACATAAGCTTGTTTTAAATATTTAATAATTGTTAACACAATGCATTGAACTAGCATTTCTTTCCTGGGCAGATCTTATCAGGTAGATTACAGTTTCATAATTATTACGCAGCGTGTATTTAAATTTTGCAATGAAGTGAAATAAACTTCCATGTATATAACAAATTAAAAGTAAACAAAAGTTCACCGCTATCACTTATCAAGTACTTTTTGTATTAAGTATATAAATTTTCATAACCTCAAAATTTTGTATGAACACAAATGCAACACTTTGCAATTGTCACTAAACGAATTTAAATTTTTATACTAAGTTTTTATAATTTATATGTGAATAAAAGCTAACTTCAAGATTGAAGAATGTTTAATTTGAATTTTAGGAAAGCTACACGAAGCATCTGCTTTCACGGCAAATATCTTTAAAATGTTACTACATCACAAAAAAAAATATAACGTCGAAAATATACTTAGAAATTTATCTGAAGTTCGAATGTAAACAAAGCCTACAAATATTTAAACCTAACCTAACAAAAAATTTCTTTTTGCGGTTTGTAAAACCAGTTTAAGAATAATCGAAAGTGAAACAGTTCATATGGTCATAAACATGATAGCAAGTTTCGTGTTTTTTATATGATCGTCTGTTTATCAAAGACTAACGACATTCTAAACACATGCAAAATTTCTTAAATTTAATAACGAACCAAACTGCATCTGATTTTCATAGACAAATCCCATCAGAAATTTCATCAGCTCCATACAACACCATAAACCATTTCAAACTTAGGAAACCGCAACCATTTCTTGGGGTAACAGCAATCACGACCACATGTCCGCAATCTCCAATCCTTGTACAGAACAATACAACTTACAAAACAAAATTCTCACTTGTACTTTTCTATTGTTTTTTGTAGGCGCGCTAAATAAATGAAACAAAATTCAATTAAGTTCGTAAAATGTACAAATAACAAACCGTTAGTAGAAGTTATTGATATTTATTTAAGTCTAGCATGACTTGAAGAACCACTCACACAAATAATTTAATCGAAGGTCGCAAGCCTCTAGTCTGGAAAACATCTTGAGGAATTGATAGCTTGGCTGCGACTAACGAACAAACGAGAAACGAACGATAGCGACGATTCATAGACTCGTCGTTAGAGGTGGGGAAATACGAAAGCAATAAGATTGCTAGAGATGCTCGACAATTTAACTTTATGTCACACAGATATTTTACTACAAGAAGATTATTAAAACGAAGCGTTCCATTATGTACTATATGGAACATTAATAAAGAATAAGGCACGCTTGGCGCATTATACTTGTAATTCAATGCGAATAATTACTGAGCAAATTAAACATGCTTCGAACTTTCCTGTTCCGCGGAACCCTAAGAAGTTGAGGGGTTCTTACTACTTATAAATTACGAGAGGCGTTTTTGTCAGGGGCATGTGAATCTTACCGCACCGTTGCTGCCTCTTTGGAGAAAAAATGTACGCTGGGCCTGTGAAACAGTGAAGTGCGGCGCGTTCGAAAGTGTGGTATACTTGAAATCTAGTTTAATGAGCCACCCCGATACCGGAAAAACATTTTATGTACAATGTGACAGTTCAGAGTTAGCTTTGGGTGGTATGTTGTATCGATTTGCTGATGAGGGTGACCGTAGAATTATCGCTTTCACTAGCACCACTATTAAGGGTTGTCAGCGGCACTACACGACATCCGGAAAAGAATTGGTGGCCATGATACATTGCGTAAAACAATGGAGGACCATTGTTTTAGGACAAGATTTAATAGTCGTTACTGACCATCCTGCGTTGACTTATTTATTGACTTGTAGATTACGTTCTGCGAGATTATTCTGTTGGTTAATGTATATACAGGAGCTTAATTTTCGTGTTGTGCACTGCAAAGACACAGAACACATTGTGGCAGATACGCTTTCAAGGTATCCGATTAGGGCAGCTGGACGCTGGGGACGGAGTTTCTATTACGATGTTTAATCTTTCGGTAAGTTATAAGCTGTTAAAAGAAAAATTTTAAATGCGGGAAAATCAGTTAAAGGAAACGTGGATTGGGCCTAAATTAGAGTTCTTGGAAGTGTTAAACGACATAGTATGTGTTTTTAGCGACAGGGAAAAATGATTTATGACTGGTATCTGGTGCATGAGGGGTTGCTATTTAAACGAGAGGACGAAATTAATCCTGTTTTAAAATATGCGTGCCACGAAATAAAGTAAAGGACATTGTTATCGGCGAACATGAGAGCGGCGGTCACTTTGGGAAGTCGAAGATTTAGGCTCGCATGAGATTACTGTTTTATTGGCCAAAGATACACAAGCATGTACGACAAATTATGGCAGCGTGCGATATATGCCCAAGGGCTAAACAGGAGCCTGCAAGTAGGGGATTGGTACATCCGGTGAACGTTGGTAGACTGGGTAGTTTGGTTTGCGTCGATCTGATCGTGCCGTTACCTAAATCGCGGGCTGAAGTGATGCAGCTGTTAGTACTCGTAGATGAGTTCCCTAAATATGTGAAATTATATGCGTTGCATAGAGCTACTGCACGTGCAATTTTAAATAAGCTACTAACGTTCAAAAACCGTTGTCTGTGCTTAGCGATAATGGAACGCAATTTTCAAAACAGTTGTGAACTGCGACCCTGAGCCAGGAAGAGATTAAAATTCAGTATACGTCGGTCTATTTTCCGCAAAAAAACATGACCTAGCGGTATAATAAGGAAGTAGGACGACTATTGCGTAGTTACTGCTTCGAAAAACATATTACTTGGGCTCTTAAGTTGAATTCGTAGAGTCATGTCTCAACAATGTATTAAATGAGTATATAGGCTTCACGGCGACCTATTTGCAAATTTGGGGAAAAGAAAAAGCCCCAATTTCTGAAATATTGACATTCCCACCATCGGATGAAGTCAAAACCCCATTGAATCTGCGTGGGTAATTGCTTACAATAATTTGCCTAAACAGGCACAAAGGCGGGCTCAGAAATTAAATTCGAAGATAAAGCCAATAACATTTCAGGTTGGTAATCGGATTCTGCTCCGTACACGCCACCAACCGTCTGCTGAGGACCGTGTCATAAAAAATTCTTCTTTTTGTATGAAGGACCGTTTTGGATAGGCGCTGGTGTAAATAGCTATATTGTTAAAGATGCCCACGGGCATAAGGTCTCCAAACAGAATATTATAAACTTGAAACCTTATACGGATCTCTCTAAGGAGTTGCAATGAAGCAGATATTTTATAGTGAGAGTTAGGGTTAAGGGTTTTTTTGTTATTTTAGTTAGGTATTGTAGGGTATCGTAAAGCTATCAGGTACTTAAATTCATTGGATTGTAGTTATAGATTTAAGTGGGGGTTATGTAGCGGTACGTGATTTTAGTGTGACTGTTTTGGATGCGCAGGGTGTAGGAACTAGGAAGGCAGTGATGCCCGTGAACTGATGGTGGAAGCGCGCACCTACCGCTAAATTTATGAGCGTGAATAATGGTATAAATTTACTTGTGTGTAATAAAAATTGTGTTTGTTCTGCTTACGATTATTATAATGTTTCCTGAGCCCACTTGTTTATTATTGATCCCTGCTCGTGATTCTTTATAAGGGTCCTATTTCAAAGTTAAAAACGGCTAGCCTTATCCCAAAAAGTTGACAGTCTGTTGTGGATTTTGGTCCCAAATAAGTTATATTTTGTTACCAATGATGCTGATTAGATAGTTGCGGTTAATGGTGTTTGTTATCGTAAAACTATAACCTATTAGAAAACGTTGATAAAAAGTAGGTGTGACTTGCCACAAAGCAAGAGAATTATTACAACGCAAATTCCTGCGACGAATAATTTTTTGGAATGGAGACCAAAATTGATTGGCATTATCGTGCGACTTGACCTTTTTAGCGGAATTTGAAGTCAGGTCTACAAGAACAATCCTCCAGCAATTCCATACCTAAAGAATGAAAACCAACGCTTCATCAAGTTAATAGAGCCGACCTTATACAAAATGTGTTGAAGAGATTTGTAAATAAACTTAACACTGTTAATGCACTTGTAGAGTTCATTTGCCAAATATTCCACACATAATGGCAGATATTGTACTTTAAAAATAAATAAAACTATACGAACCAATTTATTAACTGGAACGTTTATTTTTAAATCAAAGTTGTTCTTAGAGCACCCTTTGCTATAAAACCTAAGTTACAAAAGTATCCTTCAGGCGTTTCACCTTTTCTCATACTCCTCCATTCTATACTACGCCCTTGAGCTTTTGGGTATTATATTTTATGACTAAAGAAAAAGATTCTACTCTACAGTAGCTTTCGCTTTAAAGCGCAAAATTCTGCATGCAGCCACCTTTTCTGTAGCTACGATTGATAAATTTTTATTTAAAAACAATTTTGTCCGTCAACAATCTTCTATATAAGCGGTTTCTATAACTTATGGTTGAGCTTAAAACGTGCAAACTGAAACGGCTTTCGATACTTTTTGGATATCCGTATTACAACTCTACGTCCACAGTTATTGATCGAATATATCTTGGTGTACCATCTCTGCAATAAAATAGTATCAAGGTTAACTCCTAAGGTTAGATTTTACAATAATTATCTTTATATCAAACTCGCTTAAGTACAAACGAAGTTGTAGGAAATTCAACAAGCTGTTTAATATTTACGCTTAATTAGAAATTAACAAAGAGCCCTCTTAATAATTTTCCAAAACATTTATTGTGCTTTATCCTTTATACTGGTAATTAATGAAGGAGCTTCTTCAGACGTATGTCTTTGTCTTCCATATAATACCTACATCTACCCAAAATGCTGCAACTCAATAGCTTACAAATAATTTCCGGCGTGTAGAATGTTGAACTGCAATACGTATCTCAAGTTATTAAACTATTTTTGTAGAAAATATTTTAAAGCAAAGGAAAATTTTATGAAAGGTAATCACTAAATCTTTGTTAACTCATTTTCGGCTAATGAAACGTAAATATTAAGTTAAATTCAAACTTTTGTCATAAGGGTGCAGATAAAATCCTATAGTTTCTACGATGACCCAATGGAATGCGGCTTGGCGCACTCCTTCTTTGAAGCAACAAACTGTAACTGCAAAAAAGTGGAACTGTAGAAAATGATGCCGGAAAACTTGGAAGGATCTAAAAACACTGTACAACAGTTGTAATAGAAGTCGTTTCTTCTTTATAAGAACGTTGTGTGTGGGAGTTTTAAGTGGCTCACATATTGCGTCTAAAGCTAAAAAATGATTTTGTCAAGTTTAATTGCTCATAAATTAACGAGACTATGTTTCTGATAGGAGAAAAATTGTCTCAAACATTTTATATCTTGAATTCACTAGTGCAGTATTATTGTGAAGAATAAAGAAGGCCGAGAAGAAGGATTTATTGTCTATCCCCTATTGTTGCCAATATATTCATGGAGTTTTTGGAATCGATGGCTCTAGAATCCGCAGACGCTGGCTCCGTTATGTAGATGACATTTTTGTAATCTGGCCCCATGGACACCAAACGCTCAAAAATTTTCTAGATCACATAAACAATCAACATAAAGATATTAAGTTCACTGTAGAAATTGAAAAGAACGGAACTCTGCCATTCCTTGACGTTCTGGTGGAGCGTCAACCCAACGGACGACTAGGTCATTCCGTACATCGAAAACCCACACACACACACAGACAGATGCCTACATGCGTCGTCACATCATCATCCGTCACAAAAATCATTGGTAATCAACTCTCTAGTACAGCGTGCAATTAAGATTGTTACGGGCCAATTCAGCACTACGACACCAAGGGGACGGATCGGAATCCGTGCGCGGCCTAGCTCTAGCCAGTGAGGGGTGGGTATGATAAAAGTCGTAGGTCGGGATTGCTAAATGCCCAAAGATGACAATTATAATGGGGCGTAAACTTGGTAGTATGCCAAAAATCGGGAATGATGGCAAAATTAGGTGGGCACCACCAGTAATGTCACTGTGTTAGATATAATCGGGGTCTCGTTACTGGTTGAGCAAACGCCCCTGCACTTGTTATAATCAGAAAATATGAAAGTAAAGAAAACTCACGGTGTAGAATGTACTGATTCACCCTACTCACGCAAATTACTACAACAGAATAATGCACCTGGATTATAATCTTAACTCTATTTACAAACACAAGGCTGAAAAGAACACATAAGTACAGTAAGTAACATAAACAAAGGTGTATATAAGCAAATGTAGGTACGGCGTATATTGAGTACGCCACAACTACGATCAAATTAATTATGATAACTAACTAAAAGTAACAATTAGGGGGAAGTTCGCACTGGCCAGGGCTACCCAAGATATACTTGTGAGTACAATTATTTCTAAGATGGGGGTCGGGTTGAATGCACCTGGGCCTCACGGCAGTACGGGTTCTTAGATTTGACGACCAAAAGAGTGTAGATTATAGCCCGAAATATCACGCGTGTTACACCGGGTGCGTGCAAACCTCCGGTAACAATGTGGACGGTAGACGTAAGTCTACTTGAACTATCTAGGCGCTACAACTGGTACAGTCTTACGTTACGAAACAAGTTGTACAATTTGGAAAAGTATCGCAGCTTTAAAATTTTACGGACTAATCGATATACAATGCGCACACAAGCGGCTTTCTGTTTTACACGGTTGACTACCGTGAAAGTAGGGTAAATACGGGGCGAAACACACTATCTACTTTTAGCTTCACTGACGGTAAATGCAAAAGAACATTCTATAGTTCAGGGTAAAATATCCCAATACCAGCGTGCGAACTAGTTTAGTCACTTAGTAACTACTACAGTGCAACGCTTACCTTGAAGGGTTTGTGGGGTGAATCAGGTCACTATAGACACAGCGAGGAGAGTGGGTGTCGGTATAATGCAACAGCCCAACTAACTTTATCATAGGTGTGTGTTAATTCATCAGGTTCCCGACTAAATCGGTTGATTACAGCGTACGGCAAATGTAATCTGAGGCCACTTTTCTTTCATCCAAATAAACTCCCAATATGAATTGGCATCTTACAGGTATAATAATGACGGTATATAACATCGGATGATAGAGTGGACCTACAAAAGATTAATTAAAAACACACCCCAAACGTAAAACGCGACTCGACACTTTTTAATAAATTTGACAATCCCCAACTGTCACTTTCTAGCCTTCTTCGCAATTTTTGAAAAAGTGTACAGTTTACTTGACTGTCTTTTATCACAAATTGGCATGTTTAATATGCTCGCTAAAGTAAACTATACAATACTAAACGTTGAATTAAACCGAACGTTACAAGATTTCACAACCAAAACATTTATCTAATGAACTGACCCATCTGAATACCAGTCTTATAAAAAACGGCTACCGTAATTCAGATATCGGCAAAGGAATAAGCCGACATCTGCATCCAACACGAACCCCCAAACCACGCTGTAATTCAGACATGCGATCTTTTTGGTAATTGAAAATATAAAATATAATCATAATATAACAGATTCTTTTGAATTTTCGGAACAAATAAACAATTTTCAATTACCAAAAAGTTATGTATTAATAAGTTTAGACGTTGTATCTCTCTTTACAAACATCCCTAAAGACTTAGTTATTAACAACATCAATAAATTTTGGAATGCAATTGAACCAAATTGTAAATTTTCAAAAACTATTTTTTTACAAATCATTGAATTTCTTTTTGATAACAGTTACTTTTCCTTTAATAATAAATTTTATTTACAAATTTTTGGATGTCCAATGGGATCAAATCTTAGTCCCATTATAGCACAAATAGTTATGGATGAATTATTAAATAATGTTATTCCACAACTTCCGTTTAACCTTCCATTTTTAAAAAAAATTGTTGATGATTTAATTACGGCTATCCCAGAAAATAAAATAATTGAAACCCTTAATATTTTTAATAGCTATAATAGTCATATCCAATTTACATTAGAAACAGAATCCAATAAATCGGTACCTTTCTTGGACACTTTATTAATTCGAAACGATGAAAATAAAATAATTTTAAATTGGTATCAAAAACAAAGCCATTCCAACAGATATTTAAATTACCATTCGTATCACCCTTTCAAAACTAAAATAAATTTCATTTTAGGTTTAAAAAATCGAATTAAAAGAATATGTCATCCAACATTCTACAATACAAATATAAAAAAACTTTCAAACATTTTATAATGGTTTCGTTGTACCTTATAAGGTACGGAACCCTAAAAATGAGGTGGTCTGTAAACAGTCAATTGTGCTAGGAACTTGACCTAAGGGAACAAAACCAAAAATAAATTGTATTGCGAGAGATTTATCAGGAATAATATCAGCGCGTTCATAGAATAGCATCTGAGAACATAGTTTCGCACTTAATAATATTTCTACTGTTGACGATTTATAAAAATTGCGATCGGCTAATTACAAATATTCGAATTTCTGATACAGAGAAAGGGGTGACGAGCATCCCGGAATATTCCCAGTAATTTTAAGAAAAACAGATACTTGAAAATTTATCTGCTATTCTAAATATCTGGAACTAAGTACACAATTTAATAGTTCTTTTGTACTATTGATGGCATTAGCAAGTCACATGACCTCATGATAATCATATTTACGATGCAGACCTAATCGCTGCACACAAGAATTTAAAATAGTAATAATTGGCGTCCGCTATCTAAAACACATCTTACAGGTTTGAAAATCACCATTGATGCCTAATATACGTTATATGTGGATACAACCTCCTGAACGTTAGGTACTTCAGGATTATTTACAGATTGTGTTTGGGGTTTCATATGTTTAATTAAAACCTTATGCAACATAGTGTGATGAAAAACAGACACACATATTCTGCACTTACTTGTGAATTTGCATCCTTATATGAGATTAAAACAACACATCAATCGCCTTATTGCTAAAATGCGATAATTAACAGCTAGGGTTTGAAATGAGGTGCACCCGTATTGTTCCGCTTATATTGTAAACAATTTACAGCTAAATTTATTTTCCGTTGAGTTTGTTGATTATTTACGTCCGCCTCGGTATATTTAAATTTGCTAGTGGGGAATTTCTATGTTTTTTACTTCAAGCACTCGCCAATAAGTGCCGCGAGTGATAAACTTTGTTCCGCATGTGCAAGAATGTTGTGGTAATTGGGAAAACACACGAAGCAACGAGAGTATCGATTTGTCGTTCTTGAGCGCCGCATCTCTGCTTACATGTTCTACGTAGAACCTTAATTAGAAGAACCGCTTTTCTTCAGAACAACCGCTATCGACATAAATGTGCTTCGATACACCCGCCAAATGAAAAATAGTTTTTTGTTTCCCGTATGACGGACATATTCTACCGTTTTGTTTACATCGTTTTTCCGTTGGCACGGCTGCATAAACAACAGGTGAGTGCTTTGAGGTAAATGTTTGATTTGGTTAAAACTAGTAATTATATGTTATTTGTTAATTATTATTTATTTTTGAATACATGTCCACTTTTCTTTACCACAGAGCTATTCGAAATTTACACCGCAATTTTACACGTATATTTTATGATTGTTCTTGCAATAAGGATAAGAAGGAGATCCGGTCTTGTCACTTACATTTGATACGTTAGAGTGCTTCACTAGTAGAGATTTGTTTATATCATATTTAGAACGTGTTTGAAGTTTATTCTTAACAGCATTTTCAACTGCATGTCTTCGTAAAGTTCAGAGGTTTGACTTTGCAATTTTAAGAATTCAAATAATTGGGAGCACTTGGGAGTTTCAGAACCAATACGCATATCAAATGCGTTTTGAGTTTTAAAATCTAAATTTCTGTAACAGAGCGAAAAAAACAGAAAATCTGCAGGGATTTTTACCGTAGTAGCAGCTGTCAGAGTATTAACAGCATTGAAGTGAACATTGATAAAGTTCGAAAAAGACTCTGATGGTTTGAACTTTAAAATTTTATTTAAATAATTGCTATTTAATCTTCGAAGGGAATAATAACGAGCTTCCAATTTTTTGGCAACCTTTTCATACAATTCAGGATCGAGCGAAAGGTCAGCTGTCAATACCAAAGCTTTGTTCTGAAGATATGATCTTAAGTACGCAACAGGCACTTGATTATGAAAAGGCGCGAAAATGCGATATAACGTAATAAATAGTATCCAGTGTTCAATCGGGCCAGAATACGGAGTTATATCCAAGGGCTTTAAATAACTTTTAGTTGGGAATTATTAGGGCTTCTGGGACCTCATTTCCTCCAGCTTCTCTCATTTCTTCATACCGCTAGATTAGAATCTTTTGAAATGAATCTGTTTTATAGTTTCTCCTTATCTTATACGTTATTAGGACTTCATTTCCTCCAGCATCCCTCATTCCCCGAACAATCTTTTGCAATAAATCTTGAGATAAATCTGCCTTATAATTTTTTTGGAGTAACCAGTTTTGCATACGTTACTTTATCACAACTATTTTTGCTTATATTAGAAAATAAAATGTGTCCGTACATGGGAATCGACCCGGTCCGCCTGGGTGAGAAGCCGAGTTTCTAACCACTCGACCACCTAATCAATTGAAGTGAATATCTCTACATCTCTTAGTATTGCAGTAATAATGTAGACGGGTTGTTTATTTATCTTATATATTAATTTAAGCGGTTTACTTATAAAAAAAATTTAGGGTTAAATACCGCATGATTAAGAAACATCTTACAGAACTCATCTGATGTTATTTAAGAGCTCAAACTTGAGAAACACCGCATTTTGTAGAATTCCTGATTTTTTGAATTTCTAAACACCTAGTCTGTTCCCTTTCATTTACCTTATTTGCATTTTCTACTTACGTTGCGTACATTTCCCAGTAGTATAGTCTATTTAACTGCTATAATTTTTTTTCAGCTACTCAAATCTGTAAAAAAAAATTAAATCGTATACCCGCTCCCCCTTCGAGGATGCCGCAGATAATTCAGATAGCAAATGAATTTTTTGTCGTGCTTAGATAAAGACCAACTGCTTAGCAACCCGGGAGAAAGTACCAAAGAGGACTCGAGGAGCGAATTTTAATTGATAGCGGGAGCGAAGTTTCTGCCATTTCAGAGAAACGTTATACATCTATAATAGTTAACGAGGAATATATCCCTATTTTGCCTGTCACAAACTGCACTATTTTAGTGGTAGTGGGGGTAAAATCCACCGCATCTAACACCAGATATTGTTGCCGTTAAAAATCGAGAGCGTAGAAATAAAAGTCTCTTGTTTGATTATTACGGATCTTAATTGTAACATTTTGTTTGTCTGCGTCTGGCTAAACAAATTTAAAGTGGAACTGAGTTTTTCGGAGCGCCTTTTATGCTTCTCGCACTTGAAAGAGAAACATTTTGTTTACTTAGAAAGTAAGATGAAAGAGGAAACACATCTACGGCTAAATTTGTGTTTAAAACATGAGATAATACAAGCGTTGATGTCGTAAACGCGAAGAAACATAGGTGTAATGATAAAAACTTTTCTAAAGTAGCCGGTAGGGCACAGGTTGCGGAAGGGCAAAGAGCCAAACTGTTGCATCTCCTACGAACACATGATTGGGTCTTCTCAAAAGGTCCGGGAAAGTTCTCTAGTTATGAACATAATATCGAAATGCGGGACGACACCCCTTTTAATATACATTCTTATCCTATACCCTACGCGTATAAATCCAACGTGTACGAACAAATCAGTACAATGCAGGAGAGAGGACTGAAAAAGAAATCACCGAATATGTGCCACTGCTAGTCACCGTTAAAAAAAGTATGGGTCTATACGGGTATGTTTAGACGCGCGACATTTAAATACAAAAAAGAGAGAGCATTTTATTAATCCACGTAATCCAACAGAATTAATTATGGATTTTAGTACAGGACAAGTCCTAAGCACGATTGACCTAGCCGCGGCATCCTGGCGAATAGAGGTCAAGCCGAAACGTAGAAAGTATTTAGGGTTTGTGTTTGAGGGCCAGATCTTTTTTTTTAATTTATTTATTCTAACGATAGAATTAGTCTGTTACCTAAAAATTACAGCAAACCTGTCATTCCTTAGAAATCTAACGAAATTATTTGCTGCCTTGAGTTATATTGGTTGGTCTTATCTTATATGCGTTTGGGATACTCTTGCGTATGTGTGTGTGTGTGTGTGTGTGTGTGTGTGTGTCTGTACACGCGTGTGGGTGCGCGAGTGCGTGTGTTTCTGTCTGTGGTAATGTTCTTGGGACTGCTTTCCTTCCCAGCTTTCGACCGTCAGCAGCTCCAAATCAGAAACCGTGATGTTCGCATTGCTGTACGTGTCCTGGCCGTCGACAGCCGGAAACCAGGGAGACCACGTACAAAGTTCGCATTCCTGGTACGTGTCCTGACCGTCGGCAGCCGGAAACCAGGGGGACCTTGCATGTGATTTTTTTTCCAATGCTCCACCCGAAGGTACTACATTGGCCAGGAAACGGGTTTTGTTTACCTGGAAAATTTGAAATTTTGCCGAACCCTTGCTGTTCCAAGCAAGGTAGAGATCTTTGACGTGCGTGACAACAATCACACACGGGACCTCCATTTTACCTCTTATCTGAAAGAGGGTGTATTTTTGTGAAAAATGCTCGCCTAACATTTTTCAAGCGGACCGTGTCGGTATTCGAACCCGAGACCTTGGGCGCAGTAGTCACACACATACCACTACGCCACGGAGTCGCCAATAACCAGGGAACGACGTACAGTCCCTGGTGTGTATGTATATATGTGTGTGTGTGTGTTGTGTGTGTGTGTGCATGTGCGTGTGCGTATGCATGTGTGTTCGTGTACGTGCGTGTTTTTACATGTTTTGGTGTGTTTTGTCGTGCTGGTGTGCTATATTGGTATTTGAGAAAGAGGGAGTAACTGTTAAGCTGCGTAAATCACAATTTCTTAGAAACCAAGTCACATTTCTTGGTCACGTAATATCTTCGGAGGGAGTGCGAATTGACGAAAACAGAAGCGAGACGATCAAGAACTTGAAACGTATTTTTAAAGTTGGATGGGCGTCAGTGAAACGTAATTTTATAAATGGACGCCATTGCACAAAAATCTTCCGCTTCCTTCACAGAGAATCGAAGAAAGGGCCATCTTCCGACATAGCTAGGGGTCTATTCCTGGGTAGAGCAATAAGAAGTGGGGGGGGGGGTGTTAAATTTTGTTTTTAAACAAAAACTGAACAAAGTTAAATAGGCCCCAGCAAGTCCTGAGATAATCACGATAAGAGCAAAGCACAATTCCAAGGGCGAACGTGGAAACCCAAAGATATAACGATCGCCTTCGTTAACAAAAACCTGTCTTATGAAAATAAGACACAGCTCCTGTAAGAAATTACAAAAATTAAATAAAAAAAATGTAGAACACCATTTGTGTCCTATAAAAGTATCAAAAATAAAAAATGTATATCCACTATGATATTGACAAAAAATTATTACCCAAAAATTCTACCTTTATGTTATCAGATTTGATCGCATTTGACCAAAATAAAAGTCTCAAAGTTTAACTAATTGTTTACTGATGTAAAAAAAACTTTCTTTTAAAAATTCATATTTTTTTAACATGTAAAAATTCTCAACAATAATGTTTATAACAAAATCAAAATGTTGTCTTTTTAAGTCAAAGACTGCTCTCTAAACATAAGCTTGTTTTAAATATTTAATAAAAAAAAATTTGTTAACACAATGCATTGAACTAGCATTTCTTTCCTGGGCAGATCTTATCAGGTAGATTACAGTTTTATAATTATTACGCAGCGTGTATTTAAATTTTGCAATGAAGTGAAATAAATTTCCATGTATATAACAAATTAAAAGTAAACAAAAGTTCACTTCTATTACTTATCAAGTACTTTTTGTATTAAATATATAAATTTTCATAACCTCAAAATTTTGTATGAACACAAATGCAAACACTTTGCAATTGTCACTAAACGAATTTAAATTTTTATACTAAGTTTTTATAATTTATATGTGAATAAAAGCCAACTTCAAGGTTGAAGAATGTTTAATTTGAATTTTAGGAAAGCTACCCGAAGCATCTGCTTTCACGGCAAATATCTTTAAACTGTTACTACATCACAAAAAAATATAACGTCGAAAAATATACTTCGAATTTTATCTGAAGTTCGAATGTAAACAAAGCCTACAAATATATAAACCTAACCTAACAAAAAATTTTTTTCTGCTGGTTGTAAAACCAGTTTAAGAATAATCGAAAGTGAAACAGTTCATATGGTCATAAACATGATAGCAAATTTCGTGTTTTTTATATGACCGTCTGTTTATCAAAGACCAACGACATTCTAAACACATGCAAAATTTCTTAAATTTAATAACGAACCAAACTGCATCTGATTTTCATAGACAAATCCCATCAGAAATTTCATCAGCTCCATACAACACCATAAACCATTTCAAACTTAGGAAGCCGTAACCATTTCTTGGGGTAACAGCAATCATGACCACATGTCCGCAATCTCCAATCCTTGTACAAAACAATACAACTTACAAAACAAAATTCTCACTAGTACTTTTCTATTGTTTTTCGTAGGCGCGCTAAATAAATGAAACAAAATTCATTTAAGTTCGTAAAATGTACAAATTACAAACCGTTAGTAGAAGTTATTGATATTTATTCAAGTCTACCATGACTTGAACCACTCACACAAATAATTTAATCGAAGGTCGCATGCCTCTAGTCTGGAAAACATCTTGAGGAATTGATAGCTTGGCTGCGACTAACGAACAAACGAGAAACGAACGATAGCGACGATTCAAAGACTCGTCGTTAGAGGTGGGGAAATACGAAACCAATAAGATTGCTAGAGATGCTCGACAAAATAACTTTATGTCACACAGATATTTTACTACAAGAAGATTATTAAAACGAAGCGTTCCATTATGTACTATATGGAACATTAATAAAGAATAAGGCACGCTTGGCGCATTATACTTGTAATTCAATGCGAATAATTACTGAGCAAATTAAACATGCTTCGAACTTTCCTGTTCCGCGGAACCCTAAGAAGTTGAGGGGTTCTTACTACTTATAAATTACGAGAGGCGTTTTTGTCAGGGGCATGTGAATCTTACCGCACCGTTGCTGCCTCTTTGGAGAAAAAATGTACCCTGGGCCTGTGAAACAGTGAAATGCGGCGCGATCGAAAGGGTGGTATACTTGAAATCTAGTTTAATGAGCCACCCCGATATCGGAAAAACATTTTATGTACAATGTGACAGTTCAGAGTTAGCTTTGGGTGGTATGTTGTATCAATTTGCTGATGAGGGTGACCGTAGAATTATCGCTTTCACTAGCACCACTATTAAGGGTTGTCAGCGGCGCTACACGACATCTGAAAAGGAATTGGTGGCCATGATACATTGCGTAAAACAATTGTAACAATTTTATTTTTGCAGTAGGAGAATCCATTCATTAAACGTACAATGAATAGTAAAATACCTTTATTAATTAAAATAAATATTCAAGTAACAATCAAACTTTTATAGTATTATAATATCAAGGATTATTAGTCGAGTTGTTTCCGAGTTCGGTGTAATTTCACAGCCACTGGCGCGCGCGTGAGAGGTTCGAGAACTAAAATCCGGAACCTCCCACCATACAAGAAAGCAGCGAGCGCACTCGTCGATAGTTAAAAGTAGCGTCAAGATGCATTCTAGAGAATGGCGAGTGACCTCCGAGTCGCTCTATGTTTGTGAAACACTTCCTGAGTAACGGTTAGTACCTAATCCACATTTTGTATATTCGTTGTCATATTAGCTAATTTACAAAATTTATTTAGCGCAACGACCCATTTGAACTCGCAACGACCTATTTGAACTCGCAACGACACATTTGAAATCCCAATGAGAAATTAGAAAACTGCATGGATAACGTATATATCGCACACCACGTCGAAAATCGCAACTGTAAAATTTGAGACAACATGATCCCTTTGAAGTTACAATTTAGAAAGCTTAATTTGTTGGCTACGCAATGAAAAATTATTTTAGTAAATAAATTTAGACAACGGAAGATTACGTTACAAAGTAATGCTGCCGTGATCCAAGTAAGGAACCCGCTTTGCTCCTACACCTGTGTTAAAGCATGGAAAGCAAGTATAATTAGTTGCTGTTCCGCGCTGCGAGGTAATTTCCATTACATCAAGGGACAACTGCTGCTCTTGGGTTCGTAATAGAATTATGATTTCCTGAGTACTTTCCTTCTGAAAGTACATTATTTCATTTTGTTTGTTAGACGTACAAAAGTTGTTATTCAGTTTACCTGTAAATAAGCTGGTTTTCCCAGTATTAAATTTGCTTTCACTTAGCTTCGTAAATACGTGATCACACGTGGCTTCAACGTAATTTAACAGCTGCTATTACATCACCTGTTTGTTTGTTCACTATTGTCAACAATTGCCCAATGGCTAACACATGTTTAGCATTTTAGTACAACCACTATAGATAACATTAGAGAATATCTTGGTGATTATTTTGACTTCAAACTAAATTTAAGTTTGTTAACCTAAAGAGAAAATTTCGTATATTCATTTGTAAATGACTCACACAGATCTGATTGGGTTATAAAGAAACTCTAGCATTTTTAGTTACATAGAATTATAAAATATTTGAGTAAGGATTAGTTGATAACCTTTACTACCAGTTTTGCAAGTACTTTAAATTTTTATTTTATTTAATTACAATGATACTTTATTTACTGAAACCAAGAAAATTCTTATTAGTAAATTAATATTCTTCATTTAAAGTTTTTTATTCTGATCTAGTCTGATCAGACTTGGTAAACAAAAAGCAATAAGAACTAAAATTTTATGATCCCATTATGCAGAAAATATTCTCTATACTTTTAGGTATACTTGAGGGACGCAAATAGTGTTCCCATTTTTATGTGACTTAATTATTATTCTTTCTTACAGGAACAGCGTCTTATTCTGTTAAGACAAGTTTGTGTATCAACGAAGGCGATCTCTTTTTTGGGTCTCCAAGTCCGCCCTTAAAAATAGCTATGCCCCTAAAATAAATCAATTTGGACTTGGTGGCGCCTGTTTGTTTTTTGTTAAGTGTAACCTCCATAGATTTCGACTTACCCCCATTGCTCATAGCTCTACCCAAGGAATAGACCCTAGTTACGTCGGAAGACTTTGTTTTGCTGACCCCAACTTCTAGAGTCAGATGTATGTATTAAGAAGAGAGCATTAGTTAAGCTCAATTAAGGAAAGAATGTGACCGTTTGGGGTTAGCGATCAAGAAAATATAATACGTTTCACTAGCGCCCAACGCTTGGGGCTTCGAAATTTGTTTGATCAAAATTTATTTGGGGGCTCGAAATTTGTTTGTTCAACGAGTAATTTGTTGAAATTCGTTCGTTCATAATTTAATTTAGCTCGAAAGTTGTTTGTTCATAATTTGATTTACCTTAAAATTTATTTGTTAAAAATTAATTTGCTTCGAAATTTATTTGTTCTAAATTTAATTTGATTCGAAGTTTGTTAGCTCTAAATTTATTTTCCTTTGAAGTCCATTTGTCCAAAAATTATTTTGCTCCGAAATTTGTTTGCTTAAGGTTTATTTGACACTTAGATTTGTTTGTTTGCTTTTGATAAAAGATTGGTTGTAACGGTAATCCCCATACACTCAATTCGTTAATTTGGTCAAATTTACTTTTGACTTTAGTTCTGTTTTGACCCCTTAAATTTTTTGATATTGTTTTGGCAAAATAATTTTACCAAAAACATTTTTGATTTTTACCTTTAGTAGTACGAATTTGTTTTGATAGCTTTTGTAAGATTCGGATTAGTTAGATTTATCGGTTTGATTCCATTAGGTTGTAGTAACCATGTCGGAAAAATTCCAAATTGTTTGTCTACTTAAAGAAGAATTGGAGTATGAACTAAGAATCAGAGGAGTGTTGAGTGAGAGGCCAGTGTTGGAGAAACGGAAAATTTTAGGTAGATTGTTAGCTAAAGAAATAGATAAGCCTGGTTGTTTGATTGACCTTTCGTGTTATGAAGTAGATTTTGCAACGGAAAGTAAAGAAATTTCAGTTTCAGTCGAGTCAGTTCGTAATATTGTGTCCGAGTTTGAGGGCGACTCATCAGACTCAATTTTTAGAAGAGCTTGTTCAAGGATAAACCACCTTTCGGGACGAGCTAAGCGTATGAAAATCCCTTCAATAAATCCCGATGAAGCAATTAAGTTTAGAAATGAGACCGTAGCAACGATATTAACTCTTGAAGCTGAGTTGTACGATAAAATCAATAAAAGTACAGAGTCCACCTATTTAGATCGGTCCGTTGTAGTATCTCCTTTAGTTAGTGCACCTATCCATTCGACTTCGTATGTAACACCTTCAGTACCTATAGGTTCATGGCCTGTAAAATTCTCAGGTGACCCCAAACAACTACATTCATTTTTAGATAGAGTTAGTGATTTAGCACAATCTCGTAAGGTATCCGAAGCTGACTTATTTGGATCAGCATGTGAACTTTTGTGGGTGACGCTTTGGTTTGGTTTAGAACAGTGAAAATTCTTTGCGAGACTGGAACTCCTTGTTAGAACGTTTAAGGAAGATTTTCTACCTGGTTCTTCGGATGATGACATTTGGGAAAAGATCAGAAATCGTCGTCAAGGTAAAGACGAAAGGATTATTTTATTTGTCGCGCATATGCAAACCCTCTTTAGTAGACTGACCAACGAGCCAGCAGAAGTTACTAAAGTTAAAATGATTAGAAGAAATTTGGTTCCTGAATATATTTCGGCACTTGCATTGTCGGACATTCAAGATTTGTCGACCCTAGTAAATTTGTGTAAAAGGTTAGAAGAAGCTTCTTTGATGAAACTAAACTCGGTTTTGGCGTCTTCTAATAAACCTAATAAGATTTGCAACCCTCTAAGCATCCATATGAGAACAAACATCCTGGGTTGAATGAGAAAGTTTATGCTGTTAAGAGTAGGGTGTTTCAGAATAAATTAGTCAATCCTCAAGTAACAGTAGCGGATAAGAGCTCTTTAGAGTCCTCGGTTTGTAATTCCTTTAGTCCCGATAAGAGGAATCATTTTGTTTGTTGGAATTGCTCCGTAGTGGACATTGGTTTAGAGATTGTAGAGCAACAAAAAATTTTTGTTTTGGATGTGGTCGAAAAGGCGTTAAGGCAACGTCATGTCCACATTGTTCAAAAACCAGTAAGGCGGCAGGTACATAGTGGTCGGTATCCTGTTCCGCGTCATAAGGCTACAGTTATGATTTGTAAACAAGAAAAATACTTTAGTAAAGACGAGTGGTCGAGATGGCTTACAGTTGTTAAAAATTTTGTCAGGACTCTTCGAAGCCTAAGAATAATACTCTGTTCATTGAGAAGCAGTGTGATAATCGACCCTACATTATGGTGAAATTAATAGATAGAGACATTACCGGTCTTCTGGATTCGGGATGCACTACCTCAGTAGTAGGATCCTTAGCACTTTCAATTGTTAGAGAATTAGACTTGAAAATTTTTAGTTCAGCAAAAACAGGTATCACTACAGCTGATGGTTCAATAAAGTCTGTTGTAGGCTCAGTAGATTTGCCAATTTGTATAGGTAATGATTGCCGCATCCTTAATGCATTAGTGGTTCCGTCCCTACCGCATACATTTATTTTCGGTAGTGACTTTGCAAAATTATTTGGTGTAGTTGCTGACTTTAGAAGTAATAATTGGTTTATCCAAAGCAATGTTGGGAACGACATAGGGTATATAGGTCCGTCTTCCATCCCTTTGAACACTGAAGATTCTTTATGTGGTTTACATGACCTCTCAGATGCTCAAAGTGCGCAAGCACAAGAGTTAATAAATTCATTTAGTGAGATTAGCAGCGACGATAGATTAGGACGAACTCACCTAATCGAATTGGACATAGACACAGGCAATGCCAAACCCTTCCACAAGAAACCATATGTCATGTCACCATATATGGGTAAGATATTGAATGAGGAATTGGACGACATGCTTAGACTTAAAGTTATAGAACCGTGTACTAGTCCGTGGTCCTCTCCAGTTTTGTTGGTTAAGAAGGCAGATGGAGAATATCGCTTCTGTTTTGATGGTAGAACCCTGAACGACTTAACTGTTCATGATTCGTACCCCTTGCGAACGTAGATAGAATTCTCAATATGTTGAGAGGTGCGAACTACATTTCGTCTCTGGATTTGAGAAAATCGTTTTGGCAAATCCTCTTAGTGAATCGTCTAAGGATAAGACTGCCTTCAGTGTTATCTCACGAGGACAATATAGATTTACATGCATGCCATTTGGGTTGAAGAATGCTGCGCAGACGCAACAGCGTTTAGTAGATGCAATTTTTGGTCCACGTTTTGAACCCCATGTATTTTGCTATTTGGACGACATAATATTATGTTCGTCATCTTTTGAAGATCATCTAAAGTTATTAGTAGAGGTTAAGCAACGTTTAAAAGAAGCTAACCTTACCATAAATATAAGTAAATGTGAATTTTTAAAAACACTTAAATTTTTGGGTTATATAGTAGGTTCGAACTCACTTCGTACAGATCCCGATAAGGTGTCGGCGATGGTTAACTTTCCCGTCCGAAAACCACAACGGAAATTAAAAGGTTTATAGGAATGTGCAGCTGGTACAGGCGCTTTATAAAGAATTTTTCGTCTTTAGTTTCGCCTATTAATGACCTCATTAAAAGTAAGAAAAAAGGTCAAACTGTAAACTGGAGTGCGGAAGCAGAAAATTCATTTGTGCTAATCAAGCAAGCATTAGTTTCTGCACCTCATCTTTCGCAGCCAGACTACTCGGCACCCTTTATCGTTGAGTGTGACGCAAGCAACACTGGGTTAGGAGCTGTGTTGATTCAGAATGTAAACGGAGAAGAGCGTGTAATTTCGTACGCAAGCAAAACCCTGAGCCGTACTGAGCGCAATTATTCCACCACTGAAAGAGAGTGTTTAGCGGTTATTTTTGCAATTGAGAAATTTCGTCCGTGGGTAGAAGGAGTTCGATTCACCGTTGTCACCGATCATTTTCGTTACTTTGGTTGAGTAATCTTCAGAATCCAACTGGAAAACTCGCCAGATGGTCAGTTCGATTAAGGCAACACTCATTTGATTTGGTGCATAGAAAAGGAAAGTTCAATATAGTTCCAGATTGTCTTAGTCGTGGTGTTCCTTTAGAAAATCCAGAAGTTAACTTAGTAGAGATTAAACTTGATGCAGTAGACTTGTGGTATGAGTCTTTGAGAAAGAAAATTTTGTTGTCACCGAAAAGCTACCCACAATGGAAAGTAGAAGATGGGTTTATTTATAAGTTTATACCTTCCTTATTACCGCATTCGGCGAATGTTGTAGAGTGGAAATATTTGGTGCCAAAGTCTCAGCGCGTAGATGTCATTAAATCATGTCATGACCCCCTTCAGCAGGACATTTTGGTTCCTTAAAACTTTGTCTCGAGTCCAAGAATTGTATTATTGGCCAAAGATGATCTTTGACGTACGTAAATTTTGTAGGAAATGTTTGATTTGTGGTGCTCAAAAACCACCCAATAGAGGTCCCCTTGGAATGATGGGAAAGGAGAAAGAAGTTGGACTACCATTCCAAACCATTGCATTAGATTTGATGGGTCCGTTTCCTCGTTCCAAACGCGAACATAAATGGCTCTTAGTTGTTGGTGATTGGTTCTCGAAGTATTCGATTTTGCAACCTTTACGTAGTGCTACCGCACATTTGATCGAGAAGTTTTTGGAAGAAAAGGTATTTCTTGTCTACGGAGTACCACAATTTGTTATTTGTGATAATGGTCCACAATTAGTTGGACGTATTTTAAAGCTTTGTGTGCAAGGTACGAAATTCAAAAATTTGGTATAACGCTGTTTATGCTCCCCAATGCAATTTTGTGGAAAGAATCAATAAGACAGTTGGTACAGCAATCCGTACATACGTAGAAGAACATGATACGTGGGATGTTGAGATATCAAAGATCCAATACGCGATCAACTCAGCAAAACATGAGTCCACCAACTATTCACCAAATTTTTAGTTTTTGGTCGTCAGGTACCTTTAAGTGGAAAAGCTTATAAGGATAATTTTATACCTGGTGAGGATGTTGATGTCGTCTCCAGTAGTAGACCTTCTTATGTTTTGGATCGTCAACTTTTGTTTGATATTTTTGGAAGTGTCCGTGAAAATTTGCATGTAGCTTATCAACGTTCGTGTAAACGCTACAATCTTCGGAGAAGAGACATTTCATTCCGAGTCGGAGAGTATGTTTGGAGAACTAATAAGGTCCTCTCGAGTGCTAGTGATAAATTTTCCGCTAAGTTAGCTCCTAAGTTCGTTATGAGTAAAATTCGGAAAAACATTCCAGTTTAGTATATGAGTTAGAAAACGAAGATGGAACAAGAGCAGGAAATGGCACATAAAGGACTTGAAACCAATTGGAGTATCAGATCCAAATGAAAATGATGATTTTGACGATTAATTCCGGTCCGGTCATCTCTTTGATATTAAGTAATGACGTAGTGGTCTGTTTTGTTTTGTTCCAATTCTTGATCTAGTGTCGGTCCACTAATATTGAGTATTTTGTTTGAGGAGTGAAATAAGTGGTTTGAGATTTTGTAAGTTTTGTAAGTTGAGGTGTGCCTTGGTGCACGCTGGTCGTTTTGCTCGCGCGTTGCTCGGAGATGTGTTTGGAGGATGTCTTTGACAGATATCCTTACAATGTAGAAGTAGGTGGGCTATTTAACTATTGGTCCTGATTTCTACATGTCAAGGTGGAGAGAATGAATTGTTCTTTCCTTGTTCCTTTTGACCGTTAGAAGTTCTTAGATTTGATAAGGTCAAAGTTGACTTGGTGATTTTCACCGTTTGGTCCATCACTAATGAGATCAGTTGTTCGTTAGCAATTAGTGATAGGATGATCAGTAGGGTGTAGGATTCTACAACCCTAACTGGGTTATTTTGGGTTTGAAATTTGATGAGTAACCTGATGGTCAGGTTACCTTTGTTTTGATTATCTCTTTGTAATAAAGTGATAATATTTTGTATTTGAATTTGTTAAGTAACCGTATGGTCAGGTTACCTTCGTTTTGATTATCTCTTTGTAATAAAGTGATAATACTTTGTATTTGAATTTGATAAGTAACCTTTTGATTAGGTCACTTTTGTTTTGGTTATCACCTTGTGATGATGCTTAAATTTAGACCTATTAGTAGGGTATTTCTTTTGATTCTCACCTTATAGTGATGATATTTTGAATGGTAATGCTGTTCTGATGAGGAAGCATTCCTGTTTTTTGTAAATAGAGCTAAATGAGCTCCTGGAAGTGAAGTTTTTTGAAATTAGAAGTAAATTGTAAGTGTTTGATTTTAGGTCAGAAATATTAGCCTTATTAGAAGTAGGAATCTCAAGTCAAGAAATTTTGTAAATTTAAATTCTTTTGTCCCGTGGAGTGTTTGACTCTCTAATTTGACCCTCCCAATTTTGATTATTACCGATTGTGACTCCGATTTTGTCTCCCGATGGACGTCAGGTACACGTAGTTACCAACACACTCTCAATTATAAATGAAGGTCCCCCATTTGAGTAAATTTATAAAATTGCATAGTTGGTTAGGAAGATAGGAAAGGCTAGTATTGTTGTAAAAAAAATTTTTTGTATTAGTTATATTTGAAGTTTTTAAGAACAAATTTTTTTCTTTTAGGAAAGAGGTAGTGTAACAATTTTATTTTTGCAGTAGGAGAATCCATTCATTAAACGTACAATGAATAGTAAAATACCTTTATTAATTAAAATAAATATTCAAGTAACAATCAAACTTTTATAGTATTATAATATCAAGGATTATTAGTCGAGTTGTTTCCGAGTTCGGTGTAATTTCACAGCCACTGGCGCGCGCGTGAGAGGTTCGAGAACTAAAATCCGGAACCTCCCACCATACAAGAAAGCAGCGAGCGCACTCGTCGATAGTTAAAAGTAGCGTCAAGATGCATTCTAAGAGAATGGCGAGTGACCTCCGAGTCGCTCTATGTTTGTGAAACACTTCCTGAGTAACGGTTAGTACCTAATCCACATTTTGTATATTCGTTGTCATATTAGCTAATTTACAAAATTTATTTAGCGCAACGACCCATTTGAACTCGCAACGACCCATTTGAACTCGCAACGACCTATTTGAACTCGCAACGACACATTTGAAATCCCAATGAGAAATTAGAAAACTGCATGGATAACGTATATATCGCACACCACGTCGAAAATCGCAACTGTAAAATTTGAGACAACATGATCCCTTTGAAGTTACAATTTAGAAAGCTTAATTTGTTGGCTACGCAATGAAAAATTATTTTAGTAAATAAATTTAGACAACGGAAGATTACGTTACAAAGTAATGCTGCCGTGATCCAAGTAAGGAACCCGCTTTGCTCCTACACCTGTGTTAAAGCATGGAAAGCAAGTATAATTAGTTGCTGTTCCCGCGCTGCGAGGTAATTTCCATTACATCAAGGGACAACTGCTGCTCTTGGGTTCGTAATAGAATTAAGATTTCCTGAGTACTTTCCTTCTGAAAGTACATTATTTCATTTTGTTTGTTAGACGTACAAAAATTGTTATTCAGTTTACCTGTAAATAAGCTGGTTTTCCCCAGTATTAAATTTGCTTTCACTTAGCTTCGTAAATACGTGATCACACGTGGCTTCAACGTAATTTAACAGCTGCTATTACATCACCTGTTTGTTTGTTCACTATTGTCAACAATTGCCCAATGGCTAACACATGTTTAGCATTTTAGTACAACCACTATAGATAACATTAGAGAATATCTTGGTGATTATTTTGACTTCAAACTAAATTTAAGTTTGTTAACCTAAAGAGAAAATTTCGTATATTCATTTGTAAATGACTCACACAGATCTGATTGGGTTATAAAGAAACTCTAGCATTTTTAGTTACATAGAATTATAAAATATTTGAGTAAGGATTAGTTGATAACCTTTACTACCAGTTTTGCAAGTACTTCAAATTTTTATTTTTATTTAATTACAATGATACTTTATTTACTGAAACCAAGAAAATTCTTATTAGTAAATTAATATTCTTCATTTAAAGTTTTTTATTCTGATCTAGTCTGATCAGACTTGGTAAACAAAAAGCAATAAGAACTAAAATTTTATGATCCCATTATGCAGAAAATATTCTCTATACTTTTTAGGTATACTTGAGGGACGCAAATAGTGTTCCCATTTTTTATGTGACTTAATTATTATTCTTTCTTACAGGAACAGCGTCTTATTCTGTTAAGACAAGTTTGTGTATCAACGAAGGCGATCTCTTTTTGGGTCTCCAAGTCCGCCCTTAAAAATAGCTATGCCCTAAAATAAATCAATTTGGACTTGGTGGCGCCTGTTTGTTTTTTTTGTTAAGTGTAACCCTCCATAGATTTCGACTTACCCCCCCATTGCTCATAGCTCTACCCAAGGAATAGACCCCTAGTTACGTCGGAAGACTTTGTTTTGCTGACCCCCAACTTCTAGAGTCAGATGTATGTATTAAGAAGAGAGCATTAGTTAAGCTCAATTTAGGAAAGAATGTGACCGTTTGGGGTTAGCGATCAAGAAAATATAATACGTTTCACGCTTAATTAGAAATTAACAAAGAGCCCTCTTAATAATTTTCCAAAACATTTATTGTGCTTTATCCTTTATACTGGTAATTAATGAAGGAGCTTCTTCAGACGTATGTCTTTGTCTTCCATATAATACCTACATCTACCCAAAATGCTGCAACTCAATAGCTTACAAATAATTTCCGGCGTGTAGAATGTTGAACTGCAATACGTATCTCAAGTTATTAAACTATTTTTGTAGAAAATATTTTAAAGCAAAGGAAAATTTTATGAAAGGTAATCACTAAATCTTTGTTAACTCATTTTCGGCTAATGAAATGTAAATATTAAGTTAAATTCAAACTTTTGTCATAAGGGTGCAGATAAAATCCTATAGTTTCTACGATGACCCAATGGAATGCGGCTTGGCGCACTCCTTTGAAGCAACAAACTGTAACTGCAAAAAAGTGGAACTGTAGAAAATGATGCCGGAAAACTTGGAAGAATCTAAAAACACTGTACAACAGTTGTAATAGAAGTCGTTTCTTCTTTATAAGAACGTTGTGTGTGGGAGTTTTAAGTGGCTCACATATTGCGTCTAAAGCTAAAAAATGATTTTGTCAAGTTTAATTGCTCATAAATTAACGAGACTATGTTTCTGATAGGAAAAAAATTGTCTCAAACGTTTTATATCTTGAATTCACTAGTGCAGTATTATTGTGAAGAATAAAGAAAGCCGAGAAGAAGGATTTATTGTCTATCCCCTATTGTGGTCAATATATTCATGGAATCTTTGGAATCGATGGCTTTAGAACCCCCAGACGTTGGTTCCGTTATGTAGATGACACTTTTGTAATCTGGCCCCATGGACATCAAACGCTCAATAAATTTCTAAATCATATAAACAATCAACATAAAGATATTAAGTTCACTGTAGAAATTGAAAAGAACGGAACTCTGACATTCCTTAACGTTCTGATGGAGCGTCAACCCAACGGACGACTAGGTCATTCCGTATATCGAAAACCCACACACACACACACACACAGACAGGTGCCTACATGCGTCGTCACATCATCATCCGTCACAAAAATCATCGGTAATCAACTCTCTAGTACACCGTGCAATTAAGATTTCACAACCAGAACATTTATCTAATGAACTGACCCATCTGAAAACCAGTCTTATAAAAAACGGCTACGGTAACTCAAATATCGGCAGAGAAATAAGCCGACATCTGCATCCAACACGAACCCTCAAACCACGCTGTAATTCAGACATGCGATTTTTAGCATTCCTTCCATATATATACGGAGTAACAGACCGAATTGGCAAAATTCTACGTAAACACAACATCAAAACAATAGTAGTTGACATATGGAGAAATTGAGACGGCCCTTTTTTAAAAGGTGTAAATATCTTGTAAAGGGCATGTGTATTATTGAAAAGAGAAGTATGTGTGTGTTAAGGGTATGTATATGCAGGTGTGTGTGTATGTGTGTGTTTTAGATTTGGTAGGTATGATAATAAGTGATTTGTGGAAGTATATAGGATATGATAATGGAGAAGCTGTAACGCCCTTATAATAAAAGTGTAAATATTGATCAGGCTGGTGATTATTTTTTGAAAATACAGGTATGTATTATTATGTACGTGTATTCGTGTGGTGTGTGTGTGTGTGTGTGTGTATTGTTTTAGTCTAAGGTGAATATTGTAACGGCTGCGGAAGTTGCGCGAATGTCTTTTAAGAATGCAGTTTTTTGTATTGCTATCGTCGTCTGTGCGTGTAATTAGTTTAGGAAAATATAAAGGTGTATGGATTGTAAATTGAATTATTCAGTAAAGATGGTTTAGGACGTGTGTATTTTTGCTGAAAAGAACAAAGTCTCCTCATTAATTCGTATATATTGTATAAAGCTATACATATACGACAAAAGTCTGCTGATGAATTGGTAATAGAATCGTTTATTTTTAAGAGATCGATATAAAGGTTAAGTATGTGTAGATAATTATTTTAGTATTTGAAAGGCGGCATCGTTTTATTGCATGCTTTAATATTAATTATTTGAATAACGGAGAGATTTGAGACCGCCTGCAGTCACGATAACTGTTTAAAGGTTAAGTACGTGAAGGTAATTATTTTAATATTTGAAGTCGGAATCGCTTTTTGAGTTAACTTTGTATGCGCAGGGAAATAGCTTCTTTGAACGCGTTAAGATATTATAGAGGTCAAAGATGAGCCGACGAATATAATTTAATGGCCTGATTAATTTGTGCATTTTGTAATGAAAGAATACTGTACTTGGTGACGAAATCGAAAATAAATTTTTAGTCTGCTTAAAAAATATCTGTTAGTATATTATACAAATCAAAAGTAGTCGATGAATAGAAATAGCTTGATAATGTAATATTTATGGGATCTATTAATTTGTTTCAACTGAAAAAATTTAAAACATTGTATGTGTAATAGTTATAGTATTGAGAACCAAAAAAATTTTACCTTCGTGAATATCAGATAACAAATTGCACCCTTATATTTCCTAAACCCTTACCTGATATCACAAGGTCGAGAATTTCTTATTAACAATGAAAGCCCAAGGTAAAGTTGGATGGAAAACGGCTTGAGGAAAAAAAAACTCTTTAGACATAAACGGCTAGAAGAGTGTTAGCTCTGGGTAGATCTTGAGCTTGGGTCATGGGTTGTCAAATGACCAAAAATATAAATAATGAGCGCCACCGTATTTTTCAATACAACAACCTACAAAAATTATCTGTGCTTGTATTAGAGGAATGCAGAAACCTTATATCAACACCACTAATATAGCCATAAAACCAGAATTTCACTTTTTTAAAATACTTACCAAAATCTCAATTACCAGATGTCATACAGATGTCTCGATTTAACCTGTGAACAAACAAATGCACAACATGGACACCGTTTGTGTCCTTAAAAATATTTACCAAAAATAATATAATAGAATTTAAGTTCCAAAAATATACACCCAGGGTATTTGTTATCAGTAGACACAATGTCTGCTCATGACCTATAAGTTTCACTTGTATTTTGAATAATAAAAGAGTTATGCAAAAATGGATTCGATTTGATTAAATTTCTTGATTTGTTTTAATAAATTTTTTTTCTACTATTAATTTTATAGAACAGAAAATCAATAAGGTTTTGTAAAAAAAAACATAATAATTTCTAAATGGAATATTTCATAATACATTTTCTAAAAAGTCTTACTTCACTAATAATTTATATTACACATTTTAATTCCCAGCCAGGTGTAGTATTACATTGACTTCACAATTTAATTTAATTATTTAGGATCTCATAAAATAGCATTTTTTAACATATGGTTAGTTTTACTTAATATGTATAAAAAGAATTCATCACGTTGTTTAACAATCAAAGTACATGACTTCAAAATTATTAAATATATTTTTAGATTAGCGTCAAATAACATGTGAGATTTAATTTTGGACAGCTGAATATTTCTTTGACATCATATGTCACAAACAACTTTTTCAGTTTAGTTAACGTTATCTGTTTGTGAAATAATTATGATAAGCAAACAGCATAGCCATCTTTAAAATTTATGCAAGGTTACAAATTTATTACGGAATTCTTTTTTTCACTAAATAATTGTATTTTTCGTATTACGATTAAATAATTATAAATGTGATTAAATGCTAAATATCACTCACGTGTGGAAGTACAGTACGACCAAAAGAAATCGAACGATGACCTCAGCTGTGGGATATTCCATTACATCTGCGTTCTGTGATTCACAAACAGGAAACACATGAATGCGGACGAATTTATCGCTGGAACTGTGAGAATTCTTTTGAACAAAACATTTTTTAAGGAAACCAATTCCTCCTTAATTACATCCTATAAAATTTAGTATTCCAAATCCCAAACTCAATTTTCTTTTCAGCCTTAAATACGGCAATTACTATATTAACAAAATCCGTGATATAATTCCATGACATTGCTTACTTCCTTGGAATTAACTGCATATTAACTGTATCCAACATATTTTTTCCAAGATATTTTTTAGATATTGCTTCCGAGATATTGCACTATGAGGAAAATATTAGTAAAATTTATTTAGTTAATTATACCAACTGTTTTAATGATGAGGGAACCTATAATACTTCGGCCAGCAGGTATCGATTGAGCAGCTACAGGTGGAACACAAAATGAAATCTGCACTCTATAACTACCAAGAACCCCTTTCCGACACGATGGTTAAAACAATTATGTTTTCTTGCGGACTGTGTTACAGGCCACGTGCCTGCCTACCATCTTGACTTTACTATGCCGCTGATAGCAGCTTACCTCTTCAGACGCTGATAGCAAAGTGACACCAAATGACAACTCGACAAAGCTTATTAACGAAACTTAGACCTCAAGAACAAAGGAGTCTATATGCTATTATAAATTTTATGAATTATTTTTATTGTACGGAAATTCACAAATTATATTTTTATATTATTGCGGTATTATTTTAGATTAATAAGCGAAGTGTAACTACGTAAAAAAAATACGTTACAGTATAATGAAGTTGATTTATAAAGTAAGTTTTGGGTTAGATAGTTGTTTAAGATTACACACTATGAACGTGGGATTCTGTCGAGGTTCCCAAAGATCATTGGTATTTTTTTAGTTTTAATAGCCTATAAATGTAAATGCGTATAGAAAATTTTAGTTTCTATTACATCGTTTGGACCATTAATTATATAATTAATTAATTAATTAATTAATTAATTACTTTAGTAAATATGGGTTTATGGACCCTCGAAATATTAGTGTCATGAATTTTTATGAGCTTTATATATACAAATTCCGGAAATTGCTCAACTACATCTTTGAATAAAATATAAATTAGTAATTTTTACATATTTCAACAGGTCTCAGCCCGTATGATAAATATTTCAACTGCCGGCTATTATAGAGATCGTTTAATTTAATGGGCTTTTTTGCCAGACAAGGGCAATGTTATTTAATTCTAATTAATTGCTATTTTTAATGCCGGCCTTGTGTATGCGTCTGTGGAAGCTAATCAGTTCATAGTTACTGCTTTAACTGACATAAACTGACTAAGTATTATCATTAGAATGTAAATAACATACAATAGATGGGTTTTCAAAGCACACTTGATTTTGTACAACATACTTTTGCAATGAAGTAGAAGGTTATTTGAACATTTAATGTAGCATTAATGATACTTGCTGTCAATAAAACTTGATTTTGTAAACATACATTTGTATTACTTTGTGTTATAAACAAACAATTCATAACACTCAACAACTAAAAGTAAATGAATAAATCTTGAATGAATTCGCTTAATTATTTACCGGGTTTTATATAACAAAATCTCAATATGTCAGAGATTCTCGAATTTCTACATCTTTCCAGCGGATCTGATCATCGTATAGTGTAATAATTGATTGTAATTTTATTCTCTGTACGTGTGTTTCTTATCTTAATTAGCCGTCAATTCAATTTATTGCGACCATAAAAATGATCTCTTAGTTAATGCCTTCTGTAGGAATGAATGTAAAATGCTCACTTGTTAAAATTTATGGCTATGTAAAACATGCTATCTTATCATATCTTCAAAATAAAATCGTGCTCAATGACCTCTTCTGATTTATTATCACATCGCTTTACTCAAAATTAAAATATAAAATTTGAAATTAATTCCGCTGAATTTACGTTGTGCGTCATATTTCTGCATTGATGAGCAAGTTTTTATTTTTATTTCTAACTACCTGCTATATACAACTATTTCCACTAGACTTATAATACACACGCGTACTACTTTTTTACAGTAGCCTATCTCTTCAATAACTCGTTTACCTTATAATATATCAAATTCGATTTAACATTCCCCATCGCCAACCTATCGTCACCTGAATTCACTCTTTGTCATCCTTTACCTCCCATTCTCTTCCATTTACACACGGTTTTAGTAGTTTTTAAAAAAAATCCTCCCTCATACTTACCATACACAAAATATTGTGGAAAACTCCTTTATAAAATATCGCTATACAAAAAATGTGGCATAGAATTTTCTGAAGTTGTCCCAAATAATTCCTATCAATACTACTATTGTTATTGTTTCCATAGACAAATCAAAAGTAAGTGACATCTTTCAATATATAAATGCACCTTCCTCCTAAAATGAATTCTTTAAATCAATTTTTGAAAATACCTTAGTCTTACCAAATCTCACAAAAATACTATCTACTGACGTAGAAGAATTGTAATTTTTATCGTAACGCTAATTTGTACCGTTCTATTTGAATATAATTTCTCATAAACATCGCTTATTTGTATGACAATTACATGATTCACAAAATTAATACTTTATTTCTCACAGATACCATCAACAAAATTTTTACCACTGATACCCTACTCTAAATTTTTCTCAAACCTTTTTACACTTTTATTACCCTGATTAACTTTGCCTTTAATTTAATCTTCCTCAAATTATTCCATCTTAACTTCGTAACTTCTAAAAATGCTTCAATTTTCATTTTTTAACTAATTATCCTCAGAGAATTCAATCAAAAGCTGAACCTATTTTATCTTGTACCTTACCTGAATTCTCAATACTCTTTAGCTTTTCTTTGTTTACTCTTTCCTGCATCTCCTTTACTTTTTCCGCTACTCTACTTACTTCTTCCTCTACTTTACCTACTTCTTCATCTATTTCATTTACTCTTTCCACTATATCATATAAATTCAAACTAACACAGTCTTTCTCAACTTCAATATTTACCTCATCATCCCATTTAAAAAGTTCTTCACCACCTATACTCCTCTTCTTCTTCCATCTTTACAAACTTCAATCTATCAATCAAATCCATTACAAAAATTGCCTCCATCATCAATTCAGGTATATCCATAAATTTTTGTTGAAATTTTATCTTCCTAATTCACTTGCTACTTATACTTGCAAATTTTCTGTTGTTCGGTGCTACTCAGTTACGTTTCTTTATGGTTATCAAATCTTTATAGTTATAGTTACTTTTAAGCCAAAAGTTATCTTGTCACTCATCTCTTAAATATTTTTTTTCATTCTTTTCAATTTCTGATTTTAATTCCTGAGAATTTTTATCAAATTTTTTCACTCATTTCGTTGTTACTTCTTTCATACCTCTCACTTACCTTATTTTGTTCTCGCATACTTTTTTCATTATTTTCACTCATTTTTTTGATACTTCTCTCATTTTTTACACTT